>CM055116.1:205358722-206039972 GCA_029206835.1 Rana muscosa | reverse complement strand
GCCTAGACCAGTGATGGGGAACCTTGGCACCCCAGATGTTTTGGAACTACATTTCCCATGATGCTCGTACACTCTGCAGTGTAGTTGAGCATCATGGGAAATGTAGTTCCAAAACATCTGGGGTGCCAAGGTTCCCCATTTCCCATGATGCTCAACTACACTGCAGAGTGTACGAGCATCATGGGAAATGTAGTTCCAAAACATCTGGGGTGCCAAGGTTCGCCATCACTGGCCTAGACAAAAAGCAGAAGCATCTCAAGCTCACTCATTCTAAGCAAAGATTCAGTTCTTCTGTCCATCTGACTAAAGCCTCGTACACACGGTCGAACTTCAAACAAACTTTTCCGTGTATTTTTGTCCGAAGGGAGTTGGCCGGGAACACCCATAGCTTACACACGGCAGGACTTTTCTGCAAACTTTCCCAACATCACGTGTTTTTTCTGCTCTTTTCTGCCACCCTTTGGTAAACTTCTGCTATTGTTGGTTGATTTTAACATTGGTTCTGGGCATGCGTATTTGTACTTCGGACAAAAGTACAATGGATTTCTGTACACACGATAGGACTTTGCACCGTAGGACTTTTGTTGCCGAAAAGTTTGTCCGTTTGCAGAGCGAACTTTTGTCCGATGAAAACCTAAAAAGTTTGTCCGATGGAGCGTACACACGGTAGGATTTTTTTTATTTATTTTTTAAAACTTGCTAATTTTGAAGTTTGTTGTCAAAAAGTCCTACCGTGTTTATGGGGCTTTAGTTAGGACAGAATTCTCAAATGATAGATCCATGTCTTTAGAATCTGAGTGTGCCATGTCTCATATTAAAAAAAAAAAAAAAAAAAAAACACATTTGTATGAAAACATGTTTAAGAGATTGATGGACAGGAAATTCCCATCATTTCACCCGTGTAAACCCCCATACATGTTACATCTCGTACAGACATGAAACCTTCGATTTGCTCAGATGTGCCCTCTCATGGAAGAGCCAAATCATCTTCTTCCTCTAAACCCGAGACTGGGATCTCAAAGTAACCTGGCTAGGTGTCCCTAGCTGAGGATCCCATACAATATGGAGGGACCTAGATCTGAGATAACTGGTCTGAAGGAGCGAAAAGACAGAAACCATCTCCCCCTGCTTAGAATTTAAAAGGTCCATTTAGGAAGCAGTAATCTTAACAAAAAAGTGCGCTGTCCCTTTAACCACTTGCCTACTGGTCACTTTTACCCCCTTCCCGCCCAGGCCATTTTTCAGCTTTTAGCGTTGTCACACTTTGATAACAATTGTCTGGTCATGCAACACACAAGCTTGTTAAAGAAGCTGAGGGTAAAGGTGATGGACTGGCCAAGCATGTCTCCAGACCTAAACCCTATTGAGCATCTGTGAGGCATCCTCAAACAGAAGGTGGAGGAGCACAAGGTCTCCAACATCCACCAACTCCGTGATGTCATCGTGGAAGAGGACTCCAGCGGCAACCTGTGAAGCTCTGATGAACTCCATGCCCAAGAGGGTTAAGGCAGTGCTGGAAAATAATGGTGGCCACACAAAATATTGACACTTTGGGCCCAATTTGGAAATTTTCACACTGGTAAAAAAGGCTTGATTTAAATCAACGCAATTTAAATCATAATTTTTAAAGAGCATCCATCATCTCTGTCCCACAGCAGCTCCTTCTCTGACCCGCTGTTGACTCACCGACAGTCCCATTCACTTTAATGGGATGGCTGGTGATGTGGCACTGACACAACAAGGTGAGAGACGTCGTGGCAGCAGGTGAGTGGATGCCCACTAACAGGCGCTGCCATGAACGACCTGAAATGACGGGTGCTCTTTAAACATAAGGACTTATTCTTGCTGGTAATTAGAATCTTTAATATTTGCAAACAAAGAGAAGGTTTCCTATTTAGAATAATAAGCTGTCAGGGTAGTAAAACAGCGATATCAGAACCGAATCATACAGTTTGTGGTGTACATCGATTTGAAAAACAATGGGATAAAAGGAATATTTCTGAACTTTGTTTTATCTCATGGTTACTGTGAAGTTGTGTAAATGCATCAATGCAGTGCATGTTATCTCTGCTTCCAGAGCTTGGATTCATCGAATGAGTTTTCCACAAATGTACATATTGCAGAATATACAGCCTCAAGCTAAATAACTAAGCTCCATTTCATGCTGAATAAACTAAATTATTAATGAATCTTAAATAGAAAAAACTATCTTTAGATAGATTTTTAACCCAAAAGCATTTTATTAAAATACATTTGATAATCAGAAAAATCTGACAAAAAATAAAAAAATAAGAAGAAAAACAAATCAGATTTAAAATTCGAAAAAACTAAAATCTGATTTTATTTTTATAGTTATTGCTTTGTATCCAACCCGATACTTATTAACTTACATTTTTTTAATTGATTCATTTTTATTGATAATTTTCAATACAAATTATTATAGAAATGTTTATGTTTTTTGGCACCTATAATTATCACCATAATCATCAATTATGGGTATCGATTCACAAGAATAAAATACGAAATTTAACTGTCTTTTCACCTTATGAATTATGTACATAGTTTGAAAAGTCTTTAACCACTTCCCACCCAGCCCATAGCAGAATGACGGTCGGGCGGTGGTTCAGTTATCCTGACTGGGCGTCATATGACGTCCAGCAGGATAACAGCCGCTGACAAACCACTACACCGATCTCAATCTCCGACAGAGGCTCTTTACCACATGATCAGCCGTGTCCAATCACGCGCATCACGATGTAAACAGGAAGAGACGTTGATCGGCTTTTCTTCACTCGCATCTGACAGACGCAAGTAGAGGAGAGCCGATCGGCTGCTCTCCTTCGGATGCCCACCCAGGACCACCAGTGATGGTGACCCACACTGGACCAGGACCACCAGGTATGCCACGAGGGATATGCCAATCAGTGCCCAGGCAGCTGCCAATCAATGCCCATCCACAATGCCTGCCAGTGCCACCAGGGATGCCTATCGATGCCATCTATCAGTGCCACGTATCAGTGAGGCCCATAAGTACCCATCAGTGCAGCCTTTCAGTGCCCGGTGTCGCCTATCAGAGCCACCCATCAGTGCCGCCTATCAATGCCCATCAGTAAAAGGAGAAAACTTACTTTACAAAATAACTTCCAAAAATCCTTTTATTGAAGCTTCATATGACAAGTAGTTGACAGATGGAGCAGGGGAACAAATGTCAGCGCTTAGTCATTACCATAGATTAGACCAATAACTATCAGTCCATTTACAAGGCCCCTAGACCGGCACCATTTGCAAGGCGCCTCGAGATCTGCACCAATTACGAGGCGCCCCTAGTTTTGCAACACTTACGTGGCCTCCTGTAGATCGGCACCATTTATGTGGCCCCCTGCAGATCAGCACCATTTACGTGCCCCCCCACCCCCATAGATCAGCACCATTTACGTGCCCCCCCCACCCCCATAGATCAGCACCATTTACATGCCCCCCCACCCCCTGCAGATCAGCACCATTTACGTGCCCCCCCACCCCCATAGATCAGCACCATTTACGTGCCCCCCCACCCCCATAGATCAGCACCATTTACATGCCTCCCCCACCCCCTGCAGATCAGCACCATTTACGTGCCCCCCCCACCCCCATAGATCAGCACCATTTACGTGCCCCCCCCACCCCCATAGATCAGCACCATTTACGTGCCCCCCAACCCCCATAGATCAGCACCATTTACGTGCCCCCCCACCCCCATAGATCAGCACCATTTACGTGCCCCCCCACCCCCATAGATCAGCACCATTTACGTGCCCCCCAACCCCCATAGATCAGCACCATTTACGTGCCCCCCAACCCCCATAGATCAGCACCATTTACGTGCCCCCCCACCCCCATAGATCAGCACCATTTACGTGCCCCCCCATAGATCAGCACCATTTACGTGCCCCCCCATAGATCAGCACCATTTACGTGCCCCCCCATAGATCAGCACCATTTACGTGCCCCCCCATAGATCAGCACCATTTACGTGCCCCCCCATAGATCAGCACCATTTACGTGCCCCCCCATAGATCAGCACCATTTACGTGCCCCCCACCCCCATAGGTCAGCACCATTTACGTGCCCCCCCCACCCCCATAGATCAGCACCATTTACGTGCCCCCCCACCCCCATAGATCAGCACCATATACGTGCCCCCCCACAGATCACCACCATATACGTGGCCCCCTGTACATCGGCACCCCTAAATGGGCAACACTTACATGGCCCCCTGTACATCGGCACCATCTACAAGGCACCCCTTAGTTTGGACCCATGTACACTGTCATACTGAATTAGCTCCTTGTTCCAGTACATAAATCAGAGCAGACTGAGCTCCAGACACCAGATCAGGTTTATCATACAGAATACCGTACTATCCCGTACACCTGACAGCAGCTGCCTCTCCGCACCCTGCCACCAGGAGGCGCACTAACATCTGTCACTTCTCTCTCCCCTCCCCCAGGAGGTACCCTGAGGCAGTCATGGGGGTGAAGGAGGGTGAGGATGCCAGCTTCATATCCTACACACGGGGGAGGAGGGGGGAGCGGCAGACGGCCATGGCGGCCGCTGTTATTACGCAGCAGCCGCACAACCTCTCCCCCCATTGTAAGTCAGGACTCGGATACATACTATAACGTCCCCCTGCAATGCCAGGCAGCGGGTGGAGGGGAGCCGGCCGCGGCCCGTACTTACTGACAGCATCCGAGTGCATTTTCGTGTGACGCAGACACACAGCTACTAAGCAGCCGGTCCCCCCACTTCAGCTCCTCGACCCGCACTCACTTCGCAGGACACACGCACACCGCTCAGCCCGGCCCTCCGCAGCTTCGGATTGGCAGACGGTTCCGGAGCCCCCTCCCCTCTGTCTCCCCAATTGGCTGCGAGTGAGCGGGGCGGGGATGGAAAGCTTGCGGGAACCCGGGGCGGATCTTATTGTTTCGATAGGGGGGGGGCGAATTTCTGGATGACGTCATTATCGGGTTAAAGGATGGCCCGCCCACAAGTAGTCAGGAATCGATGAAGCTATTGGTAAATTGGCTATTGATGGACGCCCCTCTCACAAAAGTCCCTAGACTAACTTGAGTTGACGTCATAAGCAGCTGTTGTGGGAGCCGTGTTATTGGTCGGTAGGGCGAGTGGGCGGGGATGTAAGTCCCGCCCTCTTGTTTTTGTCAGGGGTGTCTGAGAGTGTGAGAGATGGCTTACCAGTAGAAGGGATGAATTCACATTCAATGGGGGGGGATTTACTAAAGACAAATAGCCTGTGCACAGAGAAGTTGCACTCTGCAAAAGATTTTGCTCCACAACTTAGTAAATTAGGTGATGCGTCACTTTGCAAAAAATACCCAATCACATGCATGGATAAAAAAAAATGGATTTTTGATGATGGAAGTCAGCAGAGCACCCCTTATTTACTAAGCTCAGGAAAAAATGCTTTTGCAGAGTGGATCTGCTCTTGCAAAGTATTTGTCTTTAGTAGACAATTGTGTATCTAGAAGAACTTCCCCATACCGAGGTAAAACTAAACTCCATCTGTCCAATAATTGTCCCTGAATGATAATAAAAAGACAACTTCATGGAGCCCAGAGTTGTCTTCCTGAAAGCCAAAGTTCTCCTTGCATCGCTCTGCTTCTGCTCCACCATCCTGAAACTCCTGTCCAGGAAAACTCTCTGGAATTCATAAACACCACCATAGGACAAATGTCAGTAAATCCAACCAATTCAATTATGTGTCAGAAACCTGTACATGAAGTTGTCATAAAGGCTGTGTTGTTCAAAGGTCTCAAGGATGTCATGCGGCTGAACTTCATTGGTTGCAGGGACACTGGTGACCACCAAAGTCCTAGCAACCAATGACGTGTGGCTGTGCTGGGACACTAGTGGCAACCAATGACGTTGTGTGGCTAAGTGTCATTGGTTGCTGGGATACTGGCAGCCACCAGAGTCCTAGCAGCCATTGAAGTTGTGTGGCTAAGTGACATTGGTTGCTGGGACACTGGTGGATATGAGTTCTAGCAACCAATGACGTGTGGCTAACTGTCATTGGTTGCTGGGACACTGCAACCGCCAAAGTCCTAGCAACCAATGACGTTGTGGTGGACATGTACTAAAACGGGAGAGTGCAAAATCTGGTTCAGCTTTGCAATGAAACCAATCAGCTTCCAGGTTTTATTGTTAAAGCTTAATTGAACAAGCTGAAGTTAGAGGTTGATTGGCTACCATGCACAGCTGCACCAGATTCTGAGTGCTCCAGTTTTAGTAAATCTCCCCCTGTGTGTTATCATAGTTATCATTGGTTGCTGGGACACTGGCAGCCTCAAGGCCATCAACATCCTAACAACCAACAATGTGGGGGGACAAATTGCTCACTGCTGGCACAGATTACTTCAAATGCACAGTGCAATAACATGCCAAAAAATGGGACCATTAGCCTTGGTTCACACCATTAACCTCCCTGGCGGTATTCCAGAGTGTGGCTCGGGGTGAGTTTTTACTACTAAAAGCGGTAACCCTGAGCCAGACTCGGGCTGCATCGCAGTATCCAGGGAAAGTTACTTACCTTGTCCCCAGGATCCTGCGATGTCTCCCCAATGTGTGTGTGAGCTGTCTCCTCGCTCGATTCACAGTGCCAAGCTTTGTTCCCTGCGACGTTGCGATGCACGGGGACGGAGCACGGCGCCAAATTTAAAGTGGGGGGGTGGGCCGGGGGACATTTTATTTTATTTTCTTCCCTGACACAAAAGTTGTTGAGTGGGTGGGGGGGGGGGGGGGATGTGAGCCGCGGGACATTTTTTTCTTCTTCAAACAAAAGTTGTGGACCAGGGGGGGGGGGTCTTACCTGCTTCCACTGGCTCTTCTTCCTCCACTTCCTGCTGTGCGGGAAAACTTGCACTCTCGCGGGACTGCGGGAAAGAGGAGTCTATGCGGGAAAAACCCGCAGAATCCGTGCTTGTTGGGAGGTATGGATTACAGTACTGTATAAAATAATTACAAATCCCCTTTGTCCCTAGTGGTTTGTCCAGTGCCATGCATGCACTTTTATATTGTAGCAGGGTTTCCTGGGTCTACTGAAGCAGAAAGATACCTCCAAAGACCAGGGAGTGGCCTACATCCACCCCAGGGCTGAATCTATGGCTAGAATGTGAAATGTAGAACAAATGCAGGCGCCAGTCACTTTAGTATTTTTCAATGCTTTAATAAGAACTTGGAAATAGCAGTAGGATAGAGGGTTAGGGGAGGTTTCATTTACATTTAGCAGATCACTGATGGATTCCTTAGATCCAAAGGACAAACAGTGTTCTTTAGAAGATCTTGAATACCCGGATAGGCCTCTCACACAGACCTAGCAACCGGTAGGATTTTTCTGGATAAGTCTCTCTCACAGACCTAGCAGCCAGTTGTTAGTTACCTTAAATGTATTTAGAACAGCTTCACAGTACCAGAATCTTTAAGCCGACCTGGGAGTACTGTGAGGGTAGATTAGTTTAGGTGCGTCCTCCAAACGAGTCACCAGGCCCTCCTGAGAGACCAGCCTTCATCCTGGCTCTCTCCAGCAAAGGGTCCTCCCCTGGATCTCCTCAGCTTGGCTTGGCTTCTTCCACGCAGGCAAGACAAGCCTAGGACCACCTCAGAATTAGTAGGCCCCAGACAGGCTTCTGGGCCTACTTGCAGCGCTTGCAGCAACACAGCCTCGGGCCAGCAGGCCCCGAGGTCAGGGAGAGTGAAAACATGGCGTCTGCCCCTCAAATAACCTCTCCCAGAGTGCACAGCGGCTGAGAACCTCCTACTGGGCTGTTTCTGGGAAAAGAATATTCAATAAGTTCAGCCTGTTGTATTTCTCATCCTGGCCTGTGGTACCGGTGACACCTACTGGCAACAGCGAGAAAACGTGTAGAAAATTATATGAGGTGAAATTGCATCCAAAGTGAAAAATGACGTTCCACCACCAGACAGTAGGAATTCCTCCTTACCAGCTAGACACGACCCCCCATGACAGAGGATCAGTGTATGCAGAAATCAAGCAGTTCTCCCCACAGATCAGCACAGCACATAGAATTCTTGGAACACCAGCTTCCGACAGTCATCAATGGGTGCATGCAGTATGGAAGAGATGAGACACACTCCACATAGTGCATTAAACGTTTAAAAATGTATTCAATTAAAAAGTGTTGCACTTACAATTATGCAGTTTAAAATAGCCTTAAAGTCTGGTGTGCCGGCCGCTGCACATTCATCAGACACCCGTCCTTCTCAGAAGCATTCGAAGTGACGTCAGCGCGTCGCTCCGCCCTACGTCCATTTCGTAAAAAACTTACTTCTTCCAGGGGCTATATTATGAATACAGTTTTTTCTGCCTGGAAACTGGAGATTGTCCATAGCAACCAAAAAGTGTCCCTTTGCGTCAAAAGTGGTTTTAGACCAGCTAGAAAACAGCGATAATAAATTAGAATCACTTGCAGAATTGAGTGATAGCGATTTGTGGGGAAATTCGTCATCAAACACTGAAAGTAATGACAGCGACAATTCTGCAACTGAGCAAATTTCAGTGTTTTTGATTTGATTACATTATTAAATCATTTTTATTATTATTATATTATTATTTGTTATAATTATTTATAGTTATTTATTATATTATAATTTATGATTTTGTGTTTCAAACTTTATTATACCCGAAATGTCTACTAGACTCTGGTTTGGACAGATTTTAGGCCCCTTTCACACTGGGGCAGGGAGGTGCACTGGCGGTATAGCGGCGCTATTTTTAGCGCCGCTATACTGTAGTTTTTTACCGCGATATTTGGGCGCTAGCGGGGTGATTTTAACCCCCGCTAGCGGCCGAAAAAGGGTTAATACTGCCGGCAATGCGCCTCTACAGAGGCGCATTTCCGGCGGTATTACCGCGGTTTCCCATTGCTGTCAATGGGCAGGAGCGGTAAACACACCGCTCCTTCACCGCTGCAAAGATGCGGCTAGCAGGACTTCGGGCTTTTACACTGAAGACTGCAGAGCACGATTTTTTCAGGCGGTATAGCAGCGCTATTTTTACCGCTAAACCGCCTGAAAAACGTGTCAGTGTGAAAGGGGTCTTTAGCGATTCATAAAGTATTGAAGACAGTGGGTAAGCCTAATAGCTTAGCAAAGACGGCCTACATTTTTTCTACATGATAGGTTTCCTTTAAAAATGGTTTAGCTAATTATTTATTTATTTTGTAAGGTCAGCTTTAAAGGGGTTGTAAGGGTTAATTTTTTTTTTTTTTTAAATAACAAACATGTCATTCACTGTGCAGTTCGTTTTGCACAAAGTGGCCTCGATCCTGGTCTTCTGGGGTCCCTCGGCGGCTGTCCCTGCAATAGCTAACCCCCGTTCTGGGAAGCGCTCTCCCAAGGGGGTTAGCTTGCGGGCGCACTCCCGTGTGATACAGTGGCGGCCATAGCCGCCAAGTGTATCACCCGCCCCCACCCCCCGGCGCGCTGCGTCATTGATTAGATTGACAGCAGTGGAAGCCAATGGCTGCGCTGCTATCAATCTCCAATGAAGAGCCAAGAAGACCAGGCCGAGAAGCCAGCTCGTTCACGATGCAGGACTTTCGAGGGCTCAGGTAAGTAAACGGGGGGCTGGGGGACTTGTAAGCATCGGATGTTTTTTCACCTTAATGCATAGGATGCATTAAGGTGTGTAGCGGGTGTTAAATTTAGTGGGGTGTATCTCGGATTTTTTCGTTCCAACACATACATATGTGTCAGGAAGTTTTGTGTTTAACTTTCTTTTATCCCCTCTGCAGGAGAACATCTGTCAAGACCGCTGAGGATGGGGCGGGTCTTAGTTAGGAGTGTGGGAGGGGGAGAAGGTGGTAATGGTGTCATTGTGATGTGTATATTGTTATGTGTTGTTTCCCTTTCTTTTCCCTTCCATGTTAGGTTCAGGCACAACTACCAGTTTTCAAATTTCATTTTTTGCAAATTTTTGAAACAGTCTCTGGATGGAGGTTATGTGGCTCCCTTTGGGGCATGATTTGATCCAGACACTGGGGACCAGTGTCAAATTACTGGGGGGGGGAGTGTAGCGGGTGTTAAATTTAGTGGGGTGTATCTGGGCTATAGATGGCCCAGATACATTGATTTCAGGGATTTTTGGACCTTTTTGGAGTGTGGGAGGTATGAATGGTGTCATGTTCCCTGCGGTCCCTGGGTGGCGCTGTCACCTGGGACCGGGGTTGGCCTCTGGTGACCGTCCGGATGTAGGTCTTCCTCTGACAGGGGTCGTTTGTTCTAAAGAAGGTATTTCATGTTCTTATGGTCTGTGGCAGGGACCCAACTTTCTCAGGTCAGTGGCAGGCCTCATCCAAGGCCTGTGGCAGGGGCCTCAACGTTCACCCAGGTCAGTGGCAGTGACCAAATTCACGGTCGGTGGCAGCGACTGTGCGCCAAGCATGTGCACTAAACGGAACAGGAGGAACTTTAATTCATCAGTTGTGCCTGGACCTACTCTTCCCTACACCTTGTCTGTTCTTTTAAAAGTCAACCAGTTTCAAGTCAATACACCCCGGGTGGAGGCACCAGCGCCTGAAGAGGGACCCCGTCCCCTGCCTGTTCTTCGGTCCCCGGTGCCTCCTGCACCTGCCGCCGGGGACAAGAGACTGTCGCTGCGGGCACCTATGCCCAACTTGGAGGTGGTCAAGGCACCTCGCCACCCGGATTCAATCGTCCTGCCGGGCGAGGGAGACCGCTCTACCATGCCTCCCTTGTCTAGGCTACAACGTCTGTTCTGCCAGAAAGTCACCAGCAAGTATGGGTGGGAGTACCCATACTTATCTAAGGAACTTCTTTATAAAGTGGAAGTCTGCAGGGACCGCTGGTACAATGATTTTGTGTGGACACACATCAAAGTCCCACATGCACGCAGGTACCTCACTTGTTCCCCTAAAGCATCTAAAAGATTCAAGGACTGTAAAGCAGAGTGGATGTTGGGTCGGCACATCCATGCTGACAGAGTGTCGATTCAACGTAAAGAAGGGGAGGATGTCGAATATCACATAGAGACTGTGGATAAGCACTTCAAGCCCCATGTCTTGCCGCATCCCAGATTCTACTTGTAGGGGAAAAGACTCCTTGCTTAGTGCCTTACAAGTTTGCTGAACTTTCCGGGGTTTGTTTTGTTCCCGGAGAACCCTGGAACTGTACCCGAGTTTTATGGGTGTTTTGCTCTTTGGAGGAATGGAGAACTGTTACTGTTGTTTTCTTTTTTTTTCTTCCCTCCGGCAAAGAAATCATGGACTTTGGGGTAGTTAGGGCCAAAGCACAGAGGAAAAAAAATTACATCAGGATTCGACAAGTGTCTTTACCGTGGCACTGTCACCAGGTGGCAGTGTTGCACAATGTTATTCACTTTGCACCACACATACACTTCACGGAAGGAAAGGATTTCTCTTTGGGGAGATTTTTTCGTTCCAACACATACATATGTGTCAGGAAGTTTTGTGTTTAACTTTCTTTTACCCCCTCTGCAGGAGAACATCTGTCAAGACCGCTGAGGATGGGGCAGGTCTTAGTTAGGAGTGTGGGAGGGGGAGAAGGTGGTAATGGTGTCATTGTGATGTGTATATTGTTATGTGTTGTTTCCCTTTCTTTTCCCTTCCATGTTAGGTTCTGGCACAACTACCAGTTTTCAAATTTCATTTTTTGCAAATTTTTGAAACAGTCTTTGGATGGAGGTTATGTGGCTCCCTTTGGGGCATGACTTGATCCAGACACTGGGGACCAGTGTCAAATTACTGGGGGGAGAGTGTAGCGGGTGTTAAATTTAGTGGGGTGTATCTGGGCTATAGATGGCCCAGATACATTGATTAGAGGGATGTATGGACCTTTTTGGAGTGTGGGAGGTATGAATGGTGTCATGTTCCTTGCGGTCCCTGGGTGGCGCTGTCACCTGGGATCGGGGTTGAACTACCATTTCAGAGCCGTGCCCTTTTTGTCCTCTCGCGGCAGTAGTACGGCGGGGCGGGGAACCCGCGGTGCCTGCTGGGAGAGGATATAAAAGGGGGCGGAAATCTTGCGCACGAGGTCCATTCCCCAGGCACCTTCAGCCTGGGGGCTGCTGCGGTTCTTCTGTGCCCAGGTGCCCTTGGCCTGGGCGCATGGAGTCGAGTTCCATCCCAGGCACCTTCAGCCTAGGGTGAGGTACTACACCAGGAGGCCTGGGGCCCAGTACCTTCGACTTGGTCCCGCGAGGGCGAAGCATTCCTAAGGTGCCCCCGGTATTGGATGTCTGAATCCTGGGCGTAAGGGACCGGAGACGTGACCTCCCCGTAGAGCTAGCGCAGCATTTGCTGGTGCCGGTGGAGGCCTCTGGTGACCGTCCAGATGGATGTCTTCCTCTGACAGGGGTCGTTTGTTCTAAAGAAGGTTCTTCATGTTCTTATGGTCTGTGGCAGGGACCCAACTTTCTCAGGTCAGTGGCAGGCCTCATCCAAGGCCTGTGGCAGGGGCCTCAACGTTCACACAGGTCAGTGGCAGTGACCAAATTCACGGTCGGTGGCAGCGACTGTGCGCCAAGCCTGTTTGCACTAAATGGAACAGGAGGAACTTTAATTCATCAGTTGTGCCTGGACCTACTCTTCCCTACACCTTGTCTGTTCTTTTAAAAGTCAACCAGTTTCAAGTCAATAAAACAGTGTTGGACTTTTCTTGGTGTGGAACTCGTGTTACTGGAAGCTAAGTGTCCCTGTCAGTGTCAGTGACAATCATCCTCCATAGGAGAAGCTGAGGCTCCGGCCTAAAACGCAGACCCGAGTGTAATGGTTTAGCTCATATCTCTGCATCCTACATCAGAGAGCCGAGCTGGTGGTGTGCATCTTTCCCCCTTCTCCCAGATACCCCTAGACGAGGAGAACAAGCCGTGAAGAGGGGGGAGGACCGCTACAGGTGAAAAAATGCGAAGCTTTACAACACCTTTAACCACTTCCCGCCCAAGGTACGTAATAGGACGTCCTTGACTTTGTGCGGGTATATCTGAATGATGCCTGCAGCTGTAGGCATCATTCAGATATTGTCTTTTTCAGCCAGCGATTCTCTGCGCCATAAGAACAATCATAGCGGCTGTTCTGCCACTTGATCGTTCTTACGGACGGCGAGAGGGGACTTCCCCTCCCTCCCGCCACCCTCCGGTGCTTCTACCGACTCACCGATGCGATCAGTGAGTCGGAGAATACATCCGCCGGCCCTGGATATTTACCATAGAGACTTCCGGCAGACCAGATGGTCGCCAGAGTCTCTATGATCGTTCGGAGGCGGGCGCAATGTTATGACATCATGCCCGGCCTCTGTATTCAAACAAATGGCGCCACCTCGGCTGGGAAGCCGAGATTGTTTTTTTTGTTTTTTTATTTCAGGCTTCCCAGCCTAGAGGTGAGATGTGGGGTCTTATTGAACTCAGATCTCACTGTAAAGAGGACCGATCATGCCATATTCCTATAACAAGGGATGTTTACATTCCTTGTAATAGGAATAAAAGTGATCAAAAAACTTTTTTTTTTTAAAGTGTCAAAATAAAAAAAGAAAAGTAAAATTGACAATAATTTTTATTTATTTTTAAAGCGCCCCTGTCCCTGTGTGCTCGCACGCAGAAGTGAACGCATATGTAAGTCCCGCCCACATTATGAAAACTGTGTTCAAACTACACATGTGAGGTATCGCCACGAACATTACAGCGAGAGCAATAATTCTAGCCCTAGACCTCCTTTGTAACTCAAAACATGAAACCAGTAAAAAAAATTAAAACGTCGCCTATGAGGATTTTTAAGTACCGAAGTTTGGCGCCATTCCACGAGCGTGTGCAATTTTGAAGCGTGACATGTTAGGTATCTATTTACTCGGCTTAACATCATCTTTCACATCATGCAAAAAAATTGGGATAACTTTTATGTTTTTGTTTTTTTTAAAGCATGAAAGTTTTTTTCCCCCCAAATTTTTTTTAAAAATTGCTCCGCAAATACTGTGCGAGATAAAAAGTTGTAACAACTGCCATTATATTCTCTAGGGTCTCTGTAAAAAACATACATAATGTTTGGGGGTTCTATGTAATTTTCTAGTAAACAAATGATGATTTTTACATGTAGGAGCGAAGTGCCAGAATTGGCCCGGATGGGAAGTGGTTAAAAATAAAAATACTTATAATTAAAGTTTGTCATTTAAAAACAAATGCCTGCTCTATAGAGCAGTGTTATCCTTTAAATTGACCTTACTAACAAGCAAGCAGCCTCTGTTCTAAAAAATAATAAATGTTATACACACATGCTTCTGGCAGTCGGTGAGTCAATTTTTCACTGTCTTGCAGGAGTGAGCGCTGCGGTTTTCTGACACTTTAGGTGCTGGTACTGGTTGACTGGCTGCCATGCTGATTCTTCATTCTCAAAAACCTGAATCCCTGACCTGGAACAAGTATGAAGATCAGCAGTTCTGACTTAGTTCCACTGTGATGGAAACCGTGCAGGCCAGACAACTATCAATTCAATTTTAGAAGGTCAGCAGTGACCGCTTCCATGTTTCTGTTGGTACGGTACGGGTTTCTGTTAATGCCATCATTTTGGCAAATCTTAAAGGGGGTCAGCAAGTCTAACCATTCAGGAACTTAAAATTATGGAAATCGGTCCTTATCCGGCAAGGAAAATTACTAACCCTGTGACACAGGATTTAATTTATAGTTAGTTGTATTATTGTGTTTTTTTTTTTTTATTTTTTTTTTTACAGCTGTCTTATATAGTATTATAGGAACCAGACTGAAAGTTGCACTTGAAGAATGTATGTTTATAAGGTTTTCTTAGAGCATCTATATTTACATACATTTAAAGCATGTTTTTTGTTAGTTATTAGCTAAGTTGCTAAATTAATGGTTAAGGGTAGTTATTGAGCCTGACCCTAGCCTTGTACCTTTCAAAATGCTCTTTAGATTATGATGGTGATCAACTAAGTTAATAATGAATTGTAATCCTGACAAAACACAGGAACTAAGTGGTAAAAAAGAACTTGAGGATGACAAAATGTATTTACAGGAATTTAGGAGCGGGAGCCCCCCTTTTGAATTCCAGTAAGAGTGACTTCATTTAAGGAATGGTTTAAAATGTGGCATAAATCGCCCCATCCAAGAAGGTTCCACAGAGAATTTGTTTATCTAGAATTTTTTTTTCAACTCTTGCTCTTTTTAAAATAGGTATTCTAGTCAATAAGATAAAAACACAATTTCAAGTAATTATAATGCCCATAGCTTTCCAGTAAACCTTTTTTATTCATAGACAATTCTTCAAACAGATACAAGAGCCACATTGTTGCAGAGGCGCATTGCGGGCGGTATTAACCCTTTTTCGTAAAAATAATTAGTAAAAATTTGTAAAAGTCTGTAAAAATAGTGGCGCTATACCGCCACCGCACCTCCCGCCCCAGTGTGAAAGGGACCTTAGTTGTGCCTTCTCGCTTATTATCCAATTTCCTCCTATTGCTTTTTTTCCGGGTAAAAAATAATAATTTTCTTTCAGTGAAATTAGAGGTGAATTAAATCTCCCCTTCCTTCTTTTGTGTGTCGCATCCCAAATTTTTAGTGCATTACGTGTCAGTGCATGTGTATTAATGTCTAGTGTTCTAAATTGTGGGGGATTCCAAATTATGTTTCTTAATTGTGCATTACTCATTGTGTTCTCTAACTTAACCCACCTTTTTTCATTCTGTCCCCTAGCCCATTCGACAACTCTTGATAGCACCACCGCATTATAATATTTTTTAATATCAGGAACCGCAAGCCCCCTTGTTTTTTCCCTTGTTTTAATACCATCTTGAAGGTGCTAATCCTCCCTGTCCAAGAAAGGGGTCTATACATTATTCTCTTTATTTCATTTTTTATTTCATCCAGCAGGGGTATATAGTTGATTTTGTATATTGTCTTCATAGAACAGGCTAATTTTATTCCTAGATACTTTAACTCTTTTTTCCAGGGAAATTTAAATTCCTTTTGCAGGTCCGCCTCTTCCTGCTTACTTATGTTGATATTTAGGATCTCTGACTTAGTTAGGTTTATTTTAAAATTTGCTAGCTTTCCATATTGTTTTAATATTTTTAGTAAGTTGGGCATTGTGATCCTAGGTTTTGTTATGTAGAACATCACATCGTCGGCAAAAGCTGCCAACTTGTGTTCTTCCTCTCCTTCCCTAATGCCACTTATATCGGGGTTATTTCGGATCGTTGCAAGAAGTGGTTCTAGAGACAAAACAAATAAAAGGGGGGATAGGGGGCACCCTTGTCTTGTCCCGTTTTTCATCTCGAAGGAGAGGGATGACAAACCATTAATTTTTATAATTGCAGTAGGGTGATGGTACAGTACTTTGATCCACTGGATCATTCTTGGACCGACACCCATATTTTCCAATGTTTGTTTTACGAGTCCCCAGTCTACCCTGTCGAATGCTTTTTCTGCATCAATCGACAGGAATAGACATGGGGACCCCTCTTTTTTTAATTGCTGGAGTATGAGCAACGTTCTCACCCCATTGTCCCTCCCCTCTCTTCCTAGGATGAATCCCACCTGGTCAGGATGGACCAGAGTGGTCATCAAATCCTTCAACTGTCCTGCAAGTATTTTAGCATACAGTTTTGTATCCACGTTTAGCAGCGATATAGGCCCCCAAATGCAGCCAGTTTGTCCCCAAATACAGCCAGCCCCCCCCCCAAATACAGCCAGGTTCCCCCCAAATACAGCCAGGTTCCCCCCAAATACAGCCAGTTTCCCCCAAATACAGCCAGTTTCCCCCAAATACAGCCAGTTTCCCCCAAATACAGCCAGTTTCCCCCCAAATGCAGCCAGCTTCCCCCCAAATGCAGCCAGCTTCCCCCCAATTAGAGCCAGTTTGTCCCCAAATGCAGCCAGTTTGTCCCCCCAAATGCAGCCAGTTTGTCACCCCAAATGCAGCCAGTTTGTCCCCCCAAATACAGCCAGTTTGTCCTCCCAAATGCAGCCAGTTTGTCCTCCCAAATGCAGCCAGTTTCCCCCCAAATGCAGCCAGTTTCCTCCCAGCCTTGCACTTACCTTCCTCTGGTCAGCGCCGTCCTTTTTCCATCCTCAATGTCTTCTCCCGCCCTCGATGTCGCTTCAGCCAATCAGGTTACCGGTAACCAGACCCGGTGAACCTGATTGGCTGAGACGCCTGTCAGTGTTAACCAAGGAACGCACCCCCCGTGCGTCCTCTGGTTTAACTATTCGGAAGCCGATTACAGTCTTCAGGCTGTAATCGGGAAGCCTATCAGAACCGCCGGCTCTGATAGGCACTTTCAAACACCAACCAGCCACTGTTATTCAGATGGCCAGCGCTCAACAGGGGGCCGGCCATCTGAATAGTGGGCGGCAGCGGCGGCAGCGGCGGCGACAATACATAGGTTCATGCAATGCATGAACCTATGTATTGTTGTGAGTGACGGGCGCAGGAGGGAGAGGGGGCGGCGCTCCTGCGCCCACTATGGACGCACCGCCACTGATGGCACATCCTTGGGATCAGAATCTCTTTATACTTTTTTTAATTGGACGTCGTGAACCCGTCGGGTCCTGGGCTTTTCCCCGGGGCTGACTCTTTTAATGCATTATTAATTTCCTCCTCCGATATGGGTTTGTCTAGTATTTGCCTTTCGTTTTCAGATATTTTAGGTAATCTAGCCTTTTTTCCGAAGTCTTTTTTTTTTTTCTCGTTTACCCGTTCTTACAGAGCCCCATAATAGGTTTTAAAGATTTATGTGATCTCCTTGGTCGTGTATGCCATTTCCCCCTTTTTTATTTTGAATTTTTTCTAAATAGTTGATGGATTTTTTCTTTTGTAGCATTCTAGCTAGATGTTTACTTGCTTTATTCCCCCACTGGTATCTTTCTTTTGCTATCCTATTAAATGTCCTTTTCGTTTCTTGTTCCATGAGATCCTTTAGTTCATCTCTCATGATTACTAATGATTGAAATAACTCTGGCTGTATTCCCTGTCATTTTTTATGATCCTGTTCTACTCTATATATTTCATCGATTAATGTTTGAATTTTTTTTGTTCTCTCTTTTTTCTTCCCAGCTCCTATGGCTATTAAGATACCCTTAATATAGGCTTTATGGGCCTCCCATAGGGTAGCCTCCGATATCTCTTTGGTGTCATTTGTTATGAAATATTGTTCTAATTATTTTCTCACTGTTTCTTCTACTTCCTTGTCATGAAAAAGTTCTTTGTTCAATCGCCATGTGAATGGACTCCTTTGGTGTCCAGGTACAGTAATTTTAATTTTCACCGGGGCATGGTCAGATAACGTGGATATTTCTATCTTCGTATCAATGACATTCTCCAAGGACCTATGGTCTACCAGAATGTAGTCTATCCTAGAGTATGACCCGTACACAGGAGAGTAAAATGTATAGTCTTGTTTCTTAGGGTGTTGAACCCTCCACACGTCAATCATTTGACACAAATGCTTTTTCTGTTTAATCTTTTTTAACTGTACATTATTTGTCTCCTGTACACGAGATGTACTATCCACCACCGGGTCCATGCAGAAATTCATATCGCCCATCATTATCACATTTCCCTTCTTAAAGTCCATCAACTTTCCTATTACCTCTTTCAGGAATTTTATGGGGTTCCTATTGGGGGAGTAGATGTTTACTAGTGTACATGCCATTTCGCACAGTTTACCCTTCAGGAAGAGATATCTGCCTTCTGGGTCCATCATCCTGTCCTCCAATTTGAACCTCATTGTTTCAGCGAGTCCAATTGTCACTCCCTTTGCTCTCCTTGTTGAATCAGCATAGTACCATGTGGGAAAATCTGCGGAATACAATTTCACATTTGTATCATGTGTGAGGTGGGTCTCCTGAAGGGCCACTACCTCGGTGCCATAGTTTTTAAGTTCTTTAAGAATCTTGTGTCTCTTAAAGGGTGTATTTAGTCCCTGTACATTATAGGTCATAAAATGTATTGTTGTCATCTACAATGGATTGGTTTCCTTTCTTCCTGTAAAGTATAAGAGGTACCTCTTCCGCCCTTCCCTTGCCCTCCCTCTCCCCCCCCGGACCATTATTGGCCTCAGGACCATAGGTGGAGGTATACATCCTCTCCACCTCTGGTTCTCTTTAGTTAAAGGTGCGACTCTGACCCCTAGCCCCCTATCCCCCTATCTCCCTAGCCCCCCCTCAGAGGCAGAGGGATAGATGGACCCAGGTGTGCAGTTGGAGGGGTAGTCCCTTAATCAGATAGTCTAAGTTGGTGGGTTTACAGGCAGAAAGGTAAAAAGTAGAAATCTGCTTTGGTACGGTCCCACGAGTGTATGGACAGGCTAGTATCAGATTGGTCCTCAATTTCAGGCTAGCAAGCAGATGGTTAAACAGTTTCTGCTACTCAGTCCGCCGAGACTCTGGGGCTAGATGGTTATTCAAAACAAGTCCGCCACAGAAAAAATAAAATCTCTCACCTAGCCCCTCGCAGACGGTCTCCGTCCGTCCTCACTGTAGGTTGCGCGGGGCCGTTTAGCTGGTATTCCGAACGAGGCTTGCAGGAGGAGAGCTGGGGGGGGAAATCAGCTTGGGGTTCACCCCCCCCTTAGCGTTCAGCGAGACTGCGGGATCCCGACTGCCTGATCCGTTGGCTGAACTAGTCCCGGTTGAGGTGGGAAGCGTAGGCATCATCTGTGGCGTCGCAGCCTCTCACCATGCGTTAACAGCCACGGCTCTTCCTGAAACTCACCTCACGTCCCTCACAGCAGCATGGTCAGGCCCCTCCCTCAGAACGTAAGCATCACGTCCTCACGTCCTGTCCCCGTGTTTGCAAAATTTTATAAAAATTTTTAAAACAATATAATTTTTTTTTTTAAATTCGGTCTTTTTAAAAAAATTTAACAAAAAATAAAAACCGCAGAGATTTTCAAATACCACCAAAAGAAAGCTCTATTTGTGGGAAAAATTATAAAAATTTCATTTGGGTACAGTGTTGTATGACTGCGCAATTGTCATTCAAAATGCATCAGCGCTGAAAGCTGAAAATTGGTCTGGGCAGGAGGGGGGTTTAAGTGCCCAGTAAGCAAGTGGTTAAAGCAGAGTTCCAACTGTTTAAATGTTTTCTTTTTTTTGGATGAATATAGTTTGTTTAACCACTTAACCACCTCAATACTGGTCACGTTTGCCCCCTTCCTTCCCAGACCCATTGTCAGCTTTCAGCGCTCTCACATTTTCAATGACAATTGCGCAGTCATGCTACACTGTACCCAAATGAAATTTTTATCATTTTGTTCACACAATTAGAGCTTTCTTTTGGTGGTATTTATTCATGACTCCGTCTTTTATTTTTTGCAATATAAGAGAAAAAAGAGCGGGAATTTGAAAAAAAAAACAATATTTTCTTCTTTCTATTTTAAAAGAAATCCAATAAAATCCAATGTTGTCATAAATTTAAGCCAAAATGTATTCTGCTACATATTTTTGGTAAAAAATATCCTGCTAAGTGTATAATAATTGGTTCGTGTGATCACGGACATATGTACGCAGATGATCATGTACAGATGTGCGCAGGTGATCACAGACATATGTGTGCAAATGATCAATGGGACATGTGATTTTACTGTTACATATGTGGAGGACAGTTTTTTTTTACTATGTGGGGACATGTGTTTTGGGGACATGTGTGTTAACTTTGTGTGTTTTACAATGTGTGGACACTAGACTGGTGATCAGTGAGTAAAAAGCTGTAAAAAAACAGCTCCTACTCACTGATCACCAGCCGGTTGCAGAGATCCGCTCTCCTCTCCTCACTGACAACTTCTGTGTGAGGAGAGGAGAGCCGATCGCCTAGCAACCGGCTCTCTGCTTACATCACATGACGTTTGTGATTGGACACGGCCGTCATGTGATCAGGAGGGCCAATCACAGAGCCCTCCTGCCGATCTGAGATGCACCATTAGGATCGTGCCGCTGGGCGGGAACATGCGCGCGGTCCCCCTCCTTCTGAGGGACGTTCCTGAACGTCCACTCAGGAGAGAGCACCCACCCGGCCGTATATATACAGTGGCCGGGTGGGAAGTAGTTAAGGACCAAGCCTCTTTCTGAGATTTGGTGTTTACAAGTTATAAACAGTTTTTTTGCTAGAAAATTACTTGGAACCCCCAAATATTATATATATTTTTCTAACACCCTAGAGAATAATATGGTGGTCGTTGCAATACTTTACCCTTAAAAAAAATTCTACAGGTTGCATGTTTTGAGTTAGAGAAGATCTAGTGCTAGAATTATTGATCTCACTCTTCTGATCGTGGCGATACCTCATGTGTGGTTTAAACACCGTTTTCATATGCGGGCGCTACTCACGTATGTGTTCGCTTCTGCGCGCGAGCTCGTTGGGACGGTGCGCTTTAAAAAAAATAAAAATTCTTATTTATTTTACTTAATTTTTTATCATATAGGTGACTATATAGGGTCACATTTAGATGACTATAGGTGTGATTGTATAGGGTCACATACAGGTGACTATATAGGGTCACTTATATATGACTATATGATGTCACATATAGGGTGACTATATAGGTGACTGTAGGGTCACGAATAGGTGACATATAGGGTCACGTATAGATTATAGGGGTGGTGACATATAGGTGATTATATATGGTCACATATATGTAATTTTATAGGTGGCTTTATAGGGTCACATATAGATTGCTATGTAGGTGACTTTATAGGGACACATATGGCTATATAAGGTCACATATAGGTGACTATATAGGGTCATGAATAGGTGACTATATAGGGTCACATATATGTTTCTAATTAGGTGACAATATAGGGTCACATATAGATGACTATATAGGATCACATATAGGTGACTATTCAGATGACTATATATGCGACTATATATATATATATATATATATATATATATATGTGTGTGTGTGTGTGTGGTCAGATATATGTGACTATATATGTGGCCACATATAGGTGACTATATGGGGTCATATACATGTGATTATATAGGGGCACATATGGGTGACTATATATGTGACTATATGGTATACTATATGGTGTCACGTACAAGTGGCTACATAGGGTCATATATAGGTGAGGGTGACATATAGTCGACTATATAGGGTCACATATATGTGACTATGTAGGTGACTATATAGGGCCACACAGATAACTATATGGGGTCACAAATAGATGAATATATAGAATCAAATATAGGTGAATATATGTGACCATATATGGTCACATATATGTGACCATATATGGTCACATATATGTGACTATACGTGGTCACATATATGGGGCTATATGTGATCACATATATGTGGGCACATATGTGACCATATGAAGTCATCTATATGTGACTATATGTGGTCATATATAGGTGACAATATATGGTGACATATAGGTGACTATATATGGTCACATATATGTGACTATACATGGTCACACATAGATGACCATATAGGTGACATATAGATAATACAGGTGGCTATATGGTGACATATAGGTGATTATATATGATCACATACAGGTGACTATATAGGTGACTATATGGTCACATGTAGATTACTATGTAGGTGACTTTATATGTCACACATAGATGACTATATAAGGTCACATATAGGTGACTATATGGTTGGCTATATACAGTGACATAGGGTCGTATATAGGTGACTATACAGGGTCACATGTAGGCGGCTATATAGGGTCACAGATATGTGTCTATATAGGTGACAATATAGGGGCACGTATAGATGACCATATAGGATCACATATAGGTGACTAGATATGTTCACTTATATGTGGTTTCATATGGGTGGCTATATGGGGTCACATATAGGTGAGGAAGGAGGGTGACATATAGGGTCACATATATGTGGCTGTAGGCACTTATATAGGGCCACACATAGATGACTATATAGGGTCAAATATAGATGACTGTTTAGAATCACATATAGGTGAGTATATATGCGACAATATATATGGCCCCATATATGTGACTATATTTGGTCATATATATAACTATATATGCCCACATATAGGCGACTATATATGGTTATATATGACTATATAAGGTCACATATAGGTGACTATATATGGTGACATATAGGGTCACACATGTGTGGCTAAATAGTGTCACACATATTTGACTATATAGGGTCGCATATAGGTTACTATATAGGTGACAATATAGGGTGGCTATACAGGTCACTATATAGTGTCACATATACGTGACTATATAGGGTTGCATATAGTTATCTATGTAGGGTCACGGATATGGTGACACATAGGTGATTATGTAGGGTCACATGGGTGACTATATAGGGTCACATATGGGTGACTACATAGGGTCACATATAGGTGACTGTATGGTCAAATATAGGTGACTGTAGGGTCACTTATAGGTTATTATATATTTGACTATAAAGCATCACACAAGTGACTATATGTGGTCACATCTATGTGACTATATATGTGATCACATATATGTTACTATATATGTGGTCACATATATGTGACTATATAGGGTCACATATAGACGACTATATAGGGTCACATATAGTTGACTATTCATGTGATAATATATGCAATGGTATCTGGTCACATATATGAGACTATATATGTGGTCACATATATGTGACTATATATGGCCACTTAATTGTGATTATATGGGTGACTATATATGTGTGAGCACAGGTGAATATATAGGTGACTTTATAGGGCCACATGTAGATGACTGTAAAGGGTCATATATGGGCGACTTTATAGGGGCACATATAGAGTTAGTATATATGGGTTACTATATGTTCACATATAGGTGACTATATAGGGTCGCAT
Source organism: Rana muscosa (assembly GCA_029206835.1). Taxonomy (NCBI): domain Eukaryota; kingdom Metazoa; phylum Chordata; class Amphibia; order Anura; family Ranidae; genus Rana; species Rana muscosa. Next base: position 206,016,097 of record CM055116.1, on the reverse strand, counting down.
ATAGGTGAATATATAGGATGACATAAAGGTGACTATAAAGGGTCACATATAGGTGTCTATATAGGGTCAAAATAGGTGTCTATATAGGGTCAAAATAGGTGTCTATATAGGGGCACATATAGGTGGCTTTATAGGGTCACATGTGCATGACTATATATGGTTACATATATGTGACTATATAGGGTCACCTATATGTGAATATATAGGTGAATATATAGGTAACATAGGTAACTATGTAAGGGGTCACATATAGGTGACTGTCTAGGGTCACATATAGATGACTATATTGGGTCACATATAGATGACTATATAAGGTCACATATGTGGCTATAGGGTCGCATATAGGTTACTATATAGGTGACTATATGGTCACATATATGTGACGATATAAGGTCACATATATGTGATGATATAAGGTCACATATATGTGACTATATATGTGGTCACATATAGGTGACTACTTAGGCCACTATATATGGTCACTTATATGTGACTATATAGGGTCACATATAGGTGAGTATATATGGTCACTTATATTTGAATATATAGGGGCACATATAGATGACCATATAAGTGAATATGTAGTCATATATAGGTGAATATGTAAAGTCAAATATAGATGACTATATAAGGTCACATATAGGTGACTATATAGGGTGACATAGTGTGACTATATAGGGTGACATATAGGTAACTATATATAATGTCACATTTAGATGACTATATAGGTGACAATATAGTGTCATACATAGGTGACTATGGTCGCCCATAGATGACTATATAGAGCCACACATAGGTGAATATATAAGGTCACACATAGGTGACCCTATATGGACACATATAGGTGGCACTATATAGTCACACATAGGTTACTTTATAGGGTGACTATACATGTGACTATAAAGTGTAACATATATGTGAATATATAGGTGACTATAAAGGGTCACATATAGTTATCTATATATGGTCACATATAAGGTGACATATAAGTGACTATATAGGGTCACACATGGGTGACTATAAAGGGTCACAGATAGGTGACTATATATGGTTACATATATGTGGTCACATATATGTGACTATATAGGGTCACATATAGGCGACTATATATGGTCACATATAGTTGACTATTCAGATGATAATATATGTGACTGTATATGGTCACATATATGTGACTATATGTGGTCACATATGTGACCATATATGTCACCATATGTTATTATATATGGCCACTTATTTGTGATTATATAGGTGACTATATGTGTGAGCATATAGGTGAATATAAAGGGGCATATATAGGTGACTTTATAGGGTCACATGTAGATGACTATATAAGGTCACATAGAGGTGACTATTTATGGTGATATATAGGGTCACATATATGGGACTATATAGTGCCACATATAGGGTTACTATATAGTCACATATAGGTGACTATACAGGGTCACGTATAGGTGACTATATATGGTAACAAATATGTGACTGTATATGTGGTCACTTATATGTGACGATATATGTGGTCACTTATATGTGACTATATATGTGGTCAAATATGTGACTATATATGTGGTCACATATACATGACTGGTCGTATATATGTGACCATGTATGTGAATATATAGATGACCATACATGACCATATAGATGAATATATAGGGTCACATATAGGTGACCATATAGGGTCACGTATAGGTGACCATGTACGGTCACACGTGGGCAATATATAGGGTTGCATATAGGTGACTATATTTATGATCACATATTGGTGATTATATATGTGACTATATATGGCCACATATACGTGACCATATATGGTCACACATAGGTGACTATATATGGTGACTATATATGGTCACATATAGGTTACTATATCGGGTGACTATACATGTGACTATATAGTGTCACATATATGTGAATATATAGGTGACTATATAGGGTCACACATGGGTGGCTATATGGTCACACATAGGTGACTATAAAGGATCAAACATAAGTGACTATATATGGTCACATATATGTGGTCACATATATGTTACTATATATGCGGTCACATATATGTGAATATATAGGGTCACATATAGGCGACTATATATGGTCACATATAGTTGACTATTCAGATGATAATATATGTGACTGTATATGGTCACATATATGTCACTATACATGGTCACATATGTGACCCTATATGTCACCATATGTGATTATATATGGCCACTTATTTGTGATTATATAGGTAACTATATGTGTGAGCATATGGGTGAATATAAAGGGGCATACATAGGTGACTTTATAGGGTCACATGTAGATGACTATATAAGGTCACATATAAAGTGACTATACATGGTCACATATAGGGTGACTTTAGGGCCACATATAGATGACTATATAAGGTCACAGAGGTGACTATATATGGTGATATATAGGGTCACGTATAGGGGACTATATAGTGTCACATATATGGTTATTATATAGTCACATACAGGTGACTATATAAGGTCACATATATGTGATTATATAGGTGACTATAAATGGTCACATATATGTGGCTATGGTCACACATAGGTGACTATATAGGGTAACAGGCAACTGTGTAAGGTGACATATAGGTGACTGTATAGGGTCACACATAGATAACTATATAGGGTCATATATGTGACTATATACCGTCACATATAGGTGACAATATATGGTCACATATATGTGACCATATATGGTCACATATATATGTGGTCACTTATATGTGACTATATATGTGGTCACTTATGTGTGACTATATATGTGGTCACTTATATGTGACTATATATGTGGTCACATATACATGACTGGTCGTATATATGTGACCATGTATGTGAATATATAGGTGACCATACATGACCATATAGAGGACTATATAGGGTCACATATGTGTGACCATATAGGGTCACATATAGATGGCTATATACGGTCACATGTGGGCACTATATAGGGTCACATATAGGTGACTATATTTGTGGTTACATATTGGTGTTTATATATGTGACTATATGTGGCCACATATACGTGACTATATATGGTCACACATAGGTGACTATACAGTGGGTACGGAAAGTATTCAGACCCCCTTACATTTTTCACTCTTTGTTATATTGCAGCCATTTGCTAAAATCATTATTGACAGAAAAACACAGAATTGTTGACATTTTTGCAGATTTATTAAAAAAGAAAAACTGAAATATCACATGGTCCTAAGTATTCAGATCCTTTGCTGTGACACTCATATTTAACTCAGGTGCCATCCATTTCTTCTGATCCTTGAGATGGTTCTACACCTTCATTTGAGTCCAGCTGTGTTTGATTATACTGATTGGACTTGATTAGGAAAGCTACACATCTGTCTATATAAGACCTTACAGCTCACAGTGCATGTCAGAGCAAATGAGAATCATGAGGTCAAAGGAACTGCCTGAAGAGCTCAGAGACAGAATTGTGGCAAGGCACAGATCTGGCCAAGGTTACAAAAAAATTCTGCTGCACTTAAGGTTCCTGAGAGCACAGTGGCCTCCATAATCCTTAAATGGAAGACATTTGGGATGACCAAAACCCTTCCTAGAGCTGTCCATCCGGCCAAACAGAGCTATCGGGGGAGAAGAGCCTTGGTGAGAGAGGTAAAGAAGAACCCAAAGATCACTGCGGCTGAGCTCCAGAGATGCAGTCGGGAGATGGGAGAAAGTTGTAGAAAGTCAACCATCACTGCAGCCCTCCACCAGTTGGGGCTTTATGGCAGAGTGGCCCGACGGAAGCCTCTCCTCAGTGCAAGACACATAAAAGCCTGCATGGAGTTTGCTAAAAAAACACCTGAAGGACTCCAAGATGGTGAGAAATAAGATTCTCTGGTCTGATGAGACCAAGATAGAACTTTTTGGCCTTAAGTCTAAGCGGTATGTGTGGAGAAAACCAGGCACTGCTCATCACCTGTCCAATACAGTCCCAACAGTGAAGCATGGTGGTGGCAGCATTATGCTGTGGGGGTGTTTTTCAGCTGCAAGGACAGGACGACTGGCTGCAATCGAGGGAAAGATGAATGCGGCCAAGTACAGGGATATCCTGGACGAAAACCTTCTCCAGAGTGCTCAGGACCTCAGACTGGGCCGAAGGTTTACCTTCCAACAAGACAATGACCCTAAGCACACAGCTAAAATAACGAAGGAGTGGCTTCACAACAACTCCGTGACTGTTCTTGAATGACCCAGCCAGAGCCCTGACTTAAACCCAATTGAGCATCTCTGGAGAGACCTAAAAATGGCCGTCCACCAACGTTTACCATCCAACCTGACAGAACTGGAGAGGACCTGCAAGGAGGAATGGCAGAGGATCCCAAATCCAGGTGTGAAAAACTTGTTGTATCTTTCCCAAAAAGACTCATGGCTGTATTAGATCAAAAGGGTGCAAATACTAAATACTGAGCAAAGGGTCTGAATACTTAGGACCATGTGATATTTCAGTTTCTCTTTTTTAATAAATCTGCAAAAATGTCAACAATTCTGTGTTTTTCTGTCAATATGGGGTGCTGTGTGTACATTAATGAGGAAAAAAAATGAACTTAAATGATTTTAGCAAATGGCTGCAATATAACAAAGAGTGAAAAATTTAAGGGGGTCTGAATACTTTCCGTACCCACTGTATATAGGTAATTATAGGGGGTCACATATAGGTGACTATTTCTGGTCACACATAGAAGGCCATATAGGCGACAATAGGTGATTATATAGGATCACATATAGGTGACTATATAGAGGCACATATAATAGACCATGCTCACATATAGGGAACGATATAGGGTCACATATGGGGGCCTATATAGGGTCACATATGGGGACTATATAGGGTCACACATGGGGGACTATATATGGTCACTATGGGGGACTATATATGGTCACATATGGGGGACTATATATGATCACTATGGGGGACTATATAGGGTCACATATAGGTGTGGGCTATACAAATGAGAGCCTCTGGCTCTAATCACGTGCTTCAACCCCCCCCCCCCCGCAATTGGAATCCATCCGTTCTGTGCCCTGTATGTTCATCGGGGGCCCGTGCGCCCTTATTGGATGTACCACCCCTGGCATTCAGCAAGTTCCTTGTAAGCATAATATAATAAATCAGGGATTGATTGGCCAAAAGTACTGCCATTGCCTCTTTCTAGTGCTGCTGCTGAGAGGATTGCAAAAAAAGATAGAAAAATCAAGAAAAACTCAGATATTTATACTAGTTGCTTTTAAAACACATTTTTGTTTTTTTAATAAATACAAAAAACTACAGTTAACTATTTAATTTATATACATCTGCCAGGAATTCAGCTCTAAAATATATCTAAATCCAAAACCAAAATTTTATTTTATAGTAGCTTTCCAGTCCTTAAGGCCCCATTCACACCTGAGCGTTTTGTAGCTTGAAGCCTAAAGCTACAAAACGCTGGAGGGCAAAAAAAGTAATTATTCTCTATGGAGATGGTTCACATCTCCACTCCAAAACTCCTGAAGCCAGAAGCTTCAAAACGCCTAAAGCTGAAACACGTTCTGGACCTCTTTTTTTTTAGGCATATTTTGGCATTTTTCTGCTTTTTCCATTGGTGACCTTTTGACCTATACAAAATCGTGGCAAAAAACGCTGCAAAATCGCACGACTTTCTGCCTAAAAACGCTACGCTCAGGTGTGAATGGGGCCTAATATCCCAGGTTCTATGAACTGTAGCCTTCCTTGGGGCTGAGATACAAACTGTTTGCACACTCCTGCTTTTAAGTTTCAATAGTGGCTTTTGATGGCATCTGGGGGTGGCAGGAAGAGGCCCTTCTTACCTATTGGTTAAAATAAACTTTGCCCTCTTAAAATCTTGCTGCCTAATATTTCACGTATTTTTTTTGTGTTTCCACTGAGTCAGACCTGGTTAAATCTGTCTGCATTTAAGCTGGCCATAGATGGATTGAAATTTGGCCAGTTGATCAGAGTCGTGCCAAAATTTGTTCATCTTTAGTGGTTTTCGTTCGAGAGGAGTCAATCTAATGATCAGCTCCTCAAACTGGACTGTTGGTATATTTTTGCTCAGTCTGTACTTGCAGTCAATCAGCTTTCATCCACCTCGAATGTAAGTGTAGCGATACCCTCAGCTCAGAGGGCCGTAGTATTCGTTTTGGGCCCTGAAGACAGCTCCGCCAACCCCCGGCAATTCACTCGACCCACTCTGGCACAGTTAGTCTAGGGTAATATATCTTAGGCTCTATGGAAAATTCAGACACCAATACAAATAGTAAAAGAATAATGAGTTTACTCTCTCTTATTAAGATAAATCAACAGTAAAACAGATAACATATGCTTCTAGCAGAGCCCTGCAGCAAATGATACACTACACATTAATGGAACACAGTAATGGCGTGCCACGTGGGGCGACCGTTAACTAAGCGCCCTGTGGCGCAGCTACTAAACTCTAATACCCGGTCAGGCCTGACCCTATAACTCAGTCTCTAGGAGATGAATTCTTCGCATGCAAATCTTTAAATGGTGGTGCACATTTCAGGAACACATTTGTAATCCAAAAGGGTAGAAGTACCAACACGGAACACTTCACTAGAGATCCGTTTGACTCAGTTCTGCTATGGATCTCCAGTGAGGACTCAAATATGAACTGGTGGGCCACGGCAGTCTGTAGGCCTAACAATAGTGTAAAGTATATGGATTGAGCAGGTGCTCGCTCACCCCTCCGGACGCGATCCCAGTCCGGGGACTTCCACCTGCTGTGTCTCCACACACAGCGTCTGCAGCGGTCGGGTCTCCGGCTCAGCAGCGGTTGAGGATGACCAAGTCAGATGCCACCCAGGCTCGCAAAGGGGGGTGGAAGGCTCTTTGGGTAGCGGCGCAAGGCCCCAGGCTTCAGGCCTTGCACCACAGCGGATCCGCACAGGAAGATCTGTCCACTGAAGTCTTGTGTCCCAAAGAGGCCGAGCTTAGCCTCGCCTCCTCCTTACATAGCTCCACCCATGAGTCTCTGTGGTGACAACACTGTACCCTGGGTGCCAAGGGGGGTTCTGGGAAAGGTAGTCCAATGAGTCTTAAAGGAGACCCCGCTACATAAGGATGGGGAATCGTATTGCATACCTCCCAACACGCACGGATTGTGCGGACACCCGCGAGAGGATCGAATTTCCCACAATTGAAGGAGGGACTGGGACGGCAGCGGTAAGTCCACCTCTAACCAGATGTCGGTAACTCCCCCCCCCCCCCCCCGCTTAACAAATTTCACTGATGTCCTGGAAAAAAAATGGTATTGTGTTGTCATTTGTTGTGTTTATTTTGTATTTTTTTTATTCCGTTTAATTTACTATCTAATGAGTCAGTGTTTTACAGAAAGCATAGAGATTCTGTGTCCTGATGATTCTCATGTTGCATGCTTGTAAGTCAGTAATTCAATAGTTAGTTAAATAGAGTTAAGGATGACCCCTCTGGAGCATGCAAATGGCAGCTACTATATTTCTATCTTGCCAGGTTCCCTTCAAGTATAACTTCCAGTGTCATCTGAGAAGTAGTTTGCATTGTAACACCCAGAAGCTTTCTGATCGTAATATGTATGTGGTGTGTCACAATGCCATACTATCACTGAGGCCTGCTTTTATCCATCTTCATGAATACTTCTGCTTTTTATTGACCTGACGCATGGCAAACCTGTTGCTATTGTACAGAGAGTATTATCTGTATTTGAATATCTGAGCAAGTGTTCCTATTTCTTTCCCTGTCAACAGCCTGCAACTGAAACACTTGTTGTGCCAATGGACATGGCATGCAACTCAAAGGTGTCCGGATTGGAGAAACTGCTGATTTTATGGTCGACACCAGGACTGCAGGAAGTGGTGACCTCCATGTTTCTGTGAAGGGGTCAAGTAAGTGTCTGCTATTGTTTAATAGGGATGAGCTTGGAGTTCGAGTCGAACTCATGTTCGACTCGAACATTGCCTGTTCGCCCGTTCGCCGAACAGCGAACAAATTGGGGTGTTCGCGGCAAATTCGAAAAATCTATGGGAGAAATCTAAAGTGTTAATTATAAAGGCTAATATGCAAGTTATTGTCCTAAAAAGTGTTTGGGGACCGGGGTCCTGCCCCAGGGGACATGTATCAATGCAAAAAGAAGTTTTAAAAACGGCCGTTTTTTCGGGAGCAGTGATTTTAATAATGCTTAAAATGAAAAAATAAAAGTGAAATATTCCTTTAAATTTCGTACCTGGGGGGTGTGTATGATATGCATGTGAAGTGGCGCATGTTTCCCGTGCTTAGAACTGTCCCTGCAAAAAATGTCATTTTTGAAAGAAAAAAAGTCTTTTAAAACTGACTCGCGGCTATTAATGAATTTTCGGCTCCCGGCAATACATACAAAAGTCATTGATAAAAAAAAAAAAAAAAGCGTGGGGGTTCCCCAGAATTCAATTACCAGGCCCTTCAGGTCTGGAATGGATATTAAGGGGAACCCCGCCGCAAATTAAAAAAAAATTGACGTGGGGTTCCCCCAAATATCCATTCCAGGCCCTTCAGATCTGGCATGGATTTTAAGGGGAACTCCACCCCAAATTTTTTTTAAAAATGGCGTGGAGTCCCCCTAAAAATCCATACCAGACCCCTTATCCGAGCACACAACCTGGCCGGCCGCAGGGGAAAAGGGGGGGACGAGAGAGCGGCCCCCCCTCCCTCCTGAACCGTACCAGGCCACATGCCCTCAACATGGGGAGGATGTCCCCATATTGATGGGGACAAGGGCCTCATCCCCACAACCCTTGCCCGGTGGTTGTGGGGGTCTGCGGGCGGGGGGCTTATCGGAATCTGGAAGACCCCTTTAACAAAGGGGACCCCCAGATCCCGGCCCCCCCTATGTGAATTGGTAAGGGGTACGTTGTACCCCTACCATTTCACGAAGAAAGCGTAAAAAAATGTTTAAAAAAACACACAAACACCTTGAAAAAGTCCTTTATTAAAAAAAAAAAAAAAACATTCCAGCGGTGAAATCCAGTGTCCCGCGGCGATCCCGATGTACAGCGCTGTCCTTCATTGGTTGTGCCTGAGCGGACCTGATGGGGAACTCCCTCTCAGTATTTTAAATGTATAGACCCGCCCCTTCTAAAGTTCCCCATCAGGTCCGCTCCCTCGGTATGTCGGACCCGCCTACGTCATTGGCTTGAGCGGGGAACTTCCTTCACTGTGTAATTTAAATTTACATAGTGAAGGAAGTTCCCCGCTCAAGCCAATGACGTAGGCGGGTCTGACATACCGAGGGGGCGGACCTGATGGGGGACTGCTCTCACTTTGGTAATACATGTATAGACCCGCCCCTTCTCATGTTCCGCATCTGGTCCGCTGAGCGGACCTGATGGGGAACTTTAGAAGGGGCGGGTCTATACATTTAAAATACTGAGAGGGAGTTCCCCATCAGGTCCGCTCAGGCACAACCAATGAAGGACAGCGCTGGACATCGGGATCGCCGCGGGACACTGGATTTCACCGCTGGAATGTTTTTTTTTTTTTTAAATAAAGGACTTTTTCAAGGTGTTTGTGTGTTTTTTTAAACATTTTTTTACGCTTTCTTCGTGAAATGGTAGGGGTACAATGTACCCCTTACCAATTCACATAGGGGGGGCCGGGATCTGGGGGTCCCCTTTGTTAAAGTGGTCTTCCAGATTCCGATAAGCCCCCCGCCCGCAGACCCCCACAACCACCGGGCAAGGGTTGTGGGGATGGGGCATGTGGCCTGGTACGGTTCAGGAGGGAGGGGGGGCCGCTCTCTCTTCCCCCCCTTTTCCCCTGCGGCCGGCCAGGTTGCGTGCTCGGATAAGGGGTCTGGTATGGATTTTTAGGGGGACTCCACGCCATTTTTTTTAAAAAAATTGGGGTGGAGTTCCCCTTAAAATCCATGCCAGATCTGAAGGGCCTGGAATGGATATTTGGGGGAACCCCATGTCAATTTTTTTTTAAATTTGCGGCAGGGTTCCCCTTAATATCCATTCCAGACCTGAAGGGCCTGGTAATTGAATTCTGGGGAACACCCACGCTTTTTTTTTATTTTTTTATCAATGACTTTTGTATGTATTGCCGGGAGCCGACAATTCATTAATAGCCGCGAGTCAGTTTTAAATGCATTTTTTTCTTTCAAAAATGACATTTTTTGCAGGGACAGTTCTAAGCACGGGAAACATGCACCACTTCACATGCATATCATACACACCCCCCAGGTACGAAATTTAAAGGAATATTTCACTTTTATTTTTTCATTTTAAGCATTATTAAAATCACTGCTCCCAAAAAAACGGCCGTTTTTAAAACTTCTTTTTGCATTGATACATGTCCCCTGGGGCAGGACCCGGGTCCCCAAACACTTTTTAGGACAATAACTTGCATATTAGCCTTTATAATTAACACTTTAGATTTCGAACGTTCGAGTCCATTGTATTTAATAGGGTTCTAAAGTTTACACGAACATTTTGTCTGTTCGCAGGTTCTGGTGCGAACCGAACAGGGGGGTGTTCGGCTCATCCCTGTTGTTTAACTGTATGCAAACAATCCGAATGTCTTAGGGTCTATTTTCTATAATATTTTAATGGATAAGTACACCTTTTGTAAAAATATTTTATCTTTTTGCAGATTAAAAAATGTGTATTTAATCTCATTCTACAGCCTATGAAGCAGCCCTCAAAATTTCCACTCGCCTGCTTGCATTTGGCTAGTGGATTTAAGTTGAGGGCGAGCGTGGAGCAAGGTTGCCAAATGTCCTTTACGGACGGCTGCTGCCTGTAAAAAATATGGCAGCAGGCACGCTTTAGAACTGGGCAGGTGCGGTTCCGAGGCCAGCCTGGGCTCAAATGGAGAGCGAGCAACCGGGTGTATGGATAGTGATGTCACGGCGGTGCCTGTTATGAACTACAGGCTACAGTAGGGGCAGCTGGGCCGGCCCAGGGAAACAAATGCAGAGGTATAACATGAGCACTGGCTGTCGCCTCAGAGCCCTGGACTGTATGCCTGGAGGAGGCAGAGTACAGTGGAGGTGGGGAGCACAGATCGGACGGAGGTGGTACAGCTGTCCTCCCCACCAGAGGGTATGGCTGGATACACACCTATGCATTTTTAGTGCTTTTTGCATTTTGCAGATTTGCACTACAGTTCATGTAACATGGTTTCCTATGGAACACGTTCTGTAGTGCAAATCTGCAAAAAGCATAAAAAATGCAAAGGTGTGAATCCAGCCTAATGCGGTGTACACACGATCGTTTTTCATGCCGTTAAAAATGCCATTTTTTAAAATGGCCATTAAAACCGATCGTGTGTATGGTCCAGAGCATTTTTAACGGCGTGAAAAACGGGCATTAAAAATTTCGAACATGCTCTATTTTTCACGTTGTTTTTCATGTCGTTTTTTTTAACGACGTGAAAAACGATAGTGTGTATGCTTTTACGAGGTGAAAAAAAAACGCGCATGCTCAGAATCAAGCATGAGACGGGAGCGCTCGTTCTGGTAAAACTAGCGTTCGTAATGGAGATATCACATTCGTCACGCTGTAACGGACTGAAAAGCACGAGGATGAAAAGCGCGAATCGTCGCTCAACAAACTTTACTAACATGAAGGGTGGCGCCATCCGAATGGAACTTCCCCTTTATAGTGCCGTCGTACGTGTTGTACATCACTGCGCTTTGCTCGAGCGTTTTTTTTAATGATCGTGTGGATGCAAGACAGGCTTGAGAGGAAACATGAAAAAAAAACGACGAGAAAAACGTTGGTTAAAAAAATGGCATGAAAAACGATCGTGTGTACGCCGCATAAGACTGGCCGGGGAGAGGGAAGACTACAAGTCCCAGAGGATCCTGCATGCGGAGCAGCGCCAAGGCATGCTGGGAATTTGTAGTTCACCAATAATATCCAATAAGCGTGTCTGCAGAAGCTTGTTCTTTTACCCCCTACCTGCCTGTAGAGTGCTGGGACTTGTAGTTCTACACCTGAAGAACAATACCAGGCTGCATGCTGACAGGAGGATATAGAGAAGATGGCCAAACACTGTCCAATCTGATTGCAGATAGACAAACACTGTCCAATCTAATTGCAGATGGCCATACGCTGTCCAATCTGTACGCTTTCCTGTAAGATGGCCATACACTGTACAATATCCTTTAAAGTTGATGTTCAGTCCCCCTCTGGACAATCTCCTGTCCCTCCGGTGCTGGGTAGATGTGCCCATGGCAGAGTCAGTTGGTACATCTACCCACAACTAAAGGACAAGTTTGTGGACTGTGATGTAAAGGGGAATTTTGGAGTCTGATGCTTTATGTTAAAATTGTTAAAGTTATTGTTACCGTAATACTGTAATTATTTTTGTAACTTAATTTTACATAAAAAATTTAACAGTGTCATTTCATGAGAGAATTTACAATGATGTATTTGGGGCGGGCAGGGTTGGGTGGGACAACTGGTGGCGAGTAACACTTAAGGCCTGGCTAGTAGCTCAGGACTTAAAATTTTGAGCCCTGCTATAAAGATTTGCACCCACGATCAGCAGATTGTGGGTGCAATGCCAGGACCCTGCTGATACTCAGTTGTCTGCCCATACAGGAGGCAGTTACTGAATTGGAGGAAGAATCAATGAACTATGAGAGCCTCCACTAGCACCCTCGCAGTTCATTGAGAACTACAAGCGTTCAGCTGCAAAACTTATTTTTACTTTTAGTTAATTTATTCACAGTACTCTGTGAATGAATGACGTGACCATGTGGGAGGAACCCCACATGACCAGGCTCTTTTTAAATTGTGACAGTAGGTATAGGGAAACGTTCCCTAGCCCGCTATCACAATTTGTGGGAGGGGGGTTTAGGGAGTGGCTGCAGGTGCAGGAACATGTTATATGTTTCATCCTAAGAATGGGTGGAACATGTACAAAAGTGAATTTATCCTTTATCTGTATTTTTTTTTTCTTCAGAGTATTGGCACAGAAAGCTTTCAAATCAGAGACAGCAAGGCAACTAGGAGGTCAGCAAAGACTACCCCATATTCTTCCCTTAAAGTGGCCCTGTCAACACAGGAAAATTTGTATCCGACAACCTACCTGCTAAAAGAAGAGTGAAATTACTTGAAAAGCCTCTCTGGCTCCTTCACGTATTCCACTCTTTTGGGTGTATCTGCTCCCCTGCCGCACCCTGTGGTTTCTCCACCAGCTGCTATATTGCTATAGCGGGCACATGCCTAATCGGAGAAACCACAATGCATAGCACTGGGGACTGATATTCAATGGACCTGGAGATTTGGCAGCATTTAAAGAAGTGCTGACTATATTAATTTCTCTTTTAGCGGGTAGGCTGTTATATTCACCTGACACTGGTGACAGAGTCACTTTAAGAACCAAAGTCTCTGAGCACATGTGAATTCTTACTGTACTGCAAGCTGGACTTTTTTCTGTATAGCTGTCGGCGTCCAATGATGTCCTTTCAGCATTGTGTCTGCCTGATAAGAGGCCTGTCTGAGAAGCTGCTACTCCTAACAAAAATTAGATTAATTCTGCTTGGGGACAGAGAACCAGCTGCCTGTACAAATCAATGACATGCTGCGTCTGTACTCCGATAACAACATATCCCCATGTTTACTTGCATATAGGAAAAATTAGCAGTTCTGGACACTAACTGTCTGTGTTCAGGGGAGCACATCTGTCCCTGTACACAACTAAACGCATGGATGTGCGAATACCAGCATACAGCCATAGCCTGTCATTGACTTGTACAGGTTGTTGTATGCAAACACTTTTCCATCCCTCCCAACAGTCCCAGACTGGATGGGACTTTCCTGAATTTTTCCCTTTGTCCTTTGTACAGGGGCTTTGTCTCCCACATTACCCCATCCATTCATTATACACGAACATCTGTGCATCTGCCATATCTCTGCCCATATTTCCCCACTAGGTTCATATCTGTCTCCCCACTTGCCGCCCTCTACCTCCACCAGTTTTCCATTTTACCCCATCCTCATCTCTCATTACAATATTTATATTTCCATCAATCATTCACATACCTAATCCACCCCGGTATCTGACCGATTCTTCTTCACACATCTTCACCTATTTCACATCTCCTCCATCCCTCCCCACAAACAGCGATTACCTGCAAGTATTCAGCCCTGGATGCAGACTGTCTGCTCCATAAGCAATTATATGGTAGTGCCTGCGATTAGCTGCAGGAGTTGTCTGCCTCTCGTTCCTTCCTGATTGGCCCAGGATGCAGGGCTTTCAGCTAATTGCTGGGAACCCACTGGGTTTCCTACATGTAATTGCACATGCCAATGTGAGAATGGAAATTCAGACCTATTTATTGTATATCCTAATATTCTAAGGCCTTATGCACGCTTGAGCCCCTCCTAAATGCTTGTTTTACAAGTGTTTCAATTTTTTTTTCTGCCCCAAAATGCCCCTGTATGGTAGCCTATGGATCCATGCATACATAGCCATTTAAAGGAGTTCAGAGGCAGGGGTGTTTAAGGGCACAAATCTGTCTCAGAGATGAGAGTTTAGCCAGAAAAAAACGCCCAATGTGTGCCAATACTAGGCTTGTTTTGCGCTTGAGCGTTAATTCATTTTAGTGGACAGGATAAATTGATGCCCAAATGTGATACACGCATTCAGAAACATCTAAGTGCAGTAAGTATGCAGTTTAATAAGAAAAACTTAATTGAGTACACTCACAAGCTTGTGGTGATGGCAGGCATAATGGGGTTTCATCCGCTCCGACTTCCGGGTGAAGGAAGTGTCACTGGTGTGGACTGGTGTCCGTAATCAGGTCTGTCCTCCGGCCACACTGCTGGTGCACGGTGTTTCCGGATGGATAGGACTACGATCATTGGTAGACTTTGGATGATGTCACTTCCGGGTTGGGTCAGCGGGGCAGTGCTCGCGTTCGGAGTATGCGTACTCCTTCCTCAGGCTTGGATAACGGCCATATTGGGTGATGGAAATTTATACACGGGTACGCTATGTTTACATAAGGGTCACCTTACGGACAGTACAATAATCACATTACAAAACATTAAAAACAAATATCGATAGTAATGCTGGGGAACATAGTAACCTAATTTATACTGTCTATATTATTGGAGTAGCTTATGTTATAATTATTATAATTACTCCTGACGACCGGTAGAGTCAGACTGACAAGGTATATCTATGCAAATTTTGTAATGGGGTGAATCTATGCAAATTATGTAGACGATATATTTAAAGTCTATTAAAATAAATGGAGAAAATATCCATAAGTTAGATGGTTGAATAAAAAAACGACATGAATAAAAGCTAAAAACTAAAAAATAGAGTACAATCAATGTAAATATCAAATGGTGCACGTATATGTGTATGTGTTGATCTATTCAATGCCAGATCAGAGTGTGCGATGATAAATATGAAAGGAAAAACTTCAATATATTATGATGATAGGTGGGTTTAGAGGTAAATACGTACATACATATATGTGTATATACACATGTATTGGGACAACGTAAAAGGAATTATACCATGTGTGGGGATGTATAGAAGGATAAGATGAAAATTCACATAATCTACCATCCAAGCGTATAAAAAAAAAACAAAAAAAAACGATCATAGCAGAGTATTTATTTCAATGCTTTCATTCAGGCCTCCAGGAGATAAAGTGTCGAGAGAGTAAATCAAATAATTTTCACTCTCACAAAGTCTTTTGTAGCGTTCGGCAGTGAGCAGTGTTTTGGGAATGGCCTCCAGAATCCAGACTCGCAGACCTAGAGAGGATTGTTGGTGGAATTGTAGGAAGTGTCTAGGGACACTATGTTTGTCTTTACCTTGTTCCACAAGATTCCGATGTTCCCCAAATCTTTTTCGAAGTGTTCGGGTCGTGCGGCCTACATATAGCAGACCACATGGACAGGTTAAACAATACACTACGTATTCAGTGGAGCATGTAAAAAAGTCTGGTAGTACATATTGTTTGCCTTTGCAGAAAAAGTCCCTTTGTCTGTGTCTCACATGAGTACATGTGAGACATAACAGAAAATTTATTACCAAATACTTACCGTAATTTTCCTTTCCTGATAGGCTCCATGGCAGCATACGTGTGGGTTGGCCCCGCCTCCATAACTACCCAATAGGACCCCCTCCCTATAAATTTTGGCTCTGGGCTCTCAGCCGTGTTCCGTAACTAGCCTACTCCAAGCATTGGGAGGGACTCCTGCTGCCATGGAGCCTATCAGGAAAGGAAAATTACGGTAAGTATTTGGTAATAAATTTTAAGTTTTCCTGACATGCTCCATGGCAGCATACATGTGGGAAATAACTCGCCAAACACACCCGGGCGGGCAAAATGCTGAGGCAAGAAATAAATTTATTTAACACTGTCAACCGACAGAACTTGTAAACCAAAATTCAGTGATGATAAGGCAGCTGATTCGACACAATAGTGGGAAACAAAAGTATTAATAGACGACCAAGAGGCCGCTCTGCATATAACGTCAGGTGCGACATGACGAGAGGCTGCCCAAGAAGTTGAGATGCTCCGGGTTGAGTGCGCAGTTACTGCCTCCGGAGGAGCCAAACCTTTTGCTTTGTAAGCTCTTTGGATGGTCTGAACTATCCATGCCGCAATAGATCTGATTGAGGCCCTTTTTCCTCTGTTCTTTCCATGAAGAAGAATGAAAAGAAAATCTGTTTGTCTGAAAGACTCTGTCATTTCCAGGTATTGACTTAATGTGTGGCCCACATCAAGGGGATGAACATCTTGACCTTCAGAAGTTCCAAAAGTGGGTAATACAATTTCCTGATTTTCATGAAAGATAGATGTAACTTTCGGGTTTGAACCCAGCATGGGAATTAATACTGCTCTATCTGGGAAAAAGGTCAGGAAAGGCTCTTTTGAACCCAAGTTTCTGATGTCGGACACTCTTTTAGCTGAAGTGACCGCTACTAGGAAGACGGTCTTGAGAGTAAGATCTTTTGGTGAAAGAGGTTTTTCAGGATCTGTGCTGAGTGTCGAAAGATAGTCCAGTACAAGAGGCAGGTCCCATTTGGGGAACCTCGGTTTTCTTTGTGGTCTGAGTCTGACTGCACCCTTAAAGCGGAGCTCCGCCGGAATTTTTTTTTTAAAGCCAGCAGCTACAGCTACAGCAGCTGCTGGCTTTTAATATTTGGACACTTACCTGTCCTGGAGTCCAGCGACGTCCGCAGCAGAGGACGAGCGATCGCTCGTCGCTCTGCTGCTCCCTCCGCCATCCTCGCTGAGGGAACCAGGAAGTGAAGCCCTGCGGCTTCATGCCCGGTTCCCTACGGCGCATGCGCGAGTCGCGCTGCGCCGTTCTGATTGGTGCTCCTGTGTTCTGGGAGCCGAGTGTCTCCCAGAACACCAAGGGAAGTCTGCGGGAAGTGACGTCACTCCCGCAGATTCCCGGAGAGAGGACTCCCGGATGTGGGTGAAAATACCTGTCTTAGACAGGTATCTTCACCCCCCCCCCCTGAAAAGCTCCACTTTAAAGAACTGGTGAATCAGGGGATGATTGGCCCAAGAGATTCCAGTAAATGCTGAAATGGCTGAGATTTGAACTCGAAGAGAGCTTACTGATAAAGGCAAGTCCAAACCTGTTTGTAAGAAACTGAGTACATCCTGGACTTCTGGAGAATTACAGGAATTAGCCCTGGAAGACATATGATCTGTAAATTTTGACCAGATACGCTCATAAACTCTGTTGGTGCTATTTCTTCTAGCGTTAAGGAGAGTTGATATGGCTTCTTCTGGACATCCTAAGGCTTCCAGCCTTCCCCTCTCAAGAACCATACCCTGAGGTGCAGATGAGCTGGACATGGGTGCAACGTTGTGCCCTGAGATAGGAGATCCGGTCTGAGGGGTAGAGGGATTGAGTCCCGATAACAGAGACGTCAAGAGGGAAAACCATGGCCTGTTGGGCCAAAACGGAATTACTGCTATGATTTCTACTCTCTCCACTCTGAGTCTGTGAAGGAATTGAAGTATCACAGGTATTGGAGGAAAGGCATAAGCCTGGCTGAATCTCCACCGATCTGTGAGAGCATCTATCCCGTAGGCTTGGGGATCCCGAGACCTCGAGTAATACTTGGTCAACTTGTGGTTGCATGGGGACGCAAACAGATCCACTTTTGGAGACACTCCCAGAGTTAGAAGCCAATTGAATACCTCTATGTGTAGAGACCATTCGTTGTTGTTCATTTGAGTTTGTGACAGAAAGTCCGCTTGAACGTTCTGGACCCCTGGAATGTACACTGCAGAGATGTTGCATAGGTACTTCTGGGCCCAGGTCATGATTGGTTCTACTTCCCGGAGTAAGGACCAGCTGCGGGTACCACCCTGCTTCCTTATGTAAGCAACTGCGGTTGTGTTGTCCATCCTGAGCATCACAGAAGAGTCTGTCAACAGATGACGGAAGGACATGAGTGCTGGAAGGCAGCTCGCAACTCCAGTATGTTGGACACAATTCCTTGGGACGGTGTGTTCCATCTGCCCTGGGCTATTTCCGTCAGGCAATGAGCGCCCCACCCCTGATTGCTGGCATCTGAAGTTACAGTAATCCAAGTGATGGGACAGATTGTGTGACAGTTGCGGAGATTCTTCCCCTGAAGCCACCAAAGAAGAGATTCTCTCATGGATGAAGTGAGTCTGATGCGTTGACTCTTGCTGGGGGAGTCCCATTGCTGGAGAAACCCTTTTTGGAATGGGCAAGTGTGCCACTGAGCCCACCGCACCATAGGGATGGTGGCTGTCATGGTGCCGATTACCTTTAGGCATTGGAGAGCAGACAGGTGAGAGGAAGCAAGTGTTGCGTGGATCCTGTCCCGGATTGCTGCAATCTTTTCCTCGGGCAATGAAATGGTGCCGTCTATTGTGTTGAAGAGGTCACCTAGAAACACAAGGGACTGTGTTGGAATGAGATGACTTTTCTCCAAATTCAGGAGCCACCCGAATTCTTGAAGAGTGGTGATTACTAGAATCTTGTGTTCCAAGAGTTGACATCTGTCTTGAGCTAGAAGTAAGAGGTCGTCTAGGTAGTGATGAAGACGAACTCCTTTCACTCGGAGCAGAGCCACAATGGCTAACAGAACCTTGGAGAACACCCGAGGCGATGTCGTGAGACCAAAAGGTAGGCAGGTGAACTGTAAGTGTTGATCACCTACAGCAAAGCGAAGGTACTTTTGATAGTCTGCAGCTACTGGGACGTGAAAATATGCGTCCCTCAGATCTATTGACACTAACCAATCTCCTGGATGGACTGACTGCTGGATTGTCAATAGTGACTCCATTTTGAATCTTTCCTTCCGAATAAATTGGTTGAGAAGCGTTAGGTCTATTACTGGTCTCCACGTACCGTTCTTTTTCTGTACCATGAACAACGGGGAGTACATGCCTTCTCCTCGTTCGCCCTCTGGAACAGTAATGGCTGTGCCTTGAGTTAATAAAGAGCTTACGTAACTTAGTAAGACTTGTTTCTTTTCTTCTGCACTTGGAAGACTTGTGGGTATGTATCTGAGCCTGGGGGTGCTGTTGAAGACCCACGTGTGGCCTGAAGAGACCGTCTTGATGGCCCAAAAATCTTGAATTGAGGCCGCCCAAACATGCTGGAAGTGGAGGAGACGTGCCCCCACCTGACATGTTTGAACGGGCCCAATTTCAAAAAGACTTCGTAGACTCCCGACTACCGGACGGAGTACTTTTAGTTGGTTTCCTGAAAGAGGACTGTCTGGATTTCCAGGTCCTTGAAAATTCACGACCAGGTCTGTAGCTGCGTGCTTCTCTTGCACGATCTGTATTCTGTGCCCTCGAAAGGTGCGTTTCTGGTTTTGTAAATGCCTGTCTTGAGGGAGGAACCCCGACTTACCACTCGTGGCCCGGGAAATGGCATTATCAAGTTTATTGCCAAAGAGCGAGGAGCCTTCAAAGGGACTGCGGCACCAAGCTTGCTTTGAAGCTGGATCCGCCGACCAGGGACGGAGCCATAAAGCACGGCGTGCGGTAACCGCTGACAACATTACTCGTGCCACTAGGCGAATAACATCAATAGAGGCCTCCCCCAAAAAGGCAGATGCTAGCCTGATTTCCTGAATAGGAGATTTTTTTCGCCATTTCTTCAGAGATACTTCTGAGGGAATCCTCCACATTGTCTGACCATGCTTCTAGGGCTTTTGAGACAGCTGCTAAAGCCAAAATTGGTTTACAGACTGAACCTGCTGTCAGATAGATTCGCTTCAGGTCTGAGTCAATCCGTCTCTCTAGAGCAGTGGTTCTCAACCCGGGGGTCGGGACCCCCTTGGGGGTTGAATGATGATTTGCCAGGGGTCACCAAATCCTGGGCTGTTCCTGAAGCCCGCACCGCTCTCCCAGCCTTTTTGTGGCTGCCCAGCAAGGCTGTTACTGGAGCCTGTGGCCACCCAGCTGGGCTGTTCCTGGAGCCCACGGCCACCCACTCAGCCTCTTCGCAGCCGCCCATTCAGTTCATGGCATGGCTGGGGGGCAGAGACTAGAGGTCAGCTGACTGGTGAGGATTGTGAGGTAGGAGGGGCTGGAGGAGACCCTATCTCCTGATTTCAGCATAGGTGTCACTGCTATGAGATACCACAAAGTCGGAGACACAGTGGGTAACATTACCTGTGATTATAGTTGCCATTAAAAGTCCCCGCTGCAGTTCTCAGATCAGCAGATGACCTTGATCAAGAGCACCTAAGTTGGCTGATCAGAGCTACCCCCGGCACTGCCACTCATCCCATTTTTTCCCCCAACAAGGAATAAGAGAAGGAATAAAAATAGAGAATACATGGTAGGGAGAGGAAAAGAGGGGGAGGAAGAAAGAAAAAGGGAGAAAAAAAACAAGAAAGACGGCTATAGAGAGGGATGGGGAAAAAAACAAGAAATTAGGATAGAGAGAGATAAAGGGGAAAGAAAGGAGAACAAAGAGAAAGGGTGGTACATCCTAAAATGTACCATAAGGGGTTTTAATATTGTACGAGTGGAAGGATCTCAGGGAGCGCTACATTTCCGTGGGTTAGGGGTGCAAATTACTTGTCTTGCCTTGGGTGCTGACAACCCACGCTATGAAAATAATTTTAGTGTTGGGGGTCCCCACAACTTGGAAAATTTTATCAAGGGGTCACGGTACTAATGGGTTGAGAACCACTGCTCTAGAGGATCTTTGAATGAGACCGTATCTTCCAGAGGAAGGGTTACATATCTAACCAAACGCATTAAAGCTGCATCAACCATGGGAGCTGAATCAAGGTGTTTTATCTCTTCTTCCCTAAAAGGATATAATTTTGCAATTTTTGACTGCATAGAACTTTTCTTGTCCATTTTACCCCATTCTTCTGAGATAATGGCACCCACTTCCGTGACAAACGGGAAATAATGTCGCTCTTTACTGAGCTGTTTAAAAAGTTTCCTTTGTTTGGGAGGAGATATAACTGGATCTTCCCAATTCAGAACTTCTCTAACTGCTTTCACTAAAGCAGGAACTAAGGCATAATCAAATCCCATCCCAGGATCATCCACTTCCGAACCACTTTCTGAGGGAGGAGCTGAGGGATGGCTGGGTTGAGAGATTTCCAGAGTCTCATGCACCTGTCCCTGTTCTAACGAGGGAATCAGTAGGTCTAGAGGAGAATCCTGCTGCATTCTAGCATCTTTCTCTTGTAGCGACTCGTTTACGACCCGCTTAACCAATGCTTCCAGGTGTTTATCTGCACCTTCCCTCTCATTGGCTGCTTTTGTAAAACAATGGTCACAAAGGGACTTGCTGGCAGGAACCGGAGCCCTGCACCCCCAACATGGTCTCTCTGACCTCTTGCTGTGAGATGAGGGGGGGTGAGGAGTGTCTCTACTGGGACGTCCGGATCTGGAAGAATCATGGTGTCTAGAGCCAGAAGAGGAGTGCCGGTGGTGTGATTTAGAGGACCCGCTGCATCTGCGGGAACTACTCTGTTGTTCAGACCTAGAAGGGCTGAAACAGGGAAAGACAAGCATAGAGAGAGAGAAAAAAGGCACAAGTCACAATAATGCCCTACACTCCACTCTCTTCCATCCCCCTCAGCAGGCAGAATAAAAGAAAACATTTTTCCAATCTTACCTGCTGCAAGAGGGTTGGCCACCGGGAGGCAGTGAAGAGTCCATACTGAATCAGAAATCACTGCAGGTGGAAGGTAAACATCAGACACCAGTATGAAGACAAAATGCAACTTCAGACCCTTCTGAACAGCACTTACCTGGGGTAGGCTCTGTAGGTGCTCAGGGAAGTCGCCGCTATGCCCACGATCATTCCCATCATCCACAGGCTTCCCCAGGCTTTTAAAATTGGCGCCGCGTGACGTCACGGCCGCGCCAGACCCGCGATTCTCGCGCGCATGCGCGAACCAGGCCTCGCTTTCGTTCTGGGCCGCGCATGCGCAGACCACGGAAGAACCCAGAAGTAAGAGGGAGCAGCGGCTGGAACGCACAAGGAACCAACAGCTTGCTGGGCATAATTTAACAAATGCATAGAATAGCAATGGAAAAACAAACAACAAACACAAACACTGCTGCCATGAAGGCGATACAGCTTACCACCACCTACGATCGATTCGGCCAGGGACACCGCATCCATACACACACCGGGCTTGCAGCAGATAATGGCCACCTGCACATTGCTAGGTAATCAGGCCTGTGTGCGCTCATCTCTCCAATGGAAGATATCATCCAGCTCTTCAGCGCTACTCTGCCATACACTCCATACCCTGCTTCACAGTCAAGGCTTATCGGAGGGATGAGACACCATATCGTCAGCCGATCTTGATCGTAGGAACAATCGTCTTCAGGTAGGAGAACTAAAACATCTAGTCCTTCGGAGGAGGACAAAAAAGGAACACGGCTGAGAGCCCAGAGCCAAAATTTATAGGGAGGGGGTCCTATTGGGTAGTTATGGAGGCGGGGCCAACCCACACGTATGCTGCCATGGAGCATGTCAGGAAAGTGGCTTTTTACATTGATACATGCCTTTTGATGTTAAAAAAAGTTAAGGAGGTACTCATAGTAGGGCGAAGTGACTTAATCTTACTGGGGGCTAATTTTGCTTTAATGTTTTTGGCACGTCTATATGTCACCAAAGGACGATCACTGACTGCAATGGCGTCCCTAGGGGGGGGCCCCCAACATTATGCTGTGCCCCACGTCTATATGTCACCAAAGGATGATCACTGACTGCAATGGCGTCCCTAGGGGGGGCCCCCCAACATTATGCTGTGCCCCCCCCCCAAAAAAAATATCAATAATTTTTTTTGCATTTTTTTGTATTTTGCTCAGGCCGCCGCTGGAGTAACACAGTCTCTCCTGAGAGGGAGAGCGTCCCCAGTCAGCTCCTGCGGGGGATTCCTCCCCCCTCCCTCTGCTCGCTGACACTGCAAAAATGCGAGCGCTCACACAACCACAGCCGCCCGATCTGCTCCTTCCCCTGCATCCTCATTGGCACAGAGAAGAGCGAGTTGCAGGAAGGACTCCACAAGCACTGTGGGGGGGGGGGGGGGCCCAAGCCTTCATCTCAGTTACTGAAAAAACAGACTGATTTCTCCCGTCCTTAGGACAGGAGAACCAGCCTGTAAATTCCGAGAGTGATGACTGCAAGCTGAGCCGAGTGTCAGTCTATGACACTCTTTCACAGCCCAGCGAGTCCAGCCACCCCCCCCACTCTCCTCACATACGAGCAGGGAGGAATACAGCTCCTCCTCCTCCTTCCAGTCCCGCCCACACTATCCTGGCGTGCTGTATCTGAAGAGAGGGGATGTGTGGGCGGGAAATATGAAAATCAGCAGCATTCCTGGCTGTGTGTGAATGATGCCTGAGATTCTAGCCTGGACCGTGAATAAGTGTGTGCACTGCAAACTGCAGTACACTGTAATCACTGAACTGCATTATCTCCATCCCTCCTCTCCCCCATCTGTCTCCCTCCCCTCTCCTGTTCTTTCAAGACATTCACAATTTATTTTCACTTTCAGTTAGGCAGGTAATATACGGTGCAAATTTCTTTCCTGC
This sequence comes from Rana muscosa, assembly GCA_029206835.1. Classification (NCBI taxonomy): domain Eukaryota; kingdom Metazoa; phylum Chordata; class Amphibia; order Anura; family Ranidae; genus Rana; species Rana muscosa. The sequence continues at coordinate 205,992,021 of CM055116.1, read as the reverse complement.
ATCCACAGATTGCAGGAAAGAAACTTGCATAATTCCCCCATCAACACAGACAGTGCTGACAGGGGAATATCCCTCCTGCCCAGCAACTGTATTCTCCCGACAAACAGTGAGTATCACTAGTGGCTATAACAACCACTAGTGATAATCATAAGAGAATCTGCTCATTAATGGTTCAAATCTCAGCCAGTTCCTGCTGAACCGAGATTTAAACTGTTTATGGCTGGTCTTAGCTCTTAGGCAGCCCATACATTGATCACTTTTTTTCATTCAACTATTAGGTTGAATGAAAAAAAAAAGAAATTATCCAATTCCCCCATCTACACATTATAGGTGGATGGGGGAATGTTCCCAGTGTGGACCAGTGCTGGAACAACCAGAGTTGCTGTCCTGTCCTGGCTATTCACAGCGCTGGTCTCTGTCTCCATGGCAGCGGCGGTAGCACATTGGAACCCAGTGCTGGTTAACTTATGGGGCTGATGTACAGGAGGGCCAGCACAATTTGTTGTTAGAGATGGGCTGGGCATGTTCAAAATTCCACATGCCAGAGCCTGCCAGGAAGCCCACACTGCACAGCGCTAATCACAGGCAGTGAGACATTTCCCGGTCCGCAGCTGCACAGATCAGGAAATGGCTCACTGGCTGTGATTAGCACTGTGGAGTGTCGGCTTCCTGGCGGGATCGGGCATGTGTGATTTCAAACAAACCCGAGCCCATCTCTATTGGTTGTAGACAGTTGAGCTCCCTGCAGGTTGCTTAGCAGCAGTGGAGCCTTCTCTGACATGCTGATCGGGATGCAATCCAGGTGATGCTCCTAGTCAAATCCTAGTGTTAAATATCAGTGATTTTATTGATCAAAGCCCACACTTTACAGGCATAGAGCCCACATGGCTGCTGAACATATGGTTGATTATATATATGTGGTTGTACTCTTGATGCTAATAAATACTGTGTTTATTAGATCTGACTGGGAGCATCACCTGGATCACATCCCGATCAGCATGTCAACAGAGAAGGTTATACAGCATTACTGCTGCTAGGTGACCAGCTGGGGACTCAGCTCTCTATAACCAATAGTGCCAGCCTTCCCCTGCATGCACCCATAATGTCACCAGCACTAGGTCCTAATAGACTGCCGCCACTGCCAAGGAGACAGATGCCAGACCAGTGCTGTCAATAGCAGGGACAGGACAGCTGGGGAACCCCACAGTGGCAGAACACCAGGGCCCGGTGGCAAGACGACCTTTGCAACCCTGATAGTTCTCCCATTGCTTTGGACCCTTATATTTTCTTGGTGTGCTGGTGACATATATCTCTTGTTTTCTGCCACCCTGGGGGGCCCCAGTATAGTAGGAAGGGAGCTCACTGCAGAACATGTGAAAGAGCCCATTGTGGGAGCGTAGTAAAAGGCCCCAGGATATATATATATATATATATATATATATATATATATATATATATATATATATATACAGGCATACCCCACTTTAAGCACTTTACATACCCGCGAGTGTATGTAAAGTGCCTCACAAGTACTGTACAGACGATTTGCAGCCACGGTAGAAGGAGCTGAAGCTCTGAGAGCATAGCCCGCCCTGTTGCTGTGTGCCCCTGACATCCCCACTACAGCCCCTGAGACCTCAACTACAGCTCCTGACACCCCCACTACAGCCCCTGACCCCCCACTACACCCTAGAAGTGAAAAAAGGTATTGTTTCACTTTAAGTACATTTTCGTTTTACATACATGCTCTGGTCCCATTGTGTACTTAAATGTGGGGTATGCCTGTAATTGCATTTTATAGTTGGCCCCCCTACTTTTGTCCCTGTCCCCCCATGTGCCCCCCCCCCCAAGTATGAAAGCTGGAGACGCCACTGCCTTTAAAGCAGTAGTAAAGTTAACATAGAAAAAAAAAGGTCTCCCTGCAGGTTTAAGTCATAATGTGCTAGAACATACTACTAGCACATTATGCCAGACTTGCCTAAAGAACAGATCCCTCCAGTGACACCATGTCACTGCTGACAGGCATTCCATCTTTTTTTTTTATAAATTCTTTATTTTTTGCAAGTTTCACATTACAATTTTCCAAATTTTATGACATCTAATTATATCAACCAAAAATATTACAATCTTGTATTTGCTTATTTCCTTAATGCTTCATTAATTCAATGTGAGTCCTCTTTTCCTCTTTAACCTCCACCTCCCTTCTCAGTAATATCCCCCCTCCCTCCAAAGGAAAAAAAAAAGGGGGGAAAAGAGGACGGGAAAAAATAGAACTCCATCCTCTTCACACTCATACATCCTCCCTCACCCCCCCCCCCCTCCAGCCTCCACCTTCTCCCTCATCTTTCTTCTCTTAACCCTTCCCTGTATTTCAGGTAGGGTGCCCTCGTAAGGCTCTCCATTTGTTGGATCTCAGCGATTCTAGCGAACCACTGAGCTCTGGTTGGGGGGCTCTCCTTTTTCCACAAGGCAGGGATACACGCCCTCGCGGCTATAGGAAGGTGCCTTAACAATGAGTTTTTGTATTTCTCCACTGATATAGGGATATCAAGTATTAAATGGCTGCTGGTCTATCTTCTAAGGACACTCCTGTTATTATTTTGATAATTTCTGTTAGCACTCTCCAAAACTCCTTAATTTTCACGCACTTTTCTAGCGTTTTAACTAATGGTGCAAACCCGGTCGGCTTAAGAACATGTAGTGATTGGGGGACAGGAATCACCCTACTGGCAGTGAGAGAGAAACACCTTCATGTAGCACACACCAGATGACCTTGAGTGACATGGGCCTCGGATGTTTGGATGGATTCCCAGAGCGCTAACCTGAATCATGGAAAACATATGCCTATGTATAGAGGTACTCCAGGTAATGGGGGGTTAACAAAAGGGGTGACCAGGAGGATGAGTCGGTGTGGCTTCAGGCTTACATCTGTGTATGTGGATCAGGTGTAAGCTTGGCATAGAAACCTGTCATTGGTTTGAAACTCTGTCCATAGGTGGACTCTGCTGCACATGCTGATCAGGTATAAAGAAATGGGGCAGCATGCCTACAAGGTAATTATTTAACATCAGCCAAAGAAGGAATTTGCAGATTTGGAGGAGGCCGAGCGAAATAGAAGGTTCTTTACAGAGTTAATACATACTTGAAAATACATTTATTTATTTTACTTTTTTTTTTTTAAACTGAAGTTTAGTCTCCCTTTAAAGGTGTTGTAAACCCACTTAGACAACTTGCACCTACAGGTAAGCCTAGATTAAGGCTTACCTGTAGGTGCAAGAAATATCTCCTTAACCTACATGGTTAAGGAGATATTTACTATAAAGCGATGCGCCGATGACGTCACGCGCATGTGCACTAGCGGGCCGGCTTCATTGCCGGTTTTCTAAATGGGCTCTTGCCGGCCCGAGTGCGCATGTGTGTGACGTCATTGCCGCTCCGGCCAATCACAGGGCCGGAGCGGCAATACACTGACGGCAGTGACGGGACATCGAGTCAAGATGGCGGTGGCGGAGGTGACCGAGGACCGCTGCGGAGGCTTCGATCTCAGGTAAGTAATTCATAATGAGCTAGTATGCTATGCATACTAGCTCATTATGCCTTTCTTTTGCAGGGTTTTTTTTTTTTTAAAATGCCTTTACTTCCTCTTTAAACACAAGGTAACCTTCAATAAGTATTTGCCATCAATCTTTTCCATAGTAACCACCAGGTGGCAGCGGAGCACCAAGATTTGCACACCAATCTACAGCAGAAAATCTTCTTTCATAGTATTTCATCAGTTTTGCTGCCTGTCATAAGTATGCAATTTGACACCGCATCAGCAAAATGTATCGGACTTTGGACATATGCTTTTATAATTGTTTTACTGCATTTGTGTTGTGCAAAGCGATTGATGTATTCTGCTTTTATGAAATAGATTTCATGGTTTGCAATATTTTATGGCCTATTCCCTTTTGTCCATTTCCTTTAATAAAACTTTTAATATTTTTTATTGCATGAAAAGTAGAAATGCAATCATTTCTGATGTGTTTTTAACCAGTTTGGCTCCAGAGCAATTTTTATTTTTTCGCATACATGTAAAAATCGTAATTTTTGGCAATAGCTTAAACTCCCAGAACATTATATATTTTCTGAAAGCAGAGGCTGTGAATAAAAAAGGTGATAGTTGTAAATTTTATGTTTTAGGAAAAAATACAATAAAATGAATTGTATTGCAAAAGCACACAATATAATACCCATTTTAGGTTAGAATATAAAAGATATAAAAGATGAGGTTGCATCGAGTAAATAGATACCAAAAATTCCATGTCTTATAATTGTGCGCTCCCGCAATATCGCCAAAAATGGTGCTGCCCAAAAATCTCCATTGTTGACTCTTTAAAAGCCCTTACAGCTCATCAGTTTAGAGTTAATTAGGCGCTCTTTTGACATACTTACTGTTCTCACTCTGACATTCGTAGCAATATGTCACACGTGTGGTGCGACCACTGTTTACATGCGTGCGCACCCTGAACTTGCATTTGCGCAGGTGTGCGGGGCAACGGGGGTTACGGCTAAAATCATACCTACCACAACGGTTTTGTTTACACTTCAGCTGTCAGCAATTGTACAAAGCATTAAAAAAATATTTACAAATACATTTTTTTTTTTTTACATTTTTGCGCCTTTGTCACGTACCTGGTAGGAGTCTGATATGATGAGGTCGGCCTCTCTTGTATCTCCAGTCCAAGCCCCACTGAGGGTGGAACAGATGGTGGCTAGGGCCAGGAGGAACACGAGTTCCTGAGGAAGTTGCTTGCAGGACTTGCTGGAATAGATGTGGCTTGGAGACCCAGACAGCCGGACAGGCACCGGACACAGGAACACTTGGAGGATGGGTAGAGGTTTAAGGGGAACTCCAACCCACTTGCAGGTTCTGGGAACAAAGCTCACAGGAACAGAGGTCAGGAGAATAGCCTAGTTTAGCAACAGACAGGCGGCACGGTACAAGGGATCAATCAGAAGCAGGGTCAGTGGAAGCCGGGATCAGAAGCCAGTAATCAGGAAGTGTTCAGAGTCCAAAGACAGAGTCAGGGCAAGCCAAAGTCAGCAGTTGTTATCAAGCAGCATAACAGGAACCAGGAAGTTTTTCAGGACACAGCTGAAGACCAGTCAGCACTTGCTTGAGAGTCAGGACCTCCTTAAATAGATAGGAAGTCTTGTAATCAGGCTTCAGGTCACAGCTGAGGGCAGGAAGTGCTGCCTGTCCCACACTGCCGGAATACACCCGCTGGTGGACACCGGTACTACAGTCCATGGAACATGCATTACCACCAGCAGGTGAGATCGTTGCAGACTGGCGCCAAAGGAGATTAGGGGTGCGCACCCGCGCGTGTACGGCGTCCCCGCGCACGCGCATGCGTACTAGCACTCTGGAAGGGCTGCTGCAGCCCGGGGGTGCGCGCGCGCGCCAGTATTCCGAGGCTGCTGACGAACGCGCGCCTGCGCAGGAGAGTTCCTATCAGTTCTCTTACAGCCTTTTTCAATGTGAAATGTGTAAATATATGTTAAAGGTGTAAAAAATATTAATGAACAAAACAAACAAATGTTTTCATTATTAATAGTTTATAGAATATAACAAAAAAAATGAGCGGAGAAAACATAATTAAATGGTGGAGAATAAGGAGTTAATTAAGGCTGATTAAAGTAAATTAAGGGTTTAAAGGGTTAACAGAGAAACATTTAATAAAAAACACAACATTTTTTTTTTTTTTACATGACAGGTTGCTTTAAACTGACTTCATCTGCAGATGAAGTACATTCCTTAGATCTGTAAAAGAATAAACAAAGATACAAAAAGAAACAATGTTTCTTTTTATCTTGGCTGAGCAATGTTGTTGATAAACATTGCCCGGCTGCTTTTTTTTTGACAGCTCCAATTGCCAGACTTTTTTTTTTTTTTTTACATTTTAACTGTCAGTGGGGGTGGCCCACTGACAGCTGAAAGAACTGAGCCTGAAAGTATCAGTTTCAGGTATCAGTGCCTTTGCACTTTGGGGTGTACTCACTTTTGTTGCCAGCGGTTTAGACATTAACCACTTCAGATCCGCGCTATAGCTGAAAGACGGCCGCAGCGCGGACCTGAACTGGCGGGAGGCCGTCCCTGGACATCCTCCTGTTTACTTCCACGTTGCGCGCCGCCGCGGGCTCGCATCGGGGAATAGCTTGGGGAATCGGGTGCCGATGCGCGTGCCTGGCGGCCGCGATGTCCGCCAGGTACCCGCGATCAGCAGTCACAGAGCCAGGGACGTAGATCTCTGTGTGTAAACACAGAGATCCACGTCCTGTCAGGGAGAGGAGACCGATGCTGTGTCCCTTGTACATAGGGACACAGATCGGTCACCTCCCCCAGTCAGTCCCCTCCCCGCACAGTAAGAATCACTCCCAGGGAACACATTTAACCCCTTGATCGCCCCCTAGTGTTAACCCCTTCCCTGCCAGTCACATTTATACAGTAATCAGTGCATATTTATAGCACTGTTCGCTGTATAAATGTGAATGGTCCCAAAATAGTGTCAAAAGTGTCCGATCTGTCCGTTGCAATATCGCAGTCCTGACAAAAATCGCAGATAACCGCCATTACTAGTAAAAAAATTAAAAATAAATGTCATAAATCTATCCCCTATTTTGTAGGCGCTACAACTTTTGCGCAAACCAATCAATAAACGCTTATTGCGATTTTTTTACCAAAAATATGTAGAAGAATACGTATCGGCCCAAACTGAGAATTAAAAAAAAAAAAATTGGGATATTTATTATAGCAAAAAGTAAAACTTTTTTTGTGTTTTTTTCAAAATTGTCAGTCTTTTTTTGTTTATAGCGCAAAAAAGAAAAACCGCAGACGTGATCAAATTCCACCAAAAGAAATCTCTATTTGTGGGAAAAAAACTTGGGTACAGTGTTAGGTGACCACGCAAATGTCATTCAAAGTGCGTCAGCACTGAAAGCGGAAAATTGGTCTGGGCAGGAGGGGGGTTTAAGTGCCCAGTAAGGAAGTGGTTAATGGCTGTGTGTTGAGATATTTTGAGGAGACAGCAAATGTACACTATTATACAAGCTGTACACTCACTATTTTACATTGTAGAAAAGTGTAATTTCTTCAGTATTGTCACATGAAAACATATAATAAAATATTTTCAAAAATGTGCCCACTTTTTTGAGATACTGTATCTACACCCATAAGCAATGGGCAACAAGAGTAAACTATTAAACATGGGACTTGTCTAGTAATCACTTCTGGCCTGGATTAAGCAGCATGGACGGTACATGTGGCTGAGACTTTCCCTTTGTCACTTCCACTTTCTCCTTCTGGGGTGTCAAAGCCAGCCTCCCAGAGACAGGAAGTAATGATACATAATTATACATAACACTGTGATATTGATAGTGTAGCGCCCTGCTCCTGTTGACCAGGCGCTATTGTGTAAATTTAGTGGGTCATCTGAACTGTACATAGTTCAGAATGCAATGTTTATGGCTAAATTAGCCTCTGTTCCAGCTTTGGCTGTGTTGGGAGCATTTCCCACTGTCGCCGGTAGGTGTCGTTGTCACCACCGGTCAGTGTTGGGAATACAACAGGCTAAAGTGTATTGGGTGTCCTTTCCCCAGAAACAGCCCAGTGGGAGTGTTTTACCGCTGTGCATTCTGGGAGAGGATACTTGAGGGGCAGACGCCATTTTTCTGTCTCTCGGATCTCATGGCCCGCCTGGCCTAAGGTATGTGACAACTCCTCTCCTGCCTCAGGGCCCTGCTGGCCTGAGGCTATGTTGCTGTAAGTAGGCCCAGAAGTCTGTCTGGTGCCTACTGGTTCGGGGATGGTGCTGTGCTGTCTTGCCTGCGGGAAGAAGCCGAGTAATTGGAAGATCCAGGGGAGGACTCTTCTTGGAGAGGACCGAGCAAAAGGCTGGTATCTCAAAAAGAGCCTGGTGACTCAATTGGAGGATGCATCCTAACCAATCTACCTCACCGTACTGCCGGATGGCTTAACCACTTAACGACCGCTCACTGTATATATACGTCAGCACAATGGCACCGACAGGCACAATCACGTAGAGTGTACGTGATTGCCTTTGTACAGTTGGGGGGTCCAATCGGACCCCCCTTCTGTACAGTGAGCGGTCGGAATTCGTTGGGGAGCGATCCGACATGAGGGGACGGCCGTTCGATTCCAGCCACCCCCCCCGCGATCGCTCCCGGCGAATAGAAATGCCCCCTCTGTCTGTCGATTGTACACACAGACAGAGAAAGCAGGAGGAAGTGATGTCATCTCCTGTGCGGCGCTCACATATACCGAGCGCCGTACAAGAGAAGACACACAGGTTAGTGCACAAACACTACACTAACACCAGCACACATAGGCACATAAATCGCCCCCCCAGGCCCCCCCAGATCCCCCCCCCAGCCCCCAGTCACAGTGTCACTGATTGCAGTGACCATTTATTTACTGATCACTGCAATCAGTGACATTTGTGACTGTAAAAGTGTCACTACATTTAGTTTTAGGTCCAGTGTAGCCCCCTAACCCCCCCTAATAAAGGTTTAACCCCTTGATCACACCCCAGATAACCCTTTCACCCCCTAGCACCACCGTCGCTAAGCGATCATTTTTCTGATCGCTGTCTTAGCGTCTGTGATGCAGATCGGTACCCAGTAATTTTTTTTAGGTTCGCTGCAGGTTTTTATAGCGTCGGGTACCCCCATAAATTATCTAATAAAGGTTTAACCCCCTTGATCGCCCCCCAGGTAACCCTTTCACCCCCTATCACCACTGTTGCTAAGCGATCATTTTTCTGATCGATGTCTTAGCGTCGGTGATGCAGATCGGTAGCCAGTATTCTTTTTTTTAGGTTCGCCGCAGGTTTTTATAGCGTTGGGTACCCCCATAAATTATCTAATAAAGGTTTAACCCCCTTGATCGCCCCCCAGGTAACCCTTTCACCCCCTATCACCACTGTCACTAAGCGATCATTTTTCTGATCGATGTCTTAGCGTCGGTGATGCAGATCGGTTGCCAGTATTTTTTTTTAGGTTCGCCGCAGGTTTTTATAGCGTCGGGTACCCCCATAAATTATCTAATAAAGGTTTAACCCCCTTGATCGCCCCCCAGGTAACCCTTTCACCCCCTATCACCACTGTCACTAAGCGATCATTTTTCTGATCGCTGTCTTAGCGTCGGTGATGCAGATCGGTAGCCAGTAATTTTTTTTAGGTTCGCCGCAGGTTTTTATAGCGTCAGGTACCCCCATAAATTATCTAATAAAGGTTTAACCCCCTTGATCGCCCCCCAGGTAACCCTTTCACCCCCTATCACCACTGTCGCTAAGCGATAATTTTTCTGATCGCTGTCTTAGCGTCGGTGATGCAGATCAGTAGCCAGTATTTTTTTTTTAGGTTCGCCGCAGGTTTTTATAGCGTCAGGTACCCCCATATATTATCTAATAAAGGTTTTAACCCCCTAATTGCCCCTAGTTAACCCTTTCACCAGTGATCATCATATAAGTGTTACGGGTGATGCTGGTTAGTTAGTTTGCTTTTTATAGTGTCAGGGCACCCGCCGCATATATATAACCCAATAAAGGTTTAACCCCCTGATCGCCCAGCGGGTGATATCAATTAGGTTTTAGCATCAGAGAGGGTCTGCGTCACACCCCAGGCAGCGTCAGGTTAGTGCCAGTAACGCTAACACCCACGCGTGAAGCATACACCCCCCTTAGTGGTATAGTATCTGAACAGATCAATATCTGATCTGATCAGATCTATACTAGCGTCCCCAGCAGTTTAGGGTTCCCAAAAACGCAGTGTTAGCGGGATCAGCCCAGATACCTGCTGCTAGCACCTGCGTTTTGCCCCTTCGTCCAGCCCAGGCCACCCAAGTGCAGTATCGATCGATCACTGTCACTTACAAAACACAACACACATAACTGCAGCGTTCGCAGAGACAAGCCTGATCCCTGCGACTCCAGTGCTGTAGGAGGTGATTTCACCACCACAGTTTAAAAAAAAAAAGCATATATGCCGAAGCATTGGGGCAGCAGGGGCGGAGGAGCGATTTTGCTCCTAATGCCGCGTACATACGGTCGAAATTCCGACGGAGGCTTGCCCGTGGAAAAGTCCGACCATGTGTGTGCGGCATAACTTTTTTGCGGGAGGATGCCCCCATGCTTCGGCATATATAAATGGTGCATGTATGCCCATCATTAGAAGTGGGTGGATGAAGGGCGGTATTCTAATGGTGGGCATACCCACCGATCAATCTCTTTTTTCGTTCAGCCACCTGGCTGCATGAAAAAATAAGATTACAATACATGTCCAACAAGGACCAGCAACGTACTGGTATGTTGTTGGACTTTGAATGGTTATACCAGATTGATGCCTGCGGGTTTAGGTATCATCTTGGTATCATTCTTTTCAGCCAGCGGCCGGCTTTCATGTAAAAGCAATCCTAGTGGCTAATTAGCCTCTGGACTGCTTTTACAAGCAGTGGGAGGGAATGTCCCCCCCCCCCCGGATAAAAAAAGCGCCATTGGGAAATTGGGAAAGCATTTTATCACACCGATCTTGGTGTGGTCAGATGCTTTGAGGACAGAGGAAAGATCTAGGGTCTAGACCCCAGTTTTTTCAAAAAAAGAGTACCTGTCACTACCTATTGCTATCATAGGGGATATTTACATTCCCTGAGATAACAATAAAAATGATAAAAATAAATAAATATGGAAGGAACAATTTAAAAATAAAATAAAAAAGCAAAATTAATAATAAAAAAAAATAAATAAAAAAAAGCACCCCTGTCCTGCCCTGCTCTTGCCCAATGGCGAACGCAAGCGTCGGTCTGGCGTCATATGTAAACAGCAATTGCACCATGCATGTGAGGTATCACCGCGAAGGTCAGATCGAGGGCAGTAATTTTAGCAGTAGACATCCTCTGTAAATCTAACGGGGTAACCTGTAAAGGCTTTTAAAGGCTTTTAAAAATGTATGTAGTTTGTCGCCAATGCGCGTTTGTGCGAAATTTTAAAGCATGTCGTGTTTGGTATCTATGTACTCGGCCTAAGATCATCTTTTTTATTTCATCAAACATTTGGGCAATATAGTGTGTTTTAGTGCATTAAAATTAAAAAAAGTGTATTTTTTCCCCAAAAAATGCGTTTGAAAAATCGCTGCGCAAATACTGTGTAGAAAAAAAAAATGCAACACCCACCATTTTATTCTGTAGGGCCTTTGCTTTAAAAATATATATAATGTTTGGGGGTTCAACATAATTTTCCTGCAAAAAAAAATATGTTTTCATGTAAACAAAAAGTGTCAAAAAGGGCTTTGTCTTCAAGTGGTTAGAAGAGTGGATGTAAGCTTCCTAATGTTGTCTATAAAATGCCAGAACAGTTCAAAACCCCCCCAAATGACCCCATTTTGGAAAGTAGACACCCCAAGCTATATACTGAGAGGCATGTCCAGTCCATGGAATATTTTATTTGTTGACACAAGTTGCGGAAAAAAGACAATTTTTTTTTTTTTTTTGCACAAAGTTGTCACTAAATGATATATTGCTCAAACATGCCATGGGCATATGTGGAATTACACCCCAAAATACATTCTGTTGCTTCTCCTGAGTACGGGGATACCACATGTGTGAGACTTTTTGGGAGCCTAGCCGCGTACGGGACCCCAAAAACCAATCACCGCCTTCAGGCTTTCTAAGGGTGTAAATTTTTGATTTCACTTCTCACTGCCTATCACAGTTTCGGAGGCCATGGAATGCCCAGATGGCACAAAACCCCCCCCCAAATGACCCCATTTTCGAAAGTAGACACCCCAAGCTATTTGCTGAGAGGTATTGTGAGTATTTTGCAGATCTCGCTTTTTGTCCAAAGTTTTGAAAATTTAAAAAAAAAAAGAAAAAAAAAAATTTCTTTCTTCATTTTCAAAAACAAATGAGAGCTGTAAAATACTCACCATGCCTCTCAGCAAACAGCTTGGGTGTCTACTTTCCAAAATGGGGTCATTTGGGGGGGTTTTGTGCTATTTTGGCATTTTATGGCCTTCGAAACTGTGATAGGTAGTGAGGAGTCAAATCAAAAATTTGTGCCTAGAAATCCTGAAGGCGGTGATTGGTTTTCGGGGTCCCGTACGCGGCTAGGCTCCTAAAAAGTCCCACACATGTGGTATCCCCGTACTCAGGAGAAGCAGCAGAATGTATTTTGGGGTGCAATTCCACATATAACCATGGCATGTGTGAGCAATATATCATTTAGTGACAACTTTTTGTAATTTTTTTTTTTTTTTGTCATTATTCAATCACTTGGGACAAAAAAAATAAAAATATTCAATGGGCTCAACAGGCCTCTCAGCAATTTCCTTGGGGTGTCTACTTTCCAAAATGGGGTCATTTGGGGGGGTTTTGTACTGCCCTGCCATTTTAGCACCTCAAGAAATGAGATAGGCAGTCATAAATTTAAAGCTGTGTAAATTCCAGAAAATGTACCCTAGTTTGTAAACGCTATAACTTTTGCGCAAACCAATAAATATACACTTATTGACATTTTTTTTGCTAAAGACATGTGGCTGAATACATTTTGGCCTAAATGTATGACTAAAATTGAGTTTATTCGATTTTTCTTATAACAAAAAGTAGAAAATATCATTTTTTTTCAAAATTTTCGGTCTTTTTCCGTTTATATCGCAAAAAATAAAATCGCAGAGGCAATCAAATACCATTAAAAGAAAGCTCTATTTGTGGGAAGAAAAGGACGCAAATTTCGTTTGGGTACAACATTGCATGACCGCACAATTTACAGTTAAAGCAGCGCAGTGCAAAATTCTGAATTCACCTCTGGTCCTTTAGCTACCAAATGGTCCGGGGCTTAAGTGGTTAAAGGACTTTGTTACTGTGTAGCTGTGGTCACTCAAGCAATTACTGATTAGCAAATCCTGTGGCAGAGGATTGTTCAACCGTTTACTATTATCATCAAGTCTGTGGCAGAGACTTTTGTCCATGCATCATTCCGGCTGCTGGGCCGGTGAGAGAGGCCTATCCGGGTGAGTAAGATCCGTTGACAGAAAGTGTACTTGTCTCCAGGATCTCAAGTTCCTCAGTGATCTGCACAAGGTATCTGAATTTCCATAACCATCCATCCCTCTACTGCTACAAGTTGCGTTTAATAAAAAGCATTGGAAAAAAGACTAAGTGACTGGTGCATGTATCTGTGGGCACATTGCCCAATTTAGAGCCAAGCAAGTTTGATACGTTGAACTGTGGGGTAACGGTAGGACCAAAAATAAGCAGCAGCTCCTACGGGGGTAGTGCTACAATAGCAAACAGTAAAGGGCAGCAGATCCCTACATTTGAATATATAATGTAAATCTAAAAATCCAGACATTCTCTAGAAACCCCACATTAGGGGGATCAAAAATTGCCTACCTTTGGAAGTTAAAAAAAAAAAAAAAAAAAGCCCTCCCACTGTGTGAGAGATGCTTTTACATATTTAACTCATAAACTAATAGCTGTGCATAAAGTGGACCTTGCACTTAAATGCCATCAGTAAATGTAAATTTCTCTGCATTTCATCTGTGAATAAATACTGTAACTGCAGAGAAAAGATTGAAAATATACAGTACTGGGCGGCAGCTGACATCTTTTGAGTTGCTATGCCTGGACCTGTCCCCGTTGAGACATGCAATATCCCTGATATACCAAATCCTAGTTTCTCCACCTCCGGACTTTAGGCCGCCTTATGTTACCAAGTGGGAGCGGGAGCTGGGCCTACAGCGTACGGGGAAACAAGTGGACCGAATCATTCTCTTCGCTCAAAAAACTTCTATCAGTGCAAGGCACCAGGAGACGGAATATAAACTTCTGTCCCGTTGGTACTACACTCCGGAAAAGATACACAAGATGTTCCCTCAGAGCACGAATATGTGCTGGAGGTGCGGGGAGGAGGTTGGTACGCTCCTCCATGTCTTTTGGTCATGCCGCATCTTACAATCATTTTGGTCTGAGGTACACCGCATCGTCCAAAAGTTTACGGACAGGGAGTTGCCGTTGTCTCCTGAGCTCTTCCTTCTGCACCACCACAAAATCCCAACTAATGGCTATAGAAAGTCCATATTGCCGCTTCTGATCAATGCGGCAAAGGGATGCATCCCTCTGAATTGGAAGCAGACTCAGCCCCCGTCGGTGGCAGGTTGGTTGAACAAAGTGAAGGATATCCATGACATGGAGGACTTGATAGCAACGAAAAGAGGCCTAAGTGAGAAATTTTCCAAAACATGGTACTTTTGGCACAAATTTTACTTCTCTGAGAAATACGGGCTCCTAGTGGCTCGGTCCACCTGAGTGGATCGAATTTGACTGCTCCCCAGATGGGGTGGCTGTGGCTGAAGGATGGAAACACCCCTTCTCCCCATCCTCCCCTTTTTTTAATTTTTTATTATCTCTCCCTTCCCCCTCTTGTACTCTTGCATTCCTTGCTTACTTTTCTCTTAACCACCTCCCTACTGGGCACTAAAACCCCCTTCCTGCCCAAGCCATTTTTCAGCTTTCAGCGCAGTCACACTTTAAATGACAATTGCGCGGTCGTGCGACGTGGCTCCCAAACAAAATTTGCGTCCTTTTTTTCCCACAAATAGAGCTTTCTTTTGGTGGTATTTAATCACCTCTGCGGTTTTTATTTTTTGCGCTATAAACAAAAGAAGAGCATCCAGTTTGGAAAAAAAACACAATATTTTTTACTTTTTGCTATAATAAATACCCATTTTTTTTTCAATTAAAATTTTCCTCAGTTTACGCCGATACGTATTCTTCTACATATTTTTGGTATAAAAAAAAAATCGCAATAAGCGCGTATTGATTGGTTTGCGCAAAAGTTATAGCGTCTACAAAATAGGGGATAGTTTTATAGCATTTTTAATTTTTTTATTAGTAATGGCGGCGATCTGCGATTTTTATTGTGACTGCGATATTGTGGCGGACACATCGGACACTTTTGACCCATTTTTGGTACCATTCACATTTATACAGCGATCCCTGCTATAAAAATGCATTGATTACTGTATAAATGTGACAGGCAGGGAAGGGGTTAACCACTAGGGGGCGGGAAGGGGTTAAATATGTTCCCTCAATGTGTTCTAACTGTGGGGGGAGGGGACTGACTGGGGGAGGTGACCGATGGTTGTCCCTATGTACAAGGGACACACCATCAGCCTCCTCTCCCTCACAGGACGTGGATCTGTGTGTTTACACACACAGATCCACTTTCCTGCTTGGTTCCCGGGCAATCGCGGGTGCCCGGCGGCAATCGCGGCCGCCGGGCACGCGCACCGGGTCCTTGGTAACGCGGCGGGCGCGCGAACGCGCCGCCGGCGGCGCGCACGCGCGCGCGATCCCCCTCCTTCTGAGGGACGTTCAGAAACGTCCACTCAGAAGGAGAGAGCACCCACCCGGCCGTATATGTACAGTGGCCGGGTGGGAAGTAGTTAATTTCTCTGCTTTTTCTGTATTACCAACACTAGAGTGTTGGCCTGTTTAAGCCTGTTTCTAACAGGCTTGACGTTTCTATCTTTATCTAAATCGGCTTTTGCCGCAAAAATATGGCCATGCGGGGGGCGGAGAGCTCCTGTAAGCCTGACACTTGTTGTGATCCCCCCCTCTGACAACAGGCTCTAAATCTTTATTGTAAGATCTATTCATGAGGTGGTGGGGAATGTTTGCTGTTTTTTGATATGCATCAGTATGCTCTCTGTATATCCGCATGTCCTTTTCTCTTAAATAAAGAATTTATAAAAAAAAAGAAAATATACAGTACTTACCTAATGCTCCGGCTTTCTCCCAGCAAAGGAGATATCATGATCCATCGATATCCTGGAATGCTGAGGATCCTAAATCTTGCAAGAATACTCTCCTATATTTTGCTTGTTTTTCTTTTTTTTTTTTTATTGACTTTTGAATTGCTCAATGCTCATCATCACGAGGGTCTTGCTGGAGGGATAGCTAGAGCAAGGTCCACTTTAAAGAGAATCTGCCTGCAAAATGGGGGCTGCCATTACCCGCAATCTTTGAAAACTCTAGTTGCCTGACTGTGTCTTGCTTCAATTCTTTTATATCACAGACCCTGAACTAGCATGCTGTAAATGAGTGTCGGAAAAGTGTCCAAATGCCTTATCTTTTATCTACCTTGTTCTTTCTCTGTTTTATAAACTCAAACAGTATTAAAGCTGATTTCTAGGTATGAATGCTTTGCGGTTACATTGATCTGGCGTGGACCATTGTAGGAATGCATTTGCCATACCTGTGGGTCCGTTAGAAGCGGAGAATAACTGTAGTAATCACTGCTACAACAGTGATCACTGCTATCTTCTGGAAAGCGTTCTCTGATTGGATGAGGTGGAATTTGTAACATCACAAATGTCTTCTTCTCTTGTCCAATCAGAGAACACCTTCCATTAATTAACCACTGGTCTACCGCCCACCGTCAAATGACGGCGGGTGGAAGACTCTCGTTCTGACCGGACGTGATATGACGTTGCGGCTTTAAAAGCAGCTAGGGGGGCACGCGCGGCCGCCGCGTCGCTGGGGACCCGTTGCGCGTGCCCGGCGGCCGCGATGGCCGCCGGGCACCCGCGACTGCCCAGTAACCGAGCAGGACCGTGGATCTGTGTGTGTAAACACACAGATCCACGTCCTGTCAGGGAGAGGAGATCGATGGTGTGTCCCTTGTGCATAGGGACAGATCGGTCTCCTCCTCCAGTCAGTCCCCTCCCCCCACAGTAAGAATCACTTCCAGGGAATACATTTAACCCCTTCCTCGCCCCTAGTGTTAACCCCTTCTCTGCCAGTCACATTTATACAGTAATCAATGCATTTTTATAGCAGGGATTGCTGTGAATGGTCCCAAAAATGTGTCAAAATTGTCCGATGTGTTTGCCGCAATATCGCAATCACAATAAAAATCGCAGATCGCCGCCATTACTAGTATAAAAAAAAAATGCTATAAATCTATCCCCTATTTTGTATCTGCTATAACTTTTGCGCAAACCAATCAATATACGCTTATTGCGATTTTTTTTTACCAAAAATATGTAGAAGAATACATATCGGCCTAAACTGAGGAAAATTTTAAATTATTATTTAAAAAAATGGATATTTATTATAGCTTGTTTTTCTTTTTTTTTTTTATTGACTTTTGAATTGCTCAATGCTCATCATCACGAGGGTCTTGCTGGAGGGATAGCTAGAGCAAGGTCCACTTTAAAGAGAATCTGCCTGCAAAATGGGGGCTGCCATTACCCGCAATCTTTGAAAACTCTAGTTGCCTGACTGTGTCTTGCTTCAATTCTTTTATATCACAGACCCTGAACTAGCATGCTGTAAATGAGTGTCGGAAAAGTGTCCAAATGCCTTATCTTTTATCTACCTTGTTCTTTCTCTGTTTTATAAACTCAAACAGTATTAAAGCTGATTTCTAGGTATGAATGCTTTGCGGTTACATTGATCTGGCGTGGACCATTGTAGGAATGCATTTGCCATACCTGTGGGTCCGTTAGAAGCGGAGAATAACTGTAGTAATCACTGCTACAACAGTGATCACTGCTATCTTCTGGAAAGCGTTCTCTGATTGGATGAGGTGGAATTTGTAACATCACAAATGTCTTCTTCTCTTGTCCAATCAGAGAACACCTTCCATTAATTAACCACTGGTCTACCGCCCACCGTCAAATGACGGCGGGTGGAAGACTCTCGTTCTGACCGGACGTGATATGACGTTGCGGCTTTAAAAGCAGCTAGGGGGGCACGCGCGGCCGCCGCGTCGCTGGGGACCCGTTGCGCGTGCCCGGCGGCCGCGATGGCCGCCGGGCACCCGCGACTGCCCAGTAACCGAGCAGGACCGTGGATCTGTGTGTGTAAACACACAGATCCACGTCCTGTCAGGGAGAGGAGATCGATGGTGTGTCCCTTGTGCATAGGGACAGATCGGTCTCCTCCTCCAGTCAGTCCCCTCCCCCCACAGTAAGAATCACTTCCAGGGAATACATTTAACCCCTTCCTCGCCCCTAGTGTTAACCCCTTCTCTGCCAGTCACATTTATACAGTAATCAATGCATTTTTATAGCAGAGATTGCTGTGAATGGTCCCAAAAATGTGTCAAAATTGTCCGATGTGTTTGCCGCAATATCGCAATCACAATAAAAAGCTCAGATCGCCGCCATTACTAGTATAAAAAAAAAATGCTATAAATCTATCCCCTATTTTGTATCTGCTATAACTTTTGCGCAAACCAATCAATATACGCTTATTGCGATTTTTTTTTACCAAAAATATGTAGAAGAATACATATCGGCCTAAACTGAGGAAAATTTTAAATTATTATTTAAAAAAATGGATATTTATTATAGCAAAAAGTAAAAAATATTGTGTTTTTTTTTTCAAACTTGACGCTCCTCTTTTGTTTATAGCGCAAAAAATAAAAACCGCAGAGGTGATCAAATACCACCAAAAGAAAGCTCTATTTGTGGGAAAAAAGGATGCAAATATTGTTTGGGTACAGCGTCGCACGACCGCGCAATTGTCCTTCAAAGTGTGACAGCGCTGAAAGCTGAAAAATGGCTTGGGCAGGAAGGGGGTTTTAGTGCCCGATAGGCAGGTGGTTAAAAAATGCAAGATGTTCTGTGAATTGTCCATCCGTATGCCCCCATATGTTCACTTTGAAGCAGGGCAGCCACTCAGTATGGGGCACGGAAGACAACGGTGGTCACTGTAGTATCAGTGATTCCCCACTACCAGGCTGGATCAATGTATCTATGCAAAAAAAAAAAAAAACATATCTGGAATTCAGTTTTTCCACCCTAATGCAAACTTCTGTCACTCAGCAGCCCCCCAGCCACCCCATTTACTCACCTAAGCCCGTTCGTTCCCACGCCAGAGACACCCTCACATTCTCTGCCCGTCGTCTCAGCTCTTGATTGGATAGACTGATAGCAGTGCAGCCATTGGCTCCCGCTGCTGTCAATCAAATCCAATGACGTGGGCACCAGGGGGTGGGGCCGAGTCCAGAATTCTGTGTCTATGGATGCAAATGCTGGACTCAGGAACATGCCCTCACGGTAACCCCCTGGAAGAGCGCTTCTCCTAGGGGGTTTCCAGATGCCAGGAGGAGCCGCGAGACCCCAGAAGACGAGGTTCGGGGCCATTCTGTGCAAAACAAACTGCACAGTGGAGGTAAGTATGATATGTTTGTTATTTTAAAAAAAACAAGGGTTTAGTAACCCTTTAAAGCCAAAGCATTAGCATGGCAGCCAGGGAACCAATAATTTCAAAAAGAGAGGTTGTCCATGACAGCCCCTATACTTTTTTCATGACAGAGACATGTTACATTATATATTATGACACTACACAGACAGCTATTCTATTTTGAAATCTGGAGAGTTGTTTTTAAAAAATGAGTTGTTTAAAAAAAATTTGATTTGAAAATAAAGACATCAATAAAATGCTCTTCAGATGCAAGCAAAGTTAATCTCACCTACACCCCCATAATAAGAACTGTTTTGAAGAGCAGCAACCAGACTTTAGACAGTTTGACTAATGCCCAGTAGATTCTACCTGTGCCAACAAAGCTCCATTAGCAGGAACAAAGGTTGATTTACACCTCTGATTTTCAAAGAAATAAATTGGCAGCCAAGCCCTGACATATATCACCTTATCAAGGGCGGGCAATGGGGAAATTATCTTTCTTTTATAACAGTATAACAGCTTTTGCCTGGTATTGGCTCATTCACCTGTGTGTGTTATGTAGTTAACTGTCACTTACCATGGGCAGGAGTTACAGAAATCTGAAGAAATAACCAGTCAGGTGTTAGGTTAATTTTTCTAAAATGCTCACCATTTTAGGAGCTTGGGCCACAGCGGTATAAAATGTCTCCAAATGTGTGTTTTTGAATGGTCTACAAAGCCTCCTTTTGCACTGCTGTCTTCCTAAAGCAATTTAAGCTTTCTGTAAAACAATAGGAAATAAATCAACAATATTTGGTCAGGGCATCATGTAAACATCGTAGACCCCAAGTCCAGTGGGCATGCGGACCCTGTTTTTTTTCTTCTGGGTTGATTATATCTTGTAATCAACTTCCAGCAGCACATCATTGTCAGCATCAGTATTAACATTTTCTTTTCTTTTTATTTCCTCTGTTTCAAGCATTGGAACCTATAAACTTTCTTGAATTGAACACTGATGTTAGTGTACACTTCTCTCATTGGTCACCAATGTAAGTAGGAACCTTCTCTGCTGACCACCAATGTAAGCAGTATTTCCTATCCCACTGATCACCAATGTAAGCAGTATTTCCTATCCCACTGATCACCAATGTAAGCAGTATTTCCTATCCCACTGACCACCAATGTAAAGGTAGCCATACACTTATAAACATCCATCCAGTTCAGCAGGGACCAGATAAATTTCCATCAGTGTGTGGCTGCTCCTGCTGAACAGAAGTTGACAGTTTGATCGACTTGTGTCAAGGGACATTTTAGAAAATGTTCCTCGATCAGTGGCTGCATCCAATCAGCTGTGGCACTGTTAGAATACCATGTCCCAGCTGGCTGAATAAAAATAAACTAATTGCGTCTGAACCGTTTAAGTGGGCACTCCTTCCTCTGACCACCAATATAAAGGGACACTTCTCCTACTGCCCGCCAATGTAAGGAGACTTTTCTTTCTCCCACTGACCACCAATGTAAGAGGGCACTTTTTGTCCCACTGACTGCCAATATAGGAGGGAACATCTTTTCCCACTGACCACTAAAAGCATGCACTAATATCAGTGGGTCAGTGGACAGCAACTGCAGCACTGGGAACATGTAACTTGTTCCACCCTACAATCGGATGGAAGAGGTAACATGTTCCCAAAGGTGAACTTATCCTTTGAAGCAGTGCAAGTAAAGGTACTAATGCGCTAACAAAAGGTGCTTGAGCAAAAAAGGTGCAATAAGATCTAAAAATAAGTATATATATGTAAGGGGCGTAAACAGCAGCTAACTTCTGTAGTGCGTCCAACACCCAAAGAAAGTATTTAAATAGTGTGAAGTAGCGCTAATTACTTTAAAACACAATAATATGTAAATATATGCAATCTAAATAAAATAATATAATAAAGTGCATCACAAACAATTAATGAAATATACTAAGATGCATCATTATGATATAAAAACAAAGGCCATAAACTTGATACTAATAAAGCTAAAACAAGTCCATATAAAGTTGCTGCAATAGAGTACTTCCAGAGAAATCCAATTATCCAAGAAGCAACTTTATCCTTGTCCCAGCAGGGTGGTAACATGCATGACCAAGATGACCAAATGGATAAAGGAACAGGAATGATAATCCAAATCTATGAGATATACAGATGAAAACGGCAGATTCCTTGTATCCTCCCCCTGTAGTAGTGACCCCTTACCTCATAGGAAGACCCCACTGGGTCTAATGGAGCATGGAACGATATCCGTCAGGACAACAGCGAGGGCTCCTTTCTCCTCAGTAACTTCCAAGCAGGGCACCACTGCAATACTGCCTCCAAACACAGCACAGGTTTCCTGGAAGGTATATCTCCGGATTCAGGGTTTAAAAACAAGAAAGAAGGATCCCCATAGTGTAGTAGATTTAATAGGTACAAACGTCCATTTATTGAAAGTCTCTGTTAGTTTGACGCTGTTTTTATCTATATGGCATTTTTTACCTTTTTATTGTGAATTTTTTATTTCAATAAATGGACGTTTGTACCTTTTAAATCTACTACACTATGGGGATCCTTCTTTCTTGTTTTTAAACCCTGAATCCGGAGATATACCTTCCAGGAAACCTGTGCTGTGTTTGGAGACAGTATTGCAGTGGTGCCCTGCTTGGAAGTTACTGAGGAGAAAGGAGCCCTTGCTGTTGGCCTACGAGGAATCTGCCGTTTTCATCTGTATATCTCATAGATTTGGATTATCATTCCTGTTCCTTTATCCATTTAGTCATCTTGGTCATACATGTTACCACCCTGCTGGGACAAGGATTAAGTTGCTCCTTGGATAATTGGATATCTCTGGAAGTACTCTATTGCAGCAACTTTATATGGACTTGTTTTAGCTTTATTAGTATCAAGTTTATGGACTTTTTTTTTATATCATCATGATGCATCTTAGTATATTTCATTAATTTTTTGTGATGCACTTTATTATATTATTTTATTTAGATTGCATATATTCACATATTATTGTGTTTTAAAGTAATTAGCGCTACTTCACACTATTTAAATACTTTCTTTGGGTGTTGGACGCACTACAGAAGTTAGCTGCTGTTTACGCCCCTATATACTTATTTTTAGATCTTATTGCACCTTTTTTGCTCAAGCACCTTTTGTTAGCGCATTAGTACCTTTACTTGCACTGCTTCAAAGGATAAGTTCACCTTTGGGAACATGTTACCTCTTCCATCCGATTGTAGGGTGGAACAAGTTACATGTTCCCAGTGCTGCAGTTGCTGTCCACTGACCCACTGATATTAGTGCATGCTTTTAGTGGTCAGTGGGAAAAGATGTTCCCTCCTATATTGGCAGTCAGTGGGACAAAAAGTGCCCTCTTACATTGGTGGTCAGTGGGAGAAAGAAAAGTCTCCTTACATTGGCGGGCAGTAGGAGAAGTGTCCCTTTATATTGGTGGTCAGAGGAAGGAGTGCCCACTTAAACGGTTCAGACGCAATTAGTTTATTTTTATTCAGCCAGCTGGGACATGGTATTCTAACAGTGCCACAGCTGATTGGATGCAGCCACTGATCAAGGAACATTTTCCAAAATGTCCCTTGACACAAGTAATTAGTGCTACTTCACACTATTTAAATATATCATTTGAAGCAGACTTTCACTCCAAAAATAAATTGTTTGGACCTAGCACCAGCCCCCCCTTTCTCCCACAGTTAAATAAAAAAAACATTTTAAGTGCTCTTTTACTTTTTTTGTGCTTCAGGCTGGGTTCACACTGGTACGACACGACAGTCATACAACTTTCAGTCTACTTTGCTCTGCGACATCAGTCCTACATTGATCCTACATTGGTCCGACATCCATCCGACTTTCATGAACAGGATACTACTTTGATCCGACTTTGTGATAGTCTGACTTGTCCTTTGACCAATCAAAACAATCCCAGGGTGAGATAAATTCCTTTTAGGCCGGGTTCACACTTGTGCGACATGACACCCGTCCTACTTTGGATCCGACTTTGCCCTGCGACATGAAGCCGACATACGTCCGACTTTCAATGAACGGGGATCTGACTTGGATCCCCGCCAATACCAGGCACTGTGTTTGGTATGAATCTTAAGGGGGAACTCCACGCCAAATTTTAAATAAAAAAACCGGCATGGGTTCCCCTCCAGGAGCATACCAGGCCCTTAGGTCTGTTATGGATTTTAAGGGAAACCCCCTAAGCCGAAAAAGCGGCGTGGGGGTCCCCCTCAAAATCCAAACCAGACCCTTATCCGAGCATGCAACCTGGCAGGCCGCAGGAAAAGAGGGGGGACGAGAGAGCGGCCCCCCCTCCCTCCTGAACCGTACCAGGCCGCATGCCCTCAACATGGGGGTTTGGTGCTTTGGGGCAGGGGGGCGACCTGCGGCCCCCCCACCCCAAAGCACCCCGCCCCCATGTTGATGAGGACAGGGCCTCTTCCCAAAAACCCTGGCCGTTGGTTGTCGGGGTATGTGGGCGGGGGCTTATCGGAATCCGGGAGCCCCCTTTAATAAGGGGGCCCCCAGATCCCGGCCTCCCACCCTATGTGAATGAGTATGGGGTACATCGTACCCCTACCCATTTACCTGGTGGAAAAAAAAACACTACACAGGTTTTTAAAGTAATTTATTACACAGCTCCGGAGGTCTTCTTCCGACTCCGGGGGTTTCTTCTGACTTTGGGGGTCTTCTTCCGACTTCGGGGGTCTTTTCCGACTTCGGGGGTCTCCGGTGTCATCTCCGCGCTCTCCGGTTCTTAACTCGCTCTCCGGTTCTTTCTTCCTTCTGCCGGGCCTCCGCTATCTTCTTCCAGCTCTTTTGCTAGCGGGGCCCGGTCTTCTTCGTCGCCTTCTTCCCTCTTCTCCTCTTCGATGTTGACACGGCGCTTCCTCCCGCTGTAATGCCGGGTGTGCGGTGCGCTCCGATATATATATAGGCCTCTCATGACGTGACAGTCACAAGCTCCGGGTGGCCCCGGAGCATGTGACTGTGACGTCATGAGAGCATGTGGCCACCCAGAGCATGTGACTGTGACCCCCGGAGTCGGAAGAAGACCCCCGGAGCTGTGTAATAAATTACTTTAAAAACCTGTGTAGTGTTTTTTTATTGACATTTTTTTCCACCAGGTGAATGGGTAGAGGTACGATGTACCCCATACTCATTCACATAGGGTGGGGGCCGGGATTTGGGGGCCCCCTTATTAAAGGGGGCTCCCAGATTCCGATAAGCGACCCGCCCGCATACCCCGACAACCAACGACCAGGGTTGTCGGGAAGAGGCCCTGTCCTCATCAACATGGGGGCAGGGTGCTTTGGGGTGGGGGGGCCGCTCTCTCATCCCCCCTCTTTTCCTGCGGCCTGCGAGGTTGCGTGCTCGGATAAGGGTCTGGTTTGGATTTTGAGGGGGACCCCCACGCCGTTTTTTCGGCTCATGCCAAAGTCGGATCATGCAAGACTGCGGTCCGACTTTGATCCAACTTCAATGATAGTCAATGGGCTGAAGTAGGATCAAAGTCGGACCAAAGTAGTACAAGGAACATCTTCAAAGTCGGACCGACATGTGTCGGACCAGTTAAGACGGCTCCCATAGGGAAACATTGATTTTCACACGTCATGCGACATGAGCTCCCAATGTCGGAGCGTTTGTCGGACAAGTGTGAACCCGGCCTGAGGCTGGGTTCACACTGGTACAACACGACCGTCATACAACTTTCATCCTTCTTTACTCTGCGACATCAGTCCTACATTGATCCTACATTGGTCCGACATTCATCCGACTTTCATGAACAGGATACTACTTTGATCAGACTTTGAGATAGTCTGACTTGTCCTTTGACCAATCAAAACAATCCCGGGGTGAGATGAATTCCTTTTACTGCTGCTGTAATCACCATGTCGGATGTCAAAAGTCGGATGGTTAGGACAAGGGTCCTACTTTGATCCGACTTCAATGATATTCAATGGGCTGAAGTAGGATCAAAGTCGGACCAAAGTAGTGCAGGGAGCATTTTCAAAGTCGGACCGACTTGTGTCGGACCAGTTAAGACGGCTCCCATAGGGAAACATTGATTTTCACACGTCATGCGACATGAGCTCCCAACGTCGTAGCGTTTGTCGGACCAGTGTGAACCCAGCCTTACTGCTGCTGTAATCACCATGTCGGATGTCAAAAGTCGGATGGTTAGGACAAGGATCCTACTTTGATCCGACTTCAATGATATTCAATGGGCTGAAGTAGGATCAAAGTTGGACCAAAGTAGTGCAGGGAGCATTTTCAAAGTCGGACCGACTTGTGTCGGACCAGTTAAGACAGCTCTCATAGGGAAACATTGATTTTCACACCTCATGCGACATGAGCTCCCAATGTCGGAGCGTTTGTCGGACCAGTGTGAACCCAGCCTCAGGTCAGCACTTTCTCCTTTCTCACCCAGGTGGGAATGATGTTGCACTTCATTCCATGTGTGCACAGACTGATGTGTTGAAGGGCTTTGCCTGGCCTTTGGGACCCAACAGAGACCTTCAGCACGTCTGCATATGTGTGGGTTTGTTGGCGCACATGTGTGAGGATGGCACAGTTAAAGAGGTCCCTTTGGCATATCTCCACATGTCCCAGACCCTCAGAGATGGCGGCGCTGGTGAGGGGCAGTGGGGCCAGCATTAAGGGGACTTCAAAGCGGAACTCCAAACCCCCAAAAAAGTACAAATACTGTAGCTACTGACTTTGAATATTAAGGCACTTCCCTGTCCAGGCATCCAGCGGTGTCCTCACCCGAGCCAAATCTTCCATCAGCTATCAGGTCCTGGTGTCGCTATCTTGACTAAGTGAATCCGGAAGTGAAGCCGCGCGGCTTCACAGCTGGTTTCTTACTGCACATTCGCGAAGTGCGCTGCCCTTTGTGAATGGGCCGTAGTCTTCTGGGACCTGTGAAGTGTCCCAGAAGGCTGCAAGGAAAGGAGGGGGGGCGAATGTTTGGCTCAGTTTGCCATGGCAAACTGAGCTGGAAGTCAGAGCGGTTACCTGTCAAAACCAGGTACCTTCCTCCTCCCCCCCCAAAAAAAAGTGCCAAATGGACGAGGCAGACAAGCGGAGCTTCCCTTTAAAGCAGAGGTTCGCCCTAAATTTTAACTTTACATTAACAATCTCCCTGCATAATTTACATACACATTTCACTTACCTTTTTTTTTCGTTCGGCTCTAATAAAGGTGAATCAGCTGTACAATTTGGCACTTCCGTCTTTTCCTCCCGCGGGAGTAGGCGTGTATTAAGTTTCCCCGGCCTCGCTGTGTGTCATGGGAGGTCTGCGCAATGTCTCCTGGGAGCAATCTGTCATGCTTCCCAGGAGATGCGTTCCAGCGAAATCTCTCGAGATTTCACTCGTCACGTGACTCAACTACCCGGTCACGTGACGAGGGCGGACATTACCTGCACAGCTGATTGGCTAGGACAGGAAATGTTGACGGCGCTGCTCGTGCGCGAGATAGAGCGGTGAATGCGGGGAGGCGCGCATTCACCGCTACCCGGAAGTCCGTGCTTGTGGGCTTCAGGATGCCCACAAGCAAAATGGAAAAGCTATGGATCACTGTATTAAAGTATTTATTCTTAAAGAAAACGGGCGGGGGATGAATAAAAACGCCAGACGAGTGAGTACTACATTGTAATCTCTATCCAAATTGAATGGACTAAAAAAAAAAAAAAAAGATGGACCGCGGAACCTCTGCTTTAAGTTCAATATTAATTGGTTATACATTATTCTAATAACAGTGTGGTCCTTATTCAAGATGTAACATTGTCAGGTTGTATATCATGATCACAGTGTTACGATGTTTACAGCGATTGGGTTATTTCAGGTGAGGATATATAATTATGGGTTTCCTTTCTTTACAAGAGTTGCAGAAAATTTTGTCGTTCATTGTATTCCACCTCCTACTCACACTCCCACACACTGCAAGGCAGCATGACTTGCACTTTTCCTGCTGGTCCCAACGAATGCATGTACGCTCCGCCGATAACCTGACTTGGAACTAGTGCTCACAGAAATCTCTTTCATGCACCCAAAGAATACAAGAAGAAACCTAATTGGGTGTTCTCCACTTTGTTTAATGTATAACTAAAACTACTTTTTTTTTTCAGTTTTGGGTGGAGAGATTAGAACCTCTTCTTGTCTCTCGCACTTCTGTTTGTTTGGAATGAGCAGGGCATGTTAGTTGTGGTCATGTGTACTGCTCTCTGCTCACTACAAATCCCATAGTCCATCTCAGGAGCAAGTAAGGGCTCATTCATATGTGTGTTGATTATGAAGAACAGAGCAATGCTCATTAACGCACCTCATTAACACAACTATAGCATTTATGATGTGTGTATGACGTGTTTTCATTGTGTTTATGAAGCGTTGAAAAACCTTCAACAATGCTTGATAAACGACCATAAAAGCATTGCTTTTCTAGTGTCAAGTGCTTAAAGAGGAAGTAAACCCTGATGGGTTTTACTTCCTCTTTGTTTCCCTGCAAAGGTAAAGCATAATGGGCTACTATGCATCGCATAGTAGCCCATTATGTGTCACTTACCTGAAAATTGAGCCTGCGATGTCCCCGATTTCCTCGCCTCCATGAAGCGTCCATCTTTCATCCTCTTCCTTCCGGGTATCGCAGCTCCGGCGCTGTGATTGGCCAGAACCGCAATGACGTCACATGCACGCGGGAGCCGCCAGTCACGGCACGATCTCCTTTAGAAATCAAATCAATGACGCGGCGCGCCAGGGGGCGGGGCCGATGATACACTTGGCGGCTATGGCCACCAACTGTATCACACGGGAGCGCACCCGCAAGCTAACCCCCTTGGGAGAGCGCTTCCCAGAGGGGGGTTAGCTATTGCGGGGAGGAGCCGAGACAGCCGCCAAGGGACCCCAGAAGATGAGGATCGGGGCCACTCTGCAAAACAAACTGCACAGTGGAGGTAAGTATGGTATGTTTGTTATCTAAAAAAAAAAAAATCTTTATCTAGCGGTACCCCCAGTTAAGAGGGCTGCTGGTATAGTTTTTGGGCCCCTGTAATGCACCCTGTCAACCCCCGGCAATCGGCTCTAACCTCCCTTGGCACAGTTAGTAGGGGATGATAGGATGGTGTGGCCTCACAGAGACACAATCCTATAATAGAACACACACAGCAATAGAGTATAGCTATCTTTACCCGTCTCTTCTGCAAAGTAAATGACACAACACCAGTATACTTAACCTTTGTACTTTTACTCAAATTGTTGGGTAAGCATAAAATTAACAATGTGCATATCATGTGCAGAGCCCTGCAATAGAAGAGTATCTCAATAAACAGACAGATATACAGTATGGTGCATAAATCTAACGGTCCCCGCTGCAGCTATTTTCCCTCGTGGGCAAAGATGGCGCCCAGCAATGTCTACGCTAAGTCAGGCCTGACTGTACTGTGTAGAAGTTCCGTAGGGGAAAATCTTCGCTAGCAAAAAACGGTGGTGCACTTGTTGAAGAAATACTGTAATCCACAGGGTAAAGGGGTTTTGATAACTTGGTGAATTAAGGCAATCTCTAAAGCTGCTCCGATGCACTGTCCCTCCGGTGCGCAGCGCAACACTATTGATAACTCCGGACAACAGTTATTGGGCCCAGAGATCCTATATAGTTCTCAGAGCAAGTGCTCTTCCACCCAACCGGACCCGTCCATGTCCGCATCCTCCGCTGCTGCGTCCTGGTACACAGGTCTCTCGACATCCAAGTCTTCGGTCCTCCTGGCAACGATGCAGCAACAGTGTGGAGAGACATCCCTCAGGTTCCTCGACGAGAGCGGAAGGCTCTTTGGAGAAAGGCCCAGGCTTCAGGCTTTGTATCACCGCAGGCACGGAAAAGAGTTCCTCTTGCTGGGCGGGCGGTGTCCAAAGAGCCCGAAGCTGGCCCCGCCTTTTCCTTATAAAGTCCACCCCAGCAGTCTTTGCGCAGGGCAATGCACCCTGGGTGCCCAGTGGGGTTATGGGTACAGTAGTCTCTGAGGCATTAAAGGAAAACCCCCGCTACACACTCCCCCCACTTAGAATCTTTGGTCCCCAAAGACAGCATCAACAATATGTACAAACAAGGTAATGAAGGGCTGCAAAAGAGCCCCGCAGGGGAATCTCCCACCAAGCATGGGAAGGGAGATTGTCCTGCCCACAGGTCACGTTAGTGAGGGTGGCCTGTCTAACTGTGCCAGAGAGTGAGTCGGGGTTGCCCTCCACCAAATGCACATAGGAGGGGCCAGGATTCTCTACAGTCCTTCTCGCCGTCACCACAGTGTCTTCAGAACACTCCCCCATCTGGGTGTAGGTTAGCTTCCAGGGAGGACGTATGGTTCTCTTAGCTCTTTGTTCTCTGGGGGTCAATGTCTCAGATACCACAGGTTCTTCAACTGGGATAGGTGTAGGAGTTCCTTCTGTTTCTGAAGCACCCGAATCAGATGCAGAAAGATACATGGAGTCCCTTGGATCGTTAACAGGAAACGACTCTATGGCACCTTCCCACTCCTCAGTCTGAGCGTAGGATGGAATAAACTCAGTGGCTTCCGGATTTAAGGTATCATCAGGGGTATCCTCGGAGGATGGAAGGTCTATGGATAGAGGTTCAGGTGCCTGGGACGGCCATAGCCAGGTGAGTTCCAGCTCCTCCTCTTCACTCTGATCTGAAGTATCCTTCTCTCTTTCTAGAGTTGTCTGAGACCTAGTATTGGGTCTAGGAGTACAGGGAGTCAAAGGCAGCTCCGGAGAATCCAGAGTAGGGGGCATCCTGACTGCTTCAGAAAGGGGTAGCAGATAATTTCTGTGCCAGGTCTTCAGCGGCCCCGCTCTTCCTTCAGGCTTCAGCTGGTACACTGGTAGACCAGGCAGTTTTTTACAAATCACATAGGGCTCTGACTTCCACCTGTCTGCCAGCTTGTGCTTTCCTGGAACCCCTAAATTTCTTAGTAACACTCTGTCCCCAGGTTGCAAATCCTGGATCCGGACCCTAAGGTCAAAGTTCCGTTTATTCCGGGCTCCTCTCTGGTCAGAAGTTAATTGGGCCTTCTCATAGGCCAGCCATAAGCTCCTTCGTAGTCAGTCCATGTATCCCTTGTGTGAGGCAGCTGATGTCTGGTCCACTGAGGTACCAAAGGCCAAGTCTACTGGTAGCCTTGCTTCCCTTCCAAACATAAGTCTATAAGGGGAATGCCCTGTGATATCACTGGTGGTACTATTGTAGGCGTGCACTATGGCAGCTATGTGCTTGCCCCAATGTTGCTTTTCCTCACTGCTCAGAGTCCCCAACATATTTAGCAAAGTCCTGTTGAATCTTTCTGGTTGGGCATTACCCTGGGGGTGATAAGGAGTAGTGCAAGTTTTCTTTATGCCCAAAGAGTCCAGTAGCTTCCGGATCAGTCGGCTCTCAAAGTCTCTCCCTTGATCCGAGTGAAGGCGTTGGGGTAACCCATAGTGCACAAAGTACTTCTCCATAAGTATCTTGGCTACAGTGGAGGCCTTCTGGTCTTTAGTTGGAAAGGCCTGGGCATAACGGGTGAAATGGTCGGTTATCACCAGAACATTTCCATGTCCACTCAAGTCAGGTTCCAGACAAAGAAAGTCAATGCATACCAAGTCCAAGGATCCTTGACTCTGCAGGTGGCCCATTGGGGCAGCTTGACGTGGCAATGTCTTCCTCTGTATGCAGCGAGCACATGAGTGACAGTACTCCTCCACTTCAACCCGCATTTAAGGCCAGTAGAATCTACTCCTGACGAGCTGAAAGGTTCGTTCGGCCCCTAAGTGGCCATGGTTGTCATGTAGGGCAGCTAAGACAGTCTTTCTGTGTTTTTCCGGCAAGAACAGTTGCCACTTATCCTCCAGGTTATCAGAGGGGCCCCTTCGGTAGACCACCCCTTGATGCACCTGCAACTTGTCCCACTCTTTGTGGATTAGTCAGGCCTCCTTTGAGGGATCATGCAAGAGCCTGTCCGGATCCTGATCCTCCAGTGTTTCCAGGGCTAATCTTCCCCAGGGGTCTTCCAACTGATCCCGTCCTATATCTTTCTTAGACAGTTTTGGCAAGTCGTCTTCACCAATCTGAGTCACATCACAATAGTATTTGGGCACTTCCACCACCGAAACTCCAATTTCTTCTGCCCTAGATCCGCCGCTAGCTTGAAGCTGTGCTCCCTGACACAAGACCCGTACTCCATCAGGGGTCACCTGGGTCCAGTCTTCTGTACGAAAAGTGGGAGCATGAGACCTTCTGGACAGGGCATCAGCATCTCTGTTTCCAGTTCCAGGTCTGTACTTCAAACTAAAGTTGAATCCAGAGAGGGCTGCCTACCAACGGTGGCCGGTGGCATCCAGCTTGGCTGTGGTGAAAAGGTAAGTGAGGGGGTTATTGTCTGTCTTCACTACAAAGTCAGCTCCATACAAATAGTCTTTGAGTTTGTCTACAACAGCCCACTTTAGGGCCAAGAATTCCAATTTGTGGGTGGGGTAGTTCTTTTCTGCTGGAGTCAAACTCCTACTCACATAGGCGACTGGTCTTAACTGTTCTTCATACTCCTGGTACAGCACACCTCCCAGACCATCACGGCTGGCATCCACGTGCAGTTCATATGGTTTCTTGGTGTCTGCATAGGCCAAGACAGGGGCAGTGGTCAGACTCTTCTTCAGCATTGTGAAGGCCTCCTCACACTTTTCCGTCCACTGATCTTCCATGGACTCTCCGGGCTTCCTGGGGCCAGTGTCATCCTCCTCTCCTTCTGTCTTCAGCAATCATTCAGAGGTTTGGCAATTTTTGCAAACCCTTCCACAAATCTGCGGTAGTAGGAGCAGAACTCGAGGAAGGATCTGAGCTCAGTCACTGTAGTTGGTCGGGGCCAGGAGGTAACTGCCTCCAGTTTGTAAGGATCTGTACACACCCCCTCTTTAGACACTATGTGTCCCAGGTAATGAACTGAGGACTGGTAGAACTGACACTTCTCCCTGGAGAGTTTAAGTCCCTCTTCACTGAGTCTCTTCAGGACCTTCTCCAGCCTTTCCTCCTGCTCCTCCAGAGTCTTCCCGAACACAATGATGTCATCTAGGTACACCAGGACTTCAATGAGATTCATGTCCCCCACTGTCTTCTCCATCAGTCGCTGGAAAGTGGCAGGAGCCCCTGTCACCTACCTAGCGGTGATGAGCCCGGACTTGCAGAGGAAGGCCTCCCTTACGGCTCCCACCAGCGGCCCCTAGTAAGGTAACAGCAGGCGCGGAGGTAGGAGGGGTACGAGTGCCTGGCAGGATCAACCAAGGTGAAGGTAGTTATGCAGACTTGGTAGGCACACTGGAACACAGCAGGTCGAACTGGAATCAGGAACACTCAGCAAACTGGAATCCTTCAGCAGACTGGATCGGAACCAGGAACACAGGAACTCAGCAAACTGGATCAGCTTAGCAGACTGGACCGGAACTAGGAACACAGGAACTCAGCAAACTGGATCAGCTTAGCAGACTGGACCGGAACCAGGAACACAGGAACTCAGCAAACTGGATCAGCTTAGCAGACTGGACCGGAACTAAGAACAGTGAGCTTGGTCAGACAAGCCGGGTCGGTTAACTGGCTGGCAGCAAGGTACAGAGGGATCAGACAGAGGAGAGGTCACAACAAGCCAGGGGTCGGATGCAGGCAGAAAACTGGAGAAGTCACAGGCAGGCCGGGTCAAACACAGGTAAGTCTTCAGATCAGGTTTTCAGGTACTCAACGCTGTAGAGCAGACAGCAGGGACTGTCTGCGATTGACAGGTTTAAATAGCCCCTCTGGCGCCACCTGCAGGGCGGAGCATGCGCAACCGAGAATCAGGAAGACCGGGATGCCTGCTTCTGGCAGGATCTCCATGACAGCCCCTGACAGGCCTTGAGGTATCCGGTTAAACTCGTAGAACCCCACTGGGATGATGAATGCTGTCTTCTCTCTGTCATCTGGATGCATTGGGATTTAATAATACCCGCTCTTCAGGTCCATTACGCTTAACCACTTAGCTCCAGACAGACTCTGTAGAGCATCCTCTATCCTAGGAGTGGTATATTGGCCAGGTATGGTCCTCCTATTGAGAGTCCTGTAGTCTATGCAGAGTCTCAGTGACCCGTTTTTCTTCCTGACTACTACAATAGGGGAGGCATATGGGCTTCTGGACTCTCGAATAACTCCAGTTCTCTTGAGCTCTGCCAGTTGCTCACGCAAGTCTTCCAGATCAGCCAGGGGAACTCATCGGACCCTTTCCCGGAAAGGTTTGTCTTCTTGCAAGCAGATCTTGTGGGTGGCACTCCTCGCACACCCTAAGTCAAATTCGTCTTTTGAGAAGATTTTTCTCCACCTGGTCAGCTGGGCCTTGGCTCTTTCTTTCCACACCGGTGGTAAGGTCGTGTTCTCCAAGCAGAGCTTCTCCAGGGTGGGTTCCCCTCCTTCTGTCTTCTCCAGGTCAGACAGGGCCACTGGGGTAGCAGGGTTTACTCTGCCCAGCAACATCCAGCCCAGAATCTTCACAGGGGAGCCAGTGATATTCCTGATGCTCACTGGGATCCGGCCGTTCGCCTTCTTCAATGCCCTTAACGGGACCACTTCGGGGATCACTTCCAATCCTGGGTGGGAATCTAAAGGGTCTGGTTCCAGAACCACAAAGGGGCCAGGTTGCTTCCACAAGAGTTTCACCGTAGCCTTCAGACAGGTAATTTCACCAAGCTGCAACATCCTCTCCTTCTTGGACAGTCTCCAGACTTTCCCTACCCCCTCTTCCGGGGCCTTCTGTTCCAGTACCAATCTCCGGTAGGCTAACTGCAACATTGGGTGGATCTTGGCTGCGGAAGTACCCTGTTCCTGCGCTAGGGGAGCCAGTAATCTTCTGACCAGGTCAGTATTGGTCCCTATAATCAGGGAACTCTTGTTGGCTCCTGGTGGGCGAGGGCAAACCACCGCCAGGGTGTCAAAGACCTCTGATTTTCCTGCCACAGAGGGGTCAAAGGCCAGTCTGATGGAAACATAACCGTCTCGGGGAAAGCTTTGGGTGCCATTTCCCCATATTTCTAGATTTTCCAGTTTCTGTAGGGGCAAATGACTCAAATGTCTTTGATAGAAGTCTCTGTATAAGAGGGTTACTTGGGCGCCTGGGTCTAGGATGGCCCTCGTGTAGACTCCCTCCACTTGAATGGAAACCACAGGGGAGGGTCCCACCAAATTGGCTGGAAACCTCCTTGGGGAGGCTTCTTTCTTTGGACTCATTGATTTTCCTTTTTGTGTTTTCTTCTTCTTCCATCTCTTTCTGGATCTTAATCCCTGTTGGGCCTGGTATGCATTGATTTCCTGCGGACTTTGCGGTTTTAACTCCTGACAAGTGGTATTGAGTATCTTGGGAAGGGCATTGTTTCCCTTCTCCCTTGTCTCTTCTGGCTTTAGGATGTTTGTGGAGCTTTTTGTAAATAGTGGGTGCCCGGCTGACTCCTTCACCGGGGCCCTCTGAAGTTTTCTGCCGGCTGATGATAGGCACCTCGGTTCTTCCTCGGACTGGGGCACACTCTTCCAAAGTGGCCGACTCCTCCACAGTTGAAGCAGACAGTTTCTCCTCTTTTTCGCGGGGAGGTTGGTGCTGAGGCGCTCTGGTGCAGTTCTTTCCTGCTTTCCTCTTTTTCACTGATTCCTGAGTTCTTTGCCATTAAAGAGGTCAAAAGATCCAGCACCTGAGTCATCTGAGACTTTAAGATCTCCACTTCTGAGTCCCGTTCAGTGGCTATAGCTGATCTGACTCCCACTGAGGGGGGAAACGTGGTTTTCTCAACCGCCTGTTGGTCCTTCAACAAAGCTTCTTCATCCCTTATGATCCGCACAAGGTCTGGGTAGCTCAGGGACATGACTCCTTCAGAGGTATTCAAGTGGAGCCAAACTGGATCCGAACGCAATGCTCCCCTCAGGATCTGCTTCATCCTAGTTGCGTCTATGACTTGTTGTAGGATCCCTTTTTTAAGGACAATTTGACATCTTATTTAACCTCCGGACATATTCGGATAATCTTTCTCCCGGCTGTTGAAGGGTATGTGCAAAAAAGAGAGCAAAAGTGGGAGTCCTATCAAATGAGGCAGTAGCACTCACCGATAATTTACGGGGGTGTGGTCAATTAAACATGTATAAAAAGGAGAAAAAACAAAAAATAGAATAGACCTCCACGCACCTAAATTAATAAACTACAAATATTTATTAGCCTATATATAGGCAAATGAATAAATAAACATTCATTGCTAAATTTTAGCAATGTGTGTTTATTTATTCATTTGCCTATATATAGGCTAATAAATATTTGTAGTTTACTCATTTAGGTGTGTGGAGGTCTATTCTATTTTTTGTTTTTTCTCCTTTTTATACATGTTGAAGGGTATGTTCAAACTGGTATACTAGTTCAGCCACCTTTTCCAGCTGGCCAAATTCTTCCTGTAACATAGCTAGATAATCATAAGGAGTACAAGCAGCATTGCTAAACCTAAGATTCTTCACAGCCTCCGCAGCAGCACCCTTCAAACTTTCTCTTATGCGCTGCTTCTTCTGGCCCTCTGGTACTTCCCATCCCTCTACAGCCTGCATCACTTGCTCGATCCAGGTGTCGAAGTCTTCTTCTTCAAGAGGGACTGGTTGTTTCCCGGAGAAAATCCTAAGCTTCCGGTACCCGGCTTCCACATGTACCGTACTGCTTTTCTGGCACTTTGTGACAAAGTCTCCCAGAGCATTCAACAGTTCAGGCCCTATAGCGGCCAGGGGTGTTCCCAGGGTTGCCATCCCCTGAGACTTCTCTGCTTTAGGGGATAGTGGTGGAGATAACGGCAGGGGTGATGAGAGAGGGGTCTGTAGAGGTTCCCCCTTCACTGCTTCCATATGCGCCAGGCGGTATATCTGGTTATCTATGGCCTGTATGTTCTGACCTCTAAAGTCTTCTGGTATTTCGCTTCTCCACTCCACTAATGCGTAAGTAAACAAGGTCTCTGGATCTGGCTTTAGATCCATCACCCATGCCTTCTGACTCGGGGACAGCGACTGTACTAGCTGCTTTACCTCGTCTTCCGGCCAGTTTTCCCCTGGGAGTTGGATAACTACCGCCATGGTAGAATCGGTGCCAACTGTTGTGCACCACCGTGTCACTGCTAGCGAGTCCATGCTGGTGCTTCTGGCAGGCTTGATTTCAGCGTGCATTATACAGGAATCCCGGACTCGAGCCCCCACGTCTAGCGGTACCCCCAGTTAAGAGGGCTGCTGGTATAATTTTTGGGCCCCTGTAATGCACCCTGTCAACCCCCGGCAATCGGCTCTAACCTCCCTTGGCACAGTTAGTAGGGAATGATAGGATGGTGTGGCCTGCAACTCACAGAGACACAATCCTATAATAGAACACACACAGCAATAGAGTATAGCTATCTTTACCCGTCTCTTCTGCAAAGTAAATGACACAACACTAGTATACTTAACCTTTGTACTTTTACTCAAATTGTTGGGTAAGCATAAAATTAACAATGTGCATATCATGTGCAGAGCCCTGCAATAGAAGAGTATCTCAATAAACAGACAGATATACAGTATGGTGCATAAATCTAACGGTCCCCGCTGCAGCTATTTTCCCTCGTGGGCAAAGATGGAGCCCAGCAATGTCTACGCTAAGTCAGGCCTGACTGTACTGTGTAGAAGTTCCGTAGGGGAAAATCTTCGCTAGCAAAAAAGGGTGGTGCACTTGTTGAAGAAATACTGTAATCCACAGGGTAAAGGGGTTTTGATAACTTGGTGAATTAAGGCAATTTCTAAAGCTGCTCTGATGCACTGTCCCTCCGGTGCGCAGCGCAACACTATTGATAACTCCGGACAACAGTTATTGGGCCCAAAGATCCTATATAGTTCTCCGAGCAAGTGCTCTCCCACCCAACCGGACCAGTCCGAGTCCGCATCCTCCGCCGCTGCGTCCTGGTACACAGGTCTCTCGACATCCAAGTCTTCAGTCCTCCTGGCAACGATGCAGCAACAGTGTGGAGAGACGTCCCTCAGGTTCCTTGAGGAGAGTGGAAGGCTCTTTGGAGAAAAGCCCAGGCTTCAGGCCTTGTATCACCGCAGGCAGGGAAAAGAGTTCCTTTTGCTGGGCGGGCGGTGTCCAAAGAGCCCGAAGCTGGCCCCGCCTTTTCCCTATAAAGTCCACCCCAGCAGTCTTTGCGCGGGGCAATGCACCCTGGGTGCCCAGTGGGGTTATGGGTACAGTAGTCTCTGAGACATTAAAGGAAACCCCCGCTACATTTACAACCCCTTTAAACAGAAAGCGCAGGAAAAATGTTACTGCACTTTTTGGTCACCCAGATCACACTAGAGTAACCCTCTAAATCAGTGATGGCGAATCTTGGCACCCCAGATGTTTTGGAACTACATTTCCCATGATGCTCAACTATACTGCAGAGTGCATGAGCATCATGTGAAATGTAGTTCCAAAACATCTGGGGTGCCAAGATTTGCCATAACTGCTCTATATGCTGCCAAAAATATACTATTTACAAGTAGGGAATCTACTTTGGGCGTAACAGTGTAAAAACAGTTTATTATATAAATGTAACACAACACAATTTCTGCTGATTTGTAGACCCAGTTGTCCCGCTCGCATTACCTATTATATGATTTTCCTAAAGCCACCACTTGATTTATTATTATTTCAGATAGAGTAGGGAATGGATAAAACCTGTCATATGTTTT
This sequence comes from Rana muscosa, assembly GCA_029206835.1. NCBI lineage: Eukaryota > Metazoa > Chordata > Amphibia > Anura > Ranidae > Rana > Rana muscosa. The sequence continues at coordinate 205,953,997 of CM055116.1, read as the reverse complement.
TAAATTCAAGATATCTTTACAAATTTAGGAGCTCTTTCACGCAGAAAGCCAGAGGGTTGTAAAAACAGGTGTTTGAGCCGCAGTTTTACTGCCCCCTAAGAACCCAATAAAATTCTACTATTGCAGCTGTACACATGCCATGGCAATTTTAACTCGGTTTGCAGAGTTTGACAGATGGCACCGGTCAATGGGAGGGTGCCACACCTGCAAGCCAAATGTTCGACTTGCCATTGTGGTACGGTGTTCTGATACATAATCCCCCTTGGGACTGAAAAAAAAAACATATTTAGAAGGCTACATGATCACCTCCTGAACACCTGCCAGCTACTGCTCTACCTCCCTCTGAAAAGCAAACCACTGATCACTTTTCAGTGGACGGTACACACTGCCACCTATCTGAAAAAGCCTTTAGTACTTGCTCAGACTTGTGCAGAGATTGTGCAATAGAAAAGTATCAGTCTGTACAGGGGCACATAGAATACTATTGGGTTCTGTGTTCTGTTAACACTGATTTGAAGGCGGCAGCTACAGATTTGCTCTGTGAAAAAATGCAACATGATTGCATTTGTCTAAATTGGCCCTAGTGTATGATTATGAGTTAGGATCCTTAGATTGTAAGCTAAGGGACTGATGTGAATGTACAATACAGTAGACTTGTGCACAACGGAAAAATTCGTTCCGTTTCGGTTCGTTTCTTTCCGGTCCTGTTGATTCGTAATCATTCGTAATTTTGCTAGACGGGATTTTTCGTGTTCGGACTCATTCGTATTTTTGCAAGCGACATTTTTCGTTGAATTTTTTGTTGCTTTATAATTCGTACTTTCGGTAGAGTACGTTGTTTTTCGTTGATTCTGGACACAACTCCTACTTTCGTAACTTTTTTTGGGTTCGTTGATTCGTAATTTTCCGTGTCTCTCTCACAACGACGCTGCCTATTATGCCTAATGTGCTTCGAATGGAGTTGTACTTTTCTAAATACATAGCGGTTATTTGTAACGATTCGAAATCTCGTATTTTACTTTCGTTTTTTACATGCGGCTATAGGCTCCGCCCCTGTACACCATTTTGAGAGGGTTCAGCACGGTGAGGGAGAAGCAGAGAGCAGAGCAGAGTGAGTGTTATTGTGCTTCGAATGGATTTGAAATCTCGTATTTTACTTTCGTTTTTTCATGCGGCTATAGCCTCCGCCCCTGTACACCATTTTGAGAGGGAGTTCAGCATGGTGAGGGAGAAGCAGAGAGCAGAGTGAGTGTTATTGTGCTTCGAATGGATTCGTACATTCGTAACTTTTTTCATAACGAATTATGCCGAAGACCTTCGGGCATTCGCTATTTTGCGGTATAATTTATTTCGGATTCGGTTTTATTCGTAATTGCTCTGTTCGGAAATTCGAATGCTTCCGAATGTCCGAAAGTTGCTAAATTCGGACGAATTTTGATTCGTTACGAAACGAATTGCACAAGCCTACAATACAGTATATATGTAAAGCGTTGTGTAAATAGGCACTATATAGTACTGTAGCGCCCTGCTCCTGTTGAACAGGCGCTATTGTTTAAATTTAGTGGGTCGTCTGAATTGTACATACCGTATTTTTCGCACCATAAGACGCACCTGACCATAAGACGCACCTAGGTTTTAGAGGAGGAAAACAAGAAAAAAAATATTCTGAACCAAATTGTGTACTAAAATATTTTCCAGTGCCCATTAAATGCAGCCTGACCATTGCCATAGTAAACGCAGAGGGACCATGCCATAGTAAACACAGAGGGACCATGCCATAGTAAACACAGAGGGACCATGCCATAGTAAACACAGAGGGACCATGCCATAGTAAACACCGAGGGACCATGCCACAGTAAACGCAGAGGGACCATGCCACAGTAAACACAGAGTGACCATGCCACAGTAAACGCAGAGTGACCATGCCATCAGTGGTGTATTTAGGTTTTGTGCTGCCCTAGGCCTGACTAAACTTGCGCACCCCCTAATTTAAATATGACCCACCCCTTCCTGTCAAGGCCCGCCCAATGTCCTCTTCATGGGAAGAGGACAGAGGGGATGCTGTGGGAAGAGGACAGAGGGTTGCCGTGGGTGAAGGACAAAGGGACACCCTGGGAAGAGGACAGAGTAACGCCCTGGGAAGAGGACAGAGTAACGCCCTGGGAGAAGGACGCCGTGGGAAGAGGACAGAGGGGACGCCGTGGGAAGAGGACAGAGGGGACGCCGTGGGAAGAGGACAGAGGGGACGTTGTGGCAGTCAATAAGGCCTAGAGGATATCAGGTTAGGCACTTCCTAATGGCTCAGTCCCTGGGAACAGTAATGAATAATGGCCAACAGGCCCTCTTACCAGACCCAGCGAAATCGCAACAGTGATCCCTCTGGCTGGACGTTCGCTCACTCTGGGTTGCCTGGGGTGACTCTAGTCAGTAGTGTAGCATATCTGTATCCTGGCAGTGGCTCGGTCTTTCTCCCTCTCTGGTGGTGCGGGTACAATGTGGCTCCCTCTCTGGTGGTGCGGGTACAGCGGTTAAAGTGTGGCTCCCTCTCTGGTGGTGCGGGAACAGTGTGGCTCCCTCTCTGGCGGTGTGGGTACAGCGTGGCTCTCTGGCGGTGTGGGTACAGCGTGGCTCTCTGGCGTTGTGGGTACAGCGTGGCTCTCTGGCGGTGTGGGTACAGCGTGGCTCTCTGGCGGTGTGGGTACAGCGTGGCTCTCTGGCGGTGCGGGTACAGCGTGGCTCTCTGGCGGTGCGGGTACAGCGTGGCTCTCTGGTGGTGCAGGGTACAGCGTGGCTCTCTGGTGGTGCGGGGTACAGCGTGGCTCTCTGGTGGTGCGGGGTACAGCGTGGCTCTCTGGTGGTGCAGGGTACAGCGTGGCTCTCTGGTGGTGCGGGGTACAGCGTGGCTCTCTGGCGGTGCGGGTACAGTGTGGCTCCCTGGTGGTGCAGGGTACAGCGTGGCTCTCTGGTGGTGCGGGGTACAGCGTGGCTCTCTGGTGGTGCGGGGTACAGCGTGGCTCTCTGGTGGTGCGGGGTACAGCGTGGCTCTCTGGTGGTGCGGGGTACAGCGTAGCTCTCTGGTGGTGCGGGGTACGTGGCTCTCTGGTGGTGCGGGGTACAGCGTGGCTCTCTGGCGGTGTGGGTACAGCGTGGCTCCCTGGTGGTGCAGGGTACAGCGTGGCTCTCTGGTGGTGCGGGGTACAGCGTGGCTCTCTGGTGGTGCGGGGTACAGCGTAGCTCTCTGGTGGTGCGGGGTACAGCGTGGCTCTCTGGTGGTGTCCCCCAGCAGAGTATTCTCTTTTGCTCCTCTTCAAGTTCTAACACCCCCTCCCTCCCCTTCCCTCCAGCAGAGTGCTTGCATGCTGGGGGAACTGGTGCCAGAACTCTGCAGGGACTTCATTTCCCATGATGCCCCCAGTGTCTTCTGATTGGCCCTCTGCTGTGGCCAATCATGGGGGGGAAAACAGTGGGTAGGAAGCTGGGTGGCGACCCAGCAAATCCAATTAGAGCCGCTCTCTCTCTCTCTCTCTCTTCTCCTTACAGAGAGGGGAGGGGGGGCGGCGGGGGATATACAGACAGCCCGCAGCTCTCCTCTCCCTGTCACAGTGCCGCTGCTCTATTTGCCAGAGAACTCGGCAGCGGCGCTGTGACAGGGAGAGGAGAGCTGCGGATATCCCCCGCCGCCCCCCCTCCCTTTCTGTAAGCAAAAGAGAAAGAGAGAGAGAGAGCGGCTCTAATTCCATTCGCACAGCCCCTGACACTGCGACGGGGGGGGGGCGGAGCTAGTGGCGGGGTCGGGGATTCCAGAGGCTGTGAGCAGATGGCAGGGGCGGTGCCAGCGACGGCGGGGGGCGGGGCCCCTGTTATGTATTCGGACCATAAGACGCAGGGACATTTTCCCCCATATTTCTGGGGGAAAAAAGTGCGTCTTATAGTCCGAAAAATACGGTAGTTCAGAATGTAATGTTCATGGCTAAATTAGCCTCTGTTCCAGCTTTGGCTGTGTTGGGAGCATTTCCCGCTATCGCCGGTAGGTGTCGTTGTCACCACCGGCCAGTGTTGGAAATACAACAGGCTGGAGTGTATTGGGTGTCCCTTTCCCAGAAACAGCCCAGTGGGAGTGGTTTACCGCTGTGCATTCTGGGAGAGGATACTTAGGGGGCAGATGCCATTTTTCTCTCTCTCTGACCTCATGGCCCGCCTGGCCTAAGGTATATGACAACTCCTCTTCTGCCTCGGGGCCCTGCTGGCCCGGGCTACATTACTGAAAGTAGGCCCGGAAGTTTGCCTGGGGCCTACTGGTTCGGGGATGGTCCTGTGCTGTCTTGCCTGCGGGAAGAAGCCGAGCAATTGGAAGATCCAGGGGAGGACTCTTCTTGGAGAGGACCGAGCAAAAGGCTGGTATCTCAAGAAGGGCCTGGTGACTCAATTGGAGGATGCATCTTAACCAATCTACCTCACAGTACTGCCGGATGGCTTAAAGGACTTTGGTACTGTGTAGCTGTGTTCGCTCAGTCAATTGCTGATTACCAAATCCTGTGGCAGAGGATTGTTCAACCGTTTACTATTATCATCAAGTCTGTGGCAGAGACTTTTGTCCGTGCATCATTCCGGCTGCTAGGCCGGTGAGAGAGGCCTATCCGGGTGAGCAAGATCCATTGACAGAAAGGATCTCAAACTCCTCAGTGATCTGCACAAGGTATCTGAATTCCCATAACCCTCCATCCCTCTACTGCTGCAAGTTGTGTTTAATAAAAAGCATTGGAAAAAGAATAAGTGACTGGTGCATGCATCTGTGGACACATTGCCCAATTTAGAGCCAAGTAAGTTTGATACGTTGAACTGTGGGGTAACGGCAGGACCAAAAATAACCAGCAGCTCCTACGGGTGTAGTGCTACAGTACCTATAATAAACAAATAAATACATTTTTCCGGACTGCTCCACCGTTCTTTATCACCCCTTACTGCAGTGTAAAGAGATGAACGAACTGTCAAAAAACTGTTCAAAAAAGTAAAACTAAAAATTACCTTGCAGTGTAAAAACATAAGGTACCACCACTTGAACTCCATTGAGCATGGGAACCATCCTGCTTAGGAAAGCAGTACGTTTTCCTGTGTGGCTACTGGCTAGTATGAACTTGTGAAACGTACAAAAAAAATAGTCAGCGCTAGACACCTATCCAACAGCTGCTGGCAATAAGGTGATATATATATACCTTCGTGGAACGAATTTCTATAAAATTGCAGCGCTAAAAAATTAGATAAAAGGTTTATTAAACTGTGATTCCTAAAGTGCAAATGATCTTCAAATCCTCCCAAAATAGCTGAATCACGCACTCACCAGAAATCTTGGCTGCTTACTTAAGTGCAGCAATAACGCATATATCCATAACCTCCAAGATAACTGAAACCTATGGCATAGGAAGAAAAAAAGACTATTTCTTTCTCGTACATCACGGGACACAGAGCGGCATAGTCATTACTATGTGGGTTATATAGATACCTTCAGGTGCTGGCACTGGCAACTTCCAAAACCGGAAGTACCCTCCCCTATATAAGCCCCTCCCATCCGGGAGTACCTCAGTTTTTTGCCAGTGTCTAAGGTGTTGGCCAAGAAGTAACATGTGTTTCACTGGGCTTGCGTACAGGTTCTTTTGGGCCTCAGTAAGCTATTCCGGATCCGACCAAAAAAGCTTCATAGCTAAACGGTCGGTACCCGGGCCTTGTAAGAGAAGAGCAAGGTTTTGCCTGTAATGCCTCTCTTAGGAGGGCTGGACCCTGGGATCCAGAGCTCTGGTCATACCCACGACCAAGATGTTTTCTGTGCAGGGTGCTATACAGGTCCAGGGGAGTGGAATCCTTGGGAACCCGGTCCCTGAAGGTTTAATTACAATGCCTGCCGTGATAGGTGAAGTTTGGGCTTCTGTGGACCAAACAGAGTCCTGCGGCGAGGAAAAGGTAAGTGGGGGCCCTCAGGAACTTGGTTCTATTGGGGGACCCCCAAGCCTATTTTGTCTTTCTGCCTGTTACCTAAGGTATTCCCGCTTATATTCTGTGCATGCCTGTTACTACTGAGAAAATGTAAAAATTTTAATAGTAGGCAAGAAATTTTTTTTTTTAAAAAAAAGTAAGACCGCGGTACCTGTGTTAAGCACTAGAGGCCGCTATGGTTCTTTTTCTTGTAATGTGGATTTTTTTCTTCCGAAGTCAAATCCAGGCAGTTGGTAAGTTCTCTTTGGGAAGCTGTCTCCTCTGCCCTGTTGCTGCGCTCATCCATCCCCGGGCCCTGCGGCAGGGACCCTGGCTCCCATCTAGCTCCTTATTTTTTTCAAAAAAGGCGCCGAAGACGCACGTGCCTGTGCCCGCGCGCATGCGCGTGCACGCGCCTCTCTATATAGAGGCGATCTGGAAAAAGGGGCGGAGCGGGTGGATGACGCTCGGTGTGCGCCGCGGCGCTACTGCGCATGTGCGGGCGTCCAGCATGGTTAAAAGGCAATCACAGCTGGCTATTGAAGTGCACAGACAGAGCTAGCAACAGTAAAAAGGCACACAGAGGCGGTTGATGCAGGCATCCCCTAGAAAGGCACTTTAGTAGACACCAACTGTTATATAGCAGCAATTGTGCTAGACTATTCTCAGTAAAAGTGGTGTATTACGGCTGGAATACCTCAGCTTTGGGCTTAGGAATATGCCGTCCAGAAGCTCCGGAACTAAATCTTCCAGGAAGCGAAAGGGGTCTCCATCGGGCTCTGAGGATCTTGGGCATGCTTCTGCTGCACCAGTCTCCCCTGAAAATTCAGAGGTTAGTGACCGTAGAGACCCCACAGGAGTACCTGGTACTGTGGCTGTCCTCAGTTCACCTGCTCCTGTGTATATAACAGAGGAGGTTTTTTCCTCAGCTCTGGGAGGATTAGAAGAGAGATTGTCAACATTAATCGCTGCCTCCCTGTCACAGGGAAAGCACGCCCGATCTCCGTCTCCTCCTTCAGAGTACCTGTTAGCGGAGCAACAGTCCCATACAGGGATCGACCTGCCTGAAGGGGATCAGGAGGAGGTTGATTCTGTTATAGAGGAATCAACTGTGGAGGAACCTTTCTCAGCTTCTCAAGCTGAAAGATTATGGGTTCAGTCTTTGACTAACATGGTCCGATCAGCATTTAAAATGCACCTTGTGGAACCATCAACCACTACTGTCTCCTCGCTGGGGTCTCTAAAAGCTCCCCAGACTGTCTGTTCCTTTCCACTTCACCCTTTATTGGAAGGGCTCATGTACCAGGATTGGGAACATCCTGATAAAATATTTACTCCCCCCAAGAGATTTCCGGTGGTCTATCCCATGGAGGATAAGTTAATCAAAAAATGGAGGGTCCCTACAGTGGACGCAGCCATCTCTTGTGTGAATAAATCACTGACATGTCCAGTGGATAATGTCCAAATGTTCAAGGACCCAATAGATAAAAAATTGGAGTCCTTATTAAAATCTGCTTTTTCTACAGCAGGCTTGGTGACACAACCAGCAGTGGCAGCTATTGGGGTCTGCCAAGCAGTGAAGGATCAGTTGAAACAGGTCTTAAGGGACTTGCCAGATCAGCAGGCCCTTGCCCTAGCTGATCTACCTAGAGCCTTATGCTTTGCGGTTGATGCCATAAAGGATTCAATCCATCAGGCCTCCCGCCTTACGCTGTCTGTAGTACATATGTGCAGGCTTCTATGGCTCAAAAACTGGTCTGCTGAAGCTCCCTGTAAAAAATTGCTGGTTAGCTTCCCATTTCATGGTGAACGCTTATTCGGGGAAGACCTGGACAAATATATCCAGAAAATTTCCAACGGTAAAAGTACACTCTTGCCGGTTAAAAACAGAGTTAGAGGTCCCTCTTTTAAGAGGCCTGCCTCTCCAGTCCCTGGGGCATCGGCTGTGAAACAGTTCCGACGGCCTCCTCAGTCAAATTCCGGGGGTAAAAATCAGGGACAATCGCAGGGTAATAAAAAACCCTGGGTCAGGAGAGGTACAAAACCTCCCCCAAAGTCAAATGCATGAAGGGTTGCCCCCACTCAATCGGGTGGGGGGAAGACTCCAGTTGTTCGCTGAGACCTGGCGGGACACGATCAGAGACAGATGGGTGCTCTCCGCAGTAAGTCTGGGATACAGATTGGAGTTAAAAGACTCTCCTCCTTCCCATTTTATGAGGTCAAACGTGCCAAGGGATCCCCGGAAGAGAGAGTCCCTCCTGTTGGCACTAGAACAACTATTGCTCCAAGGAGTAATTATGGAGGTTCCCCTGGAAGAATGGGGGTTCGGGTTTTACTCAAACCTCTTTACAGTCCCGAAGCCAAACGGGGACGTGAGACCCATATTAAATCTAAAAGGGCTAAACAAATTCCTGCATATCAGGACTTTCCGGATGGAGTCGATCCGATCGGTGGCCACTGCCCTACAAGGGGAGGAACGGTTAGCCTCGATCGACATCAAAGATGCTTATTTGCACATTCCCATCTTTCCAGTCCACCAAAAATTTCTACGCTTTGCAGTAGAAGGGCACCATTTTCAGTTCAGAGCCTTACCCTTCGGTCTGGCCACAGCACCACGAGTGTTCACAAAAATTCTGGCCCCATTATTGGCCAATCTAAGAACGCAAGGTGTAACGATAATGGCATATCTAGACGACTTGTTGCTGATAGACCACTCAGTGAAAAAACTAGAAGTGGTCATTCACAAGACAATCAAGTATCTGGAATCTCACGGTTGGATTATCAACCGAGACAAGTCAGCCCTAAAACCAGTCAAAAGTCTGGAATACTTGGGGCTAAGGCTAGATTCAGGCCAGAGGAAAATATTCTTGCCTCGAAAAAAGGTGTTGTCTTTGAGAGATTTGATCCACTTAGTGGGTACAAAAAGACAGCCGTCCATACGCCTGTGCATGAGGCTGCTGGGAAAAATGGTGGCATCATTCGAAGCAGTACCCTACGGTCAATTCCATTCAAGGAATTTGCAAAGGGCCATACTGTCAGCCTGGAACAAGAAAGTTCAGGCCCTAGACTTACCAATGTCCTTGTCCCCTTCCGTTCGCAAGAGCCTCCGTTGGTGGTTGGTTCCCCAGAATCTGGAAAAAGGGAAATCCTTCAGTCCGATTTCTTGGAAGGTGGTCACTACAGATGCCAGCCTTATAGGCTGGGGAGCAGTACTGGAGCAATGGTCTCTCCAGGGCAGATGGTCGGATGCGGAAAAGGCCCTGCCCATCAATCTCTTAGAGATACGAGCAGCCCGGTATGCCCTAGTAGCATGGACAATGCCACGGCAGTGGCATATATCAATCATCAGGGTGGCACCAGGAGTCGTGCAGCCCAGAGGGAAGTAAATTGCATCCTGAAATGGGCAGAAGGATATGTCCCAGCCATATCCGCGGTATTCATTCCAGGAGTGGAGAATTGGAAGGCGGACTTTCTAAGTCGCCAACAATTATGCCCAGGGGAATGGTCCCTTCACCCCGAGGTTTTTCGGACAATATGTCAGCGGTGGGGAACACCGGATGTAGATCTGCTAGCATCCAGATTCAACGCAAAGGTGGACAGGTTTGTCTCTTGGACAAGGGATCCCCTAGCTTGCGGCTCGGATGCCCTAGTGTTCCCTTGGGATCAGTTCAAGCTGATATATGCATTCCCACCGCCACAATTGTTACCTCGATTACTCCGCAGAATCAGGGTAGAAAAGAAACCAGTGATTCTGGTGGCTCCAGCGTGGCCCCGAAGAGCATGGTACGCGGAGATTGTAAAAATGTCAGTGGGGAGTCCTTGGACTCTCCCACATCGTCCGGACCTGCTTTCGCAAGGACCGATATACCACCCTTCCTTACCAGCCCTAGGTTTGACGGCCTGGCTATTGAAGCCCACATTCTAAAAAAGAGAGGGCTCTCTAATCCTGTGGTATCTACCATGATCAATGCCAGGAAGCCGGTATCCAGGCAGATCTACTATAGAATCTGGAAGGCGTACATCGCCTGGTGTGAGGCCAAGAAATGACATCCACGAAAGTACGTAATAGGTAGGATTCTGGACTTCCTACAGTGGGCTGTAGATAGGAAGCTTGCCTTGAGTACTATCAAGGGTCAGATTTCGGCCTTGTCAATATTTTTTCAAAGGCCCTTGGCTTTGCATTCACTAGTCAAAGCCTTTATACAAGGAGTGATGCGTATTAGCCCTCCGGTTAATATTCCCATATGTCCATGGGACTTAAACCTGGTTCTGTCGGTTCTACAGAAACAACCATTTGAACCATTACAGCATATTTCCCTGGTTCTTCTCACCAGGAAATTGATTTTTCTAGTAGCCATTTGTTCGGCTAAAAGAGTGTCGGAATTAGCCGCTATGTCCTGTAGGGAGCCATATCTGGTTATCCATAAGGACAGAGTAGTGTTACGTCCTCATCCAACCTTTCTTCCGAAGGTGGTATTATTGAGGTTTCATTTGAACCAAGATGTGGTTCTTCCTTCTTTTTTCCCCAAACCTAGTTCGGTAGAGGAAAAGTTATTGCATTCTTTGGATGTAGTAAGAGCAGTTAAAGCTTATCTAAAAGCCACTGCTCAGATTCGCAAAACGGATACTTTGTTTATTCTGCCGGAAGGCCCCAGAAAGGGTCAGGCAGCGTCAAAATCTACTTTAGCCAAGTGGATTTGACAGGTCATAATGCAAGCCTATGGCTTGAGAAGGAGACCGCCTCCGTTCAAAGTTAGGGCGCACTCCACGAGAGCAGTTGGAACTTCATGGGCAGTGCATCACCAGGCCTCCCTGGCTCAAATCTGTAAGGCCGCAACGTGGTCTTCAGTACACACGTTTACTAGGTTCTACCAGGTGGACGTTAGAAGTCAGGAGGATGTCGCCTTTGGGCGCAGTGTGTTGCAGGCCGCAAAATATCCTCATGTCTGATAGCGCTCAGCTTATGTATGGTGTATCCCCCCCCTCATTGGGCATTGCTTTAGGACATCCCACATAGTAATGACTATGCCGCTCTGTGTCCCGTGATGTACGAGAAAGAAAATAGGATTTTTATAACAGCTTACCTGTAAAATCCTTTTCTTGGAGTACATCACGGGACACAGAGCTCCCACCCCTCTTTTGGGGACACTTATTGCTTTGCTACAAAACTGAGGTACTCCCGGATGGGAGGGGCTTATATAGGGGAGGGTACTTCCGGTTTTGGAAGTTGCCAGTGCCAGCACCTGAAGGTATCTATATAACCCACATAGTAATGACTATGCCGCTCTGTGTCCCGTGATGTACTCCAAGAAAAGGATTTTACAGGTAAGCTGTTATAAAAATCCTATTATAGTGTAATACTGTATAAAAAAATTATTATATTACCACAACCATGCATGCAGTGTCACTCACAAAACAGCATGAGACATGTGAACACCAGTGAAAGCCATCACCAGTCCAACCACCACCAACATGTAGTGCGCATCCACCGTCATATATGCTGCCCAAAGGTAAAGCAACAATAAGGCTACTGTGAATTAACCATGAAGGCATCACTGAGATCCTTCCAAACATAATACAGGTGTCACAGGGACCCTTCCAGCAGCAATTCAGGTGTCACAGAGATCCTTCCAACAGTAGCAGGTCGTGCTAGTATCCTTCCAATATTCTCCAGGGAGCACAGCGCAGAGGCTCTCATCCAACACGTCATAAATCATAGACAAAAGGTGCCATATAGAGTAGTATTTGTTAAAAACTGACAAGGTCCAATGCCTCATAAAAACATAATCAAAAATTACATAAAAGTAAATAAAAACATGTGCCTGTCATGGATATGCATTAATGTCTGTCTGCCATCTTACCTTCCTCCTCATGTGTTCATCTAGAGACCAGACCTCCTTCACCTGGCTTCCTTTATAATCTCCTCCCAGCCTGACTCCACCCCAGGCCCTATCACTGAACACTATATTAACCTGTGCACTGCAAGCCTGCTTTGCTGATCAACGTGTTTGTTAGGCATTGTGTGTTTGGGTTCCTGCCTGCCGTGTGCTACGTCTGTCTCTCTGTTACGTTATTGGCTTGTCCCCGACTATCCCTGTCTGCTCGTGACCCTTGACCTTCGGCTCGTTCTTCGTTATCCTTGTCTGCTTGTGGCCCCTGACCTTCAGCTTGTTATTCGGTTCTCTCTATCGTGTGCTGCTGCTTCCCCTCTTTTCCCCTTATCCTACGGGGCGTGAGCTAGGAAACTCCAGGGGCCGCGACCTGGTCCCAGCCTGCAGCGTAACATCCTCACCACTAGAGGCCCTGGAGAAGACCAGCTGGGTCTTAGACTCCGCGCCCTGGGGAATCTTGGCTCTCGCTTCCGTTGGGATCCCGGTTGTGCTCCTCTGGTCCCGCTTTCCACAACCACCCAGTTTCCTATCCGCAGAAGCCAGCCATAGGGTTCACTACCTCGCGGTGCACTCCTGTCCCCCTACGGTGTGCATCTGTCACCTGGCCACAGGTGACCCTGACAGTTTGATCAGCCATGAACCCGGCTGACATCCCGCTTCCCGCGGATGATCCATTGCAGGGCATAGTTCGCAGACTTGAGACCCAGGAATCAAATCAGACCCAGGTGATGCGATTCCTCCAGGATCTGGCTTCTCGATTCGAGCAGCTTCAGGTCTCCTTGGGAACCCCGAATCCGCAACCCCAAGTACAACCAGCGGCTGTACCTATCGCACCAGTCGCAGCCTCACACTCACTAAGATTGCCAGCTCCGTTCCGTTTCTCTGGGGACTCCAAGGCCTGCAGGGGGTTTCTCAGCCAATGCACTATTCATTTTGAGCTTCAGCCTCAAAGCTTCCTGTCTGACCGGGCTAAGGTAGCCTATATCATTTCCCTCCTCTCCGGTGAAGCTTTGGCCTGGGCTGCCCCCCTGTGGGAGAGGGACGATCCGGTGGTTTCCAGTCTGTCCGAATTCTTGAAGCTCTTTCGTAATATCTTCGAAGAGCCGGCTCGGGCTTCTTCAGCGGCTAGTGCTGTCTTACGTCTTCGCCAAGAATCTAGTTCAGTGGGGCAATATGCTCTTCAGTTCCGTATCCACACAGCTGAATTGAGCTGGAATAATGAGGCCCTGGTCGCTACCTTTTTACATGGCCTCTCTGACCGAGTGAAAGACGAATTAGCGGGAAGAGCCATTCCCGTCGGTCTGGACGATGTAATTTCATTATGCAACCAGATCGACATTCGTTTTCAAGAGAGGTCCTTAGAAAAAAGACGCCAGCACTCTCTGGGTCCTAGCCAGTCTGAGCTCCCCTCCCTTCATTCCGTGGAGCATCCTCTACCTGCTGAAGAACCTATGCAGCTGGGCCGGACCAGACTAACCCCCGAAGAACGTGCTAGGCGCAGAACTCTGGGCTTGTGCCTCTATTGTGGGGGCAAGGGTCATTTTCGTGACTCCTGCTCGCTTCGTCCGGGAAACGCTCGGGTCTAATACATTTGGAAGGTGGAGTATTGGACCCAGAAACATCACCTTCTCGCCTGCTCTTGCCGGTGTTCCTTCATGTAGGCACTTCTCCTCAGTCAACCCTTGCATACCTGGATTCCGGGGCTGCCGGCAATTTTATGGATTGGAGAACTGCTTCTTCTATGAAGCTTACCCTTTCACCTCTCACTACCCCATTGGTAGTCTCGGCAATTGATGGCACTGTTCTCCCAGGGGGCCCTATTCGCTTCCAGACGCTACCCATTAGGATGTCGGTAGGGATTCTCCACCAGGAGTGGATATCCTTTCTTATTCTACCCAAGGCCTCTACTCCAGTTGTATTGGGCCTCCCTTGGCTACAGCTCCACTCTCCACATGTGGACTGGGTCTCTGGGCAGATCCTGGCCTGGGGTTCCTCATGTTTCTCGTCGTGTCTTCTCAAGGTGACCCCCAAGGAGAGTCTTCCGGTTGCTGCCACTTCTGTTTCTTCTGATCTTCCCGCCGCATACAGCGATTACCGGGATGTGTTCTGTAAAAAATCAGCTGAGGTGCTTCCTCCCCACAGGTCTTTTGACTGTGCTATTGATCTTGTCCCCGGAGCAACTCTACCCAGGGGTCGTACCTACCCTCTGTCCATCCCAGAGACCCAGGCCATGTCGGAGTATGTAGCAGAGAATCTGGAGAGAGGTTTCATCCGGAAATCCTCATCGCCTGCAGGGGCAGGGTTCTTTTTTGTTGCCAAAAAGGATGGTACCTTAAGACCCTGCATCGATTATCGGGGTTTAAATGCGGTTACTATTAAAAATCGATACCCCTTACCCTTAATATCTGAGCTATTCGATAGGTTGAAGGGTGCCTCCATTTTCACCAAGTTGGATCTCAGAGGCGCGTACAATCTCATTCGAATACGGGAGGGTGACGAATGGAAGACTGCATTCAACACTAGAGAGACGGGCATTACGAATATCTGGTGATGCCTTTTGGTCTGTGTAATGCTCCAGCCGTGTTTCAAAACTTTGTCAATGAAATCTTCAGAGATCTGCTGTACCAGTTTCTTGTCATCTATCTGGATGACATTCTGATCTTTTCTGAGAATCTGCTCGTCCACAGAAACCATGTCCGCACTGTACTTCAGCGTCTTAGAGAGAACAATCTCTATGCCAAGCTGGAGAAATGTTCCTTTGAATGTTCTGAGGTCCTGTTTTTGGGGTGCTTCGTCTCATGTTCGGGGCTTCGTATGGACCCTGGGAAGGTCTTGGCTATCACCAACTGGCCTCTTCCTGCTAGCCTCAAGGCCACACAGCGCTTTCTTGGCTTCACTAATTATTATAGGCAGTTCATAAGGAATTACTCTTCCATTGCCGCGCCTATTATCGCTTTGACCAAGAAGGGTGTGAATGCCAGAGACTGGCCTCCCGAAGCTGTCTCTGCATTTCACAACCTGAAACTGGCCTTTGTTTCTGGCCCCCTCTTGAGGAGACCAAATCCTGGGAATGCATTTTTTATTGAAGTGGACGCTTCTTCAATGGGGGTGGGAGCTGTGCTTCTTCAAATCTTTGAGAAGAGACGCCAACCATGTGCGTTCTTCTCCAAAAAAAATTCTCAGGCAGAGAGGAATTATGCCATCGGTGATCGGGAACTTCTCGCAATTAAATTGGCGTTAGAGGAGTGGCGTCATCTCTTGGAGGGTTCCCCTCACTCCATAACGATCTTTACCGATCACGAGAATTTACAGTATCTACAGAATGCTAAACGTCTGAATCCTAGACAGGCCAGGTGGAGTCTCTTCTTTGCCCGTTTTAATTTCACGATTACCTACAAACCTGGTTCCTGCAACGGTCGGGCTGATGCACTCTCTAGGTCATTTGACACTTTGGACGAGGAGTCCGCCCCTGAACCTGAGCCGATCATTCCCACCTCATGCATTGTTGCCCACTCTACCACCCTGAAGTCTAAAATTCCGCCTGGTAAGACCTTTGTCCCCACTGAGCTAAGAGCTAAGATCCTTCGTTGGGGACATGATTCCAAGGTGGCAGGGCATTCTGGATTCCTCCGATCCTTCCTACTCATCAGTCGTCACTACTGGTGGCCTAATCTCCGCTCAGACGTCAAAGACTACGTTAAAGCTTGTCATGTCTGTGCTCAGTCCAAATCCTCCACACAAGCTCCTGCTGGTCTCCTCATGCCCTTGCCCATTCCTAAGGAACCCTGGGTCCATATTGCCATGGATTTTATCACCGATCTCCCACTGTCTGAGAATAATACAGTCATTTTGGTGGTAATCGATCGATTCTCCAAGATGGCTCATTTTGTTCCTCTTCCTGGTCTTCCTTCTGCCCCTGCCTTGGTTCCCATTTTCATTCGGGAAATTCTCCGCCTACATGGGGTCCCTTCTCATATTGTTTCCGACAGGGGAGTCCAATTCACGTCTCGTTTTTGGAGAGCCTTTTGCAAATCCCTCAATATTGTCTTGGATTTTTCTTCTTCTTACCATCCCCAATCCAATGGACAGACTGAGAGGGTTAATCAGGAGTTAGAGGTCTTTCTTCGCACCTTTGTGTCTTCTCACCATGACGATTGGTCCTCTCTACTCCCGTGGGCAGAATTCTCCCATAACAATCATGTGAATACCAGTTCGCAGAAGACACCCTTTTTCACAGTTTATGGAAAACACCCTCAACTTCCTCTTCCCATGATCTGTTCTCCAGACATTCCAGCTTTGGCTTCAGTTCAGGAGTCTCTCAATTCCGTTTGGGGTCACGTTCATGATTCCCTCCGGGCAGCTGCTGAAAAATTCAAAGGCTTTGCCGACCGCCGCAGGCGTAAACCGCCTTCTCTTCAGCCAGGGGACAAAGTCTGGCTCTCTACCAGGTACATCAAGCTCCGAGTTCCTTCTCTGAAGTTTGCTCCACGATTCATCGGTCCATACACGGTAACTGCTAAACTGAATCCGGTTTGTTTCAAACTCCAGATTCCTAAGAGCCTTAAAATCACTAACTCCTTTCATGTTGCTCTTCTAAAGCCTTTAGTCCTCAATAAATTCTCTCGTCCTCTCCCTACCGTGGCGCCTGTCTCTGAGGATAATCAGGAGTACGAGATCAGTCAAATTCTGGACTCCCGACTCTGTAAAGGCGTTCTTCAGTACCTCGTTCATTGGAAAGGGTTTGGTCCTGAGGAGAGGTCTTGGATCACTGCATCTGAGGTCTTTGCACCTCGTCTGTTAAAGGAGTTTCATCTGAAGTTTCCCTCTAAACCTGGGCCCAGGCGGGGAAGGGGGAGGCCTCGTAAGAGGGAGGGTACTGTCATGGATATGCATTAATGTCTGTCTGCCATCTTACCTTCCTCCTCATGTGTTCATCTAGAGACCAGACCTCCTTCACCTGGCTTCCTTTATAATCTCCTCCCAGCCTGACTCCACCCCAGGCCCTATCACTGAACACTATATTAACCTGTGCACTGCAAGCCTGCTTTGCTGATCAACGTGTTTGTTAGGCATTGTGTGTTTGGGTTCCTGCCTGCCGTGTGCTACGTCTGTCTCTCTGTTACGTTATTGGCTTGTCCCCGACTATCCCTGTCTGCTCGTGACCCTTGACCTTCGGCTCGTTCTTCGTTATCCTTGTCTGCTTGTGGCCCCTGACCTTCAGCTTGTTATTCGGTTCTCTCTATCGTGTGCTGCTGCTTCCCCTCTTTTCCCCTCATCCTACGGGCGTGAGCTAGGAAACTCCAGGGGCCGCGACCTGGTCCCAGCCTGCAGCGTAACATCCTCACCACTAGAGGCCCTGGAGAAGACCAGCTGGGTCTTAGACTCCGCACCCTGGGGAATCTTGGCTCTCGCTTCCGTTGGGATCCCGGTTGTGCTCCTCTGGTCCCGCTTTCCACAACCACCCAGTTTCCTATCCGCAGAAGCCAGCCATAGGGTTCACTACCTCGCGGTGCACTCCTGTCCCCCTACGGTGTGCATCTGTCACCTGGCCACAGGTGACCCTGACAGTGCCACAAAACGCTAATGCTCACATATATCGCCACCACTGAGACATCCAGCATGGAAGCGCAGCATGTCTAGCTGCCCTAGGCATGTTTCACACTAGAATGCATCTTCAGGGGCCTTGAATGAACTAGTGCCTAGTCAGTTGCCAGTGCAACAGGTGTACCCTTTGAAGATTAATTTTGACCTCCGTGGTTCCAGTAACAACTTAAATATTTGTATTTTCCCTAATTTTCAATGGTCACCAGGACAGACCACAAGAAGGTTAATCTCTACAGCAGAGACACAAATAGCAATAAAAAAATTACAGAGGCTGTAACCTTTCTTTACTGTATCCAAAACTAAAACAAAAAGTATTGCCTTTAGATATCCTTTAGTGCCCTTTCACACAAAGGGTCCAATCAGGTTCGCATGTCAGTTTTTCAGGTGGACCTGAACAGAAGGTTCATGCAATCCTATGGACCAGCAGGTGTAATAGGAATTTTGTCTGTTTAACCTGCCTACCTTCAGGTCCGATTAGGCCCGCCAGAAAAAATGGAGCACTGCATCCTTTTCCATTTGGGCAGATTGGATCAAACGGTAATCAGGTGTAAACAGTGGGGTCTGTTTACTTCTGACTGCTCATAGAGTAGAGTGGGCTCTGTCCATGTCCCCTCTGCATAAACTGAGCAGACACGGATCTGTCATCCACCCACTCAGCAAGAGAATTGTGAGTGGATCTCCTGCTAATCGGAACACAAACGGCTCGTGTGAAAGGACCCTCAAAGTGATCATCCTCTGCAGATAAAGTTGGTTGAACACACGTCACGATGTGTAACATGCCTAACACTCACATAGAAGTCTGGTTACTTCCATTGCCCCCTTGTCACTACAGAATGCAGTAGTGACCACAAGGAGGCTGGCTGGTGCTTTTTCTGTTTGGGGGCAGCAAGCAACCACCCCCCCAGTGGCGCGGCACTAACAACCCCCCTGCACGCGTCTGCCGGGTGGTCCGGTGTCTTGTCGACCTAGTTCCCCTATCGATATGGTTCCGCGCATGCGCACTCGGAACACACGGAAATCTACGAACATCTACAGCTGTTCATCAGCTGTAGACGCGCTCGCTTCCGAGGATACATGCCGCGCAGAAAGCGGCGGGGCGGGACTGGGACACGCCGCTCTCCACACGGTCACCAAGATGCGGAGAGCGCGCCGCGGCTCCTACCATCCCAGGGCGGGGGAGGCGGCGGTCTGGTGAGGGGCATGAGCCCGTATCGCGGGGAGCGTATGGCGCATTGACGGCTCTGAGCTATTGAAGAAGAGTTGTGGCTGTTTATTGGGCGCAGAGTAGTCAGTTTATCTCAGGAAAATGTCATGAAGAATACTACTTCGGTGTCACGTTGGGTAGGACACCCCTGGTGTAGACATGGTATGTTCCGGGGAGTGGGCGGGGCCCGAAGAGGCTGTCCTATAAACAAACAGAACAGAGCAGGGAAAAGGCGCCTGGAAGGCAAATGAGGGGGAGGAGCTGTGTGTAGAGTGGTGTGTCAGCCAATGTCAGAGAGAGGAAAAAGTGCCGCTGACAAAAGTGACACGCCGCTCTGTATTTTTAAAAATGTTCATGAGCGGGCGCAAGGGGCGGGGGCGGACACTGTGACACGCCGCTCTATAGGGCGAGTGTTGTACATATAATTGTCGTCTAACATTGCTGGGAGCGCACACTCACTCATCCGCCCCTTGCTGTACAGAGCAGCGTGTCACCCGCCCATCAACTTGTTTAATGCTGCCCTATAGAGCTGCGTGTCCCAGTCTCCGCCCCCGCCGCTTTCTTGTCGAGCTCGTTCCCCTAGCATCAGGAGCGAGTGCGTCTACAGCTGCCGAACAGCTGTTCACACTCTGAGAATTCCGCCGCCTCGGATTGCGCCTGCGCAGTCGAGCTCGGAACCATATCGATAGGCGGAACCAGCTCGGCAGAACACCGGCACTTACCTGGATAGATAGATCCAGATAGAGATGGAGGGTGTCATCCAGCGGAGCGGGGTGCAGGCAGAGGCTCCAGGCTGGCGGGTCCGGGGTCCAGGCAGCGGCTCCAGGCTAGCGGGTAAGGGGTCCAGGCAGGGGCTCCAGGCTACCGTGTGCGGTGTCCAGGCAGCGGCTTCAGGCTAGCGGGTGTGGGGTCCAGGCAGCGGCTTCAGGCTAGCGTGTGTGGGGTCCGGACAGCGGCTCTAGGCTGGCAGGCTTCCTCTTTGGCTCCAGCGGCTTCCTCCTTGGCTCCATGTCAGGCGTCCAATTGGATCGCCTAATGTTTTGGCCAATCGGGAAACAGGTCTCACACCTGCTTCCTGATTGGCGGGGAGAAGATTTAGTGTGAAAATAGCGAAAATGTATTCGCTATCGTCACACAACTGGATGGGATCAGGACGCAGTGCTCTGCACCCCGAGCCCACCCTTTTTTGAAGCCTATTAGAGCCT
This sequence comes from Rana muscosa, assembly GCA_029206835.1. Lineage (NCBI taxonomy): Eukaryota > Metazoa > Chordata > Amphibia > Anura > Ranidae > Rana > Rana muscosa. The sequence goes on along the minus strand of CM055116.1, from coordinate 205,934,126 downwards.
CTGGCTTTAATCATGTGCTTAAAAAAACAAGCCCCCCGCCATAAGAATTCATGTGTCCAGTGTCCTGAAAGGGGCCGGGTGCATGGATAGGGAGGGCATTGGCGTGTATTAGAGGGGGCAGCACCCGTTCGCCCACAATGAGCGGGCCGCCACTGGTACTGATATAGGGTTGGGAGTAAGTTACAACAGACCATGGCAGGGGATGTGGAAATCCGACACTTCCAGACATGTGGAATATAAAAATCCAGGTGGCCATTCCTATTTAGCTTTTGAACAGAACAAAGATCAGAGGAACAGTAGAAAAATCAGAGGAACAGAACAGGTGAGTATAAAGCCTCTACTTTTGCAGGACCTGCTTTCTTGTTTGACACAGTGATACTTTGGGGAAGAAATATTCTAAGTAGACATTTACAAAAGTAATGAGGTGGTTTTTAGGACAGTGACACAATACATTGGTGTTGCAGTGTCTCCTGTCGTGCTTGGTATAAAGAATTATGGATAGCACTGACAGTGATAAGAGAAAACACTTACTAATAATAGCAGTGTATTCTGTCCTCTTGTCCTTCTCATTGCTTCTGGTTTCATAAGGTTTGTCTTTGGAATGATGCAATGAAAGTAATAAGTTTTTACAAATCCAGAGTGAAGTGTGACTATAAGTTATCTTTAAACTACAATCAGTGATGCAATTGAAAGAAATAGTCAGGATGCAGCTTCTGTATTTTTTAAATAGGGTATTTTTCATTTTATGTATGCACAATTGCCTGTGTAAGGTTTGATATATATAGATTGTTTTTTTTATTCATCATCTAGCTCAGCTATAAGTGTATAACTAAGGTATTTTTGAAACAGGCTGGCTGTAGCCCCAAGAAATGATCAGTCGATATGACCCACCCTTATAGATGTAAAGACATTCATGTCCTAGAAGATATCTCTAAAGAAAGTAGCACACCTGGAAATGTAAACTTGTAACTTCTTCTGAAACTACCAATTAGCTGGCTGTCCTGTTTGATGACTAAGGAGAAGCTAACGTTCAGGCCAAAGCCATGGGAAACTGTCACATGATAGCAGGTCGCCATCCCAATCAGATGTGGAATTCCATGCCCCACAGCCAGACATGACAAAGAGAAGGGGATATATTGGTGACATCATTGACCGAACATGGCCACATGATCATGTTTGATCAGTGACATTATCATTGAGTCCTTGATGACCCAGTGACGTCACTGTCTATATCACTGACTTGGAACATGTTCTGACCTGACACTGACCTTCATGATCTCCGTGCTCATTCCAGATCAGTGATGGAAACAGCCAGGCGTCTAACATTTTCAGAGGAAGTAAGAAATGCCAGCTTCTTTATGTCTTTTATATCAAGCAATTTTAAATTTAGTTCATGTTAGTACCTACATTTGTCTTTATTTCACTGACCTTTTTAGACTGGAAAAGAGAGAGACAGAAGTAGGAGAAAGCCATTTATGTTACAGGATATATGGGTTAACAGGAGGAAAGAGTAAAGTAAACATAAAAATCGTTTGCTGCTACTCCTTCAATGTCCAATCAGCAGGCCCAGGATTTATTCTGGATCGGGCTGTGCTGCTGTTGCAATAGAGATCATAAGATCTATATTAAGTACTTAATATAGGTGGTGTTTTTTGGGGGTATTGTTTGTATGCTTGTTGTACACTACTTTTCTGTTTTTTTCACCCCCCCCTTTTTTTCCCCCTTTTTTTTTCTGTTTAGGGGTAAACTAGCTCCACAGTCTAGTATATAAGTAAAAAGTAAAGTAAAGAGTAAAACTAGAGAGGATACCAACATGAGAATGTAAAGATCCAACATCAACAGGCCAGAGATACATCTTATTTGTTATTAGTGTGAGGGAGTTAGCTCGGCAGCGGGTGTGTGTGACCCCCGGGATGGGCTCCCCAGACAAAAACAGGCCCAGCAAACGGAGGTTGTGGTTTTCAAAATCAAAAAGGTGCGGTTTATTTTCTATTTACAGTGACAAAACACAGCAAAGCAAAAGAAACATAAATAAAATAAATCCTGGTCAACTTGACCTCTGACTAAACATACAGGTTTCCTAACTAACAACTGGGATCAGCCTAGTGCTGTCCTAGTCCCTAAGTCCCTGGTTTTAAATGTCCAAGCAAATAGCCACACAGGCTTTGTCTCACCGCACAGGGGTTCACTCTCCCTAGACAGTCCACACAGGTCTGGTTCCAGGCATGAGCTAACACCTAATGAATCTGGGAGTTCTTATAGAGGCCTAAATGAGCTGACAAGCTTCAGCTGGCCTCATCAACTCCCTGTCTGTACGACGCCCCACACTCTCCCTAGAGGTATGAGTCATCCATGAGCCCACTAGCCTTATACAACTCTCCACCTAGTTGTATAAGTCGGCGTAAAGCCTGAATCTGGGCGAAATATATCTACCCCCCTGGATGCAACCAGGTGACTTTACCTTCCTGCTGTCACATACCCCCCCCTCTTGTTTTAACCTCGGGGTTGGAACACCAGCAATCAGGCATTCATGTACTCGAGACAAAGCATCCACATTCCCCATTTGAACGCCAGGGCGATGCTTTACTGTGAAGTTGAATTCCTGGAGGGCCAGGAACCACCTATTCACTCTTCTATTTGTTTCCTTGTTTTGAGCCATCCACTTTAACGGAGCGTGATCCGTAACCATGTCAAAGTGCCTACCTAGCAGGTAGTACCGAAGGGAATCTAGAGCCCACTTCACCGCTAAACACTCCTTTTCAACGGTGGCGTAATTTACCTCATGGGACTTCAACTTCCTGCTGAGGTAAATGACTGGGTGCTCTTCCCCGTTCCAGACCTGGGACAATACTGCTCCTAACCCCACATCTGACGCATCACTTTGTACGACAAAGTCTTTAGAGAAGTCGGGTGAGTACAACACTGGCTGGCTACATAAGGCTTGTTTCAAGAATTGGAATGCTGCCTCAGCCTCGGGGGTCCATTTAATCATGACCGACCCTTTCCCCTTCGTCAGGTTGGTTAGGGGCACAGCCTTAGAAGCAAAGTGGGGAATGAATCGCCGATAATACCCAGCGATTCCCAGAAAGGCTCGTACCTGCTTCTTGCTGTTGGGACGTGGCCAACTCTGGATGGCCTCGACTTTGTTGAGTTGGGGTTTTATTACTCCCCTCCCAATGGTGTACCCAAGATATTTGGCCTCCTCCTGCCCAATGGTACACTTCTTGGGGTTAGCCGTAAACCCCGCTTCCCGAACAGAGTCCAGGACTGCTTGCACTTTTGGCAGATGTGAGGCCCAATCTGTGCTATGGACAATTACGTCATCCAGGTAAGCCGCAGCATACTTCCGATGGGGCCTCAGCATCTGGTCCATTTTCCGCTGGAATGTGGCCGGCGCATTCTGTAACCCGAACGGCATTCTTTTATATTGGAACGCCCCGTCTGGGGTTACAAATGCGGTTTTCTCTTTGGCCGACTTGGCCAGGGGGATTTGCCAATACCCTTTTGTGAGGTCAAGAGTCGTCATGTATCGGGCTGTTCCCAGCCGGTCGATCAACTCATCTATACGTGGCATGGGGTAGGTGTCAAATTTTGTAACTTTGTTCAACTGACGAAAATCGTTACAAAATCGCCAGCTCCCATCCGGTTTAGGCACCAACACAATGGGACTAGACCAATCACTTTGGGACTCCTCTATCACCCCTAAGTTCAGCATTTTCTGTACTTCCTCCCGTATTGCCTCCCGTCGGGCCTCTGGGATCCGATAGGGTTTTAACTTCACCCTTTCACCGGGCGGGGTAATGATGTCATGCTCTACCCCAGATGTTTGTCCCGGCAGCTCAGAGAATACCTCCTTGTTGCGAAGCACAAACTCCTTAACCTCCTGTTGTTGGGGTTGTGACAAGGTGGCTGCTATTCCAACCTCAGGAATCACGCAACCAGTTTGAGCTGGTGACCAAGTGTCTGCGACTAGGGACTCTCTATCCCTCCAGGCTTTCAACAGATTAACGTGATAGATCTGTTCGGGCTTTCGCCTTCCTGGTTGTCTGACCTTGTAATTCACTTCGCTCACTTTTTCCATTATCTCATAGGGGCCTTGCCATTTGGCAAGGAATTTACTTTCAACCGTAGGGACAAGTACCAGTATCCTATCCCCCGGGGAAAAGGTACGGGTCTTGGCTCCACGGTTGTACACTCTCTGCTGTGCTAACTGCGCTTGGGCCAAATGTTCCTTCACGATGGGCATTACCTGTGCAATTCGGTCTTGCATCAGGGCGACATGCTCAATCACACTCCTGTGGGGAGAACTCTCACTTTCCCAAGTTTCCTTGGCAATATCCAACAGCCCTCTTGGGTGTCTCCCATACAGTAACTCAAAGGGGGAGAATACCGTAGAGGATTGGGGCACCTCCCTAATAGCAAACATCAGATAAGGAAGTAGACAGTCCCAATCCTTTCCATCTCTATCCACCACTTTCTTCAACATTTGTTTTAGGGTTTTGTTGAATCTTTCAACCAGCCCATCGGTTTGGGGGTGATACACAGATGTACGTAATTGCGTCACTTTGAACAATTTACACAGCTCCTTCATAACCCGGGACATAAAGGGTGTACCTTGGTCCGTAAGCAGTTCTTTACAAATACCCACCCGGCTAAACACAAGAGATAGCTCTTTGGCTATGGTTTTGGCCGAGGTATTTCGGAGAGGGATCGCTTCTGGATAACGGGTGGCATAGTCCATTATAACTAATATGTACTGGTGCCCCCTAGCGGACTTGATTATAGGCCCTACCAAATCCATGGCGATCCTCTCAAACGGGACCTCAATGATGGGTAGAGGGACCAGCGGGCTACGGAAATGTGGCATCGGGGCCGACCTCTGACACACAGGGCAGGAGGAACAATAATTTTCTATGTCCTTCATCACCCCCGGCCAATAGAATCTCTGTAATACCCTCTCTCGGGTTTTCTCTGTCCCCAGATGACCTCCAAGAATGTGCCCATGGGCCAACTCCAACACCAACTTCCTGTAAGGTTTGGGCACCACAAGCTGCTCAACGGTTTCTTCTGCCCTTTTTGCCACCCGATACAGTAGGTCCTTCTCTACGCTGAAGTATGGGTAAGTGCAGGTATTATCTGGGTTCACTAACTCGCCATCTATTTTCACTACGTTTTCCCGTGCCTTTATTAGGGCGGGGTCTTTCAACTGTTCTGTGGCAAAGTTTTCCCTGTGAACCTCAAGATCAGAAAACTCCACAGACGGTAGGTTTTCGTCTGAGGAGGTGGGCTCCTCTCCAGTTTCTTGAGTCTCCCCTGCCAATACTGATAAGGGAAATTCCGGAGAGTCCTCACCACTCTCAGGGGAGTTCTGGCTATCACATTCCTGGTACATAGGGGCACCAGTGGGGGGCTCAGGATCATCCCACAGTTCCCAGAACTTCGGAAAATCCCTTCCCACAATGGCGTCATGCGGTAACTGAGATACTAAGCCCACTGGATGAGAGAGGGTACCTTTGGGGGTCTCGAAACACACTGTAGTCACTGGATACTCTCGGGTGTCCCCATGCACACAAATAACAGCTACCTTGCTATTCCCAAAGACCTCTGTTTTAACTAACTCAGCCTTTATCAGGGTCACAAGGCTACCTGAATCCAGCAATACCACAACATTTCTACCATTAACACACATTTTGCATAAATGTTTCTCAGTTCCTCGAATGGCAGTGCATGCGACTGTCGCACACAGCGACTGACGTCTGCCCGTCAGAAAGTCACACTGCATGGGTTCCTCCACAACCGGGCAATTGGCTGCAATATGTCCCGCTTGCCGGCAGCGGTAGCAAACGATCCTTCTTGCCGCCTCTTGAGCCGCTGATTTCCCAGGCTGTTCTCGCCAAACTTGGGGTAGAGCTCCCACCCTCTCACTCTCTCCACCCTCACCCCTTGGAATCCTCTTATCCGCCCCTGGGGATGGTCTGGTCTTAGGGTGGAAAGTCCGAGTGTCTCTGGAAGAGGCCGTCAGGTTCTCTGTAGCCAAGTATTTCTCCACACGATCCACAAGACCATCGGCCGTCTCTGGGTCTCCATGGCTTACCCACTTTTGGATGGCAGTAGGAAGAGCTCTCAAAAACCGATCCATTACAACACGTTCCACAATCTTTGGTGCGGACAAAGTCTCTGGCTGTAGCCACTTTCTGCTCAGGTGAATGAGATCATACATTTGAGACCTGGGGGGTTTTCCAAGCTGGAAAGTCCAGTTATGCACACGCTGAGCCCGGACAGCCTGGGTGACACCCAGCCTTGCCAAAATTTCAGCTTTTAGCATCACATAGTCTTTTGCTTGGTTAGGCTCTAGGTCATAGTAAGCTTTCTGCGATTCACCAGTTAACAGAGGAGCCACCAGTCCAGCCCACTGCTCCTCAGGCCACTTTTCTCTTTCAGCGGTCCTTTCAAATGTGGTCAAAAATACCTCTGGATCATCCTCTCCAGTCATTTTTGTCAATAAACGACTCACCCCAAAGGACGCGGTATTAGTGGGACGGCTTTCCTCACTGGTCTGCGGACGTTGCTGCATTACTGCTTCCATTTGTTGTAGTCTCTGCTCTTGCTTCTGTAACAGGTCTATGAAGCGGGCCTCAGATTGCTGCTGGGCTTGTTGCTGAGCTTCCAGACTCTGTTGGTGAGCTTGCTGCTGGGCTGCAAGGCTCTGTTGATGAGCTTGCTGCTGGGCTGCAAGGCTCCTTTGCAAACCTGCATTTGTCTGCTGTTGATTGGCATTTGCTAGAGCCAGCTGTTTCAGTATCTCCTCCATGCTGGCTTAAAAAAAAACTGCCACTGGTTCTCCACCAACTGTGAGGGGGTTAGCTCGGCAGCGGGTGTGTGTGACCCCCGGGATGGGCTCCCCAGACAAAAACAGGCCCAGCAAACGGAGGTTGTGGTTTTCAAAATCAAAAAGGTGCGGTTTATTTTCTATTTACAGTGACAAAACACAGCAAAGCAAAAGAAACATAAATAAAATAAATCCTGGTCAACTTGACCTCTGACTAAACATACAGGTTTCCTAACTAACAACTGGGATCAGCCTAGTGCTGTCCTAGTCCCTAAGTCCCTGGTTTTAAATGTCCAAGCAAATAGCCACACAGGCTTTGTCTCACCGCACAGGGGTTCACTCTCCCTAGACAGTCCACACAGGTCTGGTTCCAGGCATGAGCTAACACCTAATGAATCTGGGAGTTCTTATAGAGGCCTAAATGAGCTGACAAGCTTCAGCTGGCCTCATCAACTCCCTGTCTGTACGACGCCCCACACTCTCCCTAGAGGTATGAGTCATCCATGAGCCCACTAGCCTTATACAACTCTCCACCTAGTTGTATAAGTCGGCGTAAAGCCTGAATCTGGGCGAAATATATCTACCCCCCTGGATGCAACCAGGTGACTTTACCTTCCTGCTGTCACATTAGCTATTTGTATTGTTTTTTTGTTTTGTTTTTTTGCTTCTGGATTGGTATACTGGCTGGTGCAAGGGACTATAATAGCGTTAAAAAGCTCCATATATACAGACTGTATTGATGTAAGGGATTACAATATCACTAAAAAACTCCATATATGGACTGTATTGATTGCATAGACTGTGGGGTAGTAATTGGTAGGTGACGTTTAAAGTGACCGTAATATAAATTTTTAGGTAGAAGGGAAAATGAGAAGGGGAGCAAAAACAAACCAAGTGGACAGTGGTAGTAGTAACTCCATAAAAGCCTACATGGTGCAAGACAAAGTAGACCAAAAGGTAGAACAGGTAGTGGAAAATATAGAAAATATAGAAAGAAAAATCCCCTCCACTAAAGGACAGAAGAAAAACCGGGATCTAGGCGAAGAAGAGATTTTACAGCAAGATCCACAACAGAAGGAAATGGAGAAAGAATTGGATAATCCTCAGGCACTCCCTACAAAACAAGATATGGTAGAGATGATGGCCCACTTAGAAGGTTCGATTAAAAGAGAAATGAGTGCTACTCGAACGGATATACAAAATGTACTACAAAGAGTTGAAGAATCAAAAGCTCATTTAGATGAACACAAATATGCAATCTCAGAGTTGCGTGAAAGGGCAGATTCAGAGTGGGTAGAAATGAGGAATATCCGGTATCGGCTTGAAGACCAAGAGAACCGCAACAGACGCTACAATCTGAGGATCCGGGGGCTACCGGAGTCCGTTAAAAATAAAGATTTGGAAATTACAGTCCGCGAGATATTCAACAAGATACTGAAAAAAGAAGCAGCAGCACCCATGTCCTTTGAAAGAGTGCATAGAGTACAAAGAATATCCACTACATCAACAGATATTGCTAGAGATGTGATAGCGAGGTTTTCAAGTTATGAAATAAAACAACAAGTATCACAGGGTATGAGAAGTGCCTCACCAATTAAATATATGGGAATTGAGATTCTTATTTTTACAGATTTATCACAAGAAACCCTGGCCCGCAGGAGGGCATTGAAACCCCTGACAAAACAACTACAATATAAAAACATTGCATATAGATGGGGCTTCCCACCTTGTCTAATAGCAAAAAATCAGGGAGTGTCGGCTACACTGAGATTCCCAGAGGACCTGAAAGAGTTCTGTAGCAAACTAGATATACCAATGCCCCAATTAGAAAACTGGGAAAAGAAACCCCCAGAATGGAAGAAGCTAAAAGATCAGTCATGGAACAAAAAGTAGAGATGTGGAAAAATATTAGGCAAGAAATAAATGGCACCGCCAGGGGGGGTGGGGGTGGGGAGGGGGGGTCAATAGGATAAAAGAACCTGCTTGGGGGGGTGAACTGGGGCGTGGTAATGCCCGTCCGTGTACCCGGGACCATCTCGGCATCAGAGATGAGGCCCGGAGGACCGGATGGCCATTTAAATACCCCTAGAGTATGCCCCACCCAGCTGAACGCCAATAATTTGGGCGGCATGTTGTTTTGTTATGATGTGTTTTTTATTGTTAGTTGTATGGGTAATCCTGGAAAAATTGAGGAATTGCTCCCCCCTTATATAGTTAAGGCTGGGCAATAAATATAGCTTTCTTGCAAGAGACTCACCTTAAATGGTCTACTAGGGTGGGACTGAATAGTAAAAACTTCCCAGTCTGGTTTCATGGATATTCCCCCAATAAGAGATCCAGGGGGATAGCAATTGGCTTCAAAAGGAATACACCATTTATTTTAAAAGCAATGGAGTCAGACGCCGAAGGGAGATATTTATTTGTCAAGGGTTTTTTGTTCAATAAAGAGTATACGTTAGTAAATATTTATTGTCCCAATGTTCATCCCAGCTTATTTTTAAAAAAGGTTTTGAATAAATTGGAAAATTTCAGAGAGGGAAAAGTAATAATGGCAGGAGATTTAAATTTTGTTTTTGACCCAACCTTGGATACCCAACCTCCTTCTCTCCATTCAGAGGGAAAACATTTAAAGGTAGTTAAACAAAAACTCTATCAGCAGCAACTAGTGGAGGTTTGGAGAATTTTACATCCAAGGGGGAGGGACTTCAAATATTACTCCCAGGTACACTCCTCCTACTCTAGAATTGATTACGTTTTCTTAGACCATCAGCTTCTTGAAGGATTATTAAAGGCGGAAGTGAAATCGATCACCCTCTCTGATCATGCCCCGGTTATAGTCAGCTTGGAGTTAAAGGATGTACCCAAGAGGCAAAGATCCTGGAGGCTGGACGAATCACTTCTATACAATCAGGGCATTCTGGGCGATTTGAAAAATATTTTTTTTTTTTTTTATAGAGAACAACATAGAAAATATTGCACCAACGACTCTGTGGGAAGTCCATAAAGTTTTTATGAGAGGGAGACTAATAGCGGAAGGGGCTAAGAGGAAAAAAATCTGGATGGCCCAAAAACAGTCCCTCCTACAGGAAATCCAGGAGCTGGAACAGAAACATAAGAGAGTAGGGATGAGCTCGGTGTTCGAGTCGAACATACGTTCGACTCGAACATCGGCTGTTCGATCGTTCGACGAAGATCGAACAATTTGGGCCGTTCGCGCCTAATTCGAGTGACGCGAACGGCCCACAATGCACTACGCCATCGCAGTGTCATCCAGGCGCTGTGATTGGCCAAGCATGCACTGTGACCCCGCATGCTTGGCCAATCACAGCGCCGGCAGCGAGGAGAGCAATGATTGGCCACAGGCAGGATGCCTGTGGCCAATTATTGCTGAGGGTGTTTAGTACACGCCCCACACTATAAAAGGCCGCCAGCACGGCGGCCTAGTGTAGTGTGTTCCGGAGCAGGGAAAGAGAAGCATAGGCAGGGACAGTGACATTTTTTTTCTTGCTTAACCTGGATTCCTTTAGTTTAGGGAAAGAGAAGGATAGGTAGGGAGAGTGTCAGTGTGTTTTACTGTGCTAATCCTTGTTTCTAGGGACAGGGAAGGACAGTGAGGGAAATTCTCCTTGTGCTATAGTGTGCTAAAGCATTGATCATCAACCATCTTTAAAAAAACATTTTTTCTAGGGACAGAAAACTATAGGTAGGGAGAGTGTCAGTTTCTTTCACTGTGCTAATCCTTGTTTCTAGGGACAGGGAAGGACAGTGAGGGAAATTCTCCTTGTGCTATACTGTGCTAAAGCATTCATCATCAACCATCTTTAAAAAAACATTTTTTCTAGGGACAGAAAACTATAGGTAGGGAGAGTGTCAGTGTGTTTCACTGTGCTAATCCTTGTTTCTAGGGACAGGGAAGGACAGTGAGGGAAATTCTCCTTGTGCTATACTGTGCTAAAGCATTGATCATCAACCATCTTTAAAAAAACATTTTTTTCTAGGGACAGAAAACTATAGGTAGGGAGAGTGTCAGTTTCTTTCACTGTGCTAATCCTTGTTTCTAGGGACAGGGAAGGACGGTGAGGGAAATTCTCCTTGTGCTATACTGTGCTAAAGCATTCATCATCAACCATCTTTAAAAAAACATTTTTTCTAGGGACAGAAAACTATAGGTAGGGAGAGTGTCAGTTTCTTTCACTGTGCTAATCCTTGTTTCTAGGGACAGGGAAGGACAGTGAGGGAAATTCTCCTTGTGCTATACTGTGCTAAAGCATTGATCATCAACCATCTTTAAAAAAACATTTTTTCTAGGGACAGAAAACTATAGGTAGGGAGAGTGTCAGTTTCTTTCACTGTGCTAATCCTTGTTTCTAGGGACAGGGAAGGACAGTGAGGGAAATTCTCCTTGTGCTATACTGTGCTAAAGCATTGATCATCAACCATCTTTAAAAAAACATTTTTTCTAGGGACAGAAAACTATAGGTAGGGAGAGTGTCAGTTTCTTTCACTGTGCTAATCCTTGTTTCTAGGGACAGGGAAGGACAGTGAGGGAAATTCTCCTTGTGCTATACTGTGCTAAAGCATTCATCATCAACCATCTTTAAAAAAACATTTTTTCTAGGGACAGAAAACTATAGGTAGGGAGAGTGTCAGTTTCTTTCACTGTGCTAATCCTTGTTTCTAGGGACAGGGAAGGACAGTGAGGGAAATTCTCCTTGTGCTATACTGTGCTAAAGCATTGATCATCAACCATCTTTAAAAAAACTTTTTTTCTAGGGACAGAAAACTATAGGTAGGGAGAGTGTCAGTTTCTTTCACTGTGCTAATCCTTGTTTCTAGGGACAGGGAAGGACAGTGAGGGAAATTCTCCTTGTGCTATACTGTGCTAAAGCATTGATCATCAACCATCTTTAAAAAAACATTTTTTCTAGGGACAGAAAACTATAGGTAGGGAGAGTGTCAGTGTGTTTTACTGTGCTAATCCTTGTTTCTAGGGACAGGGAAGGACAGTGAGGGAAATTCTCCTTGTGCTATAGTGTGCTAAAGCATTAATCATCAACCATCTTTAAAAAAACATTTTTTCTAGGGACAGAAAACTATAGGTAGGGAGAGTGTCAGTGTGTTTCACTGTGCTAATCCTTGTTTCTAGGGACAGGGAAGGACAGTGAGGGAAATTCTCCTTGTGCTATACTGTGCTAAAGCATTGATCATCAACCATCTTTAAAAAAACATTTTTTCTAGGGACAGAAAACTATAGGTAGGGAGAGTGTCAGTTTCTTTCACTGTGCTAATCCTTGTTTCTAGGGACAGGGAAGGACAGTGAGGGAAATTCTCCTTGTGCTATACTGTGCTAAAGCATTGATCATCAACCATCTTTAAAAAAACATTTTTTCTAGGGACAGAAAACTATAGGTAGGGAGAGTGTCAGTGTGTTTTACTGTGCTAATCCTTGTTTCTAGGGACAGGGAAGGACAGTGAGGGAAATTCTCCTTGTGCTATAGTGTGCTAAAGCATTGATCATCAACCATCTTTAAAAAAACATTTTTTCTAGGGACAGAAAACTATAGGTAGGGAGAGTGTCAGTTTCTTTCACTGTGCTAATCCTTGTTTCTAGGGACAGGGAAGGACAGTGAGGGAAATTCTCCTTGTGCTATACTGTGCTAAAGCATTGATCATCAACCATCTTTAAAAAAACATTTTTTCTAGGGACAGAAAACTATAGGTAGGGAGAGTGTCAGTTTCTTTCACTGTGCTAATCCTTGTTTCTAGGGACAGGGAAGGACAGTGAGGGAAATTCTCCTTGTGCTATACTGTGCTAAAGCATTCCTCATCAACCATCTTTGAAATCCTTGTTTTTTGGACAGTCAGGGAAATTGTCGTTGTGCTATTCTGTGCGAAAGCAATCATCCTCAACCATATTTAGAAATCCTTAAGTAAAGGGACAGAGAAGGACACCTGAAGGTAGCCCTTATTGCTTTTTTCCCATCTCCCTGCAGGCCATCTATTAGAATGTCTGGAAGGCAAACAAGGAGAGGCAGACAGTCAGGAGGCAATAAAAGAGGGCAAGCAGGCTCTGTGTCTGGGGGCAACAGTGCTGGTCGTGGACGCGGTGCATTGTCATCAGCACATGGCCATGGGACACGCTTGTCCTTCTTTTCGGCAGCTGGACATGTTGAGCCACATCATGCCGAAGACTTGGTAGAGTGGATGACCAAGCCCTCCTCCTCCTCCTCATCCTCTCTCACCCAGGCTCAGGGTACTGGCAAAGCAGCTGCCAAAGCGTCCTCTTCCCTGGTATCAATGTCAGACTCATCATCAGTCACTCCTTCCCTAGACCCACCATGTCCTCCTCCTGAGGAGTCCCCCGAACTGTTTGAGCACAGTGTTGGGTACATGCTCCAGGAGGATGCCCAGCGTTTCGAAGGGTCTGATGATGAAACCCAGCTACAGGAAGGCAGTAGCGTGAGAGCAGACAGAGGGGATGCTCAAGAAGGACACCAATCTGGCAGTCATGTTCCAGCAGCTGCAGCATACTGCCAGATTGGCTCCAGTGATGAGGAGGGAGGGGATGATGAGGTCACTGACTCCACGTGGGTGTCTAATAGGAGAGAGGAGGAGGAGGAGGATGAGGAGGAGGCACATCTCCAACGAGGCAGGATGCCCTTTGGTGGCCAGCGTAAGGGCAGTACACCGACGGAATCACACCGCAGAGCTCCGCCTGTGCAGGGCGCTGCCTCTGCCCGTCATTCAAAAAGTTCTTTGGTGTGGGCCTTTTTTGAGGCTAGTGCATCAGATCGCACAGCTGCTGTTTGCAACATATGTCTCAAGCGTATATCGCGTGGTCAAAACATCAGCCGCTTGGGTACCACATGCCTGACCAGACATATGTTGACCTGCCATGCAGCTCGTTGGCAAGCCTACCTCAAAGACCCACACCAAAGGACAAAGCGGACCTCTCCTTGCACCGCATCAGCTGGGATCTCCAACCCCACTATAACTTCAGTCCTCTCTGAAACATGCACTGAGAGGAATGAAGGTGTAGAATTAGGTGTGTCACAGCCAAGTACTTGCGGCCACTCTGCTAGCAGTACACCGACGTCCGATTCTAGCAGGCAAATTTCCCTGCCCCAGCTGCTGGACCGTCGAAAGAAGTTCACTCCCAGCCATCCACATTCCCAGCGGTTGAATGCTAGCTTGGCTAAATTGCTAGCGCTTCAACTGCTGCCTTTTCAGTTGGTAGACTCGGCCCCCTTCCGTGAGTTTGTGCAATGTGCGGTTCCTCAGTGGCAGGTTCCCAAACGCCACTTTTTCTCACGGAAGGCTATTCCGGCTCTCTACCGGCATGTGGAAGGCAATGTCTTGGCCTCGCTGGACAGGGCGGTCAGCGGTAAGGTGCATATTACCGCTGACTCATGGTCCAGCAGGCATGGACAGGGACGTTACCTTTCTTTCACGGCCCATTGGGTCACTCTTTTGGCAGCTGGGAAGGATGCAGGACAAGGTGCAGTAGTGTTGGAGGTTGTTCCACCGCCACGCCTCCAAAATGCTACTACTGGTTGTGACACACCTCTCTCCTCCACCCCCTCCTCTTCTTCTTCCTCCATGGCCTCTTCCTGTGCTTTGTCCTCTGAACCAGCGGTGCTCCGTAGCCGTTCAAGGGGCTACGCAAGTGCGCATGCGCGGGGACTCGGAGAAGGACGTGTGCTGACCGAGCTCCCGGCACCCCGGCCCACCAGAGCTAACGATAGCGCAGGCACTGAGGTCCGTGAGCCAGGACCGATCCCACACCAGCCCCGAAGTGGCGATGAACCGTAGGGCACAGGGACAGCCGCGGAAAGGACACGATACGCAAACTACAGCCCAGAAGAGAGCAGGGCCTTCCCCTACAGCACAGCCGCGATCCAAGATGGCGCCGGGTAAGCCAGACACACGAGGCAGCACGGCAGCAGCCAGATCCGACGGCGCTACACAGAGAGGAAACAGGCAGCTAAATCTGGAGCCAACTAGGGATCCATTCTCCTCACAATCCTCGGGAGAGGTGGAGACCGGACAGCGGGGTGAGTCACTATCACATCCCCCATCCCCAGCCATATACGCTGATAGACATGACTCTCCAAACTCCCCTGCCTCCCCTGCCTCCTCCATGGATAGGAACATGGCAGACTTAGCAGAAGTCCTCATTAGCCAATCCAGCCAATCCAGCCAGGATATGCCAATTCCCCAGCTCTCACACTATTCCCCTGATGCTGTACTGTTGGGCAGATTCTCCACCATGCTGCAGCAGGAGCTCTCTAAGGCCTGCACATTAATCACCACTGACCTGAAAAAAGACATCCATAGCTTGGGAGAGCGTTTTGAGCTAATTGAAACCAAAGTGGATGGAGCCATCAAAAGGGTCAACCAGAACTCAGCCATGGTGACAGACCTCCAGGATAGATTAGAAGAGGCATTCACAAAAATTTAAGATTTGGAGAATCGTTCTCGTAGGTACAATGTCCGCGTGCGTGGCCTCCCTGAAACTCACACAGATCTAGAGGGGGCTGTAAAAGACCTGATGAAAACCCTTATCCCTGATATAGCCAACCACCACATGGAAGTTGATCGCGTTCACCGAGCACTGACAGCCCCAAGGGCCGACGGCCTACCACGAGACATTATTGTTAAGCCACATCACTACCGCATTAAGGATAAGATGATGCTTGCGGCTCGCAACAGGCCGGACCTGTCGCTATTTGGAACACCAATACAGCTCTTTACAGATTTGGCGCCATCAACGGTCCAGAAACGCAGAAACCTACGGCCATTACTCCAGCAACTTATGGCCAAACAGATTAAGTATCGATGGTCGTTCCCTTTTAAGTTATCATTCACTTACAACGGAAAGTCCCACTCCTTTTCCACGTTCCAAGCAGGCGAAGACCTACTGCTTAGTCTCGGCATCATTGCACGGGACTCTCCGACTCCGATTTCATCTCCCCCTCGTCTGGATCATCGTCCCCTCTCCCCGATATGGCAGGATCGCACACGCTCACAGGCCAGAAATGCTCGCCGGAATACCTGAGTATTATTGCTCTTCTCTCTTTTTGCTTTTTTGCCCCCTTTTGGGAACTGTTAGTGCTTGATTGCACGGATATGGCCTGGGCCCATGGTGGACTATGGGCCTGATGGGGCCATCGTTACCGTTCACAGTTCACAGGTTACAAAGTCACGGGTTACAAAGTTACTGGAGTTCCTGG
This sequence comes from Rana muscosa, assembly GCA_029206835.1. Lineage (NCBI taxonomy): Eukaryota > Metazoa > Chordata > Amphibia > Anura > Ranidae > Rana > Rana muscosa. Next base: position 205,918,064 of record CM055116.1, on the reverse strand, counting down.
TTCTTCGGACTGGCTGCCAGCCGAATATTTTACAACCCCGACGGGCCCAACCTGGTCGAAGAAATTTTGCTTTTTGCTTTTTAGCAGTCTGGGGGCCTTAGTCGGACCGCAATGTGTTCCCCTGTTGGGCTGTGGCTCGGGGGCTGGAACGACCGATGGGGACCCTTCCGGCCCCGGCGCCACTGGCCTTGGGAATGCATGTTCCTATAGACAGCCTGTTATGTTAAAACTGTATTGATTGATTTTGTCATTTCCGATATGACCTTGAATAGCCTGCTCGTACAGAGTGTAATCATATTTGGGTCGGGGTGGTCATGCTTGCCACCCAACTGCAAGACTACCTATCCTACGACAAGGATGGTACCCTTGCACCTAATTTGCCGGATGTTGTCTCCGGCAGGGGTTATTCCCCATTCCTTCATTCATCAGCTAGGATTGAGTTATATTGGTTGTTTGGGCCTAAGGCCTATGTATATGTTTTTTTGCTTTTATTTTTGTTTCTCTTCTTCTCTAATGCCTTTTCCTTCTCTCCCTTCCCCCTCTTTCTTCGGAGCCTCGGTTCAGCGCCCTTCCCTTATCTCATGGTCTGAGAGGTCACATAGCCAAACAGTCATCATCATCGGGACCCTTCTCGCTTCATTCATTATGCAAGGTAAGAGTGCTCTGCCCTACCACGATGGCCACCACATATAACACAGACTATTCGATAGTTAGCCACAATGTACATGGATTTAACTCCCCTACTAAAAGAACTAAGGCTTTCCAGTTTTATCATAAACAGAAGGCTGAAGTCCTGCTATTGCAGGAAACTCATTTCTCCAATGTCTCAGCGCCCCGTTACCTCAATGGGAAGTATCCACAGTTTTACTTGGCAGGGGGTCGGGAAAAGAAGGGCGGTGTAGCCATCTGCTTTTCGAAACGGACCCCCTTTACCCCCATCGCTATCGTTAAGGACAAGAGAGGTAGATATATTATGGCAGTGGGGCGGCTCCATGACCAGGAGGTGTCCTTTATATCATACTATGCCCCGAATACTGGACAGCCGGAATTCTTTAGCAAAATGCTGAAGATTCTTATGCCCAAAGTCCAGGGTCAGGTCATTATGGGAGGCGATAGTAATATTCCCTTGGACAGAATTATGGATAAATCGGACTCCTCTAGACCAACATTGAAACGCCCACCGACTGGAAGCAGCAAGGTTGCACGTCTGTTTCATTTCTATGACCTCATCGACGCCTGGCGAGAAAATAACCCTACGGTCAGAGACTTTACACACTTTTCACAAGCCCATCATACTTACTCGAGGATAGACCACGTTCTAGTACGTACGCCTTTGCTACCATTTATTAAGTCGGTTAAGATTTTATCTACCCCTTGGTCTGATCATTCCCCGATAAAACTCTCTACTTCAGGGCTATGGACTAAATCTAGACCCTCCCCGTGGAGACTTAATGTGAGCTTGCTGAATGACCCTACAATCTTTTTAGAGATTCAAAAGGAAATACAGGAATACTTTAGACTTAATAAGGCATCGGACACGTCCCCCGCAATTAACTGGGTAGCACATAAAGCAGCGATTAGGGGCATATTGTTACAAGTGGCAGCCAGGATTAAACGCAATAGGGAACAGGCAAATAAGATTCTGGAAACTAACTTAGATAACTTACTTAGTGAACAGCACAGAAATCCCCTGGTAGATATAAGGCATAAAATTGACGAGGCTCGACTAGCACTAAATCTTAGCTTGACTACTCAAGCGGAGAAACATATTAGTTGGTCTAAGCACAGGTTCTATACGATGGGTGATAAACCTACCACAATGTTAGCTAGAAAACTGGTTCCTCGACCGTACACACCGACTTTGCCTAAACTACGACTATCCACGGGCCTAACCTCCCAGAACCCCGAACGGATAATTGGAGAATTTCACAAATTTTATGCTAAGCTGTATGGTGTGCAGGACAAGCTCGATTCATCTGAAGCGAGCACATTCTTTCGCGACTTACAGCTGCCTAAATTGACACAAGCCCATGCGGAACTGATGGACGGTGCTCTTACAGAGCCTGAAGTCAGGGCTGCAATCAAAACCCTACACCCTACCAAGGCCCCTGGGCCAGATGGATTCCCGGGTCACTACTATAGGAAATATCACGATCTTCTGGCCCCACATCTCTGTACTTACTTTAATGACCTGAGAAGCGGCAGCAAGCTCCCCAGCCATGAAAATGTAGCCTATATAAGTGTTATCCCGAAACCAGGAAAGGACCATACAGACTGTTCCAATTATCGCCCAATTTCTCTGATCAATACGGATCTTAAGATTCTAACCAAAATACTGGCCCAGAGACTTAATACTTTTCTTCAGTGTTATATCCATCCTGACCAAGCAGGTTTTGTCCCGACAAGACAGGCATCGGACCAAACCCGCCGGATAATTAACCTTATCTCGGCAGTTCGGTCTGATTGGGATGGAAAGGGGACTAGGAGGGGAATGTTACTTTCATTGGATATCCAGAAGGCGTTCGATTCTATCTCCTGGGACTATCTTTTTGATGTTCTCACACGCTTTGGATTTGGGAGACGCTTTCTGGATCTCCTTCACATATTATATGATTCCCCCAGTGCCTCGCTAATGCTCAGAGGATATACATCCCAAACATTTCCTATCAGGAGAGGAACTAGACAGGGCTGCCCGTTGTCGCCACTATTATTCGCCCTGGCGATTGAACCACTAGCGCTCAAAATTCGCGCCTGCAGAGATATACAGGGCATTTATTGCGGAGACTATGAACACAAATGTTTACTCTTTGCGGACGACTTGTTGCTGACCTTGACCTCACCGATCACATCCCTACCTAACTTGTATGCTATTTTGCAGCCTTTCTCCAACATTTCCGGGTTGGCAATTAATCATAGTAAGTCAAGAGCACTGAACTTATCTTTGCTAAGCTCCACTCAGGCTACGCTTGAAAAATCATTTCAATTCCGATGGGAATCCACAGCTCTCCCTTATTTAGGCATACAGCTGACCTCATCTATTGGTGAGTTGTACAAAGAGAATTATCCAGCCCTTTTCAAACGGCTAACAGCTGACATGGCTAAGTGGCAGGTTCACCCGCCATCGTGGTTTGGCAGACTTCACTCAATTAAAATGAATGTTCTACCTCGATTATTGTATTTCTTCCGTACCTTGCCAGTTTCATTGGCCCGTGATGACCTTAAACGATTCCAGAATAAAGTACTACAGTTTATTTGGGGTGATAAGAGACCCAGGGTGAATAGGAGCACTCTATACACGTTGAAGCGGAGAGGAGGACTTGGTCTTCCAGACTTATTAAAATATTTTTATGCTGCCCAGATAGCACAACTTACAAGGTTTCACTCCCAACAGGCACAGGCCATTTGGATGGCTATGGAATCTTATTCCTGCCGTCCCAAACCTATTTCTTATATTTTATGGCTCCCTATCAAGGAGCGACCTCCTATACTTTGCCCTACTTTATCCATGTCACTGGAACTATGGGACAGACTCTCCAGATCTCACAAATTCAAATCTCCTCATTCTCCACTGACACCTCTGCTTCAAAATAAAGCATTCACCCCGGGTCTCACTCCACTAGCGTTCGAATGGTGGACTAATAAGGGTTTTAAGTGTATTGCTGACTTGTGCGATCATAGAGGTATGCTGACCGAACGGACTATGGCTGACAGGCATCAAATGCCTCCAGCGGAGGGTTATAGGTTCGCCCAAATCTCACATTATGTACAAACCCTGGCTCGCAAGAGCAACCTAGCAACCCAAACTCCCATGGAACATCTATGCAAAAATTATGATAAAATTAAAGGACATTTATCTGCTATATATTCGATATTGCTGAGTGTATCGACAAAGCTGACTTATATGGTCCAATGGGAGACCGACTTGCAGGAAACCCTGGATCTGGACGAATGGCATAGGATAGCCGAGACAGCATCTCGTTCGCTCGTCAATACTTCAATAATTGAGGCCAATTATAAGGTTCTACTGAGGTGGTATATGGTGCCGGTCAGACTGGCAACTTTTGTCTCAGGAGCTACCCCGTTGTGCTTTAGAGGATGTGGCCAGATGGGCACCACCTATCATATTTGGTGGACATGCCCAAAGGTCCGGAGGTTTTGGATCAGGGTGTATAATTTAGTTTACTCCCTTACCCAACTAAACCTAACTAAATCAGCTAAGCAAGCACTACTGGGGGGAGGAGATGTGGAAGCCTCCAAGTCCTGCAAGAGGCTCTTGACATTTATTTTTATTTCAGCCAAAATCACTATTGCTAGGAACTGGAAATCGGCAGCTCTACCATTCGATCAGCTTAAAGGCAAATTGTCTTGGTTGATGCTAAACGAACGCTTGACCGCTCTGGCCCAAGATAAAATGAAACTGTTTCATGGAGTTTGGGACCCATGGCTTCGTTACCTAACTAATGACCCGGGGATGTTTACAGCATAGCCTAGGGGATTAGGTTGAGATGTCTGGATGCTGAATCGGGGCTCCTCCCCCCCTCCCTCCCCCCATTCCCCCCTCCTCAACTGTCCTTTCCTTACTCTGTCTCCTTCCTTCTATTCTTTGTCACTGTCCTCTTTCCTCTCTTTTGAAATTTGTTTATTGTTTATTTTTGGAGTCAGATCCAGACCTTAGAGGTTTGTGCTGCTCCCTGTTTTCTCAGCTCCTACGGGACCATTGTCAGTCTGATCAGACCTCTGGGCTGCCCACACGGCCGGCTGAGTTGCGCCCCCCCGATAGATGGATGGGGGGGCGGCTCATCTGGGTGGACGGTTCAGATATGATCTGCGATGCTAATAGGGGTTAACGGCTCTACGGAGCTTCGGACTACTCCAAGGACCCCTACACTTGGTGATCTTCATTGTGTTACCCCAAATGTTGATTGTGACTGTACAATGTTATGTGGCGACTTTTATACATTTTGTATGACAAAACTTGAATAAAAAGATTGAAACACAAGGGGCTACGCAAGTACGCAGGCAAAAAGATGCCATGCCGTGCTTGCTCTGGTGTGTTTGGGGGACAGAAGCCACACTGGGGCAGAGGTCCTGTCTGCTCTGCAGGGCCAGGCCGAGAGGTGGTTGACGCCACGCCAGCTTAAGCCAGGAATGGTGGTTTGCGACAATGGCACCAACCTCCTCTCCGCCCTCCGACAGGGACAACTGACCCATGTGCCCTGTGTGGCTCACGTCCTTAACCTGGTGGTGCAGCGGTTCTTGGGCAGGTACCCGGGCTTACAGGATGTCCTGAGGCAGGCCAGGAAAGTCTGTGTGCATTTCCGCAGATCTTATAATGCCAGTGCTCGCCTGGCTGAGCTGCAAAAGGAGTTGAACCTGCCCAAGAACCGCCTTATATGTGACATGCCCACCAGGTGGAACTCAACGTTGGCCATGCTGCAGCGGCTGCACACGCAGCAGAGGGCCATCAATGAGTACCTGTGCGACTACGGCACCAGGACAGGGTCAGGGGAGCTTGTTTTTTTTTCTCCACGCCAGTGGGGCATGATCAGGGATGCATGCACTGTCCTGGCACCATTTGAGGAGGCCACGAGGATGGTGAGCAGTGACAGTGCATGCATCAGTGACACTGTACCTCTTGTCCACCTGTTGGAGCACACGCTGCGTGGAATAATGGACAGGGCACTTGAGGCAGAACAGAGGCAGGAAGAGGAGGACTTCCTTGCCTCTCAAGGCCCCCTTTACCCAGACAGTGTTCCTTCTGTCCCACCCATCGCACAGGAAGAGGAGGAGGAGGAGGAGGAGGAGGATTGTGTCAGCATGGAGGTGGAGGCTGGCACTCAGCATCATCAGCAGCAGTCTTTTAGGGATGATTTACAGTCCCAAGAAACCAGTGGACTTGTACGTGGCTAGGAGGAGGTGGCTGCGGATCATGTCGTCCTTAGTGACCCAGAGGACTCCGGACCGAATGCCTCAGCAAACCTACGCTGCATGGCCTCCCTGATCCTGCAAAGTCTGCGGAAGGATCCTCGTATTCTTCGGATCAAGGAGAGGGACCATTACTGGCTGGCCACTCTCCTTGATCCACGGTACAAGGGTAAGGTTGCGGACCTTATGTTACCGTCGCAGAGGGAGCAGAGGATGAGACAACTCCGGGAGGCCTTGCAGAAAGGTCTGTGCAACGCGTTCCCAGAGACTGGGAGGTTACAAACTCCTGGTCCTGGACAACGAGTTGCTGAGGCTTCGGCCAGTCAAAGAAGGAGCGGTGGGGAAGGTGGCCGTCTGACCGATGCGTTCAGACAATTCTTTAGTCCGCAGCCCCAAAGTATGATCGGTTCCAGCAACCATCGCCAGCGTCTGATAAACATGGTGCAGGAATATCTAGGGGCAAGGTCAGACTTGGACACCTTCCCCACCGAAAATCCTCTGGCTTACTGGGTCTTGAGGATGGATCACTGGCCAGAGCTTGCACAGTATGCAATTGAGCTACTGGCCTGTCCTGCATCCAGCGTTCTTTCGGAACGCACATTCAGTGCTGCTGGAGGATTTGTCACGGATCACAGGGTGCGCCTGTCCACCGACTCGGTTGATCGACTGACTTTCATCAAGATGAACCAGTCTTGGATCACCACCAGCTACCACACACCTGATGCTGATATAACAGACTAATTGATTTTAACATGTCACATCCCTTCAAGACTGATGCTGATGCTGAGTGCCTGTGCTGTTATGTTGACTGGCTATCCTCCTCCTCCGAGTCCTCAATGATACGATTGATGATGATAGCTTGGAAGATCATTTTTGTTTATGGGTGCCGCCACCAGTGGCTAAGGCCCAATTTTTCAGCCCCTGTTTAACAGGGGCGTGTAATTACAATTTTTGAAGCAATACTTTGCAACAGGGCTCATTGCTGTGCTCCAAGTACAGTATCTGTGAGGGGTTGGAGTGTTGTGCCACCAGTGCCTAAGGCCCAATTTTTCAGCCCCTGTTTAACAGGGGCAAGTCATTACAATTTTTGAAGCAATACTTTACAACAGGGCTCATTGCTGTGCTCCAAGTACAGTATCTGTGAGGGGTTGGAGTGTTGTGCCACCAGTGCCTAAGGCCCAATTTTTCAGCCCCTGTTCAACAGGGGCATGTAATTACAATTCTTGATCTAATAATTCACAGCAGGGCCCATTGCTGCACCCACCAAGAGTAACTCTGAGGGCTTACAGTGTTGTGGCAACGCCACCACCACCACCACCACGAAAGGCCCAATTTTTCAGCCCCTGTTCAAAAGGGGCATGTAATTACAATTCTTGATCTAATAATTCACAGCAGGGCCCATTCCTGCACCCACCAAGAGTAACTCTGAGGGCTTACAGTGTTGTGGCAACACCACCACCACCACCACCACCACGAAAGGCCCAATTTTTCAGCCCCTGTTCAACAGGGGCATGCAATTACAATTCTTGATCTAATAATTCACAGCAGGGCCCATTGCTGCACCCACCAAGAGTGTTACAGTGTTGTGGCACCAGCACCACCATCAAAGGCCCAATTTTTACTACCACTGTTCAACAATTATATGTAATTACAATTCCTGATATAATAGTTGACAGCAGGGCGTTCCAGCACCAACCAAGAGTAACTGTGAGTGCTTACAGTGTTGTGCCAACACCAACAACTAAGGGGCCTATTTCTGCAGAGTATATACGGCAGGTCCCTACTTTCAAACATCCAACTTACAAACGATTCCTACTTGCAAACGCAAGAAGACAACAGGAAGTGAGAGGAAATCTACCCCTAGGAAGGAAAATTCTCTCCTGTAAGAATTAATATGGGAGAAAGGTGTCTCCTCTGTACTGATGCTTTATCACCAATCCTTGTTTCAAGAAAAACACCACATTTCAAAAACAGTTGTCATTGGGACGGAAAGTGAGGTGAAATGTTCTGAACAGGGGCACAGACAGCAAAACAAATGTTACAGGGGTGATAACCCTTACCTATGTTTTCCAAAAAGTTTAAAAATAGATTTTTGGGCTGGAGCTACACTTAAACAATGTACCTGTTCAAAATTACAAACACATTCTACATAAGAACAAACCTACAGTCCCTGTCTTGTATGCACCGCCTGTATACGGCTGTTCAGAGTATATAGGGCCTTTTTTATTTTGTGTGCGGTGTTCCCCTTAATATCCATACAAGACCCAAAGGGGCTGGTAATGGGCTGGGGTAGGGGGGGGGGGGGGGTCATGGGGTAGCTATGCCATTTTTCTTAAAGATTTTCATCCATATTACCGGGACCAGACATTACATTAAAGCCGCAAGCAGTTTTAAATGGCTTTTTTTTCCTTTAGAAGTGTCATTTTGTGCAGGGACAGTTCTAAACACGGGAAACACGTGGCACTTCACAGGCATACTTTAGACACCCCCCAGGTACGATATTTAAAGGAATATTTGACTTTTTTTTTTCACTTTATGCATCATTAAAATGACTGCTCCCGAAAAACGACCGTTTTTAAAACTTCTTTTTGCATTGATACATGTCCCCTGGTGCAGAACCCGGGTTCCCAAACCCTTTTTAGGACAATAACATGCATAATAGTCGTTATAATTAGCACTTTAGAATTCGAACGTTCGCATCCATTGTATTTAATAGGGTTCTAATGTTCGTACGAACTTTCCGTCCGTTCGCGGGTTCTGGTGCGAACCGAACCCGGGGGTGTTCGGCTCATCACTATAAGAGAGCAAATGATAGTGAGGTAATGATTGAACTGATAGGAAAACATAAAGCCTTGAGGGATCTGATAGAGCAGGACACCAAACAAGCTTTCATTAGAACAGCAAATAAACAGTATAAATTTGGAACAAATCAGGGAAACTGCTGGCGGGACAGATTAAACCTAGGAGAAACCCGAACTTTATAGTAAAAATGAAAAATAAAAAAGGAGAGATGAAATACTCCACCAAAGACATCAGCAAAATATTTACGGAGTATTATCAATCATTATATAAAGTGAATGATCAACAAGATCCCGGGGAGGTACAAAATATGAAAAATAAAATAGAACAGTATTTAAGGGGGATAAAATTGCCTGAAATATTAGAAGAGGACTTAAGGAAATTGGATAGTGATATCTCTAATGAAGAAATAGAACAGGCAATTAAAAATAGTAAAGGAGGAAAAAGCCCCGGGCCAGATGGCTATACGTCCCTATACTTGAAAAAATTTATTGGAATCTTGACTCCTCAGTATCACTCATATATGAACTCAATAGGGGGGGGGGCCTTAAGATACGAGGGGAAGCCTTGGGTGCTTATATATCTGTAGCGGCCTCACCCCTCTCTCTAGTTTTATCGGTTATATGGCTGTTGTCTAGGGTTACCTGGGAGAGAGAGATGAGATACACCACGGCCCATGTCCTCACTAGTGAAGAGGTGAAAGCCAGAAAGATTGGGCCTTGTGTAGGTGTCCTAGAGTCAAGTCCAGTACTTCGTCCCTGACTCCTTTGCTCCTAGTAACCAGAGTTCCACACAGTGAATAGGTCCAACTCAGTTTTATTCTTCTTGGCAAACAACAAACAGTTTCTTTACTGAGTAATAATTGGGATAGATCGAGGCACAATCCTTTCCCTTCTGTTGCTAACCACTGTGGTATCACCAGTGGTAAATAGTCACTGCCACTGACTATGTGAGGTAGAACGTGAATTACCTTCGCTAGCACGGCCCCTGTCAGGGGAAGGAAATCCGTCCAAGGGAGAAACCGGAGGCCTCTCTGTCACCAGCGATGCTGCGCCGGACTCTCCAGAGAAGTTCCGCACACCAGTCCTCACGAACTCAGACACAGGCACCCAAGGAGTTAGGGCCCCCTCGGATTCCTCCACCCTCGCGGAACTCAGTCGAAGGTACTGAGCCCCAGGCGTCCGCCATAGTACCTCACCCCAGGCTAAAGGTGCCTGAGATGGACTCCATCTCCGCTCCGGCTAGGTCAAGGGCACCTAGGCCTGGAACACTGGAATGCCAGCACCCAAGCTGAAGGTGCCTGGGTGCGGCCGAGTCCTCCGACTCCCACCCCGGACTCCGAGCTCTGAACTCTGCACCCCGTGGTAAGGGCATCTGCCCCTTTTATCCCCTCTCCCTTTGCGTCACAGCGGGTTCCCCGCCCCGCTGTACCAGCTCCAGGGGAGGACAAAAAAGGTACAGTCTTGTGGTGTGAGTTCAGCTCCGGCCCAGGGCAACAGCGCCACCTGTGGACCGCAAGGAACCTCACACCACCAGAGTCCTCCAAGAACCAGAAAAAGGTCTCGGATCCCCTAACAACTTGTGCATCTGGGTTACACTACCACCCAGATGCCCCCCTTAAATTCAAATACCCGCTACATATCTCTTTTAGCAAAGGAAGGAAAAGACCCCACAATGTGCTCAAGCTTTAGGCCAATATCCCTGATAAATGAGGACGTAAAAATCTACGCGAGGATATTGGCCGAAAGACTAAAGCCGTACATGCCAGAATATATAGAGAAAGACCAAGCAGGTTTTGTCCCAGGGAGGGAGACCAGGGACAATATATTAAAAACAACCCTCCTAATCCATGAAGCTAAGAAGGGTAAAAAGCCAACCATCTTCCTATCAATTTGATAGGCTTGATTGGGACTTTATGCTGCAGACATTAGATAAATTTGGTATAGGACCCCGTATGCTTAAATGGATCGAGGCTTTGTACTCCAATCCTACGGCTCAAATTCAAGTGAATGGAACCCTCTCGGAAAGGTTCCGACTTTTCAATGGTACACGTCAGTGGTGTCCATTGTCTCCCTTACTTTTTGTGTTCTCTTTAGAACCTTTTCTAGCATCCATAAGAGCAAATCAGGAGATTCAAGGCATAGAGGTTGGGGATCAAGAACATAAGCTATCCGCTTTTGCGGATGACATTATGATCTATATAACAAATCCTAGGCAGACTCTCCCAAAAATTATGGAAGAATTGGGAAACTATGGGAGGGTATCAAATGTAAAGATAAATATGGAAAAAACTGAGATATTAAATATTTCAGTCCCCTTGAATGAAAGCAGAGACCTTAGAAAACTTTATCCCTTTACGTGGAAGCAAAGAGGACTGAGGTATTTGGGAGTATTTTTGTCAAAATCAACATTAGATTTATATCAATATAATTATATACCTCTCCTGAATAAAATTAAAAGTGAATTGAAAGGATATCCCGCACATAGACTGTCATGGTTTGGTAGAATAAGTGTGATTAAAATGATGATTCTACCAAAAGCCTTGTATATCTTTCAAAGTCTCCCAATTAATATTCCGGTGGCGTATTTTAAAACCCTGAGATCAATAATACAGAGATTTGTGTGGAATAATAGAAGTAACCGTATTTCCTATAAGACACTGACCAGACCAAAAGAGAAGGGAGGTATATTCCTCCCTGACCTCGAGGCAGCAATTTTATGGAGGATCATGGACTGGGCCCATGCTCCTCGGCAAAAAAAATTGGTGGAGTTGGAGGACAATATTAGTAAATTGAAGCTGGGACAGATGATTTGGATCCCAAGGCAGTACAGAGGTTCTCTAGTTGATGCGGCGCCAATTACGCTAGAAGCATTGAGAATGTGGGACAAATTATTTAAAAATATACAGGGACAATATAATAGCACTTTAATGGCCCTAACAGGCAATAGTTATTTTCCACCGGGGAAAGACAATAAGTTATATTTAAAATGGACCACATCGACCTTTTTGAGACTAAAAGATGTTATGAAAGGGAATGCTCTCTGCTCCTTCTTGGAACTACGTGAAAGATATGGGACAACCCCATGGGAAGTCTGGAGATATAAACAACTACAACATTTTGTAGAGTCCCTCCCAAAACCCCTTCGGGGACGGGTAGTCTGAATGTATGGGAAAAATTGGCAGATCAAGGAGGGATAGATAAGTATGGAATCTCTAGCCTATACAAAATGTTGATAACACCTAGATGGAGGATCCGTGTGTCCAACAGTAAGTTGGGAGTTGGAACTAAATCTCTCATTACCAGAAACAATGAGGGGTAGAGTTTTAGACTATGTTCATTCCACGTCTGTGGACGCACGGATAAAATAAATTAACTACAAATTATTAACTAAGTGGTATTACGTTCCAGTAAGATTACATAAAATAAATTCCCAGACACCACCCCTATGCTGGAGGGAATGTGGGGAGGAGGTAACTCATGCCCACATATGGTGGCAATGCCCCAAGATCCGACCATACTGGGAGGAAATAATAGATCTAATCAACATGATTAGCGGGACAGAAATTAGATTGGACCCATGGCAATATTTGTTCCATGCAAAGAATATTCCAAGGAAGAAATATAGAGCAATAATCACCCCGATTTTATTGAACTCAGCAAAGATATTCATTTCAAGACAATGGAGGATAAAGCAGGCTCCAACGATACAGGAATGGTTGAGGGAAGTAGATAAAATAAGATATATGGAAGAGGTAACACATTTGCATAAAGACTCTAAAACTGAATTTATTAGAATTTGGAAGGGCTGGGAGGAGTTTAGACACTCGATGGTATATGAAAGGTATATGAGAAAAGAAGACGGCACCTAACGGCACTTTGGTTGGACTCCCTGCGAGGGAACAGTGTCCCCCTTTCCCCCCTCCCCTTTTTTTTTCTCTCTCTTCCCGCATGATACCCGGGCCCTCCCAATAATAAATAAAAAACACAAATGTCACAGAAGTCATATAATGGGGGGGGGGGGAGAGAGAGGGAGGAAGGGTAGGGTAAATAAAAAGGGCAAGGAGGGCACATTGTTTTCTTATATTTGAAATAAATAGTAGGTGGAGAGAGTTGTTTCTTATTTTTTATTTTTATTTTTTCTCTGGGGGGTTGGATTGAGGTAAATAAAAATTAGGCCTCCTCACAAACAAATAAAAAGCACTAATGTCACGGCAGATAATAAGAGATGAAAACATTTTTTCTTTTTTTTTTTTTCCTCTTTTTTCTTTTCTTTTCTCTCTGTTTTTTCCTTTCGGAGGCAGAGAGAGGTGTAGCGGCCTCACCCTCTCTCTCTTCTTTAGTGAATACTTTGGCTTCGGTCTAGGGGTACTTTGAAGGGGAGAGCGAGGTGCGCCACGGCCCATGTCCTCTAGATTACTGCGTGTAGAGGTGAAGGCCAGAATTAGATTACACCCGGGCTGTGTATACGTTCAGAGCCAAGTCTGTTCTGCTGATAACCCCCTTTGCTCCCAGTAATTGGAGTACCACACACTGAAAAGGTCCAACACTTATTTATTCCATAACAGCAAGCAAATAGTCCTTTGCGAGCAGACAGTTTGAGACCCATAGAACAGTTCAGTATTGGTGGGAAGTAGGTCAAGGCACAATCCTCAAAGAAAACTAAACCGTTGAGGGGTTACACCCCCCGGCCTCCTCGCCTCAGATACGGGTCCCAACACCTTAGGGCCCCTCGGACTCCTCCACCCTCGCGGAACCCAGTCAAAGTTACTGGGCCCCAGGCCTTGGCCATAGTACCTCATCCCAGGCTTAAGGTGCCTGGGATGGACTCCATCCCTCGCTCCGGCCAGGTCAAGGGCACCTGGGCCCGGATCTCCGGAACGCCAGCACCCAGGCCGAAGGTGCCTGGGTGCGGCCGCATCCTCCAACTCTGAACCCCGAGGTCAGGGTGTCCGCCCTTTTTATCTCCTCTCCCTTTGTGTCACAGCGGGTTCCCCGCCCCGCTGTACCGGTGCCAGGAAAGGACAAAAAGGTACAGTCTTGGAAAGGACAAGAAAGAAAGAGAAAAAGGGAGAAAGATTTATCATAGAGGCCATGTAAGTTGATTAAAAGGGAATGAAGAGAGGGGAGGAGAGTAAATGATGTTAAAGGATGGACCCATTTTTGTTGTAAGTGTATACTGTACACACGATCGGATTTCCTATGGTTTCTTAACCGATGGATTTTTCCATCGGAAATCCGATGAAGCTGACTTCCATCAGTCTTGCCTACACACCATCAGTCAAAAAACCAACCGTTCCAAATGCGGTGACGTAAAACACTCCGATGAGCCGAGAAAAATGAAGTTCAATGCTTCTGAGCATGCGTCGACTTGATTCTGAGCATGCGTGGGTTTTTTATCCGATGGAGTTCCCCACAGACGATAGTAATTTGCTATCGGTTTTTTAACCATCGGATAAATTTAAAACATGTTCTATTTTTAAACACTGATGGACTGTTTTCATCTGCAAAACCTATCGTGTGTACAGGGCTTATGTTTTGTATATTTTTCTTTTGTAATGTAATATATATGTGGCGATTGGCAAGGACATAAAAGATATATGTATGTATGTATGTATGTATAATTTTTTTTTGAACAAAAATATATTTAAACAGAGATCATAGGATCTAGCTGTGATGTCTGGCAGAGGTACCTGAATCACAAGACAGGCTGCACATAACTGACAAATCCTTTGTCAGGTAAATAGTTCTCATATGTTCCCTCTGTATGTAGTTGCTAGTCTGGATTTCTGTTGTAAATAAAACCTGCACAAAACAAAATGAAGCGGGCGACCTTCTTAAAATACTATTTGCCTGGCTGTCTCGATCTTTAATTATTTCCCAGAGATGAAATTATCATGCAGATTAAAAGGTCAAAATGAAATCAGAACTCCTGACCTGCACACACCAGATCAGAGTCATAGGCCTCGTACACACGACCGAGTTTCTCGGCAAGAACCAGCAAGAAACTTGCTGGCAGAGATGTCTTGCCGAGAAATTCGTTCGTGTGTATGGTTTCTCGTCAAGAAAACCGACAAGTAATCTCGACGAGAAAATAGAGAACCTGCTCTCTATTTTCTCGTCGAGATTCTCGTCGGCATGTTTCTCGACGAGAAAAGTGAGTGTGTGTACACTTACCTGTCCTCCGGGAAGCCCGCGCATGTTCGAAATGAATTTGACGCATGCGCGGTAGCTTCCTAGGCATAGGTAGGGTATACCAAGATGGCGGCGACGGCATCGAATGTGACGAGCGCATGCTCGTCGTAGTCGATGACGTCACCGCGTACGCTCCATTCAAAGAACCGCGGGTTCTTTGAATCGAGCGTCTGTACACTCGGCCGGGACAAGTTTCTTGTCCAAGAATCTCGTCGGAAAAAACGACATGTTTTTTTCGACGAGAATCTCGGCCGTGTGTACGAGGCTTTAGACAATATTAACCGCTTGCCAACTGCCTCACGCACTTATAAGTCATCAGAATAGCACAGGCAGGCAAAGCAACGTATATATACGTTGCTTTGAATCTGCCGCCTAGCGCGCGTGCCCACCGCGTTCTTCGTTACAGTGCCCATGGGACCCGCAGACTCGATGTCCACCGGTGTCCGGCTATCGTGTCACGGAACGGCAGAACGGGGGGATGCCTTTGTAAACAAGACATCTCCCTTTTCTGCCTAGTGACAGGACACTGATCGTCTGCTCCCTCTCATCGGGAGCAGTGATCACTCTCGTGTCACAGTAAGCCCCACCCCCACACAGTTAGAATCACTCCCTAGGACACACATAACCCCTTCCCCACCCCCTACTGGTTAACCCCTTTACTGCCAGTGTCATTTACACAGTAATAAATGCATTTTTATAGCACTGATCGCTGTATAAATGACAATGGTCCCAAAATAGTGTCAAAAGTGCCCGATGTGTCCGCCATAATGTCGCAGTCACGATGAAAATCGCAGATCGCCGCCATAACTAGTAAAAAAGAAATTATTAATAAAAATGCCATAAAACTACCCCCTATTTTGTAGACGTTATAACTTTTGCGCAAACCAATCAGTATACACTTATTGCAATTTTTTTTTTACAAAAAATATGTAGAAGAATACGTATCGGCCTAAACTGAGGAAAAAAAAATTTAGATATATTTTTGGGGGATATTTATTATAGCAAAAAGTAAAAAATATAGCTTTTTTTTTTCAAAATTGTCGCTCTATTCTTGTTTATAGCGCAAAAAATAAAAACCGCATAAGTCATCAAATACCACCAAAAGAAAGCTCTACTTGTGGGAAAAAAAGGACGTCAATTTTGTTTGGGAGCCACGGCACAATT
Organism: Rana muscosa; assembly: GCA_029206835.1. Classification (NCBI taxonomy): domain Eukaryota; kingdom Metazoa; phylum Chordata; class Amphibia; order Anura; family Ranidae; genus Rana; species Rana muscosa. Next base: position 205,901,982 of record CM055116.1, on the reverse strand, counting down.
GTCAGTTAAAGCGACGCAGTGCCGAATCGCAAAAAGTGGCCCGGTCATTTGCCAGCCAAATCTTCCGGGGCTGAAGTGGTTAAAACCACTGGATCAGTATAACAACCAGGCAATTAACATTTTTAGAAGATTCATGTCAGCAATGGTAGCATCCATGTTCTCTCAATAAAGGTTTAATTTGTTACCTCAAACTTTCTTCTTCTTAATATCTCTCAAACTCTTTCAGCAACTTGGATATAAATATTAGGGAAAAAAATGTTGGTGACCCTTCTATCTTTTGGGTTCAGCCCAAACCCCCCTTTGCCACATAATTAAAAATGGCCTTGAATAACACAACAGCATTGTGCTACACAAATGTTTTCTGTTGCCCAATGACATACTTCTTTGCTTTTCCATATGCGCAGCCCTGACCTGTATTGCTGCAATGTCTATGTCTGTTTTTTGTACTGCTGAAGACAGTGATCCAAAAGACAGGTACATTAATATCAGTGTGTTGTAAATTAAGAGTTATTGGGTTTTGTATTGGCCTAGAACATTGCGGCAAAGGAAATGTGATGTGTAGGTCTGCACTATTCCCAGAGCTCTTCCTAAGGATAGAAGAAGGAAGAATAATTAATATTTGTGACCTAATGCTGATCAATAGGTTACATTGTCGTTGTAATGTCGTTAATATTTGTCTGTCAATCTATTCTGGTAATTTAAAGGAGTTGTAAAGGCAGAAGGTTTTTTATCTTGATGCATTCTGTGCATTAAGATAAAAAACCTTCTGTGTGTAGCAGTGTCCCCAGCACCCCCTAATTACCTACCTGAGCCCCATCTCTGTCCAGCGATGTCCACGAGTGTCTTAGCTGTCCCAGAGACTCCTCCTGATTGGCTGAGACACAGCAGCGGTACCATTTACTCTCACTGCTGTCAATCAAAATCAGTCATCCAATCAGGGGTGAGAGGGGCAGGGCCAGGACGGGGCTCCGTGTCTGAATGTATACACAGGGCTCTGACTCGGCTCAGGCTTCCCCTGTAGCAGGCTGCTGGCTGAGGGTCACACGAGAGGAGGAGGAGCCAGGAACAGCAAAGAGAAGGATCCGGGGCTGCTCTGTGCAAAACCAACTGCACAGAGGAGGTAAGTATAACATGTTTGTTATTTTTAAAGAAAAAAAAAATGAGCCTTTACAATCACTTTAATACATTGATACAAATTTGAAGAAAAAAAAAAAGGGTTATTTTTAGCAGATCATTTGCATGCATAACATGTAAAATCCCCAATTTTTACAAAGTAAACCAATGAATGATGTTCTCAGCTAACATATTTGTGGAAAATGCCATAATTGATGAATGGTTGTTGCGGCACAAGGATTAGCACAAAGGAATATAGACGGGGATTATATTCTGCAAAGACAATGTTGGAGGCCTGCAAGTAAAGGTACGTCCCAACAAGTCATATTTGTCTACTTTGTCATGCTTGTGTTAGTTTAGAACAGTTTACATTGTTAAAGGTTTGTTTTAAATTGCCCCATATGTTGCCCAGCCCATGTCTTGAGCCAACACCCTTTTCCATAGCTGCCATACCTTACTTTGACCCTTATTTGTCAGTAGATCTCAAAAAGGGTATATATCTTTAGTCTACTGTTGCACAAATCTAATTTAAACCTAGACTGAAAGGGCAACAAAAGTATATTTTATCTATAAGGTAACTTTAAAAAATAAGGCTGTTCACAAACCCTGAGAAAATGGTGAGATTATCCAAAGCCTGGCCTGATTTTTTTATTTTTTGTATCCACAAGGGCTTGGAGCCAAGAAACAGTACTGACCTTAAAGGGTGTCATCTGTAGTGAAAGTCAGAATTTTACTCATGGAAGAAATGTTTTTGATTAAAAAAAAGACTTTACTCCTCCTCCAAACAAAGGGTTCTTTGTTCTATTCCTGGGGTCTCCCAACTTTCTAAAGAAAGGGTCAGTTTACTGTCCTTCCTGATCTAAATAGTATTTCCAGGTTGGTTACTTAGAGTATTAAAACAATATAATCAGCTTAGCAACTTACCATTTTCAGAAGGAGGTCAGTACTGTTAGTTTGTCTCTCTCTTGACAAGTTAAATGTATTTGTGTGAAAGTTTCTAATAATTTACATGAACCAGAACTTTCCCATGCCAAGCAGAAGCATCATGTGCTATCTGCTTGCCACTATCCACTTGTTCTCCAGCCCCCTGCCCAGTGGCGGTGCGTCCATAGAGGGCGCCGGAGCGCTGCCCCCTCTCGCTCCCGCACCGCCACTGAAAGACAATACACAGATTCATGTATTGCATGAATCTGTGTATTGTCACCGCTGCCGCGCTGCCCACTATTCATATGGCCGGCCTCCTGGTGAGCGCTGGCCATATGAATTAGAGCGGCGGCCAGCGGTGGGTGTGACTTGGAAGTGTCTATCAGAGCCAGCGGCTCTGATAGGCTTTCCGAATACAGCTCTCAGGCTGTATTCGGCTTCCAAAAACTCCTCCCAGGTACGCATGGGGGTGCGTTCCTTGGAGAAGACTGTGGAGGTTTCAGCCAATCAGGTTCACCGGATCTGGTTACCGGTAACCTGATTGGCTGAAGCGACATCGAGGGCGGGAGAACACTTTGAGGACAGCGCGGACCGAGGAAGGTAAGTGCAGGGCTGGGGGGGGACAGGCTGCATTTGGGGGGAACTGGCTGTATATGGGGGACAAACTGGCAGAATATGGGGGGAACTGGCTGTATATGGGGGACAAACTGGCTGAATATGGGGGGAACTGGCTGTATATGGGGGACAAACTGGCTGAATATGGGGGGAACTGGCTGTATATGGGGGAACTGGCTGTATATGGGGGACAAACTGGCTGAATATGGGGGGAACTGGCTGAATATGGGGGACACACTGGCTGAATATGGGGAGAACTGGCTGTATATGGGGGACAAACTGGCTGAATATGGGGGAAACTGGCTGTATATGGGGGACAAACTGGCTGAATTTGGGGGGAACTGGCTGTATATGGGGGACAAACTGGCTGAATTTGGGGGGGAATGGCTGTATATTGGGGACAAACTGGCTGAATATGGGGGGAACTGGCTGTATATGGGGGACAAACTGGCTGAATATGGGGGGAACTGGCTGTATATGGGGGACAAACTGGCTGAATATGGGGGGAACTGGCTGTATATGGGGGACAAACTGGCTGAATATGGGGGGAACTGGCTGTATATGGGGGACAAACTGGCTGAATATGGGGGGAACTGGCTAAATATGGGGGGAACTGGCTGTATATGGGGGACAAACTGGCTGCATTTGGGGGGAACTGGCTGTATATGGGGGACAAACTGGCTGAATATGGGGGGAACTGGCTGTATATGGGGGACAAACTGGCTGAATATGGGGGGAACTGGCTGTATATAGGAGACAAACTGGCTGCATTTGGGGGGAACTGGCTGTATATGGGGGACAAACTGGCTGAATATGGGGGGAACTGGCTGTATATGGGGGACAAACTGGCTGAATATGGGGGGAACTTGCTGTATATGGGGGCACACTGGCTGAATATGGGGGCACACTGGCTGAATATGGGGGCACACTGGCTGTATATGGGGGGCACACTGGTTATATATATATATATATATATGGGGGCACACTGGCTGTATATGGGGACAAACTGGCTGTATATTGGGGGCACACTGGCTGTATATATGGGGGCACACTGGTTATATATATATGGGGGCACACTGGCTGTATATGGGGACAAACTGGCTGCATTTGAGGGGGCAAACTGGTGGCGTTTGGGGACAGTGGCTGTGTTTAATGGGCACAGTGGCGGCAATTGATTTTATTTTATTTTTTCAGTTTGTTTGCGCCCCCCAAAAATTTTGAGCACCAGCCGCCACTGGCTCTGCCTAAGAAATATGTTGTATTTGCGAGTTTAGAGGAACATGTTATATTCCCTTTGTCTCCTCACCAAGCAGCACCTGAAGGGAAAATCACCAGACCCAAAGCAGTGTCACATGATGGTGAGTGTACATAGTCCCTGGGTAAGTCCTGATTCTTGTGAATGGCCTGTTTGTGTGTTTAGATCTTTGGTGCTAAAGGAGAATTCTACCAAGGAGAAAAAACAGTACTGCAAGATGTGGCTCTGCTACAAATGTAAGAATAGGGTAAAATATATACCCCACAACTGTACTGGATTCCATGGGACTGTCCTGTAATTTTTTTTTTATCGCAAAGCAAATTTTATTGAAAAATAAATAAAAGTACAATACAACCATTATCGGCTTCAGAGCAAAACATGTCAATATACAATCACAGGTCTTAGTTCCACACAGGACACTGCAGGGTTCACATAAACATGAACAGTATACACATCTTCACCATAAATACTTTAAACAGCAACTTGTGACAGAAGTGCAGTGGGTTATTCTGGATCCACACTAAGAAATCAGTTAGAAAATAACAGTTATAGCAAATGATCCAATATCAGCTCCACCGGCACCAACCCGGGTACATTTAGCCACGGGTCCCAGAGCTTGGCAAATTTTGCCGTACTGCCCCTATGTTGGTAGATACGTTTTTCCAGTCTTAAAGTGTTACCCATTTGCCCTATCCATTCCCTCACTGTAGGGGGTTCTGTCGACTTCCAGTGTTGTAATATCAGTTTCCGGGCCTGAAAGAGGGCCCTGGTTATCGCCTGCCTGGACACCTCCTCAATTCATCCATCATCTATAATACCTAACAGGCAAGGTTTGGGATCTTGTTTAAGTTGAACCTGAAATACTCGGTTAATAACCCCTATCATTTCTCTCCAGTAAACATGCAACTTGGGGCAGCGCCACAACAGGTGTATCAGGTCGCCGTGATCCCGCATGCAATGGGTGCACGAGAGGTCATCTCCCACCCCCATCCTAACCAGTCTGGCGGGCGTGAAATGGACTCGTAACAGGGTATACAACTGGGACAGGCGCTGAGCAACATTCAGGGAGCACTGAGAGACTGCTGAAAGTGCCTCCTCCCATTGCTCCTCCTCAAACGGCCCCACGTCTCCCTCCCACTGGGCTATCACCTTTTGAGTCATATTGGGCAAGAACTTATTAAGTAGCATAGCGTAGCTGCAAGATATAAAGCCCTTGTAAGAGGACACCTCTGCCATATAATTAAAAATTTAAGTATTGCTTTGAACCCAGGCATCGACACCATGGGATCACATGCATCATGCACACCCCCGCAAACATGCATAGAGCACAAAAAACACCAGAGCAAGTTATAACTTAAACAACCAATTTTATTAATCTCCATGTAACATTTTTTATTTTTATATATATTATTATTATTTTATTTTTATTTTTTTTTTATTTTATTTTTTTTGGATAATTATTGGCCACGGCCTGATTCACTGGTTTTCAAAACATAAATCCATAATCCACCAATTATAACTTTTAAAACATACTTTCCAACCAAGTGTTTATCAATACCCGTACTCAACCCAGCCACTGAGACTCGAGCTGATTATTACTTGAACTTGACTTTCCTTAATTCTCCCCTCTGGCAATTCACCAGAGGGAGCCTACCACATGAATTGGCCGCGACGGGAAAAAGATGGGGGGGGGGTAGGGTGGGGAGCTCCTCCTGCTGGAATCTTCTGGTATCGCACCACTAACCTGCCTGGAACTGCTCCTTAAATGGACCAGAAACCAGCTTCTAGAATTTTCCTGATCTAACACCTGATTTCACTAACCAATCCCTTACTGATTCTCAGATTTCCAGAACTCTCTAACACACCTGAGCTTAATCAAATCTACTGACTGGGGTTTTTTTTTTTAAAACTATTGACTCCCTAGCCCTGTAGCTAAACCTTCTTAGAAACTTATGTATTAACCTTGCAGTTACAGTGACCCCATGAGGAAAGGGGAGCCTATATGGCTACTCCCTTTCCTTCCCCATGGGATCACATGCATCATGCACACCCCCGCAAACATGCATAGAGCACAAAAAACACCAGAGCAAGTTATAACTTAAACAACCAATTTTATTAATCTCCATGTAACATTTTTTATTTTTATATATATTATTATTATTTTATTTTATTTTATTTTTTATTTTTATTTTTTTGGATAATTATTGGCCACAGCCTGATTCACTGGTTTTCAAAACATAAATCCATAATCCACCAATTTTAACTTTTAAAACATACTTTCCAACCAAGTGTTTATCAATACCCGTACTCAACCCAGCCACTGAGACTCGAGCTGATTATTACTTGAACTTGACTTTCCTTAATTCTCCCAACCGACGGGAGGGGGGCTTGCAGCACCCCTCCCGTCCCCAACCCCCCCAAACCGCGGCCAACTCTATGCATGTTTGCAAATCTGTGTTTAAGATATCTAGACCTATGGGCGATAGATGCACCCCGTCATCCCTATATAGACCCTGTAAACCGCCCTCCAGCTCATGGTGCCGAAATGAAAAACCCATACCATCGCTCAGAAACTTCGCCATGGCTCTATTTATCCGCTTGCGGACCTTCTCTAGTGGCTTGAAAACTGCGGATTCCAACCACCTCAGACGTGGAATTATCTCTGAGAACCCAAACACCGTATTTGGAGAGGCTAAACGTAAAAACTTAAATGTATCCTTCATATCGGTAATCAGATCAAATGTCTTTAACTTCCCAATGTCATTACCACCAACATGTATAATTATTATATCTGGAGCCTCATGTAAAGCGTATAGCCTACTTAATTCAAACAACAAATCCTCCCACATCATTCCCCTACGACCATACCAATGAATCCGGAAGGCTGCAGGGTCCAGGCCCAAATTCTCCGAATATATTCTATCAGCAGCTCTCTTCTGTGCCCAAAAAATAAAAGAATGCCCTATAATCCAGACTGTATGTAGGGGACCTGAAACAAAATAATTAATTAATATGGACGAATGTATAATTTGTAACAATCTGACCTCCATCTACCAATCTTCTTAATTGTACTCTCCTCTAGACCAATCCTGGCAGCCTCTGTGGCTGCTCCTATTCGAAACGAGTGAGTCGTTATTTTAGTGTTGCTCAACTGAAGTTTTGCTAAACATTTCTTCAATACTGATGAAAACTGGTAAACTGTTACTGGTAAACCATCCTTGTGAATGAACAAAAACCCTGAACTGGGCGGGCGAACTGCCATGTAAGCCTGAAGGGTCCTTACTGGGCAGATATTCTCAACACTATACCTCTTTAAAGCCACCCAATTACCAACACCAACCGCATCCGTCTTACTTGTAGCTATAAATAACTTTATATTATCTGAACCCATAAACAAATTAGATAATAACATGCCTATGTTACTTCTCTTTGATGCAGGAAGGATCTCAGAAATCCGAAACGCACCGAAGAATGCGAGCGTAAACACTGATTTAAAAAGGACAGCTTCATAAGCAGAAAAGCATACTTCTGAAGTTATCCCACAAATCCGTGCTAATATAGCCGGGGTAATTGGGGACCTCATATCCTTTCTAAAATTATTCTTCCTGTATCCCTTTAGCACCTGCCGCACCGAGAAAAAACTGTGACAAGCCGGCAGATTATAAAGGCGCAGAAAAAATGACACCCCTGATAATGTCTTACTAATGTGAGACCAAGAATACTGTTTCAACATTAATGATTGTAGAAACAGAAGTACTAGGTCCTCCGAATGATTAGATAAAGACAGACTCATCGATGCTAAAAAGATTGACCACAATAACCATGAAGAACTGTAGCTCTTCCAGGTAGAAGCCGCCACAGAGTCCTGGATGTTTTGGAAAATTATGCTATCTCCCATAAACGGGAAGGGAAGATTACCCCCACTGGATCCGCTTCTGGCAGCAGCTTGAAAAACCGGTCCATCTGCAGGCGAGAAAGAGCGTCAGCAACGACGTTATTCTTTCCTGGGACGTATTTCGCTTTTAACCAGATGTTCCATTTTAAACACAGAAAAACCAAATATCTTAAATAAGAAACCACGGGAGGAGATTTAGATGACAAACTGTTAACTGCAAAGGCTACTCCCTTGTTGTCAGTGCTCACCAGCAACCTTCTATTGGCGAATAAACTGCCCCATATTTCCAATGCCACTACCACTGGGAATAGCTCTAATAATACTATATTTCTGCAGAACCCATTGATGACCCACCTGTGAGGCCACCCAGCAGCGCACCAATGGTTTCTCCAAACCGCCCCAAAGCCAACCGAGCCAGCTGCATCTGTTTCAAGGTGAAAATCCTTGTCCAGCACAAAATCATGCTGCCCATTAAATTGCTCCAGAAATTGCAACCAGACCATCAAGTCCTGCTTGATCTCTAAAGCTAGCCTGATATGGGCCAACGGGTTCTTTAATCCTGAAATGGCAGCATACAATCTTTTGGAAAAAACCCTACCCATGGGAAGAACCCTAGTGGCAAATGCCAATTGCCCCAAAAGGGACTGCATTTCTTTCAATGTCACCTTTTTTCTACCCAAGAAAAAATGCAAAGATTGGGATAATTTGCCGATTTTTTCACCAGGCAACCGAAATTCCATGGTGACCGAATCCAGTGTTATACCCAAAAAATCAATACATGTTGTAGGAAAAACAGTTTTATCTTCTGCCAATGGTATCCCAAAATGTTGGCATACTAATTTGAATGAAGATAATAGCTGACCGCAGTCCTCTGAACCTTCCGGGCCTAAAAATAAAAAGTCATCCAAATAATGAATAATAAAGGTGGAATGTGATACCATACTTACCACCCATTCTATAAATGTTGAGAAAGCTTCAAAGTAAAAACAAGAAATTGAGCAGCCCATCGGCAATGCTTTATCAAAGTAAAATTTATTGTCAAAACATATACCGAGTGAGTTGAAACAATCTGGGTGCAAAGGAAGAAGCCGAAAGGCTGATCGAATATCTGCCTTTGCCATCAAAGCATTTTTCCCTAGCAACCGTATCTTCTCAATTGCTAAATCAAAAGATGAATAAGACACTGATATAGCCTCAGTGTTGATTTGATCATTCAAAGAACTGCCAAAAGGAAATGATAAATGGTGTATCAAACGAAACTCATTTGGCTCTTTCTTAGGTACCAAACCCAAAGGGGAAATCCTGAAATCCAAAAAAGGGGGGATGGTCAAACGGACCCTCCATCCTTCCTGACGCGACCTCTTTTAGCAATTTTATTTTTACTATTAAAGGTGCCTCATTAACAGATCTCAGATTTTCCACTACTGTACAACCTTTACCTTGAAAACTAGGTAACTGGAAACCCACTGTGAACCCGCTAATTAGCAATGAAGCTATCTGCTGGTTTGGATAGAGAAGCAGCCATGGCAGCATGCTTGAGAGCATCACTGGTGTTGCTGCTTTTGGAAATACCTTCCTTTGCATTTGCTTGCAATTTCCGAAAACATTTGGAAACTGGGTGATTCCCAGCACAAAAAGCGCATTTGTGCTTGTATTTACAAGACGCCATCCATTTGCCATGCGCATCATTGTAAGCAAAGCACACACCCTTCTTATAATTTACATTAGATGATACCTGGGGCCCTGCAGCCGCAGCTGAGCGAAAAATTGATTGTTTTTGAGGCAGAAATAAATTGAGCCATAGGCCAACATCTTTTGAACCCCATTGTAGAGATGGCTGCACCGCTAGCTTCTGCCTAAATGCTTCATCGTATAGCAACCATGACAAGCCACTGAAACTCCTGTAGGCTTCTAAAACGATATCAATGTGTTGAAATAAAAGGGGGCTTAATTCAGGGGATTTTTCACAAAGCACACTAGCGTATATTATAAATGATTGTAACCACCCATAAAAGGACTTAATGAGAGCTTTACGACGCTCCTCATCTGTCCTATCATCTTTTTTATCAAACCTGGATAGTTCTTTTGAAGGGGGAGGAATTGAACTGAGATCAATATATTCCCCCCTCCAAATCTTTTCCTTTACTGTAGAGGCTAAGTGAAACCCCAGCGGGGACAGAAAACAAGGCATGCACTCTTTTTGCCCTGTGACTTGCACCCCTCTTACTGCTTCTACATTACTGTTATTAGATGCACTGGCTAACTTAGATATACACATGGGCTCAGCTGTACAAGCTGGCCAAACCCCTGCACTGTTATCTCTGGGAACCTGCTGATTTGTAGCCTGTGCCTGCATTACAGTTAACAATTGTTCTAAGGATTTAGCTAATATAGATAATTGATGTGCTGTGTTTGACTCACCAACTGCCCCCTGAGCAGGGATCACTCCAGGGGATGACACCGGCGATGCACACCGCACAGGGATTCTGTCGGCTTGTTGGATTTCAGGCTGTGTGGTCACACATGCAGCTCTCTGTCCTCCCTTTCCGCCCTTGCGAGCCCCCTGCCGACCACGGGCGGGCTGCTGGCGTACTTCTCCTGTTGCTGTTGTTGTCCCCAGCGTGCTTTGTCCCCTCTCTCCGAGTTCTGTCATTGCGCATGTGCGCCGGCTCCTATAAGGGAGAGAAGAAAAAGTTTGGCTGCCATGGGCAGAAGCGGGTTGATCCGGGCTTGCGCTCCTCCTCAATGGGCGTCTTCTCTTGCTTGACCTCCGACCAGCCTCCTCTTCTTCTTCTGCGGCGTCATCCGTCCCCGCCGCTGTATGATGGGGGAATCCCGCGACCGCTCCCTCCGCTCCAGGGCATGGCTGTTGGTGTGGTCCCGCCGCGCTGTTCGTTTGCCCAGCTGATCGGTCCTCCGTGCTGCTTGCTTCGGGATCAGGATATGAAGGTGAGGCAAGACACTGTCGAATCCATTCTTCCCCTCCCGCAGCCTCGGCTTTTTCGATCAGTTGACGAATCAGGGCTTCCATGACGATACGTGAGCTCCTCCTGCTGGAATCTTCTGGTATCGCACCACTAACCTGCCTGGAACTGCTCCTTAAATGGACCAGAAACCAGCTTGTAGAATTTTCCTGATCTAACACCTGATTTCACTAACCAATCCCTTACTGATTCTCAGATTTCCAGAACTCTCTAACACACCTGAGCTTAATCAAATCTACTGACTGGGTTTTTTTTTTTTTTTTTTTAAAACTATTGACTCCCTAGCCCTGTAGCTAAACCTTCTTAGAAACTTATGTATTAACCTTGCAGTTACAGTGACCCCATGAGGAAAGGGGAGCCTATATGGCTACTCCCTTTCCTTCCCCATTCTCGGCCTTTATCGCAGGCTGTAATTGGAGGTAGTAGAACTGCATGGACCCGGGGAGCTGGAATTCCTCCCGGAGAGCGGCGAACGTTCGCAGCTGTCCATTACGGAATATTTGATAGAGGTAGTTGATTCCGTATTGCTTCCACTTTTTACTATATTGCAGTTTCCCAATCTCTGTGTATCTTTCATTATGCCATATAGGGCTAAACTTGGTAAATCCCGTCCGTGACCTGTTGTAGTTTTCTGACTTTATTCCAAATTTTTTGCATTAAATTATACGTGGGGTACAATTTGTTCGATTTACCAAACTGTAAGGCTTCTACCCCTCAGCCACCCCCCTCCCAATCGTAAATGTAAGAAGTGGACTGTCCTGCAATTTTAACCTAATTCTGGCATCCTACCGATCTGAGCCATTCCAGCACTCAACTCCAAACCTATGCACATAGTTCTGGTTGTGTGGTCATAGCACAGGCAGTGGCATGCGACAGAGCAGCATGCAGGTTAGTAGGCAATCTACTGTTCTACCTCTTGCTGATTACTATTGCTGTGGACTGTGGAGAAGGGAAAACCCCATATGCATCAATGTCTGGGAATGGGGGTTTACTGACCACCAATACCTAGGAAGGGAGGGATTGGGATTGATTCACTGACAATCAATGCCTGGGAAGTTGGCTGGGAGCATGTTTCTCCCACTGACAAACAATGCCTTGGGAAGGGGGATTCTTTCTTCCACTGATGCTAGTGCTGGGGTGACTTTTCCTCCTGTGGATGCTGGGTGAGGGGACTCTTCCTCCTGCTGATATTGATGCTGGAAGGGTAGATTCTTCCTCCACTGGTGCTGATGGAATTATTTTTCCCACTGCAGTTACTGATGTAGTGATGTAAACTGACAATGTCTTTGCATCATTAATGCTTTGCTGATGTCGGGACATTTTTTCCTCCCACTGACCAGTAGACGGCACTATGTTACATACTCCTGACCTTTGTATTTGTACTCTTGTCAGAGAAAAGGTGCAGGTAATAACCCCCCTGTCTTGTCTTTCCCCATCCAGATCCTCACTGTTAGAACAAAGTAAGGGTTTATTCGCACATGGTGTGTCAAACTACAGTGGAACCTTGGATTACGAGCATAATCCGTTCCAGGAGAATGCTTGTAATCCAAAGCACTCGCATATCAAAGCAAGTTTCCCCATAGAAGTCAATGGAAACAAAGATAATTTGTTCCGCATTGACTTCTATGGCATGCAATACCGCATGTGGCCAGAGGTAGGGGGCGCGCCGGAGAGCCTCGGAAATACTCGGGGACAGCTCAGCTGATCTCGGAAAGGCTCGGAAACACCCGGGAACGGAGTATTTCCGAGTAATTCTGAGTATTTCCGAACGGCTCCGAATCGTTCCGAGTGTCACCGGTGCCCCCGTACCTCTGGCCAAATGCGGTACTGCACACCCTATTAGCTTGAATTCTGCTCGTTTTGCGAGACAACACTCGCAAATAGGGATGAACATGAGTTTGACTCGAACATTGGCGAACAGCAAACAATTTGGGGTGTTCGCGGCAAATTCAAAAAGCCGCAGAACACCGTTAAAAGTCTATGGGAGAAATCAAAAGTGTTAATTGTAAAGGTTAATATGCAAATTATTGTCATAAAAAGTGTTTGGGGACCTGGGTCCTGCCCCAGGGGACATGTATCAATGCAAAAAAAAGTTTTAAAAACTGACATTTTTTCGGGAGCAGTGATTTTAATAATGCTTAAAGTGAAACAATAAAAGTAAAATATACCTTTAAATTTCGTACCTGGGGGTGTGTATAGTATGCCTGTAAAATACCACATGTTTCCCGTGCTTAGAACTGTCCCTGCACAAAATGTCATTTCTAAAGGAAATAAAGTAATTTAAAACTACTTGCGACTATTCATGAATTGCCGGTTCCCGGCAATACAGATCAAAGTCATTGAAAAAACGGCACCGAACCAAAAAAAAAAAAGCGTGGGGGTGCCCCCAAATTCTATATCAGGTCCTTCAGGTCTGGTATGGATATTGAGGGGAACCTCGCGCCATTTAAAAAAAAAATGGCGTGGGGTTCCCCCAAAAATCCATACCAGACCCTTCAGGTCCACTGTACATTCATCTGAATTGATCGATGCAGGTTCAATGCAAGGACGCAGCAAATGCTATTGCTGTCTATGTACCCACTTCACACCAAGCAAATGTGTTGGTGTGCATTGAGTAAAAATTCAGACATACTGCATTTTTTTGTAGCGCAGCACATGAAATGCGTCACAACGCACATCAGTGCATTGCAACACATGTCTGCACAAAGTTAAATGAAGTGTAAGCTTTGTTTCTATATGCACAGGACCTTAAATGCCGGTACCACCTGGTACAATGTTCTGCCCCATCCAGCTGCAGTCTGCCATAGACTTTGACAGGCTGCCTGCAGTGGAGCTGGGTGCTGGTGCTGTCCCTCGCACATGCAATGAAACGCTAAGAGGTACACGCTGCAAATCGATATATCAGATGGTGTGGTTGTAAAGAAATAACACAGCAACAAGAGAAATTGAATTGATCCCATATGTAAAGTCAGATTACTGACGTTTTTAACCACTTCCCCCAGGTTGACGTCATATGACCTCAGGGACTTGAGATGGAGATATCTGAATAATGCCTGCAGCTGCAAGCATCCAGATATCTTTTTTTTCAGCAGGTGATTCCCTGCAATGTAAAAGTCATCATAACAGCCGTTTAGCTGCTTGATTACATTTATGTCCCCTCCCGCCGCCCTCCCTGCTTCTCTGGTCTCTCCTGTGCGATCAGAGATCCGGAGAATGAATCTGGCGACGACAGTGGTTTACCATAGAGCTGGCTGTGGACTAGATAGTCCACCCTTGGAGGCCAGACCCTTGGAGGCCGGAAGCGATATCATGACATCACTTCTGGCGCCGGCAGCTGTTTTTTTTTTTTTTTTTTGCTGGAAAGCCTCAGATCGATTTTTTATTTTTTTTTGTATCTCAGGCTTTCCAGCATAGAGGAGAGATGTGGGGACTTATAGGCTCCAGATCTCTCGGTAAAGAGGACCTGTCGTGCCCTATTCCTATTTACATTCCTTGTAATCAAAAAATAAGAAATTAAAGGAAAGTGTAAAAATAAAAATAAAATAAACAATAATAAAAAAATGTTTTTAAAGCACCTCCGTCTCCTCATGCTTGCACGCAGAAGCGTAGGTCATGTTTGCACATGTAATACGTAGGTCACGTTTGCACATGTAAGCATTCAAACCACACGTGAGGTATCACTGCGATCGTTAGAATGAGAGCAATATTTCTAGCACTAGACCTCCTTTGTAACTTCAAACTGGTAACCTGTAAAAAAAAATTAAAGCGTCGCCTATAGAGATTTTTAAGTATTGCAGTTTGGCGCCATTCCACGAGTGTGCGCAATTTTAAAGCATGACATGTTTGGTATCTATTTACTTGGCATAAGATCATCTTTCACATTATACAAAAAATTGGGGTAAATATTGTTTTATTTTGTTTTTTAATTCGTGAAAGTTTTTTTTCCCCCCAAAAAATTGCGTTTGAAAAATTGCTGCGCAAATACTGTGACATAAAAAATTGCAATGGCCGCCATTTTATTTCCTAGGGTCTCTGCTAAAAATATATATAACAAAAAAAATTATGATTACGAATATAGGGAGGTTCAATAGAATAGGGCATGACCGAAAAAGGTCTGACGATTGGCACCCAATCAGCGCTCTCAGCCAATGGATGTGTTCTGGTGGGGGGTGTCGGAACACAAAAGCTCAGCGGGGGAGATCACTGTACTAACATTGGATTGTTAGTACAGCGGCTCCTCCTGAGCTCTTCAGTTTTTTTTTTCATTCAGTCCACTGGGTTGAACAAAAAAAATGTATAGTGTGTACCAGGCTTAAAGTGACACTAAAGGTTCACTTTTTTTTTTTTTTAAATAACAAACATGTCATACTTACCTCCACTGTGCAGTTCGTTTTGCACAGAGTGGCCCCGATCCTCCTGTTCTGGGGTCCCACGGCGACTCTCACAGCTCCTCCCTGCAATAGATAACCCCCTCTGGGAAGCTCTCTCCCGAGGTAATTACCTTGTGGGTGCGCTACCGTGTCATACAGTCGGCGTCCATAGCCGCCAAGTGTATGACTCGGCCCCCCCCCCGGCGCTGCGTCATTGGATTTGATTGACAGCAGGGGTAGCCAATGGCTGCGCTGCTATCAGTCTATCCAATGAAGAGCCGTGGAGTGGAGAGAGCGACACGGGATCCCGCCCACTGAAATTCGGGGCTCAGGTAAGTAAAACGGGGGGTGGGGGAACTGGGGGGCCAGACAGTGCAAGGTGTTTTTTCACCTTAATGCATAGGATGCATTAAAGTGGTTGTAAACCCACTTTTTAAACAAAGACCTACAGGTAAGCCTAGATTAAGGCTTACCTGTAGGTGCATGAAATATCTCCGTAACCTACACGGTTAAGGAGATATTTGTATGTAAATGCGGCGACGCTGACGTCACCCCATTCACAAATTCGGCTAGGTCGCAACATTCGACGACGTAGCCGAATTCGACAGCTCACGCGCGCATGCGCGGAGTCACGTCTTTGCCGCTCCGGCCAATTACAGCGCCGGAGCGGCGCTGTGATTGGCTGCAGCGGCGATACCCGGAAGTAACATTCCGGCTATCGCCGCAGCGATGGATGCGGCTAGAGGAGGGACACGGACGACTTCGGGGGCCCCGATCGAAGGTAAGTGGTACATAATGAGCTAGTATGCTAGTCATACTAGCTCATTATAGCTTTGTCTTGCAGGTTAGTAAAAAAAAAAAAAAAAGTTAAAAGGGTTTACAACCACTTTAAGGTGAAAAAACACAAAGGTTTACAACCCCTCAAGGCTGGCCATTCATTATACAATTTTCCTTTAGATTTACCAAAACCACATAATATGAGGTCAAACCTAAACACATTTCAATTTGCATGCAATCAGGCAGGCCCTTGCGCTACATAGTTGAGTGAAAATCTAAAGGTAATTGAACAAGAAAATTGTATACTGCATGGCCAGCTTAAAGCCTCGTACACACAATCAGATTTTCAGACGACCTAACGGTCGTCTGTTTTTTGTTGCATGTTACTCTAATGTCGAAAGTAAAGAGGTCACTCACCATATGAAAATTCTCGTATGACAGAATACAACTTCATAAGTGACGTAATGTGTTGAATAGTTTTGTATGTATTCTTTTGTTTCTGAGCATGATTAGTCTCGCTCTTACGATTTTTTTTCGTACGAAAACTGTACTAATTAAATGAAAATTGGACATTGAGTTCACGTATGACAAAAATGTTATAGTCTGCACATCCAGCTTTTGTCTGATGAAAAACCGGAATCGGCTGTCGAAAAGCACCGTACTAACGATCCGAAAATCGGCAGATCGTTCGTCGGACGAAATTTTACTCCTGATTTTTGTATAGCGTGTACGGGCCTTAAGTCCCCCTATAGGTATTAGCTATAGATTACTGGTATTTCCCTCGTCGGGCCCCCACCTCAGTTTACAAGCGTCATTGAGAACTGGGCGTAGATAGCCTCCTTCACTTCCCATATGTAAACACAGGCAGCTGCCAGAGTTTAAAAATCAGTCTGTAGCTCACCATTAGCAGAACACAAGGAAAGGTCTTTTTGTTGTCCCACAATTGTTTCATTCTTTCTAATCTACTAGAAGTATGGCAGAGCAAGTACCACCCCAGGGAACAGACCCTCCACCTCAGGGCCCTAAAGTAAGTATTTGTTTTATAGATGCTCCGCTCTATTTGTATGCAGTTGTAGAAAGTAGACTAGACAAACAGGCTTACTTCACATATATCTTTAAATCTATCTGAAAAAATGGCCTTTCCAGCCTTAAAACTCTTCTTCTTTTGGATTCGTTCACTGATCTGTCTTTGGGCCTCATTCACACAGGCGCTGAGACCTGTAATCTGTGACTTGAGTCGCCAGGTGCTGTGTGCAGGCAGTCTGTCCAAGTCTTTGGGGACACAGCGGCTGCTCAGACACAGTCACTTGTCCTAATTTGACTGGCATACAGGTGTGTGGCCCCGAACACACACGGTCTGCTTTTAGGCTGTATTCACACCTGAGCGTTTTGTAGCCTGAAGCCACAAAACGCTAGAGGGGAAAAAATCCATTATTCTCTATGGAGATGGTTCACATCTCCACTCCAAAACGCCTGAAGCCGAATGCCTGAATCTCAAACAAGTTCCGGACCCTTTTTTGTCGCGCGAATCGGGCAGATTTGGGCGTTTTAGGAGTCATAGAATGTAATGGAAACACTCGATTCAAGCGCGACAACGAGCGTTTCTACGGGCGCAAATTCACGCGACAAAACGGCGGTAAAAACGTCAGTAAAAATGCTCGAAGCGCTACGCTCAGGTGTGAATGCAGTCTTAGGGCTGCACACCTTTCAAATTGGGGCAAGCTGCATCCTAATACTGTACACAGTACCTTGCAGCCGAAGCTGCATTAAAACACATGGCCCATTCATGGACTATGGGTCTCAGACCTGTGTAAATGGGGCCTTAAGCCTCGTACACACAGTCGAACTTCCATCTGACTTTTCTGTGTTTTTTTTTGTCCGAACAGAGTTGGTTGGGAACACCCATAGCATACACACGCTCTGACTTTTCTGCAAACTTTCTTAAAACTTCTTACAACATCACGTGTTTTTTTCTGATCTTTACTGCCACCCTTTGGTCAACTTCTGCTATTTGTTGGTTGATTTTAACATTAGTTGTTTTGTCCATCGGACTAAAGTCCGATGGTTTTCTGTACACACGGTCGGACTTTGCTCCATCGGACTTTTGTTGGGCAAAAGTTTGTCCGTTTGCAGACCCAACTTTTGTCCGATGAAATCCAAAACCAAACGAAAAAAGTTTGTCCGATGGAGCGTACACACGGTCGGATTGTTGGTCCAACTTGCTCAAAACAAAGTTTGTTGGGCAAAAGTCCGACCGTGTGTATGGGGCTTATAAGTAATGAAAATGAATTAGTCAATCAATTGTAAGTGAATGTAAACATGCTTGGGGCAAACATAGATCTATAGTTGGACAAAAAAGGAGGGGGAAAAAATGGACAGG
This sequence comes from Rana muscosa, assembly GCA_029206835.1. NCBI lineage: Eukaryota > Metazoa > Chordata > Amphibia > Anura > Ranidae > Rana > Rana muscosa. Next base: position 205,883,669 of record CM055116.1, on the reverse strand, counting down.
CTTGATGAATCGCCTGGTGTTTTTTGCCATCATCTGTGTTTTTTTATGTTAAAATTGGGGGGGGGGGAGGGCACAGAATCTCAATTTCTAGAGCTTTTGGGGCGGCTGTAGATCTAAATGCATGGTTGGACGTGCATTCAGAAGCTGACCACAATTGATCACCTGAATGCTCCCTAAACCTGATTACATTGTGCAACTATTTGTGTTTAGCCTGTAGCATAGAGATGGCGATTTAGGCTCTGTGGAAACCTCTGACATGGATTTATCAGGGGCAATCAATAGCAAATGGACAGTCCCGTGTCTGCTGGTACCCCACATATTTTAGATCATTTTTAGCCAGATAAGGAGACTGTCTTCTAAGGTCTATGGGCACCTGTACAGATACTAAATTACTAACAAGTCACTACAATAATGTGAACAGCACTTTGTATCATACATATAACGCCATCTGCATACAAAGTCTTTGTGTACATTTGATTTCTCAGATGTGCTGGGGGAAAAAAAAAACTGTTTAAACTGTACAATTTCATGTAGTCATTTATGAAAAACAAACCACACTTTTAATGACCGTCTTGTACAAGCCTGCACTCGCAAACGTGCGGTCATGTGCTATTGTTCTCAAATTTTTATACCCGAGGAGAAATTAAGAGGCTAAAATACAACTTGAAACACTTTGTCTTGTTCGTGGGGTTTTTTTTTTTTTTTTTTTTTTTATATTATGATTAAAGTTTATGGATAAATTAGATGATTAGGAAATGCAACAATGTAAACTAAAATGTTGATAATATTTATGCTGAACTCAAAATGGTTATGGTTATTATAGGACATTTCCTGATTTTTGCTGATGTTTTCATATGCACATGTAGCGGGTATGTGAATTTAGAGGAGGCATCTGGGTGGTAGTGTAACCCAGATGCACGGATTGTTAGGGAATTTGGGACCATTTGTTGTTCCTGGAGGACTCTGGTGGTGTGAGGTTCCCTTCGGCCTGTGGGTGGCGCTGTCGCACTGGGCCGGGGTTGAGCCCTCACTGTAGTACCGTACCCTTTTTGTCCTCTTCTGGTGGTTGTACCCCCGGAGCGGGGAACCTGTGGTAACGCTGAGGGAGAGGAGATAAAAGGGGGCGGATGCACGGAACACGGGGGTTCAGAGTCATGGGTCAGAGTCGCGCTGTCAGGGAAATTCCCCGTCTGTTGTCACCAATCTGCGCTCAGTGCGCATGCGCGGCAAAACGGCGCATCGGCGCATGTGCGGCGGGACGGCGCTTCGGCGTGCTCGGGTGCGCGCACCGGCGCAACGACGAATGCGTGTGCGCAATAGCTCGCCAATGGGACTACAGGCGGGCCTATTTAAACAGACGCATTAACACTATCTGGTTGCTGGTTTGTCAGCTTTACTGTGTTTCCTTGTGCCTGAAAGAAGTTAAAGTTCTCCTGCTGTGACCCGGACCGGATTTGACTACGCTTCTGCTTCTCCTGAACCTGACCCCTTGGCTTGCTAAACGGACTTCTACCTCTCTCCTTGTGCTTGACCCTCGGCCTGTGACCCGGATCTGCTGCCTGTCTCCAGCCCTCTACCTTCTGCCTGTACCCTGGACTTCTTGCCTAACCTGACTAGTCTGGTGCTTTCTGCTAAACTCCTAGACGGACTTGTGCCCTTGCTACTGGTTGCTGTTTGACCCTGTCTACCCTTGGTGTTTGACTCCCGGCCTGTTCTTCAGACTCATCCCTGCTAGATTCTTCAGCAAGACACCTCTACCTGCTGGTGGCCAGTGCTCCCTCGTGCTGTCCTCTCCCTGTCTCACCTCCAGGGGGCGGAGTGCGCTTGGGTGCAAGGGTGAACCACTCCCGGCATCTCGGCCTCGGTAAGTGCGTAGTCTGATAGTACAAACCAGCCGATGTCTAAAGGCCGACAGAGTGCGTTCCCCATTTGACACTCTCTGCCAGCAGGTCTCCACCCTAACGGACACTGTCCAAAGACTCCAAGAGGGATATACTCAGATTGATGGCTGTCTTCAACAGCTCACCAGTCTCCTAGGACCAGGCCCCACAGCTGCCACCTCTGCCAACACCGCCACCAACTCCCAAGTACCTACGAGTTCTACAGTAGTGATGGCCACCCCTGAACCCAGGGTCCCTATTCCGGAACGTTTTTCGGGTGTCCGCAAAAAATACCGGGCCTTTAAAAACGCCTGCTCCCTCTACCTTGCCCTCCAACCAAGGACCTTCTCTTCGGAAGCAGTAAAAGTGGGGTTTATCATCTCTCTCTTAACGGATGACCCTCAAGCCTGGGCCCATGGCCTGATGGAGCAACAGAGCCCCATATTGGACTCAGTAGAGACATTTTTTGAACATATGGCTCAATTATACGATGATCCCCAGCGATCAGCCACGGCCGAGTCGGTCCTCCATAGCCTAACTCAGGGGAGAAGACCGGTGGAAGACTATACGTCGGAATTTAGGAAATGGTCCGCCGACACCAAATGGAATGAGGCGGCCCTCAGATACCAATACCGCCAGAGACTATCTGAGACTCTCAAGGACGAGCTGGCCAGGATCGAAACCCCCACTACCTTGGAGAACCTGATCCAATCTGCCATACAACTCGATAGGCGTCTGCGTGAACGACGTCGTCCCAACTGGCCTCCATCCAGGACTGTACCTCACTACCCACCAACCTCTGCGCCTGCAGTCACACCTCTTCCTGAGCCAGAACCCATGCAGCTCGGGTTGGTTCGGGCTCCCCTGACTCCTGAGGAAAAACAGCGAAGGCGCCAGGCCAATCTGTGCCTATATTGGGGGGGCGCCGGCCACTTCCTCCTCAACTGCCCCGTAAGACCTAGTAAGTCTATCTCTAAAGACACTTTAAACTATCAACTCTTTGACAACCCTCAGTCTTATGTCATTCTCTTTGTGTCTCTACAGCTGCCGGAAGGGGCAATCCGCCTCCCGGCAATTATTGATTTCTGGAGCCTGCAGCTGCTTCCTGGACTCTGCCTTAGCCTCAAGATTCCATGTCCCCACTCAACCTAAGGACCACTGCCTTCAGATCCACCTGGCGGATGGGTCCTTGCCCCATTCAGGGCTGATCACGCAGGAAACCACACCTATCCTTGCCATCTCTGACTCAGGTCATCAAGAACTTCTCCGGTTAGACCTCATACCTTCCCCGATGTTCCCCATCATCCTGGGTCTTCCCTGGCTACAGGCACACGAGCCCCTCATAAATTGGGTGAAGAAAGAGGTTAGCTTCACCTCCTCCTATTGTTCCCAGAACTGTCTTGCCTCTGCCTCTACGGTCTGCGCTTCCATGATTGCCAAGCCGGACAACCTACAGCATGTTCCTTCAGTCTATCTAGAATTCCGGGACGTGTTCGATAAGCAGCAAGCCGACCATCTACCACCTCATCGGCCCTATGATTGCCCTATCGATCTCTTGCCGGGCTCTAAAATTCTGTTCGGACGTATCTTTCCGTTGTCCGAAACCGAGTTGAAAGCCCTCAAGGCTTATATTGATGAAAACCTCCCAGAAAAGATTTATTCGCCCTTCCTCCTCTCCAGCCGGTGCAGGAATCTTCTTTGTGGAAAAGAAAGACGGGTCCTTTAAGACCCTGTATCGATTACCGGGACCTAAACAAGATAACCATTAAGAACAGGTACCCACTACCCCTTATTCCGGAGCTATTTCAGCGCTTCCGATCTGCTCGGGTCTTTTCCAAACTGGATCTACGGGGGGCCTACAATCTTATCAGAATCAGGGCCGGAGACGAGTGGAAAACCACCTTCAGATCTCGTTTCGGACACTTTGAGTATTCGGTCATGCCGTTCGGTCTTTGTAATGCTCCAGCCACCTTCCAACACCTAGTCAACGACATTTTCAGACAGCACCTTGATGACTTCTTAGTAGTGTACCTGGACGATATCCTCATCTTTTCCACCAACATCGAACTCCACCGGGCTCATGTCATGAAGGTCCTCACCATCCTTCGGAAGCACAAACTCTACCTCAAAGCTGAGAAATGCGAGTTCGAAAAGACCACCGTACAGTTCCTCGGCTTTATCATTTCCATCGATGGGGTCGCGATGGACCCGCAGAAGGTGAAGGCCATTCAGGACTTGCCAGCCCCAACCGACAAGAAGGGGGTACAGCGGTTTATAGGCTTCGTCAACTTCTATAGGAGATTCATTGTGGGCTTTTCCTCCATTGTGGCCCCAATAACCCAACTTACCCGGCAAAATAACCGTTTTCACTGGTCTCCAGAAGCTCAAGAGGCCTTCTCTCGCCTCAAGGACGTCTTCACTTCAGCACCAGTACTTCAGCACCCGGATCCTCTACTGCCGTTCACCCTGGAAGTGGACGCCTCTGAGACAGCCATCGGAGCCATCCTCTCTCAAAGACGAGGCCCCAAGGCTCTCCTGTATCCAGTAGCCTTTGCCTCTAAAAAGTTGACTCCCCCGGAGTGAAACTATGATGTAGGGGACCGGGAATTACTGGCCATAAAATTCGCACTGGAGGAATAGCGATACCTTCTGGAGGGGGCAGTACACCCCATCATGATCTTCACAGATCATAAAAATCTAGAGTACCTAAGAACAGCTCAACGTCTACGCCCCAGGCAGGCCCGTTGGGCCCTTTTCTTCACCCGGTTCAACTTTCACATTTCCTATAGACCCGGCTCCAAGAATGGGAAGGCGGATGCGCTATCCAGGATGTTTCCGGAAACCCCTCAGTCGGCCCAACCGGGCACCATTCTGTCAGCTCAGAACTTTCTGTTGATTCCCCGGGCTGATCTACTCACCTCTATTAAAATCGCTTCCGGGCTCTGCTCTGATCCGGTCACTACCTCCCTGGAGAAGCGGGACGGCCTATTCTGGTCCCAGGACAAGATTTTCGTCCCTCTGGAAACAAGACCGCTGGTCTTGAGGACCTTCCACGATCTCAAACTGGCAGGTCACTTCGGAGCACGTAAATCGTCGGAACTTGTTGCTCCTTCTGGTGGCCAGGCTGGAGGCAAGATTGTAAGTCTTATGTCGCTTCCTGCACTCAGTGTCAGCGTAACAAGGGGTCAAACACCAAGAGTTGGGGCCTGCTCAAGCCCTTACCCATTCCTGAGCACCCTTGGGCGGACGTGTCCATGGACTTTATCGTGGACTTGCCTTCCTCCGGAGGGTTTACCACGATTCTGGTCGTTGTGGACCGCCTCTCAAAAATGGCTCACTTTTTACCGATGATTGGGACACCTTCAGCCATGGATACTGCTCAAATCTTTTTTAAGGAGATAACCAGGCTTCATGGAATACCAAAGAGTATCACCTCCGACAGAGGTGTCCAGTTCACTTCGAAATTCTGGAAGGAACTCTGCAAGTCACTAGAAGTCAAAACCTGCCTCTCGTCAGCGTACCACCCCCAAAGCAATGGCCAGACAGAAAGAACCAATCAGACCCTGGAGCAATACCTCGGTTGTTTCTGCTCTGCTTCCCAGGATGACTGGGCATCTCTACTTCCTTACGCAGAGTTTGCCTATAACAATTCAATGCATTCTGCTACCAATCAAACCCCCTTTTGGGCCAATTTCGGTTTTCATCCCTCCTTTCTCCCTGAAAACATCCCCGAGAGCCCTGTTCCCGCGGTCCAGGACCGAGTGGCCTCTGTCCAGGTGAATTTCCAAAGACTCCAGGAGATGATGCGGAATGCTCAAGGATCCTACAAGAAATTTTATGACCGGGGAGGAAGGAAAACCCGGCGTTCAGAGTCGGGGAAAAAGTTTGGCTTTCCGCCGCCAACCTCAGATTGCCTATTTCCTCTCGAAAGCTCGGCCCTAGATTTATCGGGCCCTTCAAGATCAAACGAGCTATTAATCCTGTGGCTTTTGAACTAGCATTACCTGATTCCTATAGGATTCACCCAGTGTTCCACTCATCTTTATTAAAACCCGTCATTCCCAACGCCTTTCCTGGAAGAGATGAACCTCCTCCACCACCAGTTGAAGTAGATGGGGAAAAGGAATTTGAGATGGAATCCATCCTGGGCTGTAGGAAAAAAGGCAGACAGTTACAATACTTAATTAAATGGAAAGGGTACCCCCCGGAAGACAACTCCTGGGAACCATCCAGGAACTTGCATGCTCCTCGCCTAATACGAGCCTTTCACCAAGAACATCCGGAACTAATGGCCAGTCTGGGCGTCCGGAGTCCGCCCCTCGGGGGGGGGCACTGTCAGGGAAATTCCCCGTCTGTTGTCACCAATCTGCGCTCAGTGCGCATGCGCGGCAAAACGGCGCATCGGCGCATGCGCGGCGGGACGGCGCTTCGGCGTGCTCGGGTGCGCGCAACGACGAATGCGCGTGCGCAATAGCTCGCCAATGGGACTACAGGCGGGTCTATTTAAACAGACGCAGTAACACTATCTGGTTGCTGGTTTGTCAGCTTTACTGTGTTTCCTTGTGCCTGAAAGAAGTTAAAGTTCTCCTGCTGTGACCCGGACCGGATTTGACTACGCTTCTGCTTCTCCTGAACCTGATCCCTTGGCTTGCTAAACGGACTTCTACCTCTCTCCTTGTGCTTGACCCTCGGCCTGTGACCCGGATCTGCTGCCTGTCTCCAGCCCTCTACCTTCTGCCTGTACCCTGGACTTCTTGCCTAACCTAACTAGTCTGGTGCTTTCTGCTAAACTCCTAGACGGACTTGTGCCCTTGCTACTGGTTGCTGTTTGACCCTGTCTACCCTTGGTGTTTGACTCCCGGCCTGTTCTTCAGACTCATCCCTGCTAGATTCTTCAGCAAGACACCTCTACCTGCTGGTGGCCAGTGATCCCTCGTGCTGTCCTCTCCCTGTCTCACCTCCAGGGCGCGGAGTGCGCTTGGGTGCAAGGGTGAACCACTCCCGGCATCTCGGCCTCGGTAAGTACGTAGTCTGATACGCGCCCAGGCACCTTCAGCCTGGGTGCCGGTGTTCCGGAGTTCCGGGCCCAGGTGCCCTTGACCTGGCCGGAGCGGGAGATGGAGTCCATCCCGGGCACCTTTAGCCTGGGGTGAGGTACTATTGAGGAGGCCTGGGGCCCAGTATCTTCGACTGGGTCCCGCAAGGGTGGAGGAATCCGAGGGGGCCCTAAAGCCTTGGGTGCCCGAGTCTGAGATGAGGAGGCCAGGGAGCGTAACCCCTTGGAACAGTCCGGTGCAGCATTGCTGGTGACGGCAGGGCCTCTGGTAACTCTCTTGGACGGATGTCTTCCCCTCTGACGGGCTGCGCTTAGTGAAGGTAATTCACTCTGTTTTACACAGTCGGTGGCAGCGACTGTACGCCATAACCGTTAGATAGAACCAACCATTGTGGTGTCACCAAGGATTGTGCCTCGACCTACTCCCCACCTATACTAAACTGTTCTTTGGTCACAACCTGTCTGTGCTTAATGACGATTTATTGCTGTTGGAGAATAAATACGAGTTGGACCTTTTCAGTGGTGTGGAACTCCAGTTACTGGGAGCAGAGGGGATCATTTACAGAAAAGACTTGGCTCTGGGTTATGCACACGACCCGATGGTAAAATAGGTTCTGGCCTTCACCTCTATCCAAAAGAGGACATGGGCCGTGGTGTATCTCATCCCTCCTCCCATACTCCTCCCCCCCCCCCCCCCCCTAGACGAGACAACAAGCCGAGAAGAAGGGGTGAGAGGGGTGAGGTCGCTACACACATGTCTCCTAAAACCTGTGTCCCATTGCGGAGATTTCCTTTCACTTCCTGTCCCATATCCAAACAGGAAGTGAGGAAATCTCTGCAAATTAAAGGAATTCCTTGGAGACCCCCCTGGTCACCAGAACTAGTGTCCCTATTGGAAGATTTCCCCTCAATTACTTTTCTGGGGACCACCCAAAATTTTGGGGATTTTCTTTACTCTTTAATAATAATAATAATAATAATAATAATAATAATCAGGACAAATAGAGAAGTTGAATCTCCTTAACGGGGGCACAGACACCAACAGGTTCACACTGCTCAGACATGGAAGTCGGACAACTTACGATCCGACTTTGCCCTATGACTTCATGTCCGACTTCAATGAAAAGGATTTGACTTTGATCCACCCGTACCAGGCCCTTTGAGTCTGGTATAAATCTTGAGGGGGAAACCCCACACCAAAAAAAAAAAAAAAACCCCTTCGGATTTTTAGGGGAACCGTACACCAAAACAAACCATACCAGACCAGGGCATTGACTTCACAAGGGATGGGGTCTCTGGATGACGTCACTGGATTGCCATGCCCCATGGCTATAGAATAAATGGCAGACTGCAGGAGCCGACAAAGTGGGAGCTAGCATCGGGATTAGACACCTTGGAGCCACAACAGGGGACATTCCTCATTTTTAATAAAGGACTTGTCAAAAAAAATTATCTTTTTTTGGGTGAATGAGTAGAGGTACAATGTACCCCATACTCATTCACGGGGGGGGGATCTGGGTGCCTCCTTGTTAAAGAGGGCTACCAGATTCCGATATGCCCCCTGCCCGCAGGCCCCCACAACCACCACACTGGGTTGTCGGGAAGAGGCCCTTGTCCCCATCAACCACCCCCCCTTTTCCTGGGATGCATGCTTAGATATGTGTCTGGTATGGATTTTAGTGAATACCCCACGCAACTTTTTATTTTGGCATGGGGGGGGGGGGTAGGTTACGTTTGCCTTTCCTACAATCTGCTCTCACACAGTGTATGCCAAGACTACACCCAGTGCTGAATGAGGAAGTAAAAATTCTACCACGATGTAAGAATTCTAAAGAATCTAGCAAGCTTAAGACAGCAGATATACATGTAAAACCTATGTAGGGAGATTTGTTTAATCTCTGTGTATCATCTGAGGCTGTTCACTTCACTGGGGTCATGTGAGGGTTTGCATCCACTTCAAAGCTTGGTGTCGCCTTTTTTTTTTTTTTTCCCATAGTTACACGGGTCCTGGAGCCGTAAGTATGTATGTGCCATATGGGATGCAACTGGGACGTTGGGTAGTATGCACCGCTACTACTCTGATCAACGCTGTCTTTGGGCTCCCGTCCAAAGCAGTCCTGATGCCCAATGAGCGACCTGCTGTGTTTAGGGCAGCCGCTTTGCACAGGATCTGGAAGACAGCGGCGATCACTGTAAGAGCGGTGCCTGCTACAGTGACTTCCAGCTTCCACGGGGATCGGCCAGGTATGGCGCATAGAAACGTTGGTCCAAACTGGCGCAAAGTAACTATGGAAAAAGTCAAACCTAAACTTCAGCTTGCCTTTGTACCTCCCAAAAGCATATACATACACGCTCAGCTGAACTGAGCTTTAGGCTGGGTTCACACTAGTGCGAATTGGATGCAAATTGCACCGGAGTCGCTGCGGAGGAGTCCTGTGCGTCTTTTGGTTCGTTTCAGGTCCGAATTCAGGCTAAAGTCGGACCTGAAACGGTGAACGAGGATGCACCAGACTTTTTAATTTTGGTTATTATTGAAGAGAAACAGATATATATGATGAAACAATAAACCTTTAGTGAGCTTCATAGAGTGTATATTTTAGAAAACTGGAATCATGTTGTTCCATTTGGTGTAAATGTTTAACCAGTACAATGATTATGTGGGAACTGGGTTAGATGCAGTCAGTGCCTCTTCATGTTATAAAGTTCCCTTACACTGTGTGTCACAACCTTTTACACACTTCAGCTTACTGTAGTAAAGGTTGTGAAGCGCCCTTTGTGTTCTATAGTGATGAGCCGAACACCCCCGGGTTCGGTTCGCACCAGAACCCGCGAACGGACCGAAAGTTCGTACGAACATTAGAACCCTATTAAATACAATGGATGCGAACGTTCGAATTCTAAAGTGCTAATTATAACAACTATTATGCATGTTATTGTCCTAAAAAGGGTTTGGGAACCCGGGTTCTGCACCAGGGGACATGTATCAATGCAAAAAGAAGTTTTAAAAACGGTCGTTTTTCGGGAGCAGTCATTTTAATGATGCATAAAGTGAAAAAAAAAAGTCAAATATTCCTTTAAATATCGTACCTGGGGGGTGTCTAAAGTATGCCTGTGAAGTGCCACGTGTTTCCCGTGTTTAGAACTGTCCCTGCACAAAATGACACTTCTAAAAGGAAAAAAAAGCCATTTAAAACTTCTTGCGGCTTTAATGTAATGTCTGGTCCCGGTAATATGGATGAAAATCTTTAAGAAAAATGGCATAGCTACCCCATGACCCCCCCCCCCCCCCCTACCCCAGCCCATTACCAGCCCCTTTGGGTCTTGTATGGATATTAAGGGGAACCCCGCACATAAAATAAAAAAGGCCCTATATACTCTGAACAGCCGTATACAGGCGGTGCATACAAGACAGGGACTGTAGGTTTGTTCTTATGTAGAATGTGTTTGTAATTTTGAACAGGTACATTGTTGAAGTGTAGCTCCAGCCCAAAAATCTATTTTTAAACTTTTTGGAAAACATAGGTAAGGGTTATCACCCCTGTAACATTTGTTTTGCTGTCTGTGCCCCTGTTCAGAACATTTCACCTCACTTTCCGTCCCAATGACAACTGTTTTTGAAATGTGGTGTTTTTCTTGAAACAAGGATTGCTGATAAAGCATCAGTACAGAGGAGACACCTTTCTCCCATATTTATTCTTACAGGAGAGAATTTTCCTTCCTAGGGGTAGATTTCCTCTCACTTCCTGTTGTCTTCTTTCGTTTGCAAGTAGGAGTCGTTTGTAAGTTGGATGTTTGAAAGTAGGGACCTGCCGTATATACTCTGCAGAAATAGGCCCCTTAGTTGTTGGTGTTGGCACAACACTGTAAGCACTCACAGTTACTCTTGGTTGGTGCTGGAACGCCCTGCTGTCAACTATTATATCAGGAATTTTAATTACATATAATTGTTGAACAGTGGTAGTAAAAATTGGGCCTTTGATGGTGGTGCTGGTGCCACAACACTGTAAGCCCTCAGAGTTACTCTTGGTGGGTGCAGGAATGGGCCCTGCTGTGAATTATTAGATCAAGAATTGTAATTACATGCCCCTTTTGAACAGGGGCTGAAAAATTGGGCCTTTCGTGGTGGTGGTGGTGGTGGCGTTGCCACAACACTGTAAGCCCTCAGACTTACTCTTGGTGGGTGCAGGAATGGGCCCTGCTGTGAATTATTACATCAAGAATTGTAATTGCATGCCCCTGTTGAACAGGGGCTGAAAAATTGGGCCTTAGGCACTGGTGGCACAACACTACAACCCCTCACAGATACTGTACTTGGAGCACAGCAATGAGCCCTATGGCAAATTATTGCTAAAAAAATTGTAAGTACACGCCCCTGTAAAACAGGGGCTGAAAAATTGGGCCTTAGCCACTGGTGGCGGCACCCATAAACAAAAATGATCTTCCAAGCTATCATCATCAATCGTATCATTGAGGACTCGGAGGAGGAGGATAGCCAGTCAACATAACAGCACAGGCACTCAGCATCAGCATCAGTCTTGAAGGGACGTGACATGTTAAAATCAATTAGTCTGTTATATCAGCATCAGGTGTGTGGTAGCTGGTGGTGATCCAAGACTGGTTCATCTTGATGAAAGTCAGTCGATCAACCGAGTCGGTGGACAGGCGCACCCTGTGATCCGTGACAAATCCTCCAGCAGCACTGAATGTGCGTTCCGAAAGAACGCTGGATGCAGGACAGGCCAGTAGCTCAATTGCATACTGTGCAAGCTCTGGCCAGTGATCCATCCTCAAGACCCAGTAAGCCAGAGGATTTTCGGTGGGGAAGGTGTCCAAGTCTGACCTTGCCCCTAGATATTCCTGCACCATGTTTATCAGACGCTGGCGATGGTTGCTGGAACCAATCATACTTTGGGGCTGCGGACTAAAGAATTGTCAGAACGCATCGGTCAGACGGCCACCTTCCCCACCGCTCCTTCTTTGACTGGCCGAAGCCTCAGCAACTCGTTGTCCTGGACCAGGAGTTTGTAACCTCCCAGTCTCTGGGAACGCGTTGCACAGACCTTTCTGCAAGGCCTCCCGGAGTTGTCTCATCCTCTGCTCCCTCTGCGACGGTAACATAAGGTCCGCAACCTTACCCTTGTACCGTGGATCAAGGAGAGTGGCCAGCCAGTAATGGTCCCTCTCCTTGATCCGAAGAATACGAGGATCCTTCCGCAGACTTTGCAGGATCAGGGAGGCCATGCAGCGTAGGTTTGCTGAGGCATTCGCTCCGGAGTCCTCTGGGTCACTAAGGACGACATGATCCGCAGTCACCTCCTCCCAGCCACGTACAAGTCCACTGGTTTCTTGGGACTGTAAATCATCCCTAAAAGACTGCTGCTGATGATGCTGAGTGCCAGCCTCCACCTCCATGCTGACACAATCCTCCTCCTCCTCCTCCTCCTCCTCCTCCTCCTCCTCCTCCTCCTCCTCCTCTTCCTCTTCCTGTGCGATGGGTGGGACAGAAGGAACACTGTCTGGGTAAAGGGGGCCTTGAGAGGCAAGGAAGTCCTCCTCTTCCTGCCTCTGTTCTGCCTCAAGTGCCCTGTCCATTATTCCACGCAGCATGTGCTCCAACAGGTGGACAAGAGGTACAGTGTCACTGATGCATGCACTGTCACTGCTCACCATCCTCGTGGCCTCCTCAAATGGTGCCAGGACAGTGCATGCATCCCTGATCATGCCCCACTGGCGTGGAGAAAAAAAACCAAGCTCCCCTGACCCTGTCCTGGTGCCGTAGTCGCACAGGTACTCATTGATGGCCCTCTGCTGCGTGTGCAGCCGCTGCAGCATGGCCAACGTTGAGTTCCACCTGGTGGACATGTCACATATAAGGCGGTTCTTGGGCAGGTTCAACTCCTTTTGCAGCTCAGCCAGGCGAGCACTGGCATTATAAGATCTGCGGAAATGCACACAGACTTTCCTGGCCTGCCTCAGGACATCCTGTAAGCCCGGGTACCTGCCCAAGAACCGCTGCACCACCAGGTTAAGGACGTGAGCCACACAGGGCACATGGGTCAGTTGTCCCTGTCGGAGGGCGGAGAGGAGGTTGGTGCCATTGTCGCAAACCACCATTCCTGGCTTAAGCTGGCGTGGCGTCAACCACCTCTCGGCCTGGCCCTGCAGAGCAGACAGGACCTCTGCCCCAGTGTGGCTTCTGTCCCCCAAACACACCAGCGCAAGCACGGCATGGCATCTTTTTGCCTGCGTACTTGCGTAGCCCCGTGAACGGCTACGGAGCACCGCTGGTTCATAGGACAAACCACAGGAAGAGGCCATGGAGGAAGAAGAAGAGGAGGGGGTGGAGGAGAGAGGTGTGTCACAACCAGTAGTAGCATTTTGGAGGCGTGGCGGTGGGACAACCTCCAACACTACTGCACCTTGTCCTGCATCCTTCCCAGCTGCCAAAAGAGTGACCCAATGGGCCGTGAAAGAAAGGTAACGTCCCTGTCCATGCCTGCTGGACCATGAGTCAGCGGTAATATGCACCTTACCGCTGACCGCCCTGTCCAGCGAGGCCAAGACATTGCCTTCCACATGCCGGTAGAGAGCCGGAATAGCCTTCCGTGAGAAAAAGTGGCGTTTGGGAACCTGCCACTGAGGAACCGCACATTGCACAAACTCACGGAAGGGGGCCGAGTCTACCAACTGAAAAGGCAGCAGTTGAAGCGCTAGCAATTTAGCCAAGCTAGCATTCAACCGCTGGGCATGTGGATGGCTGGGAGTGAACTTCTTTCGACGGTCCAGCAGCTGGGGCAGGGAAATTTGCCTGCTAGAATCGGACGTCGGTGTACTGCTAGCAGAGTGGCCGCAAGTACTTGGCTGTGACACACCTAATTCTACACCTTCATTCCTCTCAGTGCATGTTTCTGAGAGGACTGAAGTTATAGTGGGGTTGGAGATCCCAGCTGATGCGGTGCAAGGAGAGGTCCGCTTTGTTCTTTGGTGTGGGTCTTTGAGGTAGGCTTGCCAACGAGCTGCATGGCAGGTCAACATATGTCTGGTCAGGCATGTGGTACCCAAGCGGCTGATGTTTTGGCCACGCGATATACGCTTGAGACATATGTTGCAAACAGCAGCTGTGCGATCTGATGCACTAGCCTCAAAAAAGGCCCACACCAAGGAACTTTTTGAATGACGGGCAGAGGCAGCGCCCTGCACAGGCGGAGCTCTGCGGTGTGATTCCGTCGGTGTACTGCCCTTACGCTGGCCACCAAAGGGCATCCTGTCTCGTTGGAGATGTGCCTCCTCCTCATCCTCCTCCTCCTCTCTCCTATTAGGCACCCACGTGGAGTCAGTGACCTCATCATCCCCTCCCTCCTCATCACTGGAGCCAATCTGGCAGTATGCTGCAGCTGCTGGAACATGACTGCCAGATTGGTGTCCTTCTTGAGCATCCCCTCTGTCTGCTCTCACCCTACTGCCTTCCTGTAGCTGGGTTTCATCATCAGACCCTTCGAAACGCTGGGCATCCTCCTGGAGCATGTACCCAACACTGTGCTCAAACAGTTCGGGGGACTCCTCAGGAGGAGGACATGGTGGGTCTAGGGAAGGAGTGACTGATGATGAGTCTGACATTGATACCAGGGAAGAGGACGCTTTGGCAGCTGCTTTGCCAGTACCCTGAGCCTGGGTGAGAGAGGATGAGGAGGAGGAGGAGGGCCTGGTCATCCACTCTACCAAGTCTTCGGCATGATGTGGCTCAACATGTCCAGCTGCCGAAAATAAGGACAAGCGTGTCCCATGGCCATGTGCTGATGACAATGCACCGCGTCCACGACCAGCACTGTTGCCCCCAGACACAGAGCCTGCTTGCCCTCTTTTATTGCCTCCTGACTGTCTGCCTCTCCTTGTTTGCCTTCCAGACATTCTAATAGATGGCCTGCAGGGAGATGGGAAAAAAGCAATAAGGGCTACCTTCAGGTGTCCTTCTCTGTCCCTTGAAACAAGGACTTGCACAGTGAAAGAAACTGACACTCTCCCTACCTACAGTTTTCTGTCCCTAGAAAAAATGTTTTTTTTAAGCACAATATAGCACAAGGAGAATTCACTCACTGTCCTTCCAGGTCCCTTGAAACAAGGACTTGCACAGTGAAAGAAACTGACACTCTCCCTACCTACAGTTTTCTGTCCCTAGAAAAAATGTTTTTTTTAAGCACACTATAGCACAAGCACAAAACACACTGACACTCTCCCTACCTATCCTTCTCTTTCCCTAAACTAAAGGAATCCAGGTTAAGCAAGAAAGAAATAAAAGTCACTGTCCCTGCCTATGCTGCTCTATCCCTGCTCCGGAACACACTACACTAGGCCGCCGTGCTGGCGGCCTTTTATAGTGTGGGGCGTGTACTAAACACCCTCAGCAATAATTGGCCACAGGCATCCTGCCTGTGGTCAATCATTGCTCTCTTCGCTGCCGGCGCTGTGATTGGCCAAGCATGCGGGGTCACAGTGCATGCTTGGCCAATCACAGCGCCTGGATGACACTGCGATGGCGTAGTGCATTGTGGGCCGTTCGCGTCACTCGAATTTGGCGCGAACGGCCCAAATCGTTCGATCTTCGTCGAACGATCGAACAGCCGATGTTCGAGTCGAACGTATGTTCGACTCGAACACGAAGCTCATCCCTAGTGTTCTAGTGTCCTCATACACAGAGATGAAAGACAAGCATTCAACCATAACCTTACACGTCATAAAGCTGGCCATACACTGAGTGAATTTAAGCCGCTTACAAAAAAAAATTGTACAAAATTTTGGGTGGCCCTCTTGACACCCTTCCACCTGACATTGATCAGACAGCAAACTGTTAGCCGAACAAGAGCTGCAGCCAATAGGTGCTGCTGTTTGGGTATTCAGACAGCCGCCGGCACCAATATACTACTCTAATTCTAATTCTTAACCACTAGGTTGCTTATGCCTTAAGCCCCGTACACACGGTCTGACTTTTTGCCAACAAACTTCATTTTGAGCAAGTTTGACAAAAAATCCGACCGTGTGTACGCTCCATCGGACAAACTTTTTTGGTTTTCATCGGACAAAAGTTCGGTCTGCAAACGGACAAACTTTTGGCCAACAAAAGTCCGATGGAGCAAAGTCCGACCGTGTGTACAGAAAACCATAGGAATTTTGTCTGAGGAACAAATAATGTTAAAATCAACCAACAATAGCAGAAGTTGACCAAAGGGTGGCGGTAAAGAGCAGAAAAGAGCAGAAAAAACATGTGATGTTGGAAAAAGTTTGCAGAAAAGTCCTGTGGTGTGTATGCTATGGGTGTGCCCGGCCAACTCCATTCGGACAAAAATCCACGGAAAAGTCTGATGGAAGTCCGACCGTGTGTACGAGGCTTAAAGCTGGATACACACTATACAATTTTTTTTTATTTTTATTTTTTTAGATTTACCAAAACCATATAATGAGGTTAAGCCTAAACACTTTTTCTTTTTGTGTGCATTTAGACAGGTCATTGCCTTAGACTGGATTCACACTTATGCATTTTTAGTGCTTTTTGCATTTTGCAGATTTGTACTACAGTGCATTTAACACGGTTTCCTATGGGTGTTCTGTAGTGCAAAAGGTGTGAATCCCAACCTTACATAGTTGAAGGTAAATCCTAAAGGCAATCAAACAACAAAAGTGGTATAGTGTGTATCCAGCTTAACCACTTGCCGACCGCCGCACGCACTTATACGTCAACAGAATAGCGCTCCTGGGCAAAATGATGTTTTTGTGTGTATATATACGTCCCCTTTAAGGAAGCGGCATTTTGGACGCGTGCCCGCCACGAGCTCCGCGGACTCAATCGCCGCGGGGATACCCGCGATCGTCTCACGGTGAGGAAGAACGGGGAGATGCTGATGTAAACAGGCATCTTCCCCTCTCTGCCTAGTGACAATGACACTAATCACCGCTTCCTGTAATTGGAAAGGGTGATCGCTGTATTGTCACACACAGCCCATCCCCCCCCTACAGTAAGAATCGCTCCCTAGGGCACACTTAACCCCTACAGCGCCACCTAGTGGTTAACCCCTTCACTGCCAGTGTAATTTTCACAGTAATCGGTGCATTTTTATAGCACTGATCGATGTAAATATGACTGGTCCCAAAAATGTGTCAAAAGTGTCCGATGTGTCCGCCATAATGTCGCAGTCACGATAAAAAAACGCTGATCGCCGCCATTACTAGTTAAAAAAAAAAAAACTTCTTAATAAAAATGCCATAAAACTATCCCCTATTTTGTAGACGCTATAACTTTTGCGCAAACCGATCAACAAATCGCAATATGCGTTTAATTTTACCAAAAATATGTAGAAGAATACGTATCGGCCTAAACTGAGGGGGAAAAACTATTTTCTTTTTTTTTTTGGGGGGGGGGATATTTATTATAGCAAAAAGTATTTTTCAAAATTGTCGCTCTATTTGTGTTTATAGCGCAAAAATCAAAAACCGCAGAGGTGATCAAATACCACCAAAAAAGGACGTCAATTTTTTTTGGGAGCCACGTCGCACGACCGCGCAATTGTCAGTTAAAGCGACTCAGTGCTGAATCGCAAAAAGTGGAGTTCCAGCCTTTTTATGTTTATTAAAAGTCAGCAGCTACACTTTTTGTAGCTGCTGACTTTTAATAAACAGACACTTACCTGCTTCACAGTCCAGCGATGCGGCCGCATGGAGCGTCGCTCCTCTCCCCCCCCCCCTCTCTGCCGGCACCTTCATTCACATTGTGGGCACCCGGCCGTGACAGCTTTCAGCTTCACGGCCGGGCACTCACTGCGAATGCGCTCTATGAATGAGACAGGCGATTTCCTGGGACCTGTCACGTGTCCCAGGAGATCGCTTAAAGGGAGGGGCCGCCTAAGGCGAGAGGAGGAGTTGCCTAGGCGGTCTCTGGGCGAAGGAGGAAGTGGGACAGGAAGTCCCACTCCTACCGAAGCCCCCCCCCCAAAAAAATGACATGCCAAATGTGGCATGTAAGGGGGTGAGGCATGCTTAAAGCAGAAGTTCCACTTTTGGGTGGAACTCCGCTTTAACACAGAGAGAAGAGTTGTAAACTACCTTGGGATTGTACACCCCATTAACACCCATCATACCATAAGAACATACCTAAAATATAAAATAAAACACACAACAAGGATTGTAGAAAAGTTTAGGCCGCGGCCCCTTTATTGGGTTTAAAACAATTTTAATTATGAAATTAACTTTTAACCTTTAATACCAGAATCGCTGTTGACCATTAACAGACCAACATGCTTAGTCACTTAAAGCCCCATACACACGGTCGGACTTCCATCGGACTTTTCCGTGGTTTTTTGTCCGAACGGAGTTGGCCGGGCACACCCATAGCATACACACGCTCAAACTTTTCTGCAAACTTTCCCAAAACTTTTTGCAACATCACGTGTTTTTTCAGCTCTTTTCTGCTCTTTACCGCCACCCTTTGGTCAACTTCTGCTATTGTTGGTTGATTTTAACATTAGTTGCTTTGTCCATCGGACAAAAGTCCGATGGTTTTCTGTACACACGGTCGGACTTTGCTTCATCGGACTTTTGTTGGGCAAAAGTTTGTCCGTTTGCAGACCCAACTTTTGTCCGATGAAAACAAGAAAAAAGCAAAAAAAGTTTGTCCGATGGAGCGTACACACGGTCGGATTGTTGGTCCAACTTGCTCGACCCACTCTGGCACAGTTAGTCTAGGGTTATACTTATACCACATTCAATTGTATTGCATGAATTAATCTCTAACAGCAAGACAACACACTAAGGCGAGAGATTGATTATAACGGTTTTACTCTTATAGTAAATAGCATAGGTATAACATCACACATGCAACTGGCTTGCAGAGCCCTGCAGCAATCAATTCAGCACGCTATAATGGCGCTGCGCGGTACTACACCACGCGTAGCTATTATGGTGTGCGCGCCCTATGGCGCACTAAACAATGTATTATCTCCCCAACCGAGTCAGGTCTGACATGGAGTAAATCTCAGTCACTTCCTATAAGGATTTCTTCGCATGCCAGCTTTCGGTGGTGCACTTGATGAAATTCTAGTTTGTAATCCACAACGGCAGTAACTTGGAACAACTATACTGGGAGGGGAGGGGGGACACTTCAACTCTGTCCTGCTACCGGTCTCTCCCCGTGGAACAGCAGATAAACAAACTGTGGGCCTATGCAGTTCTATAGGCCTGAACACGACAGTCTATTGGTCTGGGCAGGTGCCCGCTTACCACTCCGGACACGATCCCAGTCCGGGACTTCCACCTGCTGTGTATCCGCACACAGCGTCTGCAACGATCGGGTCCCCGATCCAACTGATGTCCTCACTCGACAAATCGGGATCCACCCAGGCTCCGCAGTGGGGTGGAAGGCTCTTCGGAAGTCACGCAAGGCCCCAGGCTTCGGGCCTTGCACCGCAGCAGATCCGCACAGGAAGACTGGTTGCTTGCAGCGCGGTGTCCAAAGAGGCCGAGCTCCGCCTCGCCTCTTCCTTAAATAGCCTCTCCCATGAGTCTCTGCGGTGGAAACTTTCCCCTGAGGCTGGATGGGGTTCTGGGTAACGTAGTCCTGGGGCCTTTAAAGGAGACCCCACTACACCAATAACAGACCAACTTGCTTAGTCACTAAGATTCAAGCAGTAATATCTTATATAAAACAAGTAACAGCGTACCGACCACTGTCCACCCACAAAGTGGGAGACATTACCCACATAAAGGGGGACCGCGACGGGGGGGAAATAAAGGGGAGGGAGGGTGGGAGAGCAGGTCAAAAGATCCAGAAGGAAGGCTGAGGAGAATCCAGAGGTGAGTCCAACTGACAGACCTGCGTTAAATGCTAACTCCGCCCAGTGACAGGGGAGGATATAAGTAAAAGGTTACACTCATTGGCTAGATGTCTCCCACCAAAGGATTTGTCACCAATCCAGTGTTCTACAGCTGATGTAAATCTTCCTAGCAACAGCAGGCAGCTTGTCACCTAAAACACAAAACAGAAAGAACCAGCAAAGCAGCCATAGAGAGACATGTACTTAATGTAGCGCCCTCCTCACTCCCCTCTTTCATCAGCTCGTCTGTCTCTTGTCTAGGGGTACCTTAGAGGAGAGAGAGCGGGGTCACCACGCCAAGCCTTCACCACGGTTAGTTGTGTGGTGTAAGCAAAAGTTCTTTCTTTACCTTCGGGTCAGTGTTCTGCACCTGGAGTCTCCAAAGAGAATTACCTTGAACAATGTCCGCCAGAAAATGAGCCCCACACCATACAAAGTCCAACACTCCTTTTATTCTTCTCAAGTGAACACAATCAGTTGAACTCCCTTAGAGAACAGAACAGACAAGGAGGTGTGGATGCGAGCAGGCCCAGACATAATGAACTCTCCACTTTCCTTCCTAAAAGTGGGCTGAGGTCTCCGAGCGAGGGGGGATTTCCTTCCAGGCGGTCTCCGATGGGAGGCTCACCTGTCACTGGCAATATGCTGCACCGGGTCTTCAAGTAAGTAGCTCCCACCGGTCCATTACGCCTTCCAGATTCGGGTACCCACTCCCTGGGTTCCCTAGGACCTCCTTCCCTCACGGAACTCAGTGGTGGGCACTGAGCTCCAGACCTCCATCCGAGTACCTCACCCCAGGCTAAAGGTGCCTGGGATGGAACACGAGCTCCGAACGTCCTCTAGGCCTAGGCCGCCTAGAAGACCAACACGAACCACCGCCCTCAGGCTGAAGGTGCCTGGGACTCGACCCCGTGACAAAGATGGCCGGACCCTTTATACCCTCTCCCAGCAAGCACGGACGGTTTCCCCGCCCCACCATACCGCTGCCGAGGGAGGACAAAAAGGGGACACGGCACACAGCAATGGTTCAACCCCAGCCCAGGGCGACAGCGCCACCTGCTGGGCTGCAGGCAACTGCACATTACTGGTGTCTCTGCCAGTTTTAAATACACAGAAAAGTGTATACCCGCTACATTAACAATTATCATAGCCCTCTATTAAGAGTAAAATGTATTTATTAAACAAATGGGTGTTGGGTGACAATCCCATGGGGCCACTTCTCTATTTTATTCTTTCGTGGCCCTGACATTCCCTCCTGTAAACCATAACTTTATACAGCATCTGAAAAATTACAATTAAATTTGTGATGAGATGTTTTTGTTTCAACATTCTGATATCGCAGCAACATCGGTCATGCTATGTTTATACATTTTAGGCCACATTCACACGGATGCTTTTTAGGCATCCAATATAAATTGCGGGCTGTACACTAGCTGTATGCAGGTATATGCCATGCTTCCGTAAACCTGCTCACGTGCACAGGTGTACATTCCAAATGTGGCTCTTGAGTATGCTGGGATTTGCACAAATGCAGCATAGAACCCACAAACAGCCATTTAATAATCTGGACGGCTGTACATAGATGTGCACACAGGGTGTGCCGTTCCCCTGCTTCCCTCCTCTCCTGAGTGGCGAAGGATCTTGTAAATATTTCACTAACTGGCCTGCTTTTCTGAATGAACACAGTGAGTAATCTGTAACGATGGCTCCTGTCTTCATTCTTAACTGAAGCATAGTAAACTGTTTGCTGCAACCTGAAAGAAAGCTTTCAGGCTGAATTTTGGAAGACGTGCATATTGAAGGGCTGATGGAGGGAAATTGGCGCTGTTCCCCCTCAAAATGACTCTGTAATCAGTGCAGGAACTGCCAGGTGAAAGGACTTTATCCTTCCATGTGTGGGGCCCATGGGAAGTGGTTTGCATCTTGCCATGAGGGCCGCAGAACCCACAGTACAATACAATCAGCATGCAGTTCCCCCATGCTAACATGGCCCTGCATTGGATGCAATGATGCAGAAGGACAGTCTACCACAGGATGGGGGAGCACCATCTCCAGGGGGGAGTTCTGGCAGGCCTCTTGCACACAGTACTGATGTTTGAGCATTTCTGAAAGTAATTTCAGGTGTTTGTGTTGCACGTATACATTTATTTAGGCAAAATCCTATTTAATATTCAAAATATTTGTTTATTGCACGTACCGGTGCAAAATACTAACTTGGAAAGCAGATTTTTATACTTATTTCATTTAACCCAGCGGGCTGAATAGAAAAAAACTGAGGAGCCTGCTGAACTAACTATCCAATGTTAGTACAGCGATCTCCCTGCTGAGCTATTGTGTTCTGACAGGGGGGCCATTGGCTATAAGCACTGATTGGATGCCGATCGGCTGGTTTTCCAGCATGCCCATTCAACAGTAGCTGGCAATTCCACAGGACACTTTCAGACAGGCTGATGTACACGAGGGCTGAATGTCAGCTAGTTTCTGCTGAACCGGTTTTCTGTCAGATTTTGTAGCGGAAGTGACGTTCCATCACAGCCATCTTGGTACACCCGCACTCGCCCACACCAAGCCTGCAATCTGAAGTCGCCAAGTGGACATCATCTCTTATTTTCACCACTTAACTGATCTTATATAGTGAAATACAGTATTTAGAGGTCCGTGACACTGTTTTGATGTTGAATTTTAAAAGCGGCGGCAAGACTGCTAATGTGACAGAACATCGCTGCTTTTAAAATTCAACATCAAAACAGTGTCACGGACCTCTAAATACTGTATTTCACTATATAAGCTCAGTTAAGGGGTGAAAATAGGTGTGAAATGCAAGATTTCGGTGGGTGTAAAAAGATGTCCGCTTGGCGACTTCAGACTGCAGGCTTAGTGTGGGCGAGTGCGGGGTGTACCAAGATGGCCATCAGAACGTCATTTCCGTTACAAGTGTAGCGGACACCCTCTCCCCAGTCCCCTCTATTAAAGGGTCTAGGGGTATGATAGGGGAGGGAGAGGGTGAGCTACGCCAGGCTTCTACGACAGGTGTGATGTGGTATCAGCAATGTCTCTGTTGTTTTTACCTTCGGGTCTGTGCTGTGCATCTGGATCCTCCCTCCAAGAGTCTCTGTGAACCTCGTCTGCCAGAAATTGAGCCCCACACCATTAACGTCCAACACACTTTTATTGTAGAACATAACATGGACTCCCTTGGCTATAGAACAGAAAAGGAGGTGTGGGTGCGAATAGGCCCAGACACAAATTTGATCCTCCACTCTCCTCCCTGAGAGTGGGCTATGGTCTCCGCACGAGGGAAATTCTCCTTCCGGACGGTCTCCGACAAGAGACTCACCCGTCACCGGCAGTCTGCTGCACCGAGTCTTCAGATGAGGAGCTCTTCCTGGTCCATTACGCCCACCTTGAATTCAGACGTCAATCCCCGGAGTGCCTTAGGATCCTTCCCTCGCGGACCACAGTGTTGGGCACTGAGCTCCGGACCTCCATCCAAGTACCTCACCCCAGGACTAAAGGTGCCTGAGGTGGAACACGATCCCCGGTGGTCCTCTAGGCCTAGGCCGCCTAGAGGACGGACACGAACCACCGTCCGCAGGCTGAAGGTGCCTGGGACTCCGACCCCGTGACCAAGATGGCCGGCCCCTTTATACCCCCTCCCAGCAAGCACGGCGGGTTCCCCGCCCCCCCCCCACCATACCGCTGCCGAGAGAGGACAAAAAGGAGGCTCAGCACACAGCGGTATCCGTCCGTCAGCCCATGGTGACAGCGCCACCCAGTGGGCCGCCGGGGACACACCACCGGTGTGACTGAAAAATTCAAAAATTACCCGGGAAAGTAAGTACCCGCTACACAAGTTTTGAAGAGTCGCCTAATCTGACAAACATCGGCAGATATTCGGCCCGTGTGTACCAGGCTTTACTTCTCTCCTAGAATAAACAAGCCGTTAACCCTTGCAGTGCTGGCCATGTTTGGGTTTTCTTCTGTTAAGGTACATCGAAGTGCTGCTGACCAGGACTGTGTAAAGATAACATTACACTTGCAGATTGCTCTCATTCAGTCCAGAGGGTTTAGCATAAGAAATCCAAATATTCCCCTAGCCAGGTTTAAAAAAGAAGTATGGGGTATTAAAAACATACCTAGGTAGATGCAACATCGATCCGATGCTGCATCTGTCCCCCGCCAGCTCTGCACTGAGAACTGAGCGATCAAACACCGCTGATCACCCAGACCGTCACCGGCTCTCTGCTCTGCCCCTCCAAATCTCTCTGGAGAGCTGGGCTGAGGAGGGGATAGAGCAGCTGAGAGGCTGAGCCAGCTGTCGGTGCAGGCATCTGGGTGGATCCCAGCTATAAAGTCGGGAGCTTTCCCTAGGCTGAACCAGCTAAGTGACACCTGCTATCGGCTGAAAATGGGTTACAAAAATGCACAATGAACTTCACTCCTGCGATCCATAGAAGTATAGCCAAATAAGATTTGGCCCTACTTCTCCCTTAAAGGGGCTGTAAACCCTTGTGTGTTTTTTTTTTTTTTGTTTGTTTGTTTTTCACCTTAATGCATCCTATGCATTAAGGTGAAAAAACATCTTGCAGTGTCCGGCCCCCCGTTTTACTTACCTGAGCCCCGAATTTGCGTGGGCGCGATCCCGCATCGCTCTCTCCACGGCTTCTCGGCTTTTCATTGGATAGATTAATGGCTGCGCAGCCATTGACTCCCGCTGCTGTCAAATCCAATGATGCGGTGGCTGGGGGGCAGGGCCGAATCATACACTTGGCGTCTTTGGATCCCGAGTGTATGACAAAGGGGCGCCCGCAAGGTAACCCACTCAGGAGAGCGCTTCCCAGAGAGGGGTTATCTAATGCGGGGAGGAGCCGCGAAAGCCGCCGTGGGACCCCAGAAGAGGATGTTCAGGGCCACTCTGTGCAAAACGAACTGCACAGTGGAGGTAAGTATATGTTTGTTATTTAAAAAAAAAATTGAACCTTTAATCACTTGCCGACCGCCGCACGCCGATGTACGTCGGCAGAATGGCATGGGCAGGCAGATAGGCGTACAGGTACGTCCCTTTAAATCTACCGTCCTGCATCGAGTTCCCGGGAGTCCCACGATTGCGGTCGGCAAGAGCAGAACAGGGGAATGCCTTGTGTAAACAAGGCATTCCCCTATTCTGCCTAGTGACACTGTCACTGATGACCGTTCCCCGTGATCGCGTCACGTGTAGCCACGCCCCCTCACAGTAACAATCACTCCCTAGGAAACACTTAACCCCTGAAGCGCCACCTAGTGGTTAACCCCTTCACTGCCAGTGTCGTTTTTACAGTAATCAGTGCATTTTTATAGCACTGATCGCTGTAAAAATGACTGGTCCCAAAATGGTGTCAAAAGTGTCCGCCATAATGTCAGTCACGGAAAAAATCGCTGATCGCCGCCATAACTAGTAAAAAAATAATTATTAATAAAAATGACATAACAGTCTCCTATTTTGTAGAAGCTATAACTTTTGCGCAAACCAATCAATAAACGCTTATTGCAATTTTTTTTTTCCCCCCAAAATATGTAGAAGAATACGTATCGGCCTAAACTATGGAGGAAAAAAAAAGTTTTTTTTGGGATACTTATTATAGTAAAAAATAATTTTTTCAAAATTGTCACTCTATTTTTGTTTATAGCGCAAAAAATAAAAACCGCAGAGGTGATCAAATACCACCAAAAGAAAGCTCTATTTGTAGGGGAGAAAAAGGACGCCAATTTTGTTTGGGACCTATGTCGCACGACCGCGCAATTGTCAGTTAAAGCGACACAGTGCCGAACCGCAAAAAGGGGCCTGGTCCTTTAGCTACAAAATGGTCCGGGGCTTAAGTGGTTAATATCACTTTAAGCATGGATGAAAGAATCTTCCACTGCCTGCCATTGTATTCCGAGAGCCGTCATCCCGGGCTGTCTGAATACCCAAACAGTGACTGCTACTGATTGAAGTGTTCAACTTTTTTCCACCTGGCTCCTTTAATTTCTCAAAGTATTGACAGCTGGGTTTAGTTTGCAGGGCCACCCATGGCTTGATTTTCAACCCTTTGACTGGATCGGATGAAATATGAGCCACATATAGGCAGTTTAAAGATGGATTAACCACTTCAATACCAGGCACTTATACAGCTTCCTGCCCAAGCCAATTTTGAGCTTTCAGCGCTGTCGCAATTTGAATGACAATTGCGCGGTCATGCTACACTGTACCCAAACAAATTTTTTTTCATTTTGTTCCCACAAATAGAGCTCTCTTTCGGTGGTATTTGATCGCCTCTGCGATTTTTATTTTTTGCACAACAAATAAAAAAAGAGCGAAAATTTTGAAAAAAAGGACGTTTTTCTTTGTTTCTGTTAATTTTTTTTTGTAAATAAGTACCTTTTCTACTTCAATGACGGGCCCTGATAAGGCGGCACTGACGGGCCCTGATAAGGCGGCACTGACGGGCCCTGATAAGGCGGCACTGACGGGCACCGATGAGGTGGCACCAATGAGGTGGCACTGATGATGGGCACTGATATGTGGCACTGGTATGCGGCACTGATTGGCACTCATAGGCGGCACTGATGGGCACTTATAGGCGGCACTGATAGGTGGCACGGACGGGCACTGATAGGTGGGCACTTATGGGCACAGATGGGCACGGATGGGCACTGATAGGTGGCGCTGATGGACACTAGTAGGTGGCACTGATGGACACTGATGTCCAGCAATGCCAGCCACCACACATCGTGGTGGTGCCATCATAGTGCCAGTCAGTGCCCATTTGTGGGCACTGATTGGCATATTTATTTTTTATTTATTTTTATTTTATTACATGTGGATGGCCATGGGGGCCATCCACATGCTTGGGGCTTCCTGGGGCGTCCTGGGGGGCTTTCCTGGTGGTCTAGTGTGGGTATCCGAAGGGGGGGGCTGCGCTGATAAACGATCAGCGCGAACCCCCCCTGTCAGGAGAGCCGTCGATCGGCTCTCCTCTACTCGCGTCTGTCAGACGCGAGTGAGGAAGAGCCGATCAACGGCTCTTCCTGTTTACATCGTGATCAGCCGTGATTGGACACGGCTGATCACGAGATCAGTGTAGCGGTGGGTCAGACTGACCCACCGATCGCCGCAATGCGCGCCCCCCCGGGCGCGCGGCGGCTGTTATCCCGCAGGACGTCATATGACGTCCAGTGTGGATAACAGAACCACTTCCCGGACGTCAATCTGCTATTGACTGGGCGGGAAGTGGTTAAAATATCACAGCAGGGAGGATTTCTTCCATCCCTTGCTTGTTTGGATGGGGGAACCCGTTCTATGTGTTCGTTTTGGCCTGCAGGCTGAATGAAAAGAAAGATGCATACCCAGCTTAAAGCGGAACTTTAGGCCCCTTTCACACTGAGGCGTTGCAATAACGCGCTAAAAACTATTAGCGCTATTTTTAACGCTAACGCCTATGCGTTTTTACCGTGGTTTTACAGCGGTACTCATTCATTTCAATGGGGATAGGCATTTTTACAGAGCTATTTTATGCGCCCCAAAGATGCTCCAAAAAAGCTGTTTGCAGGATTTTTTCCAACGCACAGCCAGCACAACGCCTCAGTGTGAAAGCCCTCAGGGCTTTCACATTGAGAATGCTGGGGCAGGATTAATTCAGGCGTTTTTACAGCGTTATTTTTAGCGCCAAAACGCCAGAAAAACGCCACGGTGTGAAAGAGGCCTTACTCTCCCAATCAACATTGATTATTTTTAATCCTTATGCTGCTAGAATAAATAGATTGGAAAGTATATCATATTTGCTTGTTTTAAACTTTTCTTTTACATTTATTCACTTACTTCCTGGTTTCTTGCCTAGGCAAAGTATGTCATACATCCCACGAGTCTTCAGGAAAGGAGATTCGAAGCAGAAAACACTCTCCTGCGTGTATGCTTGATCTAAGGGCAGATGAATTCCTGGAAGTAAATGCTACATGAATCATTTGCCCTTACTCAAGACGGCCATGGCCAGAGATGCTAGGGGGTGTTTTTTTTTTTTTTTTGTTTTTTTTTTTATTAAAGTGATTTCTTAACCACTTGACAACTGGGCACTTAAACCCCCTTCCTAACCAGACGAATTTTCAGCTTTCGGTGCGCTCACATTTTGAATGACAATTACTCAGTCATACAACACTGTACCCATATGAAATTTTTGTCCTTTTTTTCACACAAATAGAGCTTTCTTTTGGTGGTATTTAATCACTGTTGGGTTTTTAATTTTTTGCACTATAAGAGAAAAAAGACTGAAAAATTTGTAAAAAAATGAATTTTTCTTTGTTTCCGTTATAAAATTTTGCAAATTAGTATTTTTTCTTCATAAATTTTGGCCAAAATTTATACTGCTACATATCTTTGGTAAAAATAAGTACAAATTGGTGCATATTTTTTGGTCTTTGTGAAAGTTATAGAGTCCACAAGCTATGGTGCCAATATCTGAAAATTGATCACACCTGAAGTACTGACGGCCTATCTAATTTCTTGAGACCCTAACATGCCAGAAAAGTACAAATACCCCCCAAATGACCACTTTTTGGAAAGAAGACATTCCAAGGTATTTAGAAAGAGGCATTGTGAGTTTTTTGAAGTTGTCATTTTTCCCACAATTCTTTGCAAAAATCAAGATTTTTTTTTTTCTTTTTTTTTTTTTTTCCCACAAAATTGTCATATTAGCAGGTTATTTCTCACACACAGCATATGCATTCCACAAATTACACCCCAAAACACATTCTGCTATTACTCCCGAGTATGGCGATACCACATGTGTGAGACTTTTACACAGTGTGGCCACAAACAGAGGCCCAACATGCAGGGAGCACCATCAGGCGTTCTGGAGAACCCAGGCCAATTCTGACATTTCTCTCCTACATGTAAAAATCATCATTTGTTTGCTAGAAAATTACATAGAACCCCAAAACATTATATATGTTTTTTTAGCAAAGACCTTAAAGAATATAATGGTGGTCATTGCAACTTTTTATCTTGCACGGTATTTGCGCAGAAATTTTTTGAACGTGTTTTTTACGGAAAAAAAATGTTTTGTGCTTAAAAGAAAAAAAAAACAGTAAAGTTAGCCCAATGTTTTTGCATGATGTGAAAGATGAAGTTACGCCGAGTAAATGGATACCTAACATGTCACCCTTCAAAATTGCACACGCTCGTGGAATGGCGCCAAACTTCGCTACTTAAAAATCCCCATAGGAAACGCTTTAAATATTTTTACTGGTTACATGTTTTGAGTTACAGAGGAGGTCTAGGGCCAAAATTATTGCTCTCGCTCTAACGTTCGCAACGATACCTCACATGTGTGGTTTGAACACCGTTTTCATATGTGGGCGGAGCTTACGTATGCGTTCACTTCTGCATGCGAGCTCCAAATTTTTTTTTTTTATCACTTTTATTCCTATTACAAGGAATGTAAACATCCCTTGTAATAGGAATATGGCATGACAGGTCCTCTTTACAGTAAGATATGGGGTCAATAAGACCCCACGTCTCACCTCTAGGCTGGGAAGCCTGAAAAAAAAACAATCTTGGCTTTGATCGTAGCGGTGAGTCGGTAGAAGCACCGGAGGGCAGCGGGAGGGGGGGGCATCCCCTCTCACCTTCCGTAAGAGCGATCAAGCAGTGGAACAGCCGCTATGATCGTTCTTATGGTGCAGGGAATCGCCAGCTGAAAAAGCGAATATCTGAATGATGCCTGTAGCTGCTCCCATCATTCAGATATCCCCGCATAAAGTTAAGGACGTCATATGACGGCCGGCGGGCGGGAAGTGGTTATTGCCGAGTATTGCCGGGTATTGCCGGGTATTGCCGGGTATTGAGGAGTATTGCTGAGTATGGCAGGGTATTGCGGAATATGGCAGGGTATTGCGGAATATGGCAGAGTATTGCACAGTATGGCAGGGTATTGCACAGTATGGCAGGGTATTGCACAGTATGGCAGGGTATTGCACAGTATGGCAGGGTATTGCACAGTATGGGCAGGGTATTGCACAGGGTATTGCACAGTATTGCACAGGGTATTGCACAGGGTATTGCAGAGTATTGCACAGGGTATTGCAGAATATTGGCAGGGTGTATTGCAGAGTATTGGCAGAGTATTGCACAGGGATGGCTGAGCAGGGATGGATGGATGGCTAGAACTGTGACTGCAATTGTCACAGATCCAGCCCACAGCTGACATGGGGGAGGGAGCGGACATGATCCGCTCCCTCCCCTCTCCTCTCACACTGTACCGATCGGTACAGAGAGGGGAGGGAGGAACCGATGTCATCAGATGACGCCGGTCTGTTTACAAGTGATCGCTCCGTCATTTGACGGAGCGATCACGTGGTAAACGGCCGCGATTAGCGGCCATCTACCGTGATCCGTGATGCGCCGGGTCTTCCGGACCCGGCGGTCACGGTCATATCCTGGAGCGCGCCCCAGGGGGCGCGTGGGAGCCAGATTCTGTGAGGACGTCCCTGGGACGTCCACTCAGGATAACTCGACCGCGCTGTGGACGTCTTTTGTACATGGCGCGGTCGGCAAGTGGTTAAAGAAGTAAAGCATGGAGACATAAATGGAGGAATTTGCTTTGATCATTAAAAATGAATGAAATGGTGTTTTTTGGTTTGTGGTGCTCAGATGCAGTGAAGATCCTCTTTAAGTGATGTCTTCTGCTACAAGCAGCCATCTAACATGCAGCAAGATGCATCCGAGCCTAATGGTATATAGTGTTTGGATCTCCTATGATCTGCATCATCGCCCAGGGCCAGGAACGCTGCCTTCTAACAATAAAACCTACCATTTGTACTCAGAGTCTCTGCGTGAGACATGGGTAACGAACGTGGAGAATGACATATGAACAAGACCTGGAGTGTGCCAAAGGTCACGTGGTCGGTATGCCTAAAAGGGGCCAAAAAAGAGGACACTAGAGTAAGTAGTAACAGATTTTATTGCAGTAACAAAACATCAATCGGTCAGATGCATGAACGCACGAGCCATCTCCACCTGAGGATCCGGTATGTATCTGCTGAAACAAGTTGAATTCCACCTCCCCAACTTCCTGATGACATGAGCCGGGATCCCCTGGCGTGAAGCCGCAGAGGCCGCCCCAATCCTAAATGAGTGACCCGACAGACTAGCCGGGTTCAAACCCAGGTTGGACCACAACGTGCGGCAGTGTTTGGAGAACTGCGATGCTGTGAGGGGAGCCACTGGGAAAGAAAGCAAGGGACCGTCCCTGGGTTTGTCGCCGATCAGCGCCATGAGCTGATCCAACACCAACACCGGGCACCACGCACCGCCAGTCTTGAAATACGAAACATCCGTGCCAGCCCCGAACTGCTGAGTCTTGCAAGCTGACAGGTGTAAAATGTAACGGTTCGGATGCCTGACCAGCTGGCCTCTCGTGAGGGTCCGGGAACCAGGCCCGGAACAGGAAAACTCACCCGGCCTGAGGAACCCAAAGAAAGCCAGGTAAATGGCAGCCTTGAGCACCATGCTGAGAAGCCTCCCAAAAGGCAGCGCATCCAGCAAACCAGACATACTCCAGAAAATATGCCCCGTGACCGGGAGTCTGCAGATGGTGGTCGGAGGACAACTCCTCCGGATGCCCCTCAAAACAGCCTTGATGGCATGGGCAGAGAAATTGGAGAGCCGATTTGGATCCTGCAAGGACAAATGGTGCTGAACCCCGGCCAGATATGTTTTGATGGTGCCATGAGACAACCTGAGTTTGGTATGACAGTAAGCAACAAAAGCCAACAAGTAACGGACATCAGGGCAGTTGCCACACGGGTGCTGTGCCTGAAAAACCTGAAAGGACTTCCAAGCTGAGGTGTAAGCCTTCCTAGTGTTGACCGACAACGACGCCCTGACTAAGGCTGCCGCCTCCAGCCAATGGGAGTTTAATCCAGCATCAGAAGGGAAGCCTGCGGGCACGGCGTGGCACATGCGTCGGCATGCGGGACCTGCTGGTAAAACGTCGGAAAGTTAAGCCGGGACAGTGCATTAGCCGTCACATTGTCCACCCCACTGATGAACTTACACTGGATGTGAAAATGATATTGCAGGGATAACCAAATTAACCTACGAACGAAAGACATGATGACCAAGGACCTTGATCTGCCTTTGGTGATAATCTCCATGGCTGCTTGGTTGTCCGTGGAGAAAACCACCGTCTGCCCTGACCACGAACTACCCCAAACCCAAGCTGCAGCCACTATGGGGAAAATTTCAAACAAGGCAGATGAATCCGTGAACCCTGGGATGGCCAATATGTCATCTGGCCAAGGCCCTGCCAACCAGTGGGTGCCAAAAATGGCTGCATAGCCCACAGTGGCTGCCGCGTCAGTTCCAACCTGAGGGGAGGAACTGGACTCCGCCGGAATGAACATGGTGACCCCATTCCAATACCGGAGGTACTCGTCCCACATGTGAAGGTCAGCCAACGCCGCAGCGTCCAGCTTGACCCGTGACTCTGAGTCCGGGGCTGCTGGTAACAACGCCAACAACCTGGAAATGAAGGATCTCCCCTGCGGAATGATCCGCATGGCGAAATTCAACATGCCCAAGAGAGACAACAATTCCACCCTGGTACAGACCTGCGAGACTGAAAAGGCATGGATACACTCTCTAATCCTGGTGAGTTTGTCCGCCGGAAGCCTGGCCTGCATGGTTTCGGTGTCCAGGACAATCCCCAAAAAGGTGAGTGCTGATGTCGGGCCCTCCAACTTCTTGGTTGCCAGAGGCACGTTGAGTGCTGAAAAAACCGCCAGCAACTTCTGCAAATCAATGGGGATTTGCTGAGGACTCTCAATGAGGAGGAAGTCATCCAGATAATGAATGACCTCATGACAATGCTCTACATGGATGAGAATCCATTCAAGGGCTTGGGCAAAGACATCGAACAACCACGGACTGCTCTTGGACCCGAAAGTGAGTCTGGAGGCAAAATAGTACAAACCTCTCCACTTTACCCCATGCCACTGCCAGAGTGACGGCATGATCGGGAGGAGTTTGAAAGCGTCCGCTATGTCTGCCTTGGATAGCCAAGCCCCCCGCCCTACCTTGATAATCTGTTGGATGGCCTGGTCTACGGAAGCATATTTCAAGGAAAATTCTTCGGACGGGATTAAAGAATTGAGACTAGGCACAGCGGAGCAATGAGGGGCGGACAAATCATAAATTAATCTTAATTTATTGGAAAACTTCCCCTTGACCAACCCCAGCGGATTTACCCTCCAGCACAGAAAAGGAGACATGGAAAAAGGACCAATGACGAACCCCTTGTCGAGTTCGGACTGGAGTAAGGTATCCACAGCCCCAACATCCAACTCACACGACCTGAGGTTGGGACTCTCGAATGTGACCAACGGCAAGGTGACGAACCCGGTGTGGAAGCCCCGTGTGAACCCTTCAACCAAAAAGGGGCATAGCTCTCTGGAAGGGTGAGAGGACAAGCAGTCCTGCAAAAACCTAATGTTGATGCGGCTCAGTCAGCTGTGCTTGCCTTGCCTAAGCGAACAGGATGACTTAGGATGGGCCCTGAAACAGCCTGAGCAGATGTGCAACAACCGGCACTGACTGTAGTTGCACACACCGTGATTGAAATTGTTACAAATAGGTGACCTCCCCAGATACTGGATGGGCCTACCCAATTTGTCCACGGTAGCCGCCTGAGTAGGTGCTGGTAGTGAAGCGGGGAAGGCTCTGGAAGTGCCTGGCAGAACTGGAGGTTCCGCGTTGGGGCACCAGTAAGCCGTGTGTGATGATGACTGGCAGGTGGCGCAGACCGGTGACCTCAACCCCGCAAAATGACTGCAGAACAGCTCAGTATCCACGCTGCCCCAGGCTGCAACTACCTGATGCTGGGCCAACAAGGCAGCGGCTTTGGCAGAGAATGATCGGTGGTAATCATAAAACTCTGTACCCCCAAACTTGTGACCCAACTCCACCACCGCATAGAGGTAGTGATCCAGCTCCTCTCTCCTATGGGGACTCGCAGAGCAAATGATGTCTCTGAACAAGCTGAACGCCAACACGAACTCAGGGATTGAGAGCTTGCGGTTCAACCTGTGGTCCCTGGACTTGATGATGACAGAAACGTCCCCACAGGCATACGACTTATTGTCAGCCACATCGTGAGTGGCTATCAATAAGGACGCCAGGTTGACATCCTTCCCATCAAGGATATCTTTCCGGATGTTCCCTGGAATGAAATGGGCTGGGGTGACGGAAGGGACACTGGTACTGGTACCTGACAGTGAAGGCCCAGGAACCACAGGGACCTCGGGCCCTGCCGCGACCCCAGGAACAGCCAGATCCACCACAGCAGGAATAGGACTGGCCTCCAGAACCTCCACCCTGGCCCTTAAATCCTGAAAAGAGCCCGCCAATGAGCTGAGGGTGGAGTGGATCTGAGTCAGGGATGCGGCCATGGCACGCAGGGTGACCTGTTCCGCATCAGAACTCGCAGAGGAGGGGAACAAAAGTCTAAAAAGTTCTGCTTTGCGAGCTGAAGCTGAGTGAGAGATGCCCCTGAGCCGCAACCAACCTTGGAACCGTCCAGGACCTCAAGGAAGGTGTGCCGCCCTGCACTGACCCCCTCGCTGGAGAAGTGGCAATGGAGGCGAAATCCTCTATGTTCGCTGCCTGAGACATGACCTGAAACGATCGAAACAAATGAAAACACCCTGGCAGAACTCACCACAGATCAACAACTGGCACCGACTCCCCACACACCCAACATCCTCAGACCCTAAAACAAACCTAATCTGGCCCAGAACGAACACCCCCCCCCCTTTTCCCTTCCCGACTAAGAGGGCCGAGTCACCTGCAGTTGCAGATAAATTAAAAACGAACACTCAGGCCCCCCCCCCCAGAACCTGAAACGTGACAGGTCTAATGATTAAAAGAAATGACTGACACCCCAATTTAAAAACGAGAGATTGAGCCAAATGGGTGAGGAGACTTGCCACCAAGCCAAATAAAAACGAACAACTCAACCCGCTAAGACCTGAATGAAATAGGTAACCACAGTGGCAGGCAGCCCCTTAAGCAACGAGAACGGAGAGAACGGTGCCCAGTACCCAGACTTACCTGCACCGGGAATCCTTAATCAAAACGAGAAACCTTGCGTCTGGAGCCTGAAATAAATGGACGAATGGGACTGAAAGTGAGTCAGAACCCTGGACAAAAACCAAAGGGGCAACAGATGACGTCCAGCAAAAACCCCCCTACGAGACCTGAATGTGCGTCAGGCCATGACTGAGCGTGCCACGTGAAGCATGAAGGAATAGAAACGTGAAACCCAAAACGGTTGAGGAGACCTGCCACTGACCAAGCCAATTAAAAACGAAACATCTCAAACCATTGACACCCACAAGTGTGGTGGGTGACCCCGCAGTGGAAACTACTACCCCCCCCCCCCCCCGACAACTCACGAGTCCTGACACAAGACGCATGAGCAACTCGTCCTAACCTAACCCTGAGGACCATCACTCCTACCTTTGTGCAACAACTAACTAACACCGACTCCCAATCCGTCACCTGCGTGCATCACAGAGCAAACTCGCAGAACAAGCACCCTGACGTGGATGAAAAACGCATGACACTTACTGGAAATAACCTGAAAAAGGAACAGATTCTGACGCAAATGTAAATACTTGCAAACGTCCTGAAAAGGAAAAAAGAAAACGACAGACACATGCATCAAATGATAAGAGAAAAGACAATCCTACTGGAGATGAGAAAGTGACGAGATGACCGCACATGTGGGCTCCCTCATGTACCCCAAACGCTGGCCCGTACCTCAAGTGTGAATGCAGTAAGGTTCCACGTGACGCTGCCCAAGCAGAGATCGCAGTGTGTGTGGCCAGCAGCTGCCGACCTGACGGAACAGCCGGGATGGGAAACACCCCCCCCCCACACACAAAACACAATGCCACTGCAACAAAAAAAAAACCCTGTGGATGCCATAAAGCAGCCAACACCCCCCCCTGCAGCGATGTGCAACAATGGTGACAGCCCCCCCCTACACAGGCATGATGTCAGAGTGACAACACCCCCCCCTGCGAAATAACATGCCACAGCAGGACGCAGGACCCAGGACCCCCCCCGCAAGAAAAAAGACGAGCAGCGGTGGCAGCAGCAGCCCCCCCCCCCTTACCAACGAGCTTGCAGTACAACATCACACACCCCCCCCCCCACTACGATACCTGTACCACGAGGTGAACCGAGGGCCTGACCCGATCCGCCTGGCGGAGCCGAGCGCGGAGGCGATTTCAACCGCTGACAGCCGAGCGGAGGGAGAACGAAGCGCTGAGTCCTGGAGCCTCGTGGAGCACGAAGCCGGTGCCTGAGGATGACGTCACACACGGCGTCGTCGCGTCACGGGAAACAAGAAGGGTCTGGCCGTGGGAGTAAGGAGGAGGAGGGAGGGTTTAAATACCCCCCGACTCCTCCTACAAACTCAGGCCAGCCTACGGCCGGCCTTCCCATTTATACCAGGGGTCTCAAACCTGCAGCCTCCAGCTGTTGCGGAACTACAAGTCCCATCATGCCTCTGCCTATGGGAGTCATGCTTGTAACTGTTTAGCCTTGCAATGCCTCATGGGAATTGTAGTTTTGCAACAGCTGGAGGGCCACCAGTTTGAGACCCCTGATTTATACTATCTGTACTAGTTCTGTGGATTATGCAGTGCGATAAAGTGTGTTTTGGATTCAGCCATTAGGAAAATGTCTTTCAAAATACAATTTTACACAGAAGCGTAGGAGGTGGAACAAGGTTAAAGTCCATCCTTAAAAATTTAATAAATCAACATATTTTTGCAGGGGAAAATGTGTGCACTGATTATTATTTTTCACAGAAGCCTGCAAAGCATTGCAGTGAATTGTGGGTCCAATGCCGGCTCCTGTAGATTCTTCCTCCAGCTCTGTCCGTACCGAAGTACGAGCTTTCAGTTGAAGAGTTTGTGGAAGTGTCAGTAGTCTAGGAATGGGGTTGTAGTTTACTAATTCACGGGCCCAACACAGCCACACCGATTTTAAAAAGTGACTGCGGCTTTGGGGTAGAAGAACCCCTGTCCCGGGGGAAGCGATTTGAGGGGTGGTGGGTGCAATATGGTGCCAAAGATTGTCCTTCTTTACATACTCAGAGATTTGTTTAAAGCATATGCCAGTATTGCAAAGAATAGCACGCTGTACTAAGAATACATCACATGTAATAGTTGGATGGTTTTTTTTTTTCCCTCCCACAGAAGTGTCCCTTTACACCTGAACAAAGGCATGAAATTAAAAAAATCATGAAGGAATGCAAAGAGGAAAGCTTTTGGTACAGAGGTAATTCACACACATGTGATCTAGTATGTTTAATGCATAGTTGGCAGTTGACAAGTTCAGCAACAACCTCAATGGTAAGATCAGCCAAGGGTAATATTCCAGTTACTGGCAGATAAAGTGTAACTAAAGGCAAAACTCCTTTATTTTTTTTGAGTGGAGAGGGATTAGAACACTTTTTATGGCTCTGGGTCCCTGTTAGGGGTATTCACCCTGCTCCCTATTTTTTTTGTTACCCGTAATTACCAAAAGTGAAAGATAATCTTAAATTTTGGGATAACAGAAATATATGGGAAATCTTCCATTGGGGACTCTAGTTCTGATGGCAACTCACTTTGGAGGGATTTCCTCTTGCTTCCTTGCTTCCTATTTTGCTGATGGGAGTGAAGAAAAATCTCCTAAAGCAAATTTTTTCTTATTCAATTTTCTTTAGATTTAGCTTTTTGACTATATCATGCAAGGGCCTGCCTGACTGCATTTTTTTTATTTTTTGCAACTTTAGTTCTACTTTAATTTCTCGTGGGGGCTTATTTTATGGGGGTAAAACCTAACCATGATTGCCATACCAATTGGTAGGGGTCAGGTGAGCTATGGAGTATACTCCATACTGGTGAGTTTGTGCAAATTACATTTCATTGTTTTATATTACATTCCTGTGGCTATTTAATTCTCATAGATCCCTCTTTTTCTTAACAGCTCTGCCTCTGTCTCTTGGTAGCATGCTTGCCACTCAGGGCCTCGTTTACAAAGGTCAGTAAATCATGTGCAATAAAAACGTCATCATTTTGTATTTGGAGGGGTGTCCAGCACACATTGACTAACAGGAGGTATCCATCACACATTCTTAAAGGGGTTGTAAAGCTTCGTGTTTTTTCACCTTAATGCATCCTCCGAGCCCCTGTTTTACTTACCTGAGCCTCGAATTTCTGAGGGCGCGATCCCGCGTCGTTCTCCCTGTGGCTGATCGGCTCTTCATTGGATAGATTGATATTGGCTACCGCTGCTGTCAATCAAATCCAATGACGTGGCCGCCGGGGGGCGGGGCCGAGTCATACAATCGGCGGCTTTGGACGCCGATTGTATGACACGGGAGCGCGCCCGCAAGGTAACCCCCTCGTGAGAGCTTTCCAGAGAGGGTTAGTTCTTGCGGGGAGAAGCCGCGAGAGCTGCCGTGGGCCTCAAGAAGCGGATGATCGGGGCCACTCTGTGCAAAACGAACTGCACAGTGGAGGCAAGGTTGATTTATAAAGAATTTGGATAGCCCAGCGAAAAAGTGCATGTACATACATTTTTCATGAATGGGGCAAATAATGAATGAAAAGAGGTCTACATGCTATGCTGTTTGTAGCACCCTCCTAGATTTAGATTTAGTGCTGGTTCACTGTGTTCAGTGAAGCTGCATGTGTTTTGGTTAGACCTGGTTCAAAAACACCCGCTTCTGATTGGCTGGATTGAGGATCAGTGTTTCAACAGCGAATATTCATTAATTCAGTAACACACCTGGGTGTGCTCCGGTCGCATCCACTGTGATCCGAGCCCATACTATTTTGAAGCCTATTAGAGCCTCTGGCTCTAATTGGGTGCTTAAAAAAACCTGCAGCTGTAAATCATGCGCCTGGTGCCCTGAAAGGGACCGGACACATGACTAGTGGGTGGCTGCGGTGGCCATGGATAGATTGCATATAGGGGGTGGCCTGGAGAGTGAGGGTGGTGCCCCTAATGGATGGGCCACCGCTGGTGGCAGCATCCTGTTATGAGGATGCTTTTCTTCAATAGGGACAGGGAAGCTGGTCAGAGTTGATGGGAAGATGGATGGAGGCCCA
Source organism: Rana muscosa (assembly GCA_029206835.1). Taxonomy (NCBI): domain Eukaryota; kingdom Metazoa; phylum Chordata; class Amphibia; order Anura; family Ranidae; genus Rana; species Rana muscosa. The sequence goes on along the minus strand of CM055116.1, from coordinate 205,844,694 downwards.
TACACACGATCGGATTTTCCGACGGGATTGTGTGATGACAGGCTTTTGTCGGAAAATCCGACCGTTTGTATGCTCCATCGGACAATTGTTGTCAGATTTTCCGACAACAAATGTTGGATAGCATGCTTTAAAATTTTCCGACAACAAATGCGTGCTGTCGGATTATCCGATCGTGTGTACACAAGTCCGCCGGAAAAAAATCCAAAGTACACATGCTCAGAAGCAATGCTAACCATAACACAACATTAGCAGAAGTTGCCCAAAGGGTGGCGCTAAAGAGCTAAAAAAAAAAAACTTGTAGTTTTGTGTTTGTTGGCCGACAATTCTTTGCCGTTTTGTATGCAACACAAGTTCATGACCAACACCCTTAAGACAAAAGTCCTACACTTTGCCTGCGGAAAATACGATCGTGTGTACGAGGCTTTAGAAGAAAACCTGTTAATCTGCAAAAGACTTGAGACTGGGGCAAAGGTTCACCTTCCAGCAGAACAATGACCCTAAACATACAGCCAGAGCTACAATAGAATGGTTTAGATCAAAGCATATTCATGTGTTAGAATGGCCCAGTCAAAGTCCAGACCTAAATCCAATTGAGAATCTGTGGCAAGACTAAAATTGCTGTTCAGACGCTCTCCATCCAATCTGACAGAGTTTGAGCTATTTTGCAAAGCAGAATGGGCAAAAGTTTCACTCTCTAGATGTGCAAATCTGGTAGAGACATCCCCAAAAAGACTTGCAGCTGTAATTGCAGTGAAAGTTGGTTCTACAAAGTATTGACTCCGGGGGGCTAAATACAAATGTATGCCACACTTCTCACATATTTATTTGTTAAGAATTTTGAAACACGTTTATCATTTTCCTTCCACTTCACAATTATGTGCCACTTTGTGTTGGTTTATCACTTAAAATCCCAAAAAAATACATTTACGTTTTTGGTTGTAACATGACAAAATGTGGAAAATAAATTTCAAGGGGTATGAATACTTTTTTCAAGGCACTGTACAGTGCACAAAAAACACTAGCTAAGCACACAGTACTTTTCCTGCCAGTGTCATTAGTACAGTGACTGTGCATATTTTTAGCACTGATCTCTGTATTCGTGTCACTGGTTTCCACAAACTGTCAAAAGTGTCTGATTTTGTCCACCGCAATATCGCAGTCCCACTATAAGTCGCTTATCACCGCCATTACTAGTATAAAAAATAAAAATTGAGGGGCGTTTGGGGTTGTTTATTATGTTGGAATACTGCCCTGCGGCCTAGTTTTCAAAGGGAGGGGATCATGCTCTGCTTCAGTATGTCAGTACATGTTGGCATTCATGGTTCCCTCAATGAACTGTACCTCCCCAGTGCCGGCAGCACTCATGCAGCCCCAGACCATGACACTCCCACCACCATGCTTAACTGTAGGCAAGACACACTTGTCTTTGTACTCCTCACCTGGTTTCCGCTACACACGCTTGACACCATCTGAACCAAATAAGTTTATCTTGGTCTCATGAGACCACAGAACATGGTTCCAGTAATCCATGTCCTTAGTCTGCTTGTCTTAGGCAAACTATTTTCAGTCTTTCTTGTGCATCGTCTTTAGAAGAGGCTTCCTTCTGGGACGACAGCCATGCAGACCAATTTGATGCAGCGTGCAGCGTATGGTCTGAGCACTGACAGTCTGACCCCCCCCCCCCCACCCCTTCAACCTCTGCAGCAATGCTGGCAGCACTCATATGTCTATTTCCCAAAGACAACCTCTGGATATGATGCTGAGCATGTGAAAAAAATGAAAAAAAAATACGGTTGCGCTAACCCTATTGAAGTATCACAACTAAGTGCATATTAATATAAGAACATTGTGAACATCAACATAATATGAATAAGTGCAAACACAATGATACATGAACAATTGTGATTAGAAATATCCTAAATGAATTTATATACACCCCAAATGTAATAATAAGTGGCACAAGTGGGAATGACAAAAATTCCAAATGTGCCTCATTAGATTAGTCCAATAGATATTGGTATTGTGACCCTGGTCAAAGGGTTAAAGTTCATGAGAATAATCAAACCACAAATTGGTGACTGTAATACATAAATGAGGAATGGGTACACCCGTGCAATGAAAAAGTCTAAAATGGAATTCCTCTGTGAAAAAATCCTCTCATTGGGGAGAAAGAAACAGTGAAAGTCCACCACCAAATTGAAGGTAATGCCTGCTTACCAGAGCTCCATGACCCCCCCCCCCCCCCCCTACAACAGAGGATCAGGAGAAGCTTTGAATGAAAAGCACAATCTGCTCCAGATTAAACCAAAGTGGATGCAGTCCCAATCGGCGGGTTCCATGACTGTTCAATGAATCCCAGACTCGTATGCCAATCGATGTAAAAGACATATAGCTTCCATAGTGTAAAACAGTTTCAGATTTATTTGGTATAAAAAGAATCACACTTACAATTATGCAGCGTAAAAACAGCCTTAAGTCTGCGGTGCCGGCCGGACACTCAGACAAACCCGTCCTGCTTGATGGCGGGTGGTGACGTCGATGCTCCGCCCCACGTCGTTTCGCACTAGAATTGCGTCTTCCAGGGGCACTCAACTTCTTTGGTCGACCATGGCGAGGTCTGTTCTGAGTGGAACCTGTCCTGTTAAACTGCTGTATGGTCTTGGCCACTGTGCTGCAGCTCAGTTTCAGGGTCTTGGCAATCTTCTTATAGCCTAGGCCATCTTTATGTAGAGTAACAATTAATTTTTTCAGATCCTCAGAGTTCTTTGCCATGAGGTGTTATGTTGAAGTTCCAGTGACCAATATGAGAGATTGAGAGCGATGACACCAAATGTAACACCCCCCCCCCCCCCATTTACACCTGAGACCTTGTAACACAAACGAGTCACATGGCACTGGGGAGGAAAAATGGCTAATAGGGCCCAACTTGGACATTTTCACTTTTGTGAGACACTGTATATCCCATAGTTTGTAGACGCTATAACCAATCAATATATGCTTATTGAAATTTTCTTTACCAAAAATATGTAGCAGAATACACATTTGCCTAAATTTATGTAGACAATTAGATTTAATAAATATATATTATAATCCCCCCCAAAAAAATAAAAAATTATAGCAGAAAATAAAAGTGAAAGTAAATATTGAGTGTTGTTTATCTTTATTTTTTTCAAAATTGTTGGTCTTTTTCTGTTTATAGTGCAAAAAAAAAACGCAGAGGTGAAGAAATACCACCAAAAGAAAGCTCTATTTGCGAGGGAAAAAAATATATACATTTGGGTACAGCTTTGAATAACTGCGCAATTGTTAGGTAAAGTAATGCAGTGGTATATAGCAGAAAATGGCCTGGTCATGAGGGGGGGGGGGGGGGATCTTACGGAGGTCAAGTGGTTAAGCAATGACAAAGTGATTTCTGGCTTTACTGTCTGGATTCCATAATGACAAGTAGATCATTTTTGTCTTTTTTACAGGATATCTGTTGGCAAACAAAAGGTTTGGATCTTTGCCAAAAGTTGCTCGTAAGTATACAATTACATGCAGAGTTCAATTCCTACGTTTTCCAGTAGCTAGATGTGCTTTCAATATATACGGTACCCTTATTATTTCTTATGTCAAAATATCAATTTTAAGTACTGCTCATAATCTGGAGTGGTGGATTTTACCATATTATAGGACCATTAATAAGCAAGGGAGGGTAGTTATTAGTCATTTAAAAGTGGAACTTTTAGACAAAATGTTTTTATTTAGTTTTGGATAGTGTGAAAGGGGTTAGAATCTCTGTTCAATTCCGATTGCTGTCTCTTCTTTAAACTTCCTAACCCAGGAAGGCACCACTGGAAGTATAAAGAAACTTTTCCCAAATGGCAGTCGCCACCTTTTGACAGATGTCACTGAAAAAGTGTCCCTGTTTTAAGAGATTTTCCCTCTCCTCCTCTTATTCTAGTGTATGTTGAATAAACCTCTAAAACCCTCATCTATAATCCAAATTCAATACAATTAGCTGCTAAAGAATGAGTGATTTTTATAAGCAGTGATATCTGGTTATGTGATGAATCCTATAATTGTGTCTTCATGGAGTCCTTGCATAATCCACAGTGAATAGTCCAATAAAGTGTACTGGGTTCTTAGTAGTTCCATACCAATCATTCATACCAAAACAATTGTTGTGAGCAATATAAACCGCAGTGACTGTAAACACCATCACCTGTGCTGATGTGCTGACCCCTTCCTCAAGACTACTTATGGAAGGAAATGTCATCTTATCATTTTAAAAAGGTTGTCAGCCCTTGTGTATATTAAACAGGGTCCTGATTGGTGCTTCCATAGATCCCCCTCAGGTCTGACTTCTAACCTAATGACTTTCCTTCTTTTTTTTTTTTTTATATCAGAACAGAAGAGTTCAAAAATAGTGATCAATATAAGAATAATAAATATATATATATATATATATATATATATATATATATATATATATATTAAAACCTTGGTTTGAGAGCGTTTTGCAAGACAAGCAAAATGTTTTAATAAATTTTGCCTTGATATACAAGCGATGTCTTGATATAAGAGTAGCATCATGTCACAACTGAGTATAAAAAAAGAAGAGAGGAGCCTCTAAGTGTAGCAATATGGTAACATTTAATGAAGGTACAACATTTTTGAAACTTATTGCTACACTTAGAGGTGCCTCTCTTCTCTTTTTATACCCTGTAAAAAAAAATGCTGTGATATACAAGTGCTTTGGATTACAAGCATGTTTCTGGAACGAATTATGCTTGCAAACCAAGGTTTTACTGTATATATAAAAATAAAGGCAAACTCTTATGAAATTGTGCTGAGAACCAGTATGACAAGTGCTCAGCATGTTTCATTACAAACAGATTTCCTCAGGAGCAGTGTTTGGCGATGGCAACTTAAGCCTCGTACACACGAACGAGTTTCTCGACAAACGACAAGAAAACTGCCGAGATAGCTTTCTGGCCGAGAAAATCGTTCGTGTGTATGGTTTCTCATCAAGAAAACTGACAAGAATCTCGACGAGAAATATAGAGAACCTGCTCTCTATTTTCTCGTCGAGATTCTCGCCAGCCTGTTTCTCGACGAGAAAAGTGTGTGTGTACACTTACCTGTCCTCCGGGAAGCCCGCGCATGCTTGAAATGACTTTGACGCATGCTTGGTAGCTTCCTAGGCATAGAGTGTAGCAAGATGGCGGCGACGGCATCGAATGTGACGAGCGCACGCTCGTCGTTGTCAATGACGTCACCGCGTTCGCTCCATTCAAAGAACCGCGGGTTCTTTTGAATCGAGCGTGTGTACACTCGGCCGGGACAAGTTTCTTGTCTAAGAATCTCGTCAAAAAAAAACGTGTTTTTTCTTGACGAGATTTTCAGCCGTGTGTACGAGTCTTTATTCCTTTTTTTATGTTGTGGTGTTTTTGTTTTTAAACTAAACTAGGCTTTAATAGAAAAAATCAATTGCAATGATTTTGTTATGTACTTTTGGGGTTCAGCTTTAGATCAAATTCCCAGATAATTGCACAATATTCCAAACTATTTGTAATGGTCATCTAATATCAGTTTCGACATTGACTTAAGACGGTAGAGGCTGTTGTTTGATGACCACATTTGTTGTTGATTTGGGAGCTGGACTTGTACACTGTCCTGTGTTATGGCCAAATCTGTTAAAGATCTTATCTGCTGACATTCTAGTGTAATGTCCAGTTCACCTTCTATGTGGGCATGTGCAGTCCCATGTTTTAAAGCAGATTTTATAGAGTACTCAATGGTAACACAATGAATTGTCACCCTTCTGTACAGTGGCGGGTGTCCTGGGTTTTGCTGTCGGAAAGATTTCATACATGGGAGCTTGCCAGAAAAAGTTTCAAAACACCGGTATGGATAAAATGTTTCAAGCTGGCTTTGTTCCTGCCATTGGTTGTGGATTCGGTCCAAGATTTTTCGAAAAACGTCACAAGTAGGTGGCATAATGTTATCTTCTATGGTCAAACAATTTAACCTATACTTGGTGTAAAAGAAGAAAACAGGAATTAAAACCGAAGCATTTACCTTCTCCAGGAAACACTGCAAAGTGCATAGAGCCCCTAGAGGCCAGAGGATGTGACTTGCCTCTACAGGCTGCACTGGGGAGGAGGTGATGTCTCCAGAATTCGGGTGGGAAGAGGACCCAGCCCCTCCTCCTCTACATGTCCCTGAAAAGGTGACATAGGGAGCAGTGGTGATTTGGGGTAAAGGATAGCTGGCTGGCATAAAGGCGCAGTGTCTGGAGAGGGGGCTTCCCCAGTCTGTGCTTTCCATATCATTGTTTTGCGATTTAATAAACATCCAGCTTATAAGCTGCTTTAGGGGCTTTCACATGGGCATTTAGTCTGAACCAGACTGAATTACAATATATGTCTAAACGGGTGGTTGTAAATCTACTTCCCCTTACATCAGTCTGTTTATGTCGACAGGAAAAAAAAAAAGGATAAGGGTTGCATCATTTTTGGGGACATAAATAGATGTCCATTTTTTTTATTTATTTTTTTACACCCCCCCCCCCCCCATTTTACACTGAATGTTGCTTTGAAATTGCACTACTCCAGGGTGATTTCAAAGCCACCAGTCAGTGCGATTTCATATGTGGCTTGCTGATATCTGTGCGACTTCATGCACAGATGTCTATGTAAATCGCACATGAAATCACCAAAAAATGGAGCAGGAACCTTTTTTTGAAGTCAGAGTTGCTCCAATAGGACTTGTCATGTGATTTTTTTAAACTGTTAAAACGCATGACAAGCCGCACCAGTGTGAACGGAAGCTTAGGCAAGAAACCTTGCAGATTTTGGATTTTTTATTTTTTCCTTTCAATAGCAAACATGTTATACTTGCCTGGTCTGTGCAATAGTTTTGTGCAGAGAAGCCCGATCCTTCCTCTTCTCAGTTCCCTCCCCTCTTCAGCAAGTGCCCCCAAAGGTAACTGCATGCTATAGGGGCACTCATGCGGGCTCAATCCCGAGCCACGCTGCTTGCATCTATAGCAGGGTTTTTCAACCGGGGTGCCGTGGCCACATCCCGGCCTGAGCGATACTTTTTTAACTCCCGTGCTGTGCGACTTTACATAGGAAGAACAGCCTGCACGGCTCTCTCCTCCTCCCTGTGGCTATATGTACTATTGCCAGCAAAACATAAAGCAGTGCGGGTGGGCCGCCCACCCGTGTTGTACCAACCGAGGGGGGAGGGGGGAATTTGGAGATTATTTCTTAACCACTTCCCACCCGGTCAATAGGAGATTGACGTCCGGGGAGTGGTTGTGTTATCCTGACTGGACGTCTATTGGCGTCCTGCAGGATAACAGCCGCCGCGCGCCCGGGAGGTGTGCATCGCGGCGATCGGTGTGTCAGTCTGACACACTGCTACACTGATCTCGGTAAAGAGCCTCCGGCGGAGGCTTTTTACCACGTGATCAGCCGTGTCCAATCACGGCTGATCCCGATGTAAACAGGAAGAGCCGTTGATCGGCTCTTCCTCACTCGCGTCTGACAGACGCGAGTAGAGGAGAGCCGATCGACAGGGGGTTCGCGCTGATTGTTTATCAGCACAGCCCCTCCTCAGATGCCCACACTGGACCACCAGGATGCCGCCCAGGACCACCAGGGAAGCACCTAACATGTGGATGGCCAGATAAGTCCCCCATGGCCATCCACATGTATAAATATTTGCCTAACTTATGCCAATTAGTGCCCACAAATGGGCACTGACTGGCACCATCTTGGCACAATTTTTTTTGTGATGCCCAGCAATGTCACCCATCAGTGGTACCCACCAGTGCCCACCCATCAGTGCCGCCTATCAGTGCCCATCAGTGCTGCCCGTCATTGAAGAACAAAACCTACTTATTTACCAAAAAAAATTACAGAAACAAATAAAAATCGCAGAGGCGATCAAATACCACCGAAAGAAAGCTCTATTTGTGGGAACAAAATGATAAAAAAAATTGTTTGGGTACAGTGTAGCATGACCGCGCAATTGTCATTCAAATTAGGACAGCGCTGAAAATTGGCTTGGGCAGGAAGGTGTATAAGTGCCTGGTATTGAAGTTTAATGACACCCCCCACGCATCTAGCAAATGCGTGTATGTTTGTACCCATTAAAAAATGCAACTTGCACAAACACGCAAAAAAGCGTGTGCTCGGATGCATCATCTGGTGTAAACGAGCCCTCAGACTGGTGTGCCCCAGGATTGTGCACAGTTCTAAAGGATGCTTTGACATCACAGGATTTATTTGACATCATCAGGAGTCATTGGCTCCCACTGCTGCCTCTCTGTCCTGTGAGGAGGGAGAGAGCCACTGTTCTCAAGCAAAGTGCTGGATCGCAATCAGACTCAGGTTAACTATAAGGGGAGACTGGGGGGGATGTGGAGCAGAACACAGAAGGTGTTTTTTTTTTTTTTTTTACCCTAATGCAGAGAATGCATTAAGGTAAAAAAAAAAAACTTCTACCTTTACTACCACTTTAAGCGTTTAAAAGCGGACACTCTGCCGCTATTCCACTGTATATTCACACTGGCAGCAATAAGCTGCAATGGTTACCTTTTTCCGGGTGCTTATTCTACTTGCTACTGCCTGTTCATGTACAGTAGAACCTCATAGACTTGTATGGGGCTAAGAGCCTGATCTATCTCCCAGCCCCATAGAAATGTATAGGGTTCTACTGCACATGCACACTGTAAAAGGGAAAACAAAAAAGGATCAAAACTTTATTCCTGTATACTGTGACCTTTCTTTTCACCAGGCACTGTCACCACCACTGTGATGAATGTAAGAAGAAATGCGCCGAGGGATGTAAGAAGAATTGCTCAAAGGACAAAGAACAGCCTGCGCAGCCCACCTCTTCTACCTCCTGACCTCATGTAAGCTTACTGCTAATGACATACTTGACGTAATTGTAGCCGTATTAGTGCAATTGTGACAGAGAAAATTAAGTACTGTCCGTGATACTTTTTTTATTTGCACTAACATAGAATTTTTCAGGACAAGCTTTTGGGGTATGTCCCCTTCTTCAAGGTCCAAGCAGTACTGATTCACAATTTTTTTTTAGTCCATTCTGCTCTAAAAAATTGTGAATCAGTACTGCTTGGACCTTGAAGAAGGGGACATACCCCGAAAGCTTGTCCTGAAAAATTCTACGTTAGTGCAAATAAAAAAAGTATCACGGACAGTACTTAATTTTCTCTGCTAATGACATGACAGCTAAAAGCTCTCCTGTCATCCATTTACATGACCACTGGGGGAGGTGATCAAATTTTAAACTTTGGGTAGAGTAGGAAACCCATCGAGTTGTCACTGAAATAAGTGTATCCATCCATTTTGAAGTTTTGTTCTTGGCAACTCAAAATTTTGAATGTTCCCTACTTTTCACTCTTAGTGACAGTGATCACCAGGTAACACGTATGCCGCGTACACACGATCGGAATTTCCACCAACAAAACCGTGGTTGTTTTTTTCCATCGGATGTTGGCTCAAACTTGTCTTGCGCACACACACGGTCGCACATATTGCGATCGTAAATTCCGATGGACAAGAACGCGGAGACGTACAACACTACGATGAACCAAGAAAAATGAAGTACAATGATTCCGAGCATGCGCAGCACTTTTGTGCGTCGGAAATGGCTACACACGGTCGGAATTTCCGACAAAAAGCTCACATCGAACATTTGTTGTCGTAAAATCCGACCGTGTGTACGCGGCATAAAGCCCCTTTCACACAATTCGCTCGCTCAGATCCGCCTGTCTGTATTTCAGGTGGATCAGAGTGCGCCATCCATTGATTGATTTGTATGGGCAGGTGGATATCAGCAGAGAGGTGTCCGCTGACACCCACTTGCCATCTGACCTGACAAGATCCGCTCAAAACAGACGATGGGGATACGTTCGCCATCCGTCCAGCGAATGGGATCGGATGAAAATGCACATGCAGTTCAGTTTCATCCGATCTGCCCATAGAGAACAGCCGGGCTCTGACAGGTAAGTCCCTGAGCACAGTGAGGGCTTCGTTTTCAGGTAAGTTTCACATAATGGCTTTACCTTGCAGGTTGCAAAAAAAAAAAAAAAAAGTGCGCGCGCACTCTGCCCGGTTCACTACGGCGCATGCGCGAGTCGTGCTGCGCCATTCTGACTGGTCCTCCTGTGTTCTGGGAGCCGAGTGTCTCCCAGAACACTACGGGTACTCTTAGACAGGTATCTGCACCCCCCTCCCCCCTGAAAGGTGTCAATTGTGACACCGGAGGGGGAGAGGGTTCCGATGAGCGGAAGTTCCACTTTAGGGTGGAGCTCCGCTTTTAAGCTAAGGACAAATTTCAATGGAAGCCAAAGAAGCTTTACACTTATTGTAATAGATGTACTTTCAGTAGAATGTGTCTAAGAGAGAAAGGTACAGGAGAAAATCATGCTAGTTGCTGTTGTACTGACCCCCTAACTTCAATAGTCATTGGCCTGAACAAGTATGCAGGTAAGGAAGGGTTAGAAGGTTAGAATTACCGTATATACTCGAGTATAAGCTGACCCAAATATAAGCCGAGGCACCTAATTTTACCACAAAAACTTGGAAAACGTATTGACTCAAGTATAAGCCTAGGGTGTCCATCTGCATGCCTCACTGTGCCTCACTGTGTCCATGTGCATGCCAAGGCCTAGACTGACATTTAACATGGGAGTCTATGGAAGGGGTGCCCGGCTTTAAAATATCGGTGCTCCCCGGCCGTAGGTCCCCCGGACAACAAACTGGCCGGTACCGGGTACCCAAAGTCCAGGAGATCAGGCGCAAAAAGGTGACTCGAGTATAAGCCGAGGGGGACATTTTCAGCACAAAAAAATTGTGCTGAAAAACTCGGCTTATACTCGAGTATATACGGTACATCAGAATCATTTTACATCTGGGTACTTGCTCAAGGATAAAGGTGTGTGTGTGTGTGTGTGTGTGTGTGTGTTCCCTGTGTCTGTCCTGTTGGATATTTTCCTTCAATTCATGTCCAAGAGATCCTACAGGAGGTAAGAGGAGATCTCTTAAAAGCAAAACCCTATTAGACAGTTGTAACTGGAACAGGTGTCCCCATTGAAAGGTTTTTCCCTCACCTCCTGTTCCAGTGACAACTCAAAGATTTTGCATTTCCCACCACTTTACTGGAGACAATGGTCAGGACAAACATACAAAGGATAAATCTCCCTAGCAGGGACAAATAAAAACCAGACAGGTTCTAACCCTTCTATACTCCATCCAAATAAGTTTTGGCTTTACATACGCGTTCAGGCCCCATTCACACCTGAGCATTTTGTAGTTTGAAGCCTGAAGCTCCAAAACGCTGGAGGGAAAAAAAATCAATTATTCTCTATGGAGATGGTTCACATCTCCACTCCAAAACTCCTGAAGCTCAAACAAGTTCTGGAGCTTGTTTTTAGGCAGATTACAGGCGTTTTTCTTCTTTTTACATTGGTGACCATTTGACCTGTACAAAACCGGTAAAAACTTTCTGCCTAAAAACGAAATGCTCAGGTGTGAATGCAGCCTAAAGTATTGAACAGGAGGGTCAGGCAACTAGAATTTTTAAAACGAGAGGCTAGCAATGGCAGCTCCAAGTTTCTCTGATGACAAATTACTTTTTAGGAAGGGGCCAGTTTCAAGATAAAGCAAGATTTTAACATTTTTGTTTTGGCGAAAGTGCTTGGATCAGATGTAGGATGGCTGCAATTAAAGAACTTCATGTTCATTTGTCAAGACAGATGATAGAAATAGAAGCCCATAATTATATCCCATAATTATATCCCTGCAGTACAGTACGATGAATGGATATTGATCGGTAGTGGAAGTTCATTATTCACCACTCAAATCTTGCCTAGTGCGGGATCATATCCGCCATGTGTGTAAATATCTTCTATAATAGCAAACGGAACCCTACATAAGCAAAATCTAAACACAGGTTTCCAAATACCTACAGAAAAAGCATCATGCTGTCCCCTACTGGACACAGTGTGTACTGCGCCTTTTCTCCTACTTCAGTAACCCAGATAGGCAGCATGGATTTTTCATGTTTAGTCATGCAAGGTAAAATAAACAGATAAGAAAAGTTTGAGATTTTACAGTCCAAGCACAGACACACACTCCCTAACAGAAACAAATTGTAAAAGAAATTGAGGCTGCCATTGTTGACCTATAATTATAAAAATACCAACTGCCTGGTTGTCATGTGACCCTCTAACTTTGATTGGGTTGCTTCATGAGACTTTCATCTGACTTTTATGATCAGTGTAATTGTCTCAGGGCAATGACTCAAAAGTATGATAGCCAGTGTACCATGCCAGACAACTAAGCATTTTCATAAGGAGCACAGCAATGGTAGCTCTTTTCGCTTTCCTTGATTTTCAGCTTTGACACTCTAAATTGGGTGAACAGTCTATATAAATCATGCTGGTCTCTGAGACCATTTTTGTCATTATTCCAAAAATGTATTCTGTATCTGGTAGTCTGTGTACCCAAAAAACAAACAAACCCAGGAGCCCAGTTTGGAACTAATTATAGGTTATAGGCAATAAAATGGGGTTGATTTACTAAAGGCAAATCCACTCTGCACTACAAGTGCAGTCACTGTAGATTGCAGTAGATCTGAGGGGAAGCGCTGAAACGAGGGGAAGCTCTGCTGATTTTATAATCCAATCGGGTGCAATCAAAAATGTTTTTTTATTTTCCTTGCATGTCCCCCTCAGATCTACAGTGATTGCAGTGCACTTGTAATGCAAAGTGGATTTGCCTTTAGTAAATAACCCCCAATATGTTCTTAGATCAGCAAGACCATGCTTATGCAAATTAATATTTTTTGTCTTCTGTTTTTCCTAGACTTGATCACAACATGGATACAGCGACACCCAAGCATTTGGTGTACCCCTTTTTATATTTTGGTATATGTAATAAAATTTATAAAAAAAAAAAAAATCTGACTGTTATTCTCTCTTTTTAACCACTTAACGACCGCCCACTGTAAATATACGTTGGCAGAATGGCACCGACAGGCAGAATCACGTACATATACGTGATTGCCTTTGTATACCCCCCCCCCCCTCTCGATCGCTCCCGGCGAATGAGAGAGCTTCCCCTGCCTGCCAGGCAGGAGGAAGTGATGTCATCTCTCCTGCGGCGCTCACATATACCGAGCGCCGTACAGGAGAAGATGCAGGTTAGTGCACAAAACAGCACACTGACACCAGGGCACATAAATCGCCCCCCCAGTCACAGTGTCACTGATTGCAGTGACCATTTATTTAGTGATCACTGCAATCAGTGACATTTGTGACTGTAAAAGTGTCACTACATTTAGTTTTAGGTCCAGTGTAGCCCCCTAACCCCCCCCCTAATAAAGGTTTAACCCCCTGATCACCCCCCAGATAACCCTTTCACCCCCTAGCACCGCCGTCGCTAAGCGATCATTTTTCTGATCGATGTCTTAGTGTCGGTGATGCTGATCGGTAGCCAGTAATTTTTTTTTTTAGGGTCGCCGCAGGTTTTCATAGCGTCAGGTACCCCCATATATTATCTAATAAAGGTTTAACCCCCTGATCGCCCCCCAGGTAACCCTTTCACCCCCTATCACCACTGTCGCTAAGCGATCGTTTTTATGATCGTTGTCTTAGTGTCGGTGATGCCGATAGGTAGCCAGTAATTTTTTTTTAGGTTCGCCGTCAGGTTTTTATATAGCGTCGGGTACCCCCATATATTACCTAATAAAGGTTTTAACCCCCTAATTGCCCCTAGTTAACCCTTTCACCAGTGATCATCATATAAGTGTTACGGGTGACGCTGGTTAGTTTGCTTTTTATAGTGTCAGGGCACCCGCCGTATATAACCCAATAAAGGTTTAACCCCCTGATCGCCCGGCGGGTGATATCAATTAGGTTTTAGCGTCAGAGAGGGTCTTCGTCACACCCCAGGCAGCGTCAGGTTAGTGCCAGTAGCGCTAACACCCACGCGTTAAGCATACACCTCCCTTAGTGGTATAGTATCTGAACAGATCAATATCTGATCTGATCAGATCTATACTAGCGTCCCCAGCAGTTTAGGGTTCCCAAAAACGCAGTGTTAGCGGGATCAGCCCAGATACCTGCTAGCACCTGCGTTTTGCCCCTCCGTCCAGCCCAGGCCACCCAAGTGCAGTATCGATCGATCACTGTCACTTACAAAACACAACACACATAACTGCAGCGTTTGCAGAGACAGGCCTGATCCCTGCGACTCCAGTGCTGTAGGAGGTGATTTCACCACCACAGTTAAAAAAAAAAAAAAAGCATATATGCCGAAGCATTGGGGCAGCAGGGGCGGAGGAGCGATATTGCTCCTAATGCCGCGTACATAGTGTCGAAATTCCGACGGAGGCTTGCCCGTGGAAAAGTCTGACCATGTGTACGCGGCATAACTTTTGCGGGAAGATGCTCCCATGCTTCAGCATATATAAATGGTGCATGTATGCCCATCATTAGAAGTGGGTGGATGAAGGGCGGTATTCTAATGGTGGGCATACCCACCGATCAATCTTTTTTTTTTCGTTCAGCCAACAGGCTGCATGAAAAAAAAGATTACAATACAGGTCCTTCTCAAAAAATTAGCATATTGTGATAAAGTTCATTATTTTCTGTAATGTACTGATAAACATTAGACTTTCATATATTTTAGATTTATTACACACAACTGAAGTAGTTCAAGCCTTTTCTTGTTTTAATATTGATGATTTTGGCATACAGCTCATGAAAACCCAAAAATCCTATCTCAAAAAATTAGCATATTTCATCCGACCAATAAAAGAAAAGTGTTTTTAATACAAAAAAAGTCAACCTTCAAATAATTATGTTCAGTTATGCACTCAATACTTGGTCGGGAATCCTTTTGCAGAAATGACTGCTTCAATGTGGCGTGGCATGGAGGCAACCAGCCTGTGGCACTGCTGAGGTGTTATGGAGGCCCAGGATGCTTCGATAGCGGCCTTAAGCTCATCCAGAGTGTTGGGTCTTGCATCTCTCAACTTTCTCTTCCCAATATCCCACAGATTCTCTATGGGGTTCAGGTCAGGAGAGTTGGCAGGCCAATTGAGCACAGTAATACCATGGTCAGCAAACCATTTACCAGTGGTTTTGGCACTGTGAGCAGGTGCCAGGTCGTGCTGAAAAATGAATTCTTCATCTCCATAAAGCTTTTCAGCAGATGGAAGCATGAAGTGCTCCCAAATTTCCTGATAGCTAGCTGCATTGACCCTGCTCTTGATAAAACACAGTGGACCAACACCAGCAGCTGACATGGCACCCCAGACCATCACTGACTGTGGGTACTTGACACTGGACTTCAGGCATTTCCCTCTCCCCAGTCTTCCTCCAGACTCTGGCACCTTGATTTCCGAATGACATGCAAAATTTGCTTTCATCCGAAAAAAGTACTTTGGACCACTGAGCAACAGTCCAGTGCTGCTTCTCTGTAGCCCAGGTCAGGCGCTTCTGCCACTGTTTCTGGTTCAAAAGTGGCTTGACCTGGGGAATGCGGCACCTGTAGCCCATTTCCTGCACACGCCTGTTCACGGTGGCTCTGGATGTTTCTACTCCAGACTCAGTCCACTGCTTCCGCAGGTCCTCCAAGGTCTGGAATCGGTCCTTCTCCACAATCTTCTTCAGGGTCCGGTCACCTCTTCTCGTTGTGCAGCGTTTTCTGCCACACTTTTTCCTTCCCACAGACTTCCCACTGAGGTGCCTTGATACAGCACTCTGGGAACAGCCTATTCGTTCAGAAATTTCTTTGTGTCTTACCCTCTTGCTTGAGGGTGTCAATGATGGCCTTCTGGACAGCAGTCAGGTCGGCAGTCTTACCCATGATTGCGGTTTTGAGTAATGAACCAGGCTGGGAGTTTTTAAAAGCCTCAGGAATCTTTTGCAGGTGTTTAGTGTTAATTAGATGATTAGGTTAATAGCTCGTTTAGAGAACCTTTTCATGATATGCTAATTTTTTGAGATAGGAATTTTGGGTTTTCATGAGCTGTATGCCAAAATCATCAATATTAAAACAAGAAAAGGCATGAACTACTTCAGTTGTGTGTAATGAATCTAAAATATATGAAAGTCTAATGTTTATCAGTACATTACAGAAAATAATGAACTTTATCACAATATGCTAATTTTTTGAGAAGGACCTGTATTTATTTTTTATTGTGATCCTGCGAAGAGCTGCCTCCCTGTAGCAGTAAAACCGCTTTAGGGCTGTCAGCAAGTGGTTAAGATATCTAAAACCAAGACTACAAATGTAAAGTTTTGCATCATACCAGTCCTCAAGTACAGAAAATAAACGTGGATCTTGCCAGCTATGAAGAAATTGATTATACTAAAGACAAATATAGGCTGTTCACTTTGCAAGGGAATCTCCCTCAGAATTTAGTGAATGTGGTGAGATTCCACTTTGTAAAGAATACCCAATCACATGCAAGGAAAACAGCATTTTTGCTTGCACATCATTGGATGATGGGAGTCAGCAGAGCTCCTCCTCATACAATAAGTTCTGGAGTAAGTTCTCTTGCAAAGTAAACAGTCAATTTTTGTTGAGTAAATCAACTTCAGTGTTACTGTGAATTAAACTAAAATCACAACCGTTCGTTCTTTCAATCTATCTTTTGTTAACTACAAATTCCCACACTCCCATATAAGCCTGGGTTCACACTGCCTGTGACTTTGAAGTCGGACCCCCAGCGTGACTTTGGCACGACTTGCATGCGACTTCTTTAACAGAAGTCAATGCAAGTCGTACCAAAAGTTATTGCAGGAACAATTTTCGAAGTTGGAGCGACTCAAGTCGCACCCATTAGAACGGTCTGACTTCTGATGCGACAAGTGCTTCAAAGTCGGAGCGATTGTTGCATCAGTGTGAACCGGGCCTAATGGAGATGGAAAGAGGTAGAAGTGTTTATAATCCAAATCCGCAGAAAATCCAAGTAGGACAACTATGGCTCTTCCCATAGAAGCAGTGAAGCGAGTGTAATCACTTTGCAGAATTACCTGTGTGGGGGGAAAAAGGCACACAACAAAACCAATGCAGCATCACATCTAAGGACTTGTAAGCCGAAATATTTAAGATTTCTAGTTTTGGATTTAGATATGCTTTAAGTGTTTAACTATACATAGATTTAAGCAGTGGCGTAGCGTGGGTTGTCAGCGCCCGGGGCAAGGCAAGTAATTTGCGCGCCCCCCCCCCCCCCTAAACCTGCAGACTTTTCGCATTCAGAGTCCCTTCCTACAATAGCACTGATCTACCTGATTCCTATACTGACCACTACACAATACACTACCACAGACTAATACACACCACACTACACAATAAAAGGTGTAGTTGTGGCGCTGTTCTGGCGTGTGAACCAACCTATTTTAGTGATATTACTGTGTGATCTTGAAATTGAACCTCAAAAATTAAATAAAAAGAAAAACCAAGTGTTGGCTCAGCCGGGTGTTTGCTACAGCCCGAATTGTGGGGAGTGCTTATTTAGAGGTTTTGGATGAATCCTGGTTTGGAATGTGTCCATAAAAGGTTGTATAGTGAAGAGATTGGTGAATATCAAAACTTCAGGTGGTGTCTCAGCCGGGTGTTTACTAAATTAAAAAAATGGCCACATCTCACATTATACCAGCAATCTAGCACTAATACACATCGGCCATTTTTTGATTTAGTAAACACCCGGCCGAGACACCACCTGAAGTTTGGATATTCACCAATCTCTTCACTATACAACCTTTTATGGACACATTCCAAACCAGGATTCATCCAAAACCCCTAAATAAGCACTCCCCACAATTCGGGCTGTAGCAAACACCCGGCTGAGCCAACACTTGGTTTTTCTTTATTTAATTTTTGAGGTTCAATTTCAAGATCACACAGTAATATCACTAAAATAGGTTGGTTCACACACCAGAACAGCGCCACAACTACACCTTTTATCCTTTCACATTTCTTGCTCCATCTACACAGGTGGTAGTAATTAGTAGAGGCAGCAGTTCTGCCTACTGTGCAGCGTTTGAATTCCCTTGCGGAGTCCCCCAACTCTCTTTTCTACACTTACACAATACTCTACTCACAGACCAATACACACAACACACTACACCACACCGACCACTACACTAACCTACCTCATTCCTATACCAACCACTACACAAACTACACAATACTCTACCCACAGACCGCTACACAATACACACTGACCGATACACAATACTCTACCCACTGACCGCTACGCTACACACACCACACTAACCTACCTGATTCCTATACTAATCACTACACAATACACTACCCACAGACCGCTACACTAATCTACCTGACTCCTATACTGACCACTACACTACACAATACAATACGCGGCCTGTAATTTATTAATCCTGTAGCAGTAGGAGGGGGGGCTTTTGGCATCAACTGTACTCTTAGGCTCGCAGGCATGATGCTGTGTGTGTGTGTGCGTGCTGGCAATGGGGGCATGGTGGCATGACTCTCCCTAACTGCAGTGCAGCTGACGAGGTGGCTGCTCCCATGATCTGAGATGGCTGCCTCAGCTGCCTCCATCATGGAGGCAGCCCCATCTCAGATCATGGGAGCAGCCGCCCGCCGGATCCATCACCGGCTCACTCGCGTGACTCACCTCCGGTTTTTGTTGTCCATGAGATCGATCAGCTTGGGATGAATTCACACTCAGTCCCAGATGAAGTAGTCGGACTCGCACTGCCTTTTCTTTCAAATCGGCACGGTCTGGACTCAGGCGGAAGGGTGGGCGGGACTCCAGGAGAAGATTGCGGCGGCTTAAGGAAGCACGGGCGGGACTCCAGGAGCAGCCTTCGCGCATGCGCCGCCCGCGTTCAAGGACTGACCAGCCCGCCCCAGCACATGACCACATTCGCCCAATCACAGGGCGCAAAATGGCGGACGCGGTCCGGCGGTGACACATTGATGGAATTTCACAAAATTTAGAAAAGTGACAAACTGGCGCAGGATTTTGCGCCCCCCCCCAATGTTGCGCCTGGGGCCACTGCCCCCCCCCCCCCACGCTACGCCACTGGATTTAAGCATCCCAACACATAATCATTTTTTTTTTTGCAACTCAAGAAAAACTGGAAAAAAAAAAAAAAAGGAAAAAAAAAAAAAAAAAAACGGACAGTAAAGCTTTTAGAAAATGTACATTTTAATTTCCTAAAATAGAACACGAGTTTCATTTTTTCACTGAAAGAAAAAAGATAAAGTATGCACTTCCTTATATGCAATTAATTCACACTGTGCATTTATTAGCAGAAAACAAAATTGTTACAGATGATGAAATTGCCTCGGCAGTAAAGGCGGCTTTTTATTCTTCCCACACATCTCCATATTGGTTCTTTTTCTCTGAAAACACACAAAATATCAACGTTGAGGAAAATCATCTAGGCATGCTCCTATCCCATTATTTAATCAAACCCCACCTGGTTCATAGAAGTGCTAAAAATAACATGCTTTATTCACACGGGCATACTAATCCATACACCCATGTGGGATTGTGGGATGCACAGGTGCTCCATGCAGACAGCTTGTTCAAATCAGTGACAGACGGCCGGCTGCACAGATCTCCAAGCTCATCCACAGATCAGGACTGTGTGCATCTTGATCCAGGCATTGGACACAAATGGATGTACACGCTGGAATATGTTTGGCCATCCATGCATTCGGCTGCCCGTTAGCTCTGCACGGAACACCTATACATCCCACATAGGGGAAGATGCCTTTAGCACGAGGGTACGCATGGTATGTCCGTGTGAATGAGGCTTTACAGGTATAATTGAACATCTACAATCACAGACATCTGAACAAAGATCTTTTGCTAGGCTCAGGTGAGCTTTTTTTGTCCAAAGATCATACAAAATGACAATGTGGTTACCCTACTTCTTCAGTCTTCTTAATATTTCGTAATGAATATATTCACATGGTGAACTTGCATATTCTATTTACATTGCCTTGAAAAAGTATTCATACCCCTTGAACTTTTACACATTTTGTCATGTTACAACCAAATAGGTAAATGTATTTTATGTGATAGATCAACACAAAAAGTGGCAGTCATTTTAGGGTAAAACTACCGTGTATGGTTAAGTAGCTATATTCCACCATGTAACAATTTTTTAACAGCATTGTTGCAACATTAAAATTTTTAAATAGCTTCCCAATTCTACATGACCATATTTCTTACACAGATCTGTAACAAAATCACTTTTGAAATATAAAATACCGGTATCCTTGACCAGCATTGAGAGGCAAAGTAATGTACAACCAATATGTACCACTACCAAGTATTAAATGTTCCAGTATATGTTTTATGTTGGCCACTCTTCTTAATGAACGTATAGTGTCTCACAAAAGTGAGTACACCCCTCACATTTTTGTAAATATTTTATTATATATTTTTATGTGACACTGAAGAAATGACACTTTGCTACAATGTAAAGTAGTGAGTGTGCAGCTTGTATAACAGTGTTAATTTGCTGTCCCCTCAAAATAACTCAACACACAGCCATTAATGTCTAAACCGCTGGCAACAAAAGTGAGTACACCCCCAAGTGAAAATGTTCAAATTGGGCCCAAAGTGTAAATATTTTGTGTGGCCACCATTATTTTCCAGCACTGCCTTAACCCTCTTGGGCATGGAGTTCACCAGAGCTTCACAGGTTGCCACTGGAGTCCTCTTCCACTCTTCCATGATGACATCACGGAGCTGGTGGATGTTAGAGACCTTGCGCTCCTCCACCTTCCGTTTGAAGATGCCCCACAGATGCTCAATAGGGTTTAGGTCTGGAGACATGCTTGGCCAGTCCATCACCTTTACCCTCAGATTCTTTAGCAAGGCAGTGGTCGTCTTGGAGATGTGTTTGGGGTCGTTATGTTGGAATACTACCCTGCGGCCCAGTCTCCGAAGGGAGGGGATAATGCTCTGCTTCAGTATGTCACAGTACATGTTGGCATTCATGGTTCCCTCAATGAACTGTAGCTCCCCAGTGCACTCATGCAGCCCCAGACCATAACACTCCCACCACCATGCTTGACTGTAGGCAAGACACACTTGTCTTTGTACTCCTCACCTGGTTGCCGCCACACACGCTTGACACCATCTGAACCAAATAAGTTTATCTTGGTCTCATCAGACCACAGGACATGTTTCCAGTAATCCATGTCCTTAGTCATTCAGCAAACTATTTGTAGGCTTTCTTCCCCTCTTGGTCATGGAGTTCCCCAGAGCTTCACAGATTGCCACTGGAGTCCTCTTCCACTCCTCCATGATGACATCACGGAGCTGGTGGATGTTAGAGACCTTGCGCTCCTCCAGCCTCCGTTAGAGGATGCCCCACAGATGATCAATAGGGTTTAGGTCTGGAGACATGCTTGGCCAGTCCATCACCTTTACCCTCAGCTTCTTTAAGCTGCGGTCGTCTTGAAGGTGTGTTTGGGGTCGTTCTGTTGGAATACTGCCCTGCGGCCCAGTCTTCGAAGGGAGGGGATCATGCTCTGCTTCAGTATGTCACAGTACATGTTGGCATTCATGGTTCCCTCAATGAACTGTACCTCCCCAGTGCTGGCAGCAATCATGCAGCCCCCACCATGACACTCCCACCACCATGCTTGACTGTAGGCAAGACACACTTGTCTTTGTACTCACCTGGTTGCCACCACACACACTTGACACTATCTGAACCAAATAAGTTTATCCTGGTCTCATCAGACCACGGGACATGGTTCCAGTAATCCATGTCCTTAGTCTGCTTGTCTTCAGCAAACAGTTTGCGGGCTTTCTTGTGCATCATCTTTAGAAGAGGCTTCCTTCTGGGATGACAGTCATGCAGACCAATTTGATGCAGTGTGCGACGTATGGTCTGAGCGCTGACAGGCTGACCTCCCTCCCACCCCTTCAACCTCTGCAGCAATGCTGGCAGCACTCATACGTCTATTTCCCAAAGACAACCTCTGGATATGAGGCTGAGCACGTGCACTCAACTTCTTTGGTTGACCATGGCGAGGCCTCTTCTGAAGGGAACCTGTCCTGTTAAACCGCTGTATGGTCTTGCCCACCGTGCTGCAGCTCAGGGTCTTGGCAATCTTCTTATCGCCTAGGCCATCTTTATGTAAAGCAACAATTATTTTTTTCAGATCCTCAGAGAGTCCTTTGCCATGAGGTGCCATGTTGAACTTCCAGTGACCAGTAAGAGAGTGAGAGCGATAACACCAAAATCTAAACACACCTGCTCCCCATTACACTTGACACCTTGTAACAGTAACGAGTCACATGACACCAGGGAGAGAAAATGGCTAATTGGGCCCAATTTGGACATTTTCACTTAGGGGTGTACTCACTTTTGTTGCCAGCGTTTTAGACATTAATGGCTGTGTGTCGAGTTATTTTGAGGGGACAACAAATGTACACTGTTATACAAGCTGTACACTCACTACTTTATATCGTAGCAAAGTGTAATTTCTTCAGTTTTTCAGTCACATGAAAAGATATAATAAAATATTTACAAAAATGTGAGGGGTGTACTCCCTTTTGTGAGATACTGTATGTATAAAATGATACACCTTAGCTGATCACAGCCTTAGAGACCCATTCAAAATGACAACCATCGAAATGCCTCAGGACAAAATGATTGCCCTTGGCCGTCTCCTGCACTGAGGGGCACTATCCATAACCTACTCCAAGGACAAAGACTCACAAAACATAATTTGTTACGTTTTGGTTTTAATGGGCAGCAAAGTAGCGTAGTGGTTCAAATTCTGGCCAGGACACCATCTGCATGAAGTTACCATGTTAGTTTGGTTCTTGGGTGGGTTTCCTGCCACCCTCTAAAGCAGTGTTTCTCAACCGGGGTTCCGCGGGAAGTCCCCAGGGGTTCCGCGGGAAATCGGCGGATGTGTACTACTGAATCCCTTCATGCGCGCTGCTGCTGGCACACGGCGCGCATGAATACCCGATGACACTTGTATAGTTCCGGCTCCTATAAATTCAGGGGGCGGAGCAGGGAAGTAGTGCAGAGAGCGGGAACGGGAGCCGAAGAAGGAGGAGGTGTACATGGCAACACTGACAGGGAAGGTGAGCTCTTACAGCGGCTCTCTGTCTGCCTCTCCCCTGCACTGTGCTCCGATGGCTCCTGTTTCCCCTGCACTCTGCATTACCACAGCTATAGCTGCAGCAATGCAGAGTGCAGGAGGGACAGAGAGTCATCGGAGCACATGGCTGGAGGGTTAGTGATGGGGGGGGGAGGGGTGCGGACAGAGCTGGCAGGGTCATTAGGGTTGCACGTCATTCACACTGGACTGCACCGGAGTGACATGTCTCTGCTGTCTGCACGATCAGATGCCTGTCTCACTCACACACAGCAGAACAAAGCTGTCTTCTCCCCCTCCTCCTTCAGCTCTGTATACACACACACAAGAGGAGGGGGAGCAGGAACATGTGCTGAAAGCAGGTCTGTAACAAACTTTTGCTATGCTTTGTAGATGGACAGGGAGGAGGGGGAGAGAGTGGCTGGGATTGGGATGGAGGAAACTAAAACGATTTACACTTGGGGGAGTGATTGGGGGGTTAGGAGGATATGTGCTTTGGTATTAGAAAGGACATATTCCATAAGTCAGTGTGGGATTAATTTGAAACAAAACAGCCCCTTCCAGCACTAACCTCCTTTCCCCCCAGCACATTTCCACCCCCCCCCCTTCCAGCACTAGCCCTCTCCCTCCCAGTCTACCCCCCCCAGCACATATCCAACTTCTCACAGAGGGCATGATCATGGCATCTGGGACCCCAAGAGATGGAGGACATTTTGCCCTGGAGGCCCACACTAGCTCCTGCTTGGCAAGTTGGCTGAGCCTAGTGCCAGAACTTGTTCCAGGACTCAGCCCGGATTCATGGGACGCTGGGATTTTGTTCAAATCTCAGGAAAGGCCCATTAAAACTGGGACAGTATGGACGTGTTTGAAGGGGGGAAAGGATTTGTTTGTGGGGGTAAAGTTTTTGTACTGGCAGGGGGGATTAAGGTGAGAAGATATGTGATGGAACTGGGGAGAGGATTTGTGTAGGAGGGGCTTGGAGGAAAGAGGATTTGCGCTGGAGAGGACAAGGGGAGAGGAATTGTTCCAGGATGGGGAGCATGTTGTGCTGGAAGGGGGGATTTGGGGGAGAGAATTTGAAGGGGGATTTTTTTTTAAGGAGAGGTTTGTGCTAGAAGTGGGATTTCCTTCTTTTTTTTTTGGTGGGGGAGTGGGAGGAGGAGAAAGATTTATACTACAAGAGATTTTTTTGTTGGGGGGAGGGGTGTTCTACTGGAATGGGAGGCTGTGCTCGGAGGTAGGATTTGGTGGTGGCAGAGGATTATTTCTGAGAGGGGTATTGGGGGAAGGAGGGTTTGTACTGGTTGGGAAAGAGGATTT
Source organism: Rana muscosa (assembly GCA_029206835.1). Taxonomy (NCBI): domain Eukaryota; kingdom Metazoa; phylum Chordata; class Amphibia; order Anura; family Ranidae; genus Rana; species Rana muscosa. The sequence continues at coordinate 205,820,206 of CM055116.1, read as the reverse complement.
CTATTGGGGGGGGAATTGAGGGGGGCAGGGATAAGTGCTGGGATGAGGAAGAAGGGGGGCTAGGACTGGGGATAGTGGAGGAGGACGTGTGCTGAGGAAGGGGAAGAGGATTTGTTTTGAGGGGGAATTATTTTTGTTGGTGGGGTGGAGAGTGAGCATAAAGATTAGTGCTGGCTTTTTTATTTCTTTTTTGCAGGAGAGGGAGCTGGAATATTTGATAAAAGTGTAACATGGAGGAGAGTATTGCTTGCGGGGGGAATTTTGCGCTCTTCTCTACCCCTACACACCCCTGACTGCTGTACTCTTTTTGTTTTGGAGTCATGACTCCTACTATGCATTCCACACTCCTGTCCCCTGCATTTTGCACAGTAAATATTCCTGACCCCTGTATTCCATCCATAACACTCACAATTTGGCCACATCCACTGCGCTACGCATTACTGTTCTCCTGGAGGCAAGCAAGTGTCCCAGGTCGTCTTTTACAATCTTCAAGCATATACAAAAAAAAAAAAAAAAAAGATGTTGTGCGCCACTAAAGTGTTCGGGTTTGGCTTGAAGAAAAGGTGGCAACCCTAAGGGGCATGTGTTCACATGTATATAGGGGGATTGTACTGTGCCCTGGTGATCTCCTGGCTGTACTCTGCCTTCTGTCCTTTTTAGGAAAATTTACCAATGTATCACTTTCTGTTGGGCAGATCGGCCTGCAGCTTCAGAACTGGACTGAAACCGACCTACAGGAAGCGGTACTTCCAAAACAGAAGAGCACACAGTTGACGGAACAAAAACCACTCTTGTAAGTACTATGATGATGTCAACCTCTTCTGCACTGTACCGACCCCCTGTGCTCTGTCCTTTTACTAACATGACTAATTTACCACTTTCTGCAGGGCTGATTGTGCTACAAATCAGGGGACAACATTGCAGCTTCAGAACTGAACTGAAACCGACCTACAGGAAGCGGTACTTCCAAAGCAGAAGAGCACACAGTTGACGGAACAGCAACCACTCTTGTAAGTACTATGTTACACTGCGTGATTTCTATGCAGAAAAATGTATGCATACAATACATACATGATACCAGTGCTCTGATGTCAACAGGGCACACAGAAAATGTTATGTGTGCCCTGAAGACCTCCACATTGCACTGTGCCCTGGTAACCTCCAGAATAGTACTGTGCCTGTGCTCACAGAAAAAACATTTTTTTTCTTTGTGCCTTGCAGAGACAGGTGTGTCGAGTTTTTCAACTGCATTGATATTTTGCATTGCAGAGTGTATTTTCCACTGAGCAGCGATGCAGTGTATGTAGGTTTAGCACTGAGAACCAGATTTTTGTAATTGCATTGCAGAAGGACTTTTGCTATATATTGCAGTTATTAGTGATAGTGTGGTTTATTTATGGTAGTATACTTTTTTTTTTTTTCATTAGTGGTTTTAAAAACAAAATGGCTCAAGGTCCAATGTGGCGTTTTGTGAGGAGAAGGAGTGAGGTACAGGAGGATAGTACAGCTTCATCTTCTACTACAGAAAATTCTGATAAGGCTAGTGAGGAAGAATTACAACATCCTGAGTCCTTTGCATGCACCAGCAGCACAGTGTTTGATCCCAAAAAAGTCCGCCTTTACAGTGAAAGTTACCTAACTATGGGTTTTTCATGGACAGGTGATCCACATTGTCCCATTCCATTGTGCCTTATTTGTGGCAAACAACTTGCAAATACAGCAATGGCTCCAGCAAAACTGAAAAGACACTTTACTACAAACCATGGCCATTTGGCATCTAAAGGTGCCGATTATTTCAAAAGGCTATTGGAATCTCAAAGCAAGCAAAGTTCAGCTTTTGTTAAAAAAGTCTCCATTAGTAAAAAAGCACAGGAAGCAAGCTATTTGGTGGCAGAAATTATTGTCCAGAAAAGAAAAAGTCACACAGTTGGTGAGAATATAATAATGCCAGCATGTAAAATTATTGTAAATCACATGCTAGGAGCAGCTGCAATAAAGGAAATTGAAAAGGTTCCACTCTCAGACAGTACAATAAGTCGGCGTATTGATGACATGTCACAAGATGTTGAAGAGGTCTTGTGTGATATCCTTAAAAAAAAACAGCTTCGCTATCCAGGTTGATGAGTCCACCGATATCACCAACGCATGTCAACTTGTAACATTTGTACGATTTGAAAATGGTGGTGAAATTCAAGAAAACTTTTTCTGCTGCAAAGAGCTGCCTGAAACAACCAAGGGTCAAGATATATTTAATGTTTTGTCTGCCTATCTGAAATCCCAAGGACTGTCATGGAATGGTTGTGTTGGAATCTGTACTGATGGTGCCCCATCAATGGTTGGCTCCATGAAAGGCTTTTCCTCACTTGTAAAAAAAGAAAATCCTAATGTTGTGACAACACACTGCTTTATTCATAGAGAAGTGCTCATGTCCAAAACTCTTGGAGCTGAGCTGAAAAGTGTTCTGGATGATGTGACAAAAATGGTGAACTTTATTAAACAAAGACCAGTTCACTCAAGAATGTTCCAAAAACTTTGTGAAAACATGAAGAAGGACCACGTAAATCTCCTGCTACATACAGAAATCAGGTGGCTTAGCAGAGGACGAGTTCTCCACAGAGTGTTTGAGCTGAAAGAAGAACTAAAGAAGTACTTTGAAGAAATTTGTAGGTTAGATTTTGCTGCGTGCTTTGAAGATGAAGAGTGGCTGCAGAAACTGGCATACTTAGCGGACATTTTTAATCATATGAACCTGCTGAACAAGTCTATGCAAGGTTCTGGAGAGAATATCCTGACTTCAAGTGACAAGATTCTTGGATTCAAAAGAAAATTGAATCTTTGGAAAAGCCATGTTGTGAAAGGAAATCTGGAGATGTTTCCTCTGTTGCTTGGCCTTGGAAGTGAGGAAGGATACCAGCAAGTTTCAAATCTAATTGAAAGCCACCTGGATGTATTGCAGAGCAAAATGGAATATTATTTTCCTTCTCTGTCAACACAAATATATGATTGGGTGAGGAACCCATTCTCTGAGTCTTCTGTTCAGTCAGAGAACTTGAATTTAAAAGAACAGGAAGAAATTTGCGATTTGCAGTCTGATCGTACCCTCAGGATGAGGTTTGATGATGTATCCTTGGACAAATTCTGGATTTCAGTCAAAGAAGAGTATCCTGCCATTTACAGAAAGGCATTGAATGTTTTGCTGCAGTTTTCTACTTCCTACATGTGTGAGCAAGCTTTTTCCTGTTTAACAAGCATCAAGAGCAAGGAGCGAAATCGTTTACTTTCAGTTGAAGAAGAAATCCGTGTGTGCTTATCTCAAGTTCGACCCAGAATTGAGCATCTGTGCAGAAAAAAGCAAGCCCAAGTTTCACATTAAGGAGGTAAGTGTTTTTACAATATCTTCTATTCTATTATTTGATACTGTTTCTTTATTGCTGTTATATCTACAGCTCGCTGATCAGAGCCAATGATCCGTGAGCTTTAGATCTGAATTTTTTTTTCAGGGGTTCCCCGAGATCTCAACTTTTTGCCAAGGGTTCCCCGAAGGCAAAAAGGTTGAGAAACACTGCTCTAAAGACATGCTGTAAGGTTAGCTGGCTTCATAAAGCACCTCCAGGTGGATGACACCAATTACTTTGTTACAATTACAGGCCGTGGAGGGGATACAGGGACACACCAGATTGGCTCCCACCCCTGCCCTCTCCTTAACTGGTTGGGTAGGAGAAAAGCATGTTTTGTACACAGTGCTAACACAAGCCATAATGAGTTCTGAAAATTATTTTGATGGGATGAAACGAATAATAAAAATTGAATACCGTCAATCTTTGGTGCTCTGCTCCGTATGGTCCTCTCTGGAGTCTGTGGTTTTAGTACATCATAGGCACCCCTGTTTTTGTTCCTCAGCTCTTCGTAAGTCACAGGTGCTGCTTTACCTTGTTTCTCATCAAAATATTCAGGCTCTACATACAATATTAAAAACACAAATTTTTCATTAGAAAAGGATACCCATTAGCGTGATGTTTGCAGTTATATGCCGTTTTCTGTAGTTTTAAAGAACCTTAAATATGCCAAAGGCTTATTATGTTTTAAGTTCTACAGCACGATTAGACCACACGGTGGATCATCAGAAGAGTATGGACATTTTTAGTACAAGAAGTCTCATTACCCTCATCTTCAAATAAAAGAACCTTTCAGTGGAAGACTTGGGCCAGCCAATGATTTCAGGATCGAAGAGAATAAAATGACCAGCAATTGTTTACCCAGGGAAACCTGTTTGTTGCTCCAGGAAAAAATATAAGGAAGAGATTTATTTAGGATCTGCTTTTTTTTTAATTTTTTTATCTTGAATGGCTGGTATACCAAGACTTATGGTTTATATAGGATTAAATAAAATGGTAGGAGATTCTCCCTTGGAAAGCTTTAACATCTTAAAATGACCCGCTAGAACTGCACTACAACTTTAAATAACCATATATATACCTTGAAAGATGCAGAAAGGATCTACCAATTTGATAACAGGCATTTCAAATATACTTCATCATTTAGGAGGAAATAGTGTGGGGTTTCTTTTTTTTTTTTGATAAATCGATATGTATAATATGATGAATATTTTTAATTTATGGTTTATTTTTTTGAGATGCTATTGAAAGGCTTTTTTTGATATTTCAGAAAGGCATCCAATCATCCCTGAGGAAAAAAAAAAAAACCTAATAAAGCCTCGTACACACTGCCGGGAATCCAGTCAGGAAAAAAACATCAGTTTTCCTGGCGGGATTCCTGGGAAGCTTTCCTTGCTTGCCTAGTGTACACACGGCCATTCAAAAGAACCGCCGTTCTTTTGAATGGCAAGAACTCTGACGTCATAGACTACGACGAGCATGCGCTCGTCACATTCGATGTCGTCGCCGCCATCTTGCTTCACCCTACACTACCCTTGTAAGTTACCGAGCATGCATCAAAGTCTTATCGCGCATGCGCAGGCTCACCTGGGACAGGTAAGCATACACACTCATGGTTTTCCTTGGCAGGAAACACTCTGCCGAGAATCCTGATGAGAAAATAGAGAGCAGGTTCTCCATTTTTCTCGTCGGGATTCCTGGCAGTTTTCTCGCCGAGAAACCATACACACGGGCGGTTTTCTCGGCAAAAAGCTCTCCCAGCAGCCTTCTTGCCAGGAAAACCGGCTGTGTACGAGGCTTAAGTCTAGAAACACATTGGATGCATGATGCTCAAGCTATCTGCTGAACATCCAGCCCACAAAGAGATAGTCAGGTCCATAAATATTGGGACATTGAAACAATTCTAAACTTTTTGGATCTATACACCACCACAATGGATTTGAAATGAAATGAACAAGATGTGCTTTAACTGCAGACTTTCAGCTTTAATTTGAGGGTATTTACATCCAAATCAGGTGAACGGTGTAGGAATTACAACAGTTTGTATATGTGCCTCCCACTTTTTAAAAGGGACCAAAACTAATGGGACAGATTAACAATCATAAATCAAACTTTCACTTTTTAATACTTGGTTGCAAATCCTTTGCAGTCAGTTACAGCCTGAAGTCTGGAATGCATAGACATCACCAGACGCTGGGTTTCATCCCTGGTGATGCACTGCCAGGCCTCTACTGCAACGGTCTTCAGTTCCTGCTGGTTCTTGGGGCATTTTCCCTTCAGTTTTGTCTTCAGCAAGTGAAATGCATGCTCAATCGGATACAGGTCAGGTGATTGACTTGGCCATTGCATAACATTCCACTTCTTTGCCTTAAACTCTGGTTGCTTTCGCAGTATGCTTCGGGTCATTGTCCATCTGCACTGTGAAGCGCCGTCCAATGAGTTCTGAAGCATTTGGCTGAATATGAGCAGATAATATTGTCCGAAACACTTCAGAATTCATCCTGCTGCTTTTGTCAGCAGTCACATCATCAATAAATACAAGAGAACCAGTTTCATTGGCAGCCATACATGCCCACGCCATGACACTACTACCACCATGCTTCACTGATGAGGTGAAATGCTTTGGATAATGAGCAGTTCCTTTCTTTCTCCATACTCCTCTTCCCATCACTCTGGTACAAGTTGATCTTGGTCTCATCTGTCCATAGGATGTTGTTCCAGAACTGTGAAGGTTTTTTTAAGACGTTGTTTGGCAAATTCTAATCTGGCCTTCCTGTTTTTGAGGCTCACCAATGGTTTACATCTTGTGGTGAACCCTCTGTATTCACTTGATTGTTGACTTTGACACACATACACCTACCTCCTGGAGAGTGTTCGTGATCTGGTCAACTGTTGTGAAGGGTGTTTTCTTCACCAAGGAAAGAATTATTCGGTCATCCACCACAGTTTTCCGTGGTCTTCTGGTGTTGCTGAGCTCACCGATGCATGCTTTCTTTTTAAGGATGTTCCAAACAGTTGATTTGGCCACACCTAATGTTTTTGCTATCTCTCTGATGGGTTTGTTTTGTTTTTTCAGCCTAATGATGGCTTGCTTCACTGATGGTGACAGCTCTTTGGATCTCATATTGAGAGTTGACAGCAACAGATTCCAAATGCAAATAGCACACTTGAAATGAACTCTGGACCTTTTATCTGCTCCTTGTAAATGGGATAATGAGGGAATAACACACACCTGGCCATGGAACAGCTGAGCAGCCAATTGTCCCATTACATTTGGTCCCTTAAAAAGTGGGAGGCACATATACAAACTGTTGCAATTCCTACACCGTTCATCTGATTTGGATGTAAATACCCTCAAATTAAAGCTGAAAGTCTGCAGTTAAAGCACATCTTGTTTGTTTCATTTCAAATCCATTGTGGTGGTGTATAGAGCCAAAAAGATTAGAATTGTGTCGATGTCCCAATATTTATGCACCTGACTGTATGCAACATTGCCAAAGTATCAACTGCATATTGATGTTAACAATGGATCTTGGCCAAAATATGGCCGTGTGTTTTTAACAAGGCTATGTCTTTCTAGAGTTTTGTAATAAAAAGTGGTTTTATATATAAAAAGGTTATGCATTTTTCTTTTTTTGGTTGCCTTCAAAATCCCATAAGAGAGTCTTTTCCCCATTTTAAATAGTGTTGGTGAAGGGGCAGACTACCACCGCCATACCGGTAACAGCCCAACCTGGTAGTGCTAACTAACTGGAGTCAGAGAGAGTAATGCCGCGTACACACGATAATTTTTCCCGTCGAGAAAAATGACATTTTTTCCTTTGGACAAGAAAAGCAATCGTCTGTGGGCTTTTTGTCGTTTTTCTCAACGGGAAAAACGGCATTAATCACGACGAGAAAAATGAGAACATGCTCTAATTTTTCTCGTCGTGATCCGTCGTTTTTTTCCGCTGCAGTTTTCCCATAGGGAAACACTGCCGGGGAGCCCACACACGGTCGTTTTTTTTCGACCAAAAAAAAAAAATGTCATTTTAAACGGCCGTGTGGGGGGGGGGGGGGGGAGGAGGGAACAAGCTGTTCCTCGTTTTTCACGTCGATTTTCTCGACAGTGTTTTCACCGTCGAAAAAAAATCGATCGTGTGTACACGGCATAACCCAATTAGTACTTTTTCTTCCCTCTCATTAAACACAATGTTAACCAACATGCTTAACAACATTTTTTTAAGGCTCTTGACACCATACTGTAACTTATGCAAATGTAATGGTGTGTGAGCATTGCTTAGTCCTGCGTACTGTCAGCCAAACCTGCGGTATGAAGCACACCTAAAAGGGGGGTGTGAATTATAGGAAATGGTCAAGAATGACTTGAGTCTCATTCTGCCCAAAGAGGAAGCTGGGGATAGTGCAGGAGCATAAAGAGGATCAGTAAAGCTTGGGTACATTTTTATTTAATACAGGGGATGTGAACAAAAAAAAAAAAAACTTTGGAGTTCTACTTTAATAAAAGATAACAATTACCTTGTGCAAGGTAATCGGTGATTCCTGTAGTGGAGGATTCACTCATGGAAGCACTAAATGGCACATCGGCAGCCCTGGGGTTCGGATTACTGGAAGGAGTTTCAGGTACAGGGGGTGAGGATGCAATATTATCAAAGGAATAACCAGGAGACAGTTCTGGGCTGGGCATATTTCTGAAAGCATTAAAATGACACAAAACATAAGATCAAAATGTAAAACACTGTACAGACTAGGCTGCTATTTAGGGCACCAAACGTTTTACTATACAGATTAGACCTCCTACTTTATAATAAAGTAAACCCGTCACATACCCAGGAAACTCATTGTTAACATAAGATTAGAAAAAAAGGATATCATAATCGTACAGTAGGAAATGTTTTCATAGACCCCGGATTATAGGCTCGTACCTTCAGGTGACTGTTCACTGGCAAAGCTTTTGAGGACACAACTTTCCATAACCCTACCCCACTTCATGAGTCCTCCGTTTGTTGCCACTGTCCTAAGGTAGTGGACCTTTAATCAAAGTCTTCAACCATCTCCACAATGGTATTCTTTTCTTTTTCGTACATCACGGGACACAGAGCGACTTAGTCATTACTAACGGGTTATATAGATTACCTTCAGGTGTTGGCACTGGCCAATTCCAAACCGGAAGTACCCTCCCCTATATAAGCCCCTCCCATCCGGGAGCACCTCAGTTTTTTGCCAGTGTCTAAGGTGTTGGCCAAAGAGTAACATGTGTTTTCACTGGGCTTGCGTACAGGTTCTTTTGGGCCTTAGTAAGCTGTTCCGGATCCCACCAAAAAAGCTTCATAGCTAAACGGTCGGTACCCGGGCCTTGCAGCAGAAGAGCAAGGTTTTGCCTGTAATGCCTCTCTTAGGAGGGCTGGACCCTGGGATCCAAAACTCTGGTCATACCCACGACCAAGATGTTGTCTGTGCAGGGTGCTATACAGGTCCAGGGGAGTGGAATCCTTGGGAACCCGGTCCCTGAAGGTTTAATTACAATGCCTGCCGTGATAGGTGAAGTTTGGACTTCTGTGGACCAAACAAAGTCCTGCGGCGGGGATCAGGTAAGTGGGGGCCCCCAGGAACTTGGTTCTATTGGGGGACCCCCAAGCCTAATTTGTCTTTCTGTCTGTTACCTAACGGTATTCCCGCTAATATCTGTGTTTGCCTGTAACTACTGAAAATGTAAAATTGTAATAGTAGTCAAGAAAAAAAAAAAAAAAAGGGACCGCGGTACCTGTGTTAAACCACTAGAGGCCGCTGTAGTCCATTTTTCTTGTCATGTGGATCTTTGGTTTTCTCAAGTCAAAAGATCCAGGCAGTTGGTAAGTTTCTCTGTGGGAATCCACTTCCTCTGCCCTGTTGCTGCGCTCATCCACCGCACAGGCCCTCCGGCAAAAAGGGCCCTGGCTCCTAGTCCCTGTTTGATTTCGAAAAGGGCGCCAATGGCGCACGGGCACGCGCCTCCTATGAAAAAAAAGGGGCGGGGCGGGTGGATGACGCTCGATGCGCGCCGCGGCGCTTCTGCGCATGTGCAGGCGTCCCAGCATGGTTAAAAGACACAGTACAAGTGTCAGCTGGATGCAAACAGAGCTAGCAACAAACAGTGGCACACAGAGGCGGTTGATGCAGGCATCCCCATAGAAAGGCACTTTAGTGGACACCAGCTGGTATATAGCAGCAACTGTGTTAGACTATTACCAGCAAAAATTGGTGTATGACGACGGGAATACCTCAGCTTTGTGCTTAAAGGATATGTCGTCCAGACGCTCCGGAAATAGGTCTTCCAGGAAGCCAAAGGGGTCTCCATCGGGCTCTGAGGATATTGGGCATGCTTGTACTGCACCAATCTCCCCTGAGAATTCAGAGGTCAGTAGCCGTAGAAACCCCGCAGGAGTGCCTGGTGCTGCGGCTGTCCCCAGTCCACCTGCTCCTGTATATATAACAGAGGAGGTTTTATCCTCAACTCTGGGAGGATTGGAAGAGAGATTAACAGCATTGATCGCTGCTTCCCTGTCACAGGAAAAGCGCGTCCGATCTCCGTCTCCTCCTTCAGAGTGCCTGTTAGTGGAGGAACAGCCCCACACAGAGATCGACCTACCTGAAGGGGATCAGGATGAGGTTGATTCAGTTATGGAGGAATCAACAGTGGAAGAACCTTTCTCAGCATCTCAGGCTGAAAGATTATGGGTTCAGTCTCTGACTAACATGGTCCGATCAGCATTTAAAAATGCCTCTGGCGGAACCACCAGCCACTACGGTTTCCTCGCTGGGGTCGCTAAAAGCTCCCCAGGCTGTCTGTTCCTTCCCAATCCACCCTTTATTAGAAGGGCTTATTTACCAGGATTGGGAGCATCCTGATAAAATATTTGCTCCCCCCAAGAGATTTCCGGTGATCTATCCCATGGAGGATAAGTTCATAAAAAAATGGAGGGTCCCTACAGTGGACGCAGCCATCTCTTCTGTTAACAAATCACTGACATGTCCAGTAGATAATGTTCCAATGTTCAAAGACCCAATAGATAAAAAATTGGAGTCTTTACTAAAATCTGCTTTCTCTACAGCAAGCATGGTGACACAACCTGCGGTAGCAGCGATTGGAGTCTGCCAAGCAGTGAAAGATCAGTTGAAACAAGTCTTAAGGGACTTACCAGATCAGCAGGCTCTTGCCCTAGCTGACCTGCCTAGAGCCTTGTGTTTTGCGGTGGACGCCATAAAGGATACAATCCAACAGGCCTCCCGCTTTACGCTGTCTATAGTACATATGCGTAGGCTTCTGTGGCTCAAAAACTGGTCTGCTGAAGCTCCCTGTAAAAAACTGCTGGTTAGCTTCCCATTTCATGGAGAACGCTTATTTGGAGAAGATCTGGACAAATATATCCAGAAAATTTCTGCCGGTAAAAGTTCACTCTTACCGGTTAAGAACAAGAAGGGCGCCATTTTCAGTTCAGAGCCTTACCTTTCGGTCTGGCCACGGCACCACGAGTGTTCACAAAAATTCTGGCCGTACGATTGGCCAAACTAGGAACACAAGGTGTAACGATAATGGCATATCTAGACGACTTGTTGTTGATAGACCACTCAGTGAAAAAAACTAGAAGTGGTCGTTCACAAGATAATCAAGTATCTGGAATCTCACGGTTGCATTATCAACCGAGACAAGTCAGCCCTAAAACCAGTCAAAAGCCTGGAATACTTGGGGGCTAAGACTGGATTCAAATCAGAGAAAGATTTTCTTACCTCCAGAGAAGGTGTCGTCTTTGAAAGATTTGACCCACTTAGTGGGTACAAAAAAGAAAAACCATCCATACGCCTATGTATAAGGCTGCTGGGAAAAATGGTGGCTTAATTCGAAGCGTTACCCTGCGGTTAATTCCATTCAAGGAACTTGCAGAGGGCCATACTGTCAGCCTGGAACAAAAAAGTTCAGGCTTTAGACTTACCAATGTCCCTGTCCCCTTCCGTTCGCAAGAGCCTCCATTGGTGGTTGGTGCCCCAGAATCTGGAAAAAGGGAAACCCTTCAGTCCGGTTTCTTGGAAGGTGGTCACTACAGTTGCCAGCCTCATAGGCTGGGGGGGACAGTACTGGAGCAATGGTCTCTCCAGGGCAAGTGGTCAGAAGCAGAGAAGGCCCTGCCCACCAATCTCTTAGAGATACGAGCAGCCCGGTATGCCCTAGTAGCATGGACATCCAAACTCCAAGGGTCACCTGTCAGAATTCAATCAGACAATGCCACAGCAGTGGCATATATCAATCACCAGGGTGGCACCAGGAGTCGTGCAGCCCAGAGGGAAGCAAATTGCATCCTGGAATGGGCAGAAAGGTATGTCACAGCCATATCCGCGGTTTTCATCCCAGGAGTGGAAAATTGGAGAGTGGACTTTTTAAGTCGCCAGCAATTATGCCCGGGGGAATGGTCTCTTCACCCCGAGGTTTTCCAGGCAATATGCCAGCGGTGGGGAACACCGGATGTAGATCTGCTAGCATCCAGATTCAACGCAAAGGTGGACAGATTTGTGTCTCGCACAAAGGATCCCCTAGCTTGCGGTTCGGATGCCCTAGTGTCCCCTTGGGATCAGTTCAAGCTGATATATGCATTCCCACCGCGATTAATCCGCAGAATCAGGGTAGAAAAGAAACCAGTGATTCTGGTGGCTCCAGCGTGGCCCCCGAAGGGCATGGTACGCGGAGATTGTAAAAATGTCAGTGGGAAGTCCTTGGACCCTCCCACATCGTCCGGACCTGCTTTCGCAAGGACCGATATACTACCCTTCCTTACCAGCCCTAGGTTTGACGGCCTGGCTATTGAAGCCCACATTCTAAAAAAGAGAGGGCTCTCTAATCCTGTGGTATCTACCATGATCAATGCCAGGAAGCCGGTATCCAGGCAGATCTATTATAGGATCTAGAAGGCGTACATCACGTGGTGTGAGGCCAGGAAATGGCATCCACGTAAGTACGTAATAGGTAGGATTCTGGACTTCCTACAGTGGGCTGTACATAGGAAGCTTGCCTTGAGTACTATCAAGGGTCAGACGGCCTTGTCAATATTTTTCTCAAAGGCCCTTGGCTTTGCATTCATTAGTCAAAGCTTTCATACAAGGAGTGATGCGTATTAGCCCTCCGGTTAGTATTCCCATATGTCCATGGGACTTAAACCTGGTTCTGTCGGTTCTACAGAAACAACCATTTGAACCATTGCGGCACATTTTCTTGGTTCTTTTCACCAGGAAATTGATTTTCTTAGTAGCCATTTGTTCGGCTAAAAGAGTATCGGAATTAGCCGCCTTGTCCTGTAAGGAGCCATATCTGGTTATCCATAAGGACAGAGTAGTATTACGTCCTCATCCAGCCTTCTTCCTAAGGTGGTATCGAGGTTCCATTTGAACCAAGATGTGGTTCTTCCTTCCTTTTTCCCCAAACCAAGCTCGGTAGAGGAAAAGTTATTGCATTCTTTGGATGTAGTAAGAGCAGTTAAAGCTTATCTTAAAGCCACTGCTCAGATTCGTAGAACGGATACTTTGTTTGTTCTGCCGGAAGGCCCCAGAAAGGGTCAGGCAGCATCAAAAATCTACTTTAGCCAAGTGGATTCGACAGGTCATAATACAAGCCTATGGCTTGAAAAGGAGACCGCCTCCGTTCAAAGTTAGGGCGCACTCCACAAGAGCAGTTGGAACTTCATGGGCAGTGCATCACCAGGCCTCCCTGGCTCAAGTCTGTAAGGCCACAACATGGTCCTTAGTACACACGTTTACTAGATTCTACCAGGTGGACGTTAGAAGTCAGGAGGATGTTGCCTTTGGGCGCAGTGTGTTGCAGGCCGCAAAAGAGCCTCATGCCTGATGGCGCCCAGCTTATGTATCCCTCCCCTCATTTGGCATTGCTTTGGGACGTCCCATTAGTAATGACTAAGTCGCTCTGTGTCCCGTGATGTACGAAAAAGAAAAAGGGATTTTTATAACAACTTACCTGTAAAATCCTTTTCTTGGAGTACATCACGGGACACAGAGCTCCCACCCCTCTTTTTGGGACACTTATTGCTTGGCTACAAAACTGAGGTGCTCCCGGATGGGAGGGGCTTATATAGGGGCGGGTACTTCCGGTTTGGAATTGGCCAGTGCCAACACCTGAAGGTAATCTATATAACCCATTAGTAATGACTAAGTCGCTCTGTGTCCCGTGATGTACTCCAAGAAAAGGATTTTACAGGTAAGCTGTTATAAAAATCCCTTTATTACAAATAATCAGTGCGGGAGAACACACTAGGAACCCATGCTGTTAGAAAGACCTGTAGTGTTGCTTTGGGCACTGGATTCTGAATGGACGCTTACCTTGGCACTTACTGCAATGTGTGGTCATCAGCCACAGGCTGCTATACAGGTCCATGGTCCTTGTCTATGGAACCCAGACCCTAAAGGTCCTTTAGGGGGGTGTGCCCATCATGACAGGTAAAGCCTGAACGCTCTACACAGTCCAGTATCATGGAAAGGCAAGACTGCGTCAACCTGCATCTCTGACTGTAAAATCTGAGGCTATGTTTGGAGTGTATTCACTTTACATTGAGTGGTTGAATTTTAGTGCTAAGTTTGAAAAGTTTACAGAGCTTGGTCTCAGGTGGATGAGCAAGAGTGACACATCACAGGTTGCACACTTTAGCGCTACTTCAGCCTAGAGCCCTTATAAAACGTACTCTGGTGCTTCCTCCAGCCCTATAACCATAAGGACCTCGCTACAAGACAGTCTACACCTGCATTGCTGCGTAATCCTTCCAGACATACACTATATTGTCAAAAGTATTGGGACGCCTGCCTTTACATGCACGTGAACTTTAATGACATCCCAGTCTTAGTCCGTAAGGTTGATTATTGAGTTGGCCCACCCTTTGCAGCTATAAACAGCTTTAAAGCGGTAGTAAACTGCTGATTAAAAAAACCAAAAACAAAATAAATAAAAAAAACACACACACGACAATGGGATAATGTGCTAGTATGCATCGCATACTAGCACATTATGAAATACTTGCCTTAGAACGAAGCTCCCGCAGCCCGACCAGTCAGCACTGAGGGGGCTGACATGTTGCCTCGCTGTTTCTTTCGGGCTCACTGGCTCCGGCGCTGTGAATGGCCAGAGCCGCGATGACGTCATGCGCGGGAGTCCTCCGTTCCGGCACAATATTCCGGATCTTTGCTGCGCACGTGCCGCCGACATCAGCGGCTGCATACGGGGTGAATATCTCCTAAACCGTGTAGGTTTAGGAGATATTAAATTTTACCTACAGGTAAGCCTTATTATAGGCTTACCTGTAGGCAAAAATGTCCATGCGGAGTATACAACAGCTATAACTCTTCTGGAAAGGCTGTCCACAAGGTTTAGGAGTGCGTCTATGGTAATGTCTGACCATTCTTCCAGTAGCGCATTTGTGTGGTCAGGCACGGATGTGGACGAGAAGGCCTGGCTTGCAGTCTCCGCTCTAATTCATCCCAAAGGTGTTCCATCAGGTTGAGGTCAGGACTCTGTGCAGGCCAGTCAAGTTCTTTCACCCCAAACTCACTCATCCATGTCTTTACGTACCTTGCTTTGTGCACTGGTGTGCAGTCATGTTGGAATAGGAAGGGGGCATCCCCAAACTGTTCCCACAAAGTTGGAAGCATGAAAATTGTCCAAAATATCTTGGCATGCTGTCAGACACCTTAAGAGTTCCCTTCACTGAAACTAAGGGGCCAAGCCCAACCCCTGAAAAAACAACCCCACACCATAATCCCCCCTCCACCAAATGATTTGGACCAGTGCACAAAGCAAGGTCCATAAAGACTTGGATGAGTGAGTTTGGGGTGCAGGAACTTGACTGGCCTGCACAGAGTCCTGACCTCAACCTGATAGAACATATTTGGGATGAATTAGAGCAGAGACTGCAAGCCAGGCCTTCTCGTCAAACATCAGTGCCTGATTTCACAAATACGCTTCTGGAAGAATGGTCAAACATTCCCATAGACACTCCTAAACCTTGTGGACAGCCTTCCCAGAAGAGTTGAAGCTGTTATAGTTGCAAAGGGTGAGCCAACTCAATACTGAACCCTACGGACTAAGACTGGGATGCCATTAAAGATCATGTGTGTGTAAAAATAATTGACAATATAGTGTACATACCTTATAGTCTGCACTCATTTGCCTATCTGATGAAAGCTGAATTTTCTTCATCTAGGTCACAAGTCCTCTGACAACTAATTACTTTCATACAGCCATCTTTGTCCAGGGTTACAAAAATGCCACACCTTCTCCAGCTCCTTCATCTCTACCCTGAGCTGGATCCTGATATGCCTGTCCAAGATGAGGTCAACACAGAAGAAAATGAGGAAATAAAGCAGTATGGCGGCTGTGGTAGATTTTTTTTCTCCCTCCACACCTTTACACTTGAAGAGGGAGCTTCTAGCCACATACTTGCTGAAACGGATAAGCTCACTGCTGCTGTGTGCAAAAGCCTTGGCATTTTAAATGTGATTCTCCCAAGTCTCACCAAGCCCCTTTGGCAGGGCCGCTGATAGAAATCATGGGGCCCCATACAGCCTACCTGGCGGGGCCCCCTTCGCAGCCCCACCCTCAATCCCACCCCTGGCCCCTTCCCGCCTTGAAACAAAGTGCAGGAACAGGCTGGATGAAGTACAGATATGTGCCACCCTGCTGCAGTAAATGTACTGAGGGCAAGCAGTTAAAAGGGAAAAGTTGGGGGTGGGTTCACATGACAGGTCTGATCCTCCCATCACTACTATAGAGCGATGGATCTAAAAACGGACCTGTGTCCATTTACACCTGCCTACCTCCAATCCGATCCGCAAAACGGAAAGGGATCCGTTCCCCTATGTCTAGCGGATCGGACTGGAGGGCAGTCGGGT
The DNA here is from genome assembly GCA_029206835.1 of Rana muscosa. Taxonomy (NCBI): domain Eukaryota; kingdom Metazoa; phylum Chordata; class Amphibia; order Anura; family Ranidae; genus Rana; species Rana muscosa. The sequence goes on along the minus strand of CM055116.1, from coordinate 205,803,893 downwards.
GTAAACGGACAGCTAGTTTGTTTACACCAGCCGCCCTTAGAGCAGAATGGACTGTGTCCGTGTCTGCTCTGCATAAGATGAGTGGACACGGACCTGTCATCCGCCCACTTCACTCAGCAGGGGCTCAGTGGACAGATTCCCTGCTGAACAAGCAGATTCTACTCAGCGTGAAAGCCTTGATCACAAACAGCAACACAGGGAGCTTAAGATCATCAGCATTATAAACACACAGGCACACTCTATCATGGCTGGCACTGTTACAGTGTGTTACATGACATGGCTGTTGGGTGATGACCTTGTTAACTTATGACCAATAAGCTACAAAATCAGGACCCAACAGCCATGTCATGTAACACACAGAGAGAACCTGCTGTCTGCTGCCTCTGTTATATATATAGCGATATGGATGGAGACATTATAGGAATGTACAGTGCACTGCAGTACATAGTTATATTCACCCACCCCCAGCAGTAGCCACAGATTCTGGCTTCCTCCTCTGCCTCACAGCCTACCAGATGGAAATGCTGCAAAATAGAGTTCAAAACTCTACTCCTACACAACTTTCTTCTATCAAATCAACCAAAACCTGGACAGTCACATTTGCAGAATGGCCCGAATTATCTCTTGTCCCAGGTTTCTGTTGATGATACCATAGCCCTATTATCCTATTCTGAACTTAAAATCCTCAATACTTTCAAATTCCAAAGTTTTGCATGGAATCTGCAAGACTGGCTATTGCCTCTGTGGGACAAGAGGAATACCGGGCATCTGTAGACATCCAAATGCCTATCTGCATTTCCCCATTTTACCACCTCATCAGCGTTTATTACATTTTGCAGTAGGAGAATAAATCACTTCCAGTTTGTGGCACTGCCTTTTGGCCTATGGTCTGCTCCCAGAGTATTTCCAAAAGGTCCCATTTACCTCTTCTTTCCCTTCTAAGAATTCATGTCATCCAGGTCAGTTATCTAAACAATCATCTCCTAAACTCATCTTCCTTCCAGCTGTCTGCAAATTTCCACAAGACAATTCAGCCGCTCCATGCCTTCATTTGAATGATCAGTTTTCAAAAATTTGCCCTCCAACATTCTCTTTGTTTGGAATACTTGGATCTGGTCCTGAACACATCCTAAATAAAGCCTAGTACACCAATGAAAACCGGCCGACATTCAGCCCGTGTGTATGACAGCTGGTCCGACAGAAGCCAGCCATTAAATATGTGACCGATTACAATATGTAATTAGTCACATGCACACAACATTCACAAAGAATTTTATTGGCCTAAGATCTAAGAGAGGTGGGATTAAAAATAGGAGGTTGAGCTGTGTTTTTAACACTCTTAAAGAGGAACTGCAGTCTGCTCACATAATTTGTAATGAAAACATTTTTTGCCGTTCTGAAGCTTCCCTCCAATACTTTGCATATTATTTTATATACTGTACTTGCCAAATATGCTGTAGAAATCTCCCTCCACCAAGTCTGGCTGCAGCCATTTTAACTGTGGGCAGCTGAAGCTGCTGCCTGTTTCACTTCCTGGATTTACACAGACACAGAGGCACACCCCCAGCTCTGCAGTTCTCATTGGCCCTCTGATGACTGACCCCCTCCCTTCCTGGGAAACTCACAAGTGTGAGAGGGAGCTGTGCATGATGTCATAGGCCTAGGCGAATGACCAGACAAGAAACAGAAAGTATAAGGCATTTACTGGCAGAAAAATGGTTTTACCATCCAAAGCTAAAACAAGGGCAGAATATTTAATAGATAAAAGCTGAAAAAAAAAAAAAAAAAAAAAAAAAGACAGAAGGTCCACTTTAAAAGGTACAAAAGGTTGCTGGACAGGGATGCACACACGTCGTAGCAAGAATTATCAGCGGTGGTACTGCCCAATGGTTCTGCATCCAGTGAATAGTGCCCCACTGCTGCAATTGCCTGCTAAAGCATGCAACCGCATACACTGCAGCACAGTGGTGTGGGCTTTACAGGGTTAAAACAGGCTGTGAAGAAGTGACTTAATACCTCCCAGAGTCGCCTGTCAAACATCCTCTGAAAAGCGATTCACCATGAATCGCTTTTCAGGTGGTAGAACAAAATGTAAATGAGCCCTTGCCGAGTTGGGCTGTGCTGGTCTAGTAACTGCATAGAAAAGTATTTCCCAAGACTCTCTGGGTGTCCCACCATATGTGACATATCCACACAGGATGCTGAGAAACCAGTTCCTTCACATGTAGGGGTATGTGAGGTTACAAAGCAGGCGCAGTTTGGGAGAACTGATAAGAGGCTTTGGAAGCGCTGATTAGCCCAAAACTGTCCCAACTCCTCCTGTGTCAGCTTTCATTTTGGTAAAGTGGTACATACTAATAAAATTACTTCCAACTCTTCCCTTCTCCCATGATGTGAGCTATAAATTCATGCAGTGTACAGATGATCTTACCTTGCTTTGGCGCCCTTTTCTTGACGAAGCTTTTCACCCAAGGGGGAATTCTGCAGTTTCATTAGTTTTTCTTTACAGACATTAATGTATGAAAATTTTCCTGCCATAAACCCGATACATCCGGCAACTATGTAATAAAAATGCAAATTAATTTTCAGAGGTAAAAGAATTTCCCAACACCCAACAAGTCCATTTAAACCCTCCTGTCCATAGGAATGAATGGACCTTCCAATCAGAAAAACAGGCGGATCAGATCGGCTATCTGAAAGGCTGAAAAGGGCCTAAAATACTTATATTCTGTTCCAGCTGTCAGCAGTGAGCAGAGAACTCTGCACTGAATCAGGAAAAAGCTGTGTTGAGATAGGAGGGGGTGTAGAATCACAATCTTGATTCTCTAACGATTAATCGTGCAACTCTAATGTCCTTTGAGTAGATCCTCATATCACACAGTTTTTATAGATCCATTTGTGATTGCAAAAAGATTGCACAGTCAAATTGTAGCATATGGGACTTCTGACATAGACGAATGCTTACAGAATGCAATTTAAATCAGAAAAGTCAGCTTTTGATATTTAGTTTCACCATGAGATGGGGTTGCAGGTAAAATCTAATGAAGTTCTTGTAGAACTTGAAATTATAGGAGCAAAAGATCTGCATATGAATAAATCAGTGCTTCAGAGGGATTTGTAGTTATCAATTTAACACAAGTTCAGTAAATAATGCACTTATAGTCCAATGACAATTCCCCCACCTCTGCAACCAAAAGTCCATAGCTCAGTACAGACATGGAACTGGAAGAGTCAGCAGGAGCCTGTACATTGCACCTGCAACTACTGATTGTGGTTACAATGCTTTTCCGGCTCAAATACTCAAAAGAAAAAAACAATGCACATTTTCTGAAAATGCAAGTGCATTTTTTTTTTTTTTGCAAAAAGTGGACTTAGCCTTTAACACACCTTGGAAAACCTAAGGCTTGGTTCACACTTCTGCATGTGGCAGTGATTCCCATACCAGCAACGAAAAACGCACTGCTCTGTGGAAATGCACAGGGCTGCCATTCATTCTGAATAGCACCCCCTTTGCATGTAAAATCGCAGTGCATGTGCGGGAACCACAGGGAAATCGCATGGTCAGAAACACCATGCGATTGTCCTAAGGCCGCATTTGAAAAGGTGCATGCACCTTTTTTTTTGTGGAAACGCTGCCGTACCAGCGCAAACACAGCCCGCAAAAATGCATAGTTGTGAACCTAGTGTAAAGAAGCAACACATCTCACAAACAAATAAATCTATTAATGTAAGGGAATTTACACCCCAAAATGGCTGTGTGATTGTGGACAATGGTGTCTCCCCTTCAATTTCTTACTGCAGCCTTAAAGCGGTAGTAAACTGCAAAATAAAAAATAAAGTCATAATGTGCTAGTATGCACCACACATACTAGCACATTATGACACACTTACATGCACACGGAGGCCTCGAGTGTCACAAATCCCCTGGGGCTTCCGTCTTCTTTTTGGGTTTGTGGGCCCCTAGCAGTTTGATCGGCCAGAGCCGTGATGACGTCACTCCCAAACATGTGCACGGGAGTAAAAGCCACAGCACAGCGCTCTGCATTCAACAGCATACAGTGTGCCCTAAATGCAGTACGTCACTGCGGATGATGTCACTAGCTGTTGCCGATGTGAATACCTCCTAAACGGTGCACGTAGGAGACAGTCATTGTGCCAAATTGTAAGCTTACCTGTAGGTACAAGTGAAGAGAAGGGACTTTACTACCGCTTTAAAGTGGATATATATTCAATCCACTACAGTTCTGTTCTTTCCTGGGGCTCCCTTACCGGCCTGCTGACCTTCAGACAGACAGTCTTGTTCCGGGTAACGATTTTTGTCTGTATTCATTGGCCGGGCAGATGTCAAATTTGTACACGGAGCTGCACGTGTGCAGTTTAGTATACAGAGCAGGTAAAAAAATCTTTATTGCAGTAGAGACACAGTATGTATCTTTTGCATTAAAAATCCTGCAATTTCACATTTACAAAAAAAATACAATTCCACTTTAAATAGACAAATGGATATGGAAGTACTGCAAATATCACAACCCATTGCAGTCAAACAGATATGAGCTTATTTCAAAGTATGTGGAGTACTTTTATTACTAAAGGCCAACCCAAATCGATAAAGAGAAGTCATAAAGAAATAAAGGCCACACATATCACTGTATGCACAGAACCCCCCCCCCCCTTTAAGAATGACTTACATGCAATTTTAGGCAATGCACCAAATCTTCCAGATGCTGTAAGGATTCCTAAAAAAAGAAAGGAGTTAGAAAAAAATAGAGTTAGGTACCTGGTAACTCAATTCACAGGGAATTTCCAGGACAGTATATGAGATAGAGACTTGGCCCACCCAAAACAGGAAACCCGTTATCCAGAACCTCAGTAACAGGCAAGAACCAACAAACAAACTGCAATGCAAAAACAAACCAACCAACTACCAAGTAAGAATAGGGCTGCTGTCCGGAAAGATTCCTGGAGTTACCAGGTAACTGACTCCGGTTTCCCCCCTAATCATATTCCAGGACAGCATTATAAGAAGACAAAACAAAAGCACCTGGGGGAAGTGGACAGCAGCGTGCAGAACCTTCCTGCTAAAGGCTTGGTGCTCAATGGATAGAAGTTCAATCCAGTAATGTTAAAAGAAGGTTTGGAAGCTCATCCAGGTGTCCGCTTTACAAATCTGCTCTGCAAAATGCTGCTTCAGCCCATGAGAAGGCCAAAGCCCTGGTCGAGTAAGCTTTAATGCACTTGAAATATTAACGTGATTGTAGGGCTGGGCGATTTTCCCCCAAAAAAAAATCTGCGATTTTTTTATAAAAAACTCGATTTACGATTTTTTTTAAATTTTATTATATTAAAGTGCATCAACAAACAAAATTGTACACACGATCGGATTAGCCGATGTAGGACATTTGTTTCCGGAAAGTTTGTCTGTTCACATAGCAAACATTTGTCCGATGAAAAAGCGAAAAAGTTCGTCCAATGGAGTGTACACACGGTCGGATTGTCTGCAAAACAGGTCCGTCGGAGGTTTGTTGTCAAAAAGTCAGATCGTGTGTACGGGCCTTAAGAAGGCAGTTGCTTCTTAGGCGGTGGACAAACTTCAGGACAAGCAAAAGGGGAGTCAGGTAAGGAGCTCCTCTTCCAGTATAAGCACAAGATATTTATCCCTGCAAAACCCAGCTATGCAACCCTGATGTCCATATTAGATTGGAGGCAATAGGTGTAACGGCACCCCAAATACGAAAGGGGGGTTAACGCCGTATAAGATGTTCCCCTCTCCTGGACACACATCCACTCGCTACCAATCTTCCACAGCCAGGCGATCACTTCCCATAAGATTTAATCCTTCTGGAAGAACGAGACGCACGCTCTATCTTCCTAAATCAAATGACTTTTATTGAGAAACATTGTAACTTTTATATACATCTAATAAACCTTAGTTTAACATGAACAATGGCCCAGCTCCACCCACACATTACAAGGCTCAACACATTATTTTGACGTCTGCTAGGAGACAACAGACTTTAATAATCCCCTTTATGTTTGAATGACTATGCATGACCTTTATAGTCACCAGACTGTCTGATACTTTACAATACACACAAGGACAGACTTAAATTTCCCCAATCCACATCACCACAAACAATGAACAGGTCTCCTAGAAGCTGGAATTCATTAACATTACACTAGACAGGTGATTGAGGGTGAACACCTCAGTATCTCTCAATTAACCTGTTGAGTTCAGAAACAGTAAATAGTCCTTTACAGATAGCCTTGGGGATATGGTGGATAAATATTACAGACCCATTTTAGGTAGCCCAAGATATATTTCTTAATGTCCATGATTTCCTGGCTCACCCTGTGTCGAAAGTGACCCTCCTGTCACAATAGGTTACTAGCATTCTATGCATAAGGGTAAAAAAAAAAACTTCTGTGTGCAGCAGCCCCCCTAATACTCACCTGAGCCGCATCGCAATCCGGCAATGTGAATTAGAGCCTCAGCTCTCCAGGGATTCTCCCTCTTCATTAGCTCTTGCTGCTGTCAATAATAGCCAGTGAGCCAATGAGGAGAGAGGGGGCGTGGCTGAGCTGTGGCTCTGTGTGTGAATGGACACACAGAGCAGCAACTCAGGAGCAAGCCTGCTTAGGTGCCCCCAGAGCAAGTGGTTTGCTCTGGTAGCACTTCGCAGGAGGGGAGGAGCACAAGCACAGGACCCAAGAAGAGGAGGATCGGGGCTGCTTGGTACAAAACCATTGTACAGAGCAAGTAAGTATATTTTTTTACTTGGCTTTAAATCCTTTTTCCCAAAGGGATAAAAAAAAAAAATATGTTTATGTAACAGTCTAAAATATTCAGTCCAACACAACCCTACTCAGACAGTGCTGCTGTCAAAGGGTGTTTCTGTCGCTCTACCATAGATAGAGGAGCCCCCCCCAGGATAGGAAAGGTGTTACTGCCTAGCCCTAGATAACCAGATGAAACTAAAAAAGGAAAAATAAAATAAAAAACAGAAAACCAATGCAGGCACCACAGCTAAGGAGTGGTAGGGTGCAATATATACTGTAAAACGTTTGTTTTCTGGTTGTTATACACTTTTAAATTGTGCCACATTATGCATCCAGCGCATTATCCTAGAACTAAAATAACAAATGGAGAAAAAAAAGCCAGTACCTTTGGAAAGGAAGAGCTGTGTGGTAACCATGCCCAGTGCTGAGAAGGGAACAGCTAAGAAAAAGAGAAAAAAAAAAAAAAGGAAAAAAGAAATTGGAATGTCAAATCCAAAACAAAAACATAATTTCCTTTCCTGTAACAAATATCAATGTCCACGAAGAGAAGTATGGCCAAAGCTTTTCTGGCCATACTTCTCTTCTAGGTCACAGAAGTGCACTTACTTTTGCTCTCCTGTGACCCAAAGTCAGCATATAGCAGGCTATTGCTTGCTGTCAGCTGACATGGTAAAGCCACTCCAGGCTCTGGGAGGATCCCTACAATATTGTCAGGATCCACCCAGCTGTCTAGATGACAGCTGGCTCTGGCTTTCAGCACACTGCTGAAAACCTTAGCGAGCTGAACCCTCCCCCTCTCTCTAGCCTGGCACTCCAGTAAGCGCTGGTGGGGCAGAGCGGAGACTGAAAGTCACTGCTCTCGGTTCCGAACAGACTAAGAACTGAGTGATCCGCAGTTATGTGATTTCTCAATTCTTTGGTCAATTCTTGTCAGTAAACCCCCCAAAAAAACAATATCTCCTCAATAAGGGCTTGTTTATGCGTGTGCCCTGCTGTCCCTCTGAAAAGCAATCTGCAGTGGATCACTTTTTAGAACAAGCTCTAAGCGTGCAAAACATTTCTGCCTTTTCTTCTTTAAATACACATATAAGAAAATTGCTGTTGACCCCACCAGTGACTCCTTCTTGCTTGTTAGCGGTGGCAACAATCTTTGGGCTCATCTCCTATCTGTAGCGTTTCCACCGCTTGTGCAGATGCTCCGGGTGTCTACAGCTTACTATGCTCTGTAATCCGAACAGTCTGGGGTGGTGGTCAGGACCTCTGCTCTGCTGTGAATTAGAATGTCAGGAGGAGCCCCTGTCCAATACACCCCAATCAGGCAGTGCTGCTGGTGACATAGGTCATGTGACTCAAAAAACTGCATCAAAAAAAGCGACACGTGTACATTTTTCATTTCGGCGCACCACTAAACCATATTATTATGCATTTTAGACAGGTATGTAGCAAACTTAAGTGATTGTAAAGTTGCAGCACAGAAGGTTTTTCACCCTAATGCAGTGGTTCTCAACCTGGGGGTCGGGACCCCCTCGGGGGTCAAATGATGATTTTCCAGGGGTCACCAAATCCTGGGCTATTCCTGAAGCCCGCACCGCTCTCCCAGCCTTTTTGCAGCCGCCCAGCAGGGCTGTCCCTGGAGCCTGTGGCCACCCAGCTGGGCTGTTCCTGGAGCCTGCAGCCGCCCATTCAGTTCACGACATGGCTGGGGGGCAGATACTAGAGGTCAGCTGACTGGTGAGGAATGTGAAGTGGGAGGGGCTGGAGGAGACCCTATCTCCTGATTTTAGGGGTCACTGCTACGAGACACCACAAAGTCAGAGACACAGTGAGTAACACTACCTGTGATTAGAGTTGCCATTAAAAGTCCCCACTACAGTTTTTAGATCAGCAAATGACCTTGATCAAGAGCACCTAAGTTGGCTGATCAGAACTTCCCCCAGCATTGCCAGTGATCCCAACTCCCCGCCAGCACTGCCGCTCATCCCAACTCACCACCAAGGAGTAAGAGAACGAATAAAAATTAAGAATACATGGAAGAGAGAGGAAAAGAGGGGGGGGGAACAAAAAAAAAAAAAAAGGGAGAGAAGGAATAAGAGAAAGAACAAAAAAGATGGCTAGAGGGAGGGATGGGGGAAAAAAAAAAAGAAGAAATTAGGATAGAGAGAGATGAAAGGGAAAGAAAGGACAACAAAGAGGAAGAGTCCTAAAATGTACCATAAGGGGTTTTAATACTGTACGAGTGGAAGGGACTCAGGGAGCGCTAAATTCCTGTGGGTTAGGGGAGAAAATTACTTGTCTTGCCTTGGGTGCTGACAACCCACACTACGAAAATATTTTTACTGTTAGGGGTCCCCACAACTTGGGAAATGTTATCAAGGGGTCACGGCACTAAGAAGGTTGAGAACCACTGCCCTAATGCATTAAGGTGAAAAACTTGGAGACTTTACAATCCCTTTAAGGCAATAGTCAAGGCACCACCAGAATAAAAACACGATTCAGGAAAGAAGCCCACTTCCACTAATTAAATTCCTACACTTATAAAAATAACATTGTAGTGTACGATAAATTGTCTTTATAAATCAGGTTACATGATCCTGCTGCTCTGCTTCCTATTTAAACAGATGCAACCTGGGAGGAGGGATGACTATAAATAGGGGGATTGTTGCAGAGGACTGGACTAAAATATAAAACTTTTTTTTCTTAGAAATATAAATATGGATTATTTCCTATGAACGTTATGTAGTCTTTCATGCAGTCAGCAGGTGGCTCTATACACCTTTTCATACAGTTGCTTTACCTTCACCTACTAGGAATAAAAAAAAAAAAAAAAAAAGAAGGAAGACCATTTACAGTGATCAGTCCAAGATGTAATTTATAGATACTACAGTACTTGTATACAATACAGGGACAAATATATTTGTGACAAAAGTGTAGCCATGTTAAATGTAGTACTTACATCTGTACCAAAAGCTCTCAGAACGACACTGCTTTATGGCTCGGATCTCTTCTTCATTGAGGTGATAGGCATTCTGTGAAACAAACCTTCTTGTCACCAACATATCTGTTAATCATATGGTTATCTCTTCACTAAACTCTGGGGGTAACATGCAAAGAATGTAAGCATTAAAAGGGGTTGTAAACCCTCTTTTTTTTTTTTACAAACATATCATACTTGCCGCCATTGTGCAATTCGTTTTGCACAGAGTGGCCCCGATTGTAGTCTTCTGGGGTCCCCCAATGACGCTCGTGGCGCCTCCTCGCATCAGTAAACCCCCTAGGAGAAGCACTCTCCCATTTGAGTCCATAGACACAGAATACAGGACTGGGTCCCGCCCCCTGGCACCACCATCATTGGATTTGATTGACAGCAGCGGAAGCCAATGGCTGCCCTGCTATCAATCTATCCAATCAAGAGCCGAGAACCCCGGGGCAGAGAAGTACATCGCGTCTCCGCCGAGGGAACAAGGGGCTCAGGTGAGAAAAACAGGGGGGCTGGTCAGTGTCAGAAGTTTGTTCACCTTAATGCATAGGATGCATTAAGGTGAAAAAACATGAGGGTTTACAACCCCTTTAAGTCACACTCACAGATATGCTAAATTCATTCAGGGAAAAAAAAAAAAACACATTAACACCAGAATTAGTGTCCTTATTGGAAGATTTCACCTCTATTATTTTTCCAGGAACAACCCAAAATTTGGGATTTTCTTTTACGTTCAATGATAATGGTAAACAGAACAAATAAAGAGGGTGAATCTCCTTAAGTAATTGTAAAGTCTCTTTTTTTTTTTTTTAAATAACAAACATGTTATACTTACCTGCTCTATGCAGTGGATTTGCACAGAGCAGCCCCGATCCTCCTCTTCTCTGGTGCCCCTTTTGTACTCCTGGCCTCTCCCACAGCAAGCAGCTTGCTATGGGGACATCCGAGCCGAGTCACAGCTCCCTGCGTCCATTCAGACATGAAGCAGCTACCCGGCCCCGCCCCCCTCTCTCTCCTGATTGGCTGAACGATTTTGATTGACAGCAGCGGGAGCCAATCGCGCAATGCTGCTGTCTCACCCAATGAGGATGGTAGTCCCGGGCAGCTTAGACACTCCTGCAACATCGCTGGATAAAGACGGGCTCAGGTAAGCATTAGGGGGGCTGCTGCACATAGTAGGCTTTTTTTTTTTTATCATCTTAAAGTGGAGCTCCACCCTAAATAGCAACTTTTGCTATTTGGAACCCTCCCCCCCTCCGGTGTCACAATTGACACCTTTCAGGGGGGAGGGGGGTGAAGATACCTGTCTAAGACAGGTATTTTCACCCACATCCGGGAGTCCTGTCTCCGGGAATCTGCGGGAGTTACGTCACTTCCCGCAGACTTCCCTTGGTGTTCTGGGAGACACTCGGCTCCCAGAACACAGGAGCACCAATCAGAACGGCGCAGCGCGACTCGCGCATGCGCCGTAGGGAACCGGGCATGAAGCCGCAGGGCTTCACTTCCTGGTTCCCTCAGCGAGGATGGCGGAGGGAGCAGCAGAGCGACGAGCGGTCGCTCGTCCTCTGCTGCGGACGTCGCTGGACTCCAGGACAGGTAAGTGTCCAAATATTAAAAGCCAGCAGCTGCTGTAGCTGCTGGCTTTAAAAAAAAAATTTCCGGTGGAGCAACCCCTTTAAGAATAGAATGCATTAGGATAAAAAAAAAAAAACTTCTGCCTTTACAATCCTTTTAATGGGGCACAGACAGCAATAAAAACCTAACAGGTTTTCTACTCCATCTCCATTCTGTCCAAAACTAAAAAAGTTTTCCTTTAGTTATACTTCAAATGTGTGTAGCGAGATGAAGTTATATGAAATTTGGCTACAATTAACTGCATTATCTCAAAGAAGTATCTCCAGTAGTTTAAATAAGGAATCCCCCACAGGGCCCAGTGCACATAGCACTTGATCCCACTCAAATCTGTCCAGTGGTTTAGAAATAAAGCCATGTTTATTTCTGATGGTACTGTTTGATAACTCCACCCTATGCTGAAGCCCAAAATATGAGTGTTCCTATGGGGCAGGTATGGTCAGCACTGATGACACCTCACCCCTAATTCTTTCTGCAACCATTCTCTTGTAAAGCCTTGTGCCTCGTCTGCTGCCTGTATAATACTGAATAGAAAAAGCTACTGATCCCATATCGGAGCCCAATCCCAGATCCAAAGCCGTCTGTTTTTCAGACAAGGATACATTTGTACACTGTTAGCTTGTGGTGTTGGGAAAGACAGCACTGGAGAGCAGTCCTGAACACCAGCCATCTACTACAAGAGTCTTTAGTGGAGTCTCCAGTGTAGTAGATGGCTGTATGTGGTTGTTGGCTTGTGTTTATGTGAATGATCAGGGCTGCTCTCTAGTGCTGTCATTCACAGCAACACAAGCTGACAGGTACAGGTGTATTCTCCTATGAAAAGCAGGTGATGGGCCGGGTCGGCTCCGGTGTGTGATCAGTAGGGATGAGCTCCGGCGTGTTCGCATTGAACACCTGCAGAGCCCCCAGGATGTCACCACGCGGTGCGCTAATGACAGGCAGGGAGACATTTCCCGATGCTCGGCTGCAGAGATCGGGAAATGTCTCCCTGGCTGTGATTAGCGCAGCGTGGTGCCGACTTCCTGGCGGGCGCTGCACGTGTTCAATGCGAACACGCCGGAGCTCATTCCTAGTGATCAGTAGTTTTTTTCTGTATAATAAAAGGGAACAGAGGAGGCACAGGGCTTCATAATAGTGGAGAGGGCTCTGTGTGCATTATCTGCTGTGCCCCCTACTCTGGCCATGCTCCACCCCCCTTACACTCTGCAGGGTCTCCTTCATCCTGCCTGGTTGGATAGCGGTGGGGCAAGCTGTCCAATTACACGGCTCATGTTTAGAGTGGGATCACGTACACTGGGATCCCCGGAGGACTCAACAAAACTTCTACATTTCTGCCATTACTTCTTTAAAAGATCAACTTCATCTTTCCTGAGATTGTCCTTCAGGATGGAGGCACAGGGTCAGAAATGGAGGAACCTAAAGCAATCTCTCAGACCAATACAGATACACTTGGTCATCTTGGATCCACTGCAGACAATCGATTATCTAATACACCAGGCCTCTCCTCTATTGGAATGGTAGGGATCCAAGTATAGAAGGATCTGCCCTCTGCACCACACTCCCCTCATCTCTACCTGATTGCTGCAACTCCTTATCTACTCTTCACGTGCTGTACGGAATGTGTGTGAGGGGAGGTGTGCATCAGCCTGGATGTACACCATGTGAGTGCAGAGCAGGCCCGGAGATCCCCTTCCCTGTGTCTGAATTCCCCATCTACCTGCCCGTCAGGCTGGCTGTATTCTTCCTGCGGGGCGCTCATCTCTCCAACACAACAACCATCTGACAGCAATGACCTCTCTTCTTCTAGGGATGTGTACACCCGGCACACCGGAAATCCTGTGTTCACCCGGAAGGAGTTCCCCGGACGACCTCCCGCACACAGCACTGTGCAATGCTTGTCACACACACGGTGTAATACAGGACAGGCAGTGCTGCGGTGTGTGTAGTGCTATATAATGTGTGTCACTTCCTAATAAAGCTCCCTCCGTGTGTACATACAATGTGTAATATAAAGACCTTCCCTGTGGCAATCCGGGACACGTGGTCACCCTATAAATATGTACAGAGTTATATAGTGTCTTCCTGTTGTGGCTCCTCCATATATACAGTATGATTTCACTTTTGTCAGATACTGTATAGGGGAGCCATAACAGCAGGGGGGGAGGCTTGCTGTTATGACTCCCCTATATAGTAGGGTGACCAGACATCCCCGGTTCCCGGGGACAGTCCCCGGATTGAGGACACTGTCGCCGGACCAAGTCTGTCCCCGGTTTTGTCCCCGGATTAGATTTGAACAGGGGCTGAGGCAATTTCAAAGACAGTTAGTGCAGAATAAAAAAATCTGAATTACACCCCCCGCTCATACTAGCTTAAGGGGTGTATTTTTTCCATTACCTGTGCCCCTTTCTGATGATCATGTGCTGGTCGGAGCGGAGGGACCATTTTTTCATTTTCGGGCGCATGCCCATTCAGCTCCGCTCGCATGTTCTTCTGCTTTGGCTCAAGTCCCGGCCAGTCGCCTGCCTATCTCCTTGCCTTCCCTGGTGAAGTGATCTTCCTCCGCTCCCCACCCAGTAGTAGCCGCCGGGGCCCGGAGAGTAAAGCCTCGTACACACAACCGGTTTTCTCGTCAAGAAACTACAAGAAAACTGTTGGGAGAGCTTTCTTGCCAAGAAAACCGTTTGTGTGTATGGTTTCTCGTCGGGAAAACTGCCGGGAATCTCGACGAGAAAAATAGAGAACCTGCTCTCTATTTTCTCATCGGGATTCTCGTTTTTCTCGTCGGGATTCTCGTCGGCCTGTTTCCCGATGAGAAAACCAGTCGTGTGTATGCTTTTACGAGTATTAAGAAATCGCGCATGCTCAGAATCAAGTATAAGACGGGATCGCTCCTTCTTGTAAAACTAGCGTTCGTAATGGAGATAGCACATTCGTCACGCTATAACGAACTGAAAGCACGAAGACTGAAAAGCGCGAATCGTCTCTCCCCAAACTTTTCTAACACGTGGTAACACGAGATCAGTAAAAGCAGCCCGAGGGGTGGTGCCAGTGGAATCGAACCTTCCCTTTATACTGCCGTCGTACGTGTTGTACGTCACCGCGCTTTACAACAACGAGATTTGGAATTGACAGTGTGTATGCAAGGAAAGCTTGACAAGAATCTCGTCGAGAAAAACGACAGGTTTTTTACGACGAGATTCTCGGTCGTGTGTACGAGGCTTTAGACTTGACAGGCCGTGAGGCGGGCGGTGATGGGCAGAGAGTCGCTGAATGCCGCCATTACTAGTAAAATAAAAATATGTCCCCGGATTTCATTTTAAAAATCTGGTCACCTTACCATATAGTAGCTCACAAAATTGAGTACACCTCTCACATTTTTGTAAATATTTTATTAAATCTTTTCATGTGACAACACTGGAGAAATGACACTTTGCTACAATGTAAAGTAGTGAGTGTACAGCTTGTTTAACAATGTAAATTTGCTGTTACCTCAAAATAACTCAACACACAGCCATTAATGTCTAAACCACTGGCAACAAAAGTGAGTACACCCCTAAGTGAAAATGTCCAAATTGGGCCCAATTAGCCATTTTTCCTCCCCGTTGTCACGTGACTCGTTCGTGTTACAAGGTCTTAGGTGTGAATGGGGAGCAGGTGTGTTAAATTTGGTGTTATCGCTCTCACTATCTCATACTGGTCACTGGAAGTTCAACATGGCACCTCATGGACCAACAGGAACTCTCTGAGGATCTGAAAAAAGAATTGTTGCTCTACATAAAAATGGCCATGGGGCTATAAGAAGATTGCCAAGATCCTGAAACTGAGCTGCAGCACGCTGGCCAAGACCATTTGGTGGTTTAACAGGACAGGTTCCACTCAGAACAGGCCTCGCCATGGTCAACCAAAGAAGTTGAGTGCATGTGCTCAGCATCATATCCAGAGGTTGTCTTTGGGAAATAGACATTTGAGTGCTGCCAGCATTGCTGCAGAGGTTAAAGAGGTGGGGGGTCAGCCTGTCAGTGCTCAGACCATACGCCGCACGCTGAATCAAATTGGTTTGCATGGCTGTCATCCCAGAAGGAAGCCTCTTCTAAAGATGATGCACAAGAAAGCCTGCAAATAGTTTGCTGAAAGACTAAGGACATGGATTACTGGAAACATGTCCTGTGGTCTGATGAGACTAAGTTAAACTTATTTGGTTCAGATGGTGTCAAGCGTGTGTGGCAGCAACCAGGTGAGGAGTACAAAGACAAGTGTGTCTTGCCTACAGTCAAGCATTGTGGTGGGAGTGTCATGGTCTGGGTCTGCATGAGTGCTGCCAGCACTGGGGAGCTACAGTTCATTGAGGGAACCATGAATGCCAACATGTACTGTAACATACTGAAGCAGAGCATTATCCCCTTCCTTCGGAGACTGGGCCGCAGGGTATATTCCAACATGATAACGACCCCAAACACACCTCCAAGACGACCACTGCCTTGCTAAAGAATTGGAGGGTAAAGGTGATGGACTGGCCAAGCATGTCTTCAGACCTAAACCCTATTGAGCATCTGTGGGGCATCTTCAAACGGAAGGTGGAGGAGCGCAAGGTCGCTAACATACACCAGCTCCGTGATGTCATCATGGAAGAGTGGAAGAGGACTCCAGCGGCAACCTGTGAAGCTCTGGTGAACTCCATGCCCAAGAGGGTTAAGGCAGTGCTGGAAAATAATGGTGGCAAAACAAAATATTGACACTATGGGCCCATTTTGCACATTTTCACTTAGGGATGTACTCACTTTTGTTGCCAGCTGTTTAGACATGAATAGCTGTGTGTTGAGTTATTTTGAGGGGACAGCAAATTTACACTGTTATACAAGCTGTACACTCACTACTTTACATTGTAGCAAAGTGTCATTTCTTCAGTATCTGAAAAGATATAATAAAATAATTATGAAAATGTGAGGGGTGTACGTGTACTCACTTTTGTGAGATACTGTATGTACAGTATGTTATATATGGGCCCACCTTGCTGTTATGGCTCCTCTATATGTACAGTGTGTTGTATAAGGGTCCCTTCCTGTTAGGGCTCCTCTATATGTACAGTATTTTATATAAGGGCCCCTTCCCATTAGAGTTCAGAAATCTGACTCTAACTGATGCTGGGTGGAACTGACTAACTGCCACTGACACGAATATAGTGATCAGGCAACATCACTGCCTCTTGCTGCTCCCTGCCTGATGTCCCCTTCCTCTATGGTCCTGGCGCTATGTTCTTCATCCTCAATATCTGAATCAAGTAATGCTTAAACATGACCAAGATCATCCTCCTGCAGCAAGTCAGTGATCATGTGAGGAAATCATTCCGCCAACTCCTCATTGCAAGTTTGTAGGATTAGCAGGTGAGGAGGAAAGGGAAAAAGAAGGCACATTAGCAGTATTTGCAGAGAACTGATTGCTCTGTGCTTAGAAGCAAGAAGCAGGATGTTTGTTAGTCACTCCACTATATCTTGTATGTGCTGTGGCTGTAAAGTCGATGCTACTCTGAGACAGAAAAAGCAGATCAAGACCACAACTTTATCATGCAGAACCTTCTCGTCCTTTACTACTGTCAGTGAAACATTATAAAGAAGCAAAGCATACTTCCATTTGAACACTAGATGGCAGCAAAGTCGACAGTGGAAGCTGTCAGCTGCACACACCACATGACTTCCTGGCTGCCTATAAAAGACAGCCTGGATCCATGTTTAAGTTGCTGGTTTATCTTTCAGCTTCCCTAGTTCCTTGCTTGTGTTGCCTGCCTTGATACTACCGTTGTGACCCGGATTGTCCCTGACCTGCTCCGATCTCTTCCAGCACCTGACCCTTGGCTTGCCTTTTGGACCTCTGCTACCTTTCTCCAGTGTTTGACCCTCGGCCTGCTTACGGATTATTCTACCAGTCTCCTGTGCTTGACCTCCAGCCTGCCTACGGACTTTGCTATTATCTCCTGTGCTCAAACCCCTGGCCTGATTACGGACTTGCTGTGTATCTCCAGTGTCTACTAGTACTGCACAGCTTCTGGCTCCACGTCATCCGCACGCAGACCCACCAGCCTGCCGGTACCTTGTGCCTCTTTGTGCCCTTCACCCTCTGTTCCACCACCAGGGGTGGAGTGCGCTTAGTCGCAAGGGAGAACCTCTCTCAGCATCTCGGCCTTGGTGAGTACCCTCGTGACAGTATAAACCAGCCAAAATGTCAGAGGCCGACAGAGTGTGTTCTCCTCTTGAGGCCCTGTGTCAGCAGGTCACAGCCATTATGCAGGCAGTCCAGAAGTTGCAGGAGGGTTATGTCCAGATGGATGGACGTCTTCATCACTAGTGATGAGCCGAACACCCCCGGGTTCGGTTCGCACCAGAACCCGCGAACGGACCGAAAGTTCGTACGAACATTAGAACCCTATTAAATACAATGGATGCGAACGTTCGAATTCTAAAGTGCTAATTATAACAACTATTATGCATGTTATTGTCCTAAAAAGGGTTTGGGAACCCGGGTTGTGCACCAGGGGACATGTATCAATGCAAAAAGAAGTTTTAAAAACGGTCGTTTTTCGGGAGCAGTCATTTTAATGATGCATAAAGTGAAAAAAAAAAAGTCAAATATTCCTTTAAATATCGTACCTGGGGGGTGTCTAAAGTATGCCTGTGAAGTGCCACGTGTTTCCCGTGTTTAGAACTGTCCCTGCACAAAATGACACTTCTAAAGGAAAAAAAAGCCATTTAAAACTGCTTGCGGCTTTAATGTAATGTCTGGTCCCGGTAATATGGATGAAAATCTTTAAGAAAAATGGAATAGCTACCCCATGACCCCCCCCCCCCCCCCCTACCCCAGCCCATTACCAGCCCCTTTGGGTCTTGTATGGATATTAAGGGGAATCCCGCACATAAAATAAAAAAGGCCCTATATACTCTGAACATCCGTATACAGGCGGTGCATACAAGACAGGGACTGTAGGTTTGTTCTAATGTAGAATCTGTTTGTAATTTTGAACAGGTACATTGTTTAAGTGTAGCTCCAGCCCAAAAATCTATTTTTAAACTTTTTGGAAAACATAGGTAAGGGTTATCACCCCTGTAACATTTGTTTTGCTGTCTGTGCCCCTGTTCAGAACATTTCACCTCACTTTCCATCCCAATGACAACTGTTTTTGAAATGTGGTGTTTTTCTTGAAACAAGGATTGGTGATAAAGCATCAGTACAGAGGAGACACCTTTCTCCCATATTAATTCTTACAGGAGAGAATTTTCCTTCCTAGGGGTAGATTTCCTCTCACTTCCTGTTGTCTTCTTGCGTTTGCAAGTAGGAGTCGTTTGTAAGTTGGATGTTTGAAAGTAGGGACCTGCCGTATATACTCTGCAGAAATAGGCCCCTTAGTTGTTGGTGTTGGCACAACACTGTAAGCACTCACAGTTACTCTTGGTTGGTGCTGGAACGCCCTGCTGTCAACTATTATATCAGGAATTTTAATTACATATAATTGTTGAACAGTGGTAGTAAAAATTGGGCCTTTGATGGTGGTTCTGGTGCCACAACACTGTAAGCCCTCAGAGTTACTCTTGGTGGGTGCAGGAATGGGCCCTGCTGTGAATTATTAGATCAAGAATTGTAATTACATGCCCCTTTTGAACAGGGGCTGAAAAATTGGGCCTTTCGTGGTGGTGGTGGCGTTGCCACAACACTGTAAGCCCTCAGAGTTACTCTTGGTGGGTGCAGGAATGGGCCCTGCTGTGAATTATTAGATCAAGAATTGTAATTGCATGCCCCTTTTGAACAGGGGCTGAAAAATTGGGCCTTTCGTGGTGGTGGTGGTGGTGGCGTTGCCACAACACTGTAAGCCCTCAGAGTTACTCTTGGTGGGTGCAGCAATGGGCCCTGCTGTGAATTATTAGATCAAGAATTGTAATTGCATGCCCCTGTTGAACAGGGGCTGAAAAATTGGGCCTTAGGCACTGGTGGCACAACACTACAACCCCTCACAGATACTGTACTTGGAGCACAGCAATGAGCCCTGTTGCAAAGTATTGCTTCAAAAATTGTAATGACACGCCCCTGTAAAACAGGGGCTGAAAAATTGGGCCTTAGCCACTGGTGGCGGCACCCATAAACAAAAATGATCTTCCAAGCTATCATCATCAATCGTATCATTGAGGACTCGGAGGAGGAGGATAGCCAGTCAACGTAATAGCACAGACACTCAGCATCAGCATCAGTCTTGAAGGGATGTGACATGTTAAAATCAATTAGTGATCCGTGACAAATCCTCCAGCAGCACTGAATGTGCGTTCCGAAAGAACGCTGGATGCAGGACAGGCCAGTAGCTCAATTGCATACTGTGCAAGCTCTGGCCAGTGATCCATCCTCAAGACCCAGTAAGCCAGAGGATTTTCGGTGGGGAAGGTGTCCAAGTCTGACCTTGCCCCTAGATATTCCTGCACCATGTTTATCAGACGCTGGCGATGGTTGCTGGAACCGATCATACTTTGGGGCTGCGGACTAAAGAATTGTCTGAACGCATCGGTCAGACGGCCACCTTCCCCACCGCTCCTTCTTTGACTGGCCGAAGCCTCAGCAACTCGTTGTCCAAGACCAGGAGTTTGTAACCTCCCAGTCTCTGGGAACGCGTTGCACAGACCTTTCTGCAAGGCCTCCCGGAGTTGTCTCATCCTCTGCTCCCTCTGCGACGGTAACATAAGGTCCGCAACCTTACCCTTGTACCGTGGATCAAGGAGAGTGGCCAGCCAGTAATGGTCCCTCTCCTTGATCCGAAGAATACGAGGATCCTTCCGCAGACTTTGCAGGATCAGGGAGGCCATGCAACGTAGGTTTGCTGAGGCATTCGCTCCGGAGTCCTCTGGGTCACTAAGGACGACATGATCCGCAGCCACCTCCTCCCAGCCACGTACAAGTCCACTGGTTTCTTGGGACTGTAAATCATCCCTAAAAGACTGCTGCTGATGATGCTGGGTGCCAGCCTCCACCTCCATGCTGACACAATCCTCCTCCTCCTCCTCCTCCTCCTCCTGTGCGATGGGTGGGACAGAAGGAACACTGTCTGGGTAAAGGGGGCCTTGAGAGGCAAGGAAGTCCTCCTCTTCCTGCCTCTGTTCTGCCTCAAGTGCCCTGTCCATTATTCCACGCAGCGTGTGCTCCAACAGGTGGACAAGAGGTACAGTGTCACTGATGCATGCACTGTCACTGCTCACCATCCTCGTGGCCTCCTCAAATGGTGCCAGGACAGTGCATGCATCCCTGATCATGCCCCACTGGCGTGGAGAAAAAAAACCAAGCTCCCCTGACCCTGTCCTGGTGCCGTAGTCGCACAGGTACTCATTGATGGCCCTCTGCTGCGTGTGCAGCCGCTGCAGCATGGCCAACGTTGAGTTCCACCTGGTGGGCATGTCACATATAAGGCGGTTCTTGGGCAGGTTCAACTCCTTTTGCAGCTCAGCCAGGCGAGCACTGGCATTATAAGATCTGCGGAAATGCACACAGACTTTCCTGGCCTGCCTCAGGACATCCTGTAAGCCCGGGTACCTGCCCAAGAACCGCTGCGCCACCAGGTTAAGGACGTGAGCCACACAGGGCACATGGGTCAGTTGTCCCTGTCGGAGGGCGGAGAGGAGGTTGGTGCCATTGTCGCAAACCACCATTCCTGGCTTAAGCTGGCGTGGCGTCAACCACCTCTCGGCCTGGCCCTGCAGAGCAGACAGGACCTCTGCCCCAGTGTGGCTTCTGTCCCCCAAACACACCAGCGCAAGCACGGCATGGCATCTTTTTGCCTGCGTACTTGCGTAGCCCCTTGAACGGCTACGGAGCACCGCTGGTTCATAGGACAAACCACAGGAAGAGGCCATGGAGGAAGAAGAAGAGGAGGGGGTGGAGGAGAGAGGTGTGTCACAACCAGTAGTAGCATTTTGGAGGCGTGGCGGTGGAACAACCTCCAACACTACTGCACCTTGTCCTGCATCCTTCCCAGCTGCCAAAAGAGTGACCCAATGGGCCATGAAAGAAAGGTAACGTCCCTGTCCATGCCTGCTGGACCATGAGTCAGCGGTAATATGCACCTGACCGCCCTGTCCAGCGAGGCCAAGACATTGCCTTCCACATGCCGGTAGAGAGCCGGAATAGCCTTCCGTGAGAAAAAGTGGCGTTTGGGAACCTGCCACTGAGGAACCGCACATTGCACAAACTCACGGAAGGGGGCCGAGTCTACCAACTGAAAAGGCAGCAGTTGAAGCGC
The DNA here is from genome assembly GCA_029206835.1 of Rana muscosa. Lineage (NCBI taxonomy): Eukaryota > Metazoa > Chordata > Amphibia > Anura > Ranidae > Rana > Rana muscosa. The sequence goes on along the minus strand of CM055116.1, from coordinate 205,782,246 downwards.
TAGCAATTTAGCCAAGCTAGCATTCAACCGCTGGGCATGTGGATGGCTGGGAGTGAACTTCTTTCGACGGTCCAGCAGCTGGGGCAGGGAAATTTGCCTGCTAGAATCGGACGTCGGTGTACTGCTAGCAGAGTGGCCGCAAGTACTTGGCTGTGACACACCTAATTCTACACCTTCATTCCTCTCAGTGCATGTTTCAGAGAGGACTGAAGTTATAGTGGGGTTGGAGATCCCAGCTGATGCGGTGCAAGGAGAGGTCCGCTTTGTTCTTTGGTGTGGGTCTTTGAGGTAGGCTTGCCAACGAGCTGCATGGCAGGTCAACATATGTCTGGTCAGGCATGTGGTACCCAAGCGGCTGATGTTTTGGCCACGCGATATACGCTTGAGACATATGTTGCAAACAGCAGCTGTGCGATCTGATGCACTAGCCTCAAAAAAGGCCCACACCAAGGAACTTTTTGAATGACGGGCAGAGGCAGCGCCCTGCACAGGCGGAGCTCTGCGGTGTGATTCCGTCGGTGTACTGCCCTTACGCTGGCCACCAAAGGGCATCCTGCCTCGTTGGAGATGTGCCTCCTCCTCATCCTCCTCCTCCTCCTCTCTCCTATTAGGCACCCACGTGGAGTCAGTGACCTCATCATCCCCTCCCTCCTCATCACTGGAGCCAATCTGGCAGTATGCTGCAGCTGCTGGAACATGACTGCCAGATTGGTGTCCTTCTTGAGCATCCCCTCTGTCTGCTCTCACGCTACTGCCTTCCTGTAGCTGGGTTTCATCATCAGACCCTTCGAAACGCTGGGCATCCTCCTGGAGCATGTACCCAACACTGTGCTCAAACAGTTCGGGGGACTCCTCAGGAGGAGGACATGGTGGGTCTAGGGAAGGAGTGACTGATGATGAGTCTGACATTGATACCAGGGAAGAGGACGCTTTGGCAGCTGCTTTGCCAGTACCCTGAGCCTGGGTGAGAGAGGATGAGGAGGAGGAGGAGGGCTTGGTCATCCACTCTACCAAGTCTTCGGCATGATGTGGCTCAACATGTCCAGCTGCCGAAAAGAAGGACAAGCGTGTCCCATGGCCATGTGCTGATGACAATGCACCGCGTCCACGACCAGCACTGTTGCCCCCAGACACAGAGCCTGCTTGCCCTCTTTTATTGCCTCCTGACTGTCTGCCTCTCCTTGTTTGCCTTCCAGACATTCTAATAGATGGCCTGCAGGGAGATGGGGAAAAAAGCAATAAGGGCTACCTTCAGGTGTCCTTCTCTGTCCCTTTACTTAAGGATTTCTAAATATGGTTGAGGATGATTGCTTTTGCACAGAATAGCACAACGACAATTTCCCTGACTGTCCAAAAAAACAAGGATTTCAAAGATGGTTGATGAGGAATGCTTTAGCACACTATAGCACAAGGAGAATTCCCTCACTGTCCTTCCCTGTCCCTAGAAACAAGGATTCGCACAGTAAAAGACACTGACACTCTCCCTACCTATAGTTTTCTGTCCCTAGAAAAAATGTTTTTTTAAAGCACACTATAGCACAAGGATAATTTCACTCACTTTCCTTCTTTGTCCCTAGAAACAAGGATTATCACAGTGAAAGAAACTGACACTCTTCCTTCCTATAGTTTTCTGTCCCTAGAAAAAATGTTTTTTTAAAGCACACTATAGCACAAGGAGAATTCCCTCACTGTCCTTCCCTGTCCCTAGAAACAAGGATTCGCACAGTAAAACACACTGACACTCTCCCTACCTATAGTTTTCTGTCCCTAGAAAAAATGTTTTTTTAAAGCACACTATAGCACAAGGAGAATTCCCTCACTGTCCTTCCCTGTCCCTAGAAACAAGGATTCGCACAGTAAAACACACTGACACTCTCCCTACCTATAGTTTTCTGTCCCTAGAAAAAAATGTTTTTTTAAAGCACACTATAGCACAAGGAGAATTCCCTCACTGTCCTTCCCTGTCCCTAGAAACAAGGATTCGCACAGTAAAACACACTGACACTCTCCCTACCTATAGTTTTCTGTCCCTAGAATTTTTTTTTTTTAAAGCACACTATAGCACAAGGAGAATTCCCTCACTGTCCTTCTTTGTCCCTAGAAACAAGGATTATCACAGTGAAAGAAACTGACACTCTTCCTACCTATAGTTTTCTGTCCCTAGAAAAAATGTTTTTTTAAAGCACACTATAGCACAAGGAGAATTCCCTCACTGTCCTTCCCTGTCCCTAGAAACAAGGATTCGCACAGTAAAACACACTGACACTCTCCCTACCTATAGTTTTCTGTCCCTAGAATTTTTTTTTTTTAAAGCACACTATAGCACAAGGAGAATTCCCTCACTGTCCTTCCCTGTCCCTAGAAACAAGGATTCGCACAGTAAAACACACTGACACTCTCCCTACCTATCCTTCTCTTTCCCTAAACTAAAGGAATCCAGGTTAAGCAAGAAAAAATAAATGTCACTGTCCCTGCCTATGCTTCTCTTTCCCTGCTCCGGAACACACTACACTAGGCCGCCGTGCTGGCGGCCTTTTATAGTGTGGGGCGTGTACTAAACACCCTCAGCAATAATTGGCCACAGGCATCCTGCCTGTGGCCAATCATTGCTCTCCTCGCTGCCGGCGCTGTGATTGGCCAAGCATGCGGGGTCACAGTGCATGCTTGGCCAATCACAGCGCCTGGATGACACTGCGATGGCGTAGTGCATTGTGGGCCGTTCGCGTCACTCGAATTTGGCGCGAACGGCCCAAATCGTTCGATCTTCGTCGAACGATCGAACAGCCGATGTTCGAGTCGAACGTATGTTCGACTCGAACACGAAGCTCATCCCTATTCATCACCTATCCAGGTCGCCCGCTTAAGCCACCACAGCTTCAGCAGTTTCTCCTGGGACCTCCTCTTCTCAAGCTCAGTCCAACCCTGCTGTCATTATGGCCGTTCCTGAACCACGGGTTCCTATTCCTGAGCGATTTTCGGGCAACCGAAAAAAATTCAGAGCTTTCAAGAACGCTTGCTCCCTATACTTGGCCCTCCAACCCAGGACTTTTTCTTCTGAAGTTGTCAAGGTGGGGTTCATTATCTCCTTATTATCTGAGGAACCACAAGCCTGGGCCCATGGTCTCATGGAGCAGAGAAGCCCCATATTGAACTCAATAGACACTTTCTTTGAATCCATGGCTCAACTGTATGATGAGCCTCAGCGTACAGCCACGGCAGAGTCCGTCTTACATGCCCTGACCCAAGGAAAGAGACCAGTGGAGGACTATACGGTTGATTTCCGTAAATGGTCAGCTGATACAGGATGGAACGAGGCTACTCTCAAATATCAGTACCGCCAGGGTCTTTCCGAAGCCCTTAAAGACGAACTGGCCCGGGTTGAGACCCCTACTACTTTGGAAGCTTTAATTCAATTGACGATTAAATTGGACAGACGCTTGCGGGAGCGGCGCTCCGAGCGTTTCCAGTCCACCCGACCTACCTGGATGCTACCCAAGCCTTCTTCAGTCCATCCTCCATTCCTGGCTCCTCCTGTTGTTTCTGCTCCTGAGAGTGAACCCATGCAGCTAGGTTTGGTCCGAGCTCCACTCACCCCCGATGAGAGACAGCGGAGACGCCAAGCCAACCTGTGCCTGTATTGCGGTGAAGCAGGACATTACTTACATAACTGCCCCGTGAGACCCAGTAAGTCACGCAACCATTATGCTATGAACTATCAAGTTGCTGGTCCTACTCAAACTCATGTTACCCTTCCTGTCTCTCTACGGGTAGCGGGAGAGGTAATTCGGCTACTGGCCATAGTCGATTCGGGCGCCTGCAGCTGCTTCCTTGATGCATCATTGGCTCAGAAACTACATGTTCCTCTCCTCAACAAGAGACAGAATCTCCTGGTTCGCTTAGCCGATGGGTCCTTACCCTGCTCAGGACCTGTTACACAAGAAACTGTTCCCATTCTCACTGTCACAGACTCAGGCCACCAGGAGCACTTATGTTTTGATATTATCTGCTCCCCCATGTTCCCTGTCATCTTGGGACTTCCATGGTTACAAGCCCATGATCCTCAAATTAGCTGGCTTAATAAAGAGATTTCCTTCTCCTCTGCCTACTGCTCCTAGCATTGTTTTGTTCCAGCTCCTGCCTCATGCCTAACTGTTCAACCTGTACCTGACCATCTCCAGCATGTCCCTCCCGTTTACCTCGAGTTCAAAGACATTTTTGATAAAAAGAAAGCAGATTGTTTGCCACCTCATCGGTCTTACGACTGTCCCATTGACCTCCTACCTGGCTCAGAAATCCCTTTCGGTCCCATATTTCCATTGTCCGAGACCGAGTTGGAAGCTCTTCGGGTATACATAGACGAGAATCTTGAAAAAGGCTTCATCCGTCCGTCCTCTTCACCGGCTGGAGCCGGTATCTTCTTCGTCGAAAAGAAAGACGGCTCCCTAAGACCTTGCATAGACTACAGGGAGCTCAATAAAATAACTATAAAAAAATGGTACCCGCTCCCACTTATCCCAGAACTGTTTCAGCGGTTTCGTACCGCCCGCATCTTCTCCAAATTAGACTTACGGGGTGCCTACAATCTTATCCGGATTCGTGCTGGTGATGAGTGGAAGACTGCCTTCAGGTCCAGGTTTGGTCACTTTGAATACTTGGTGATGCCGTTTGGGCTATGCAATGCCCCGGCAACCTTTCAACATCTGGTGAACGATGTCTTTCGTGAATATCTCGACAACTTTGTAATTGTCTACTTGGACGATATCCTTATTTTTTCTGCCACCATTGAACTTCACCAAACTCATGTAAAAAAGGTTCTCACAATTCTCAGAAACCACGGACTTTACCTTTAAAGCTGAGAAATGTGAGTTCGAGAAAACTTTTGTCCAGTTCCTGGGGTTCATTATTTCCACCAAAGGGGTTGCTATGGACCCACAGAAAGTTAAAGCTATCCAGGAGTGGCCGGCCCCTACTGATAAAAAAGGGGTGCAAAGGTTCATAGGCTTCGCCAACTTCTATCAGAGGTTCATTAAGGGATTTTCATCCATCTCTCCCATCACTCAGTTGACCCGTCAGCAAAATCGCTTTCAATGGTCCCAGGAAACCCAGGAAGCCTTCGACAAGTTAAAACTCAGATTCATCTCGGCACCAATTTTACAGCATCCTGACCCGGCTTTGCCCTTCGTGCTGGAAGTTGACGCCTCAGAGACTGCTACAGGAGCTATTTTGTCCCAAAGACAGGGTCCCAAGGCTCTCCTTCACCCAGTGGCTTTTGCATCCCGGAAGCTAAGTTCCCCTGAAAGAAATTACGACGTCGGTGACCGGGAATTGCTAGCCATTAAATTTGCCTTGGAGGGATGGAGATATCTTCTGGAGGGTGCGTCCCACGCTATCATGATTTTCACAGACCATAAAAACCTGGAGTACCTCCGGACTGCCAAACGCCTCAGACCACGACAAGCCCGATGGGCGCTCTTTTTCTCCAGGTTTAATTTTCATATCACCTTCCGACCCGGTTCCAAGAATGGTAAAGCGGACGCACTCTCCCGGATGTTCCCCGAATTTCCTCAGACAACTGAACCTGACACCATCCTTTCTCCACAGAATTTTCTTCTCCTTGCTCAGCCCGATCTAAGAACTGCCATTGAACAGGCCTCTAGCCACTGTACCGACCCAGAGATATCTTCTCTAGAGAAACGGGGCAATCTGTTCTGGGCTCAAAATAAAAATTTTGTCCCCCTGGAAGTAAGATCCTTGATCTTAAAGACATTTCATGATCACAAGCTTGCAGGTCACTTCGGAGTACAAAAAACCTGCGAACTGGTCTCTCGCTCTTTTTGGTGGCCAGGTTGGAGACGAGACTGTGAGAGCTATGTTTCTTCATGTATTTCTTGCCAGCGGAACAAGGGGGCAAGGGCCAAATCCTGGGGCCTACTGAGACCTTTACCTATCCCGGAAAGACCATGGAAGGAGGTCTCTATGGACTTTATCGTGGACTTGCCCCCCTCTGAAGGCTTTATCACCATTTTTGTCATTGTTGACCGCCTCTCAAAGATGGCGCATTTTCTACCTATGATTGGTACCCCCTCTGCCTTAGACACTGCCAACACATTCATTAAGGAAGTGGTGAGACTCCACGGGGTACCTGATAATATTGTCTCCGACAGAGGCGCACAATTCACCTCAAAATTTTGGAAGGAACTCTGTAAGTCATTAGAAATCAAGGTTTGTCGCTCTTCAGCTTACCACCCCCAGAGTAATGGCCAAACAGAGAGAACAAACCAAACTCTAGAACAATATCTTTGTTGTTTCTGTTCTTGCTCCCAGGACGATTGGTCTTCTTTATTACCCTATGCGGAATTTGCCTACAATAATTCCATACACTCAGCCACCAACCAGACTCCTTTTTGGTCCAACTGTGGTTTTCATCCTTCCTTCCTTCCTTCCTTCCTAAAACCATCCCGGAAATCTCAGTACCTGCAGTACAAGATCGGATAACTTCTATACAATCCAACTTCCAAAGAATCTAGGAAACCATGCAAAAAGCTCAGGATAGTTATAAAAAACATTTTGACCGAGGAAGAAAAGCTAACCCGGCTTTCAAAGTAGGAGATGAGGTTTGGCTATCCGCCATCAACCTTAGACTCCCTTGCCCGTCACGAAAATTAGGACCAAAGTTCATCGGCCCTTTCAAGATCAAAAGAATGGTAAATCCTGTGGCTTTTGAGTTGACCCTTCCTGATTCTTACAGGATACATCCCGTGTTTCATGCCTCCCTGCTAAAACCAGTGGTCCCTAGTCCTTTTTTGGGAAGAGAAGAACCTCCTCCTCCTCCAGTCGAGATTGATGGAGAGAACGAATTTGAGGTGGAAGCTATAATAAACTGTAGGAAGAGGGGTAGGCAACTTCAATACCTAATTAAGTGGAATGGGTACCCGCCTGAAAATAATTCTTGGGAACCCTCAAGGAACATACACGCCCCTCGCTTGATCCAAACTTTTAAGTTGGAACACCCAGAATTAATGTCCAGTTTGGGCGTCCAGAGGCCGCTCCTCGGGGGGGGGGGGCACTGTCAGTGAAACATTATAAAGAAGCACAGCATACTTCCATTTGAACACTAGATGGCAGCAAAGTCGACAGTGGAAGCTGTCAGCTGCACACACCACATGACTTCCTGGCTGCCTATAAAAGACATCCTGGATCCATGTTTAAGTTGCTGGTTTATCTTTCAGCTTCCCTAGTTCCTTGCTTGTGTTTCCTGCCTTGATACTACCGTTGTGACCCGAATTGTCCCTGACCTGCTCCGATCTCTTCCAGCACCTGACCCTTGGCTTGCCTTTTGGACCTCTGCTACCTTTCTCCAGTGTTTGACCCTCGGCCTGCTTACGGATTATTCTACCAGTCTCCTGTGCTTGACCTCCAGCCTGCCTACGGACTTTGCTATTATCTCCTGTGCTCAAACCCCTGGCCTGATTACGGACTTGCTGTGTATCTCCAGTGTCTACTAGTACTGCACAGCTTCCGGCTCCACGTCATCCGCACGCAGACCCACCAGCCTGCCGGTACCTCGTGCCTCTTCATGCCCTTCACCCTCTGTTCCACCACCAGGGGTGGAGTGCGCTTAGTCGCAAGGGAGAACCGCTCTCAGCATCTCGGCCTCTGGATCTCTCTGTAGCACTACCCCCGTGGGAGCTGCTGGTTTAGATTTGGGCCTTGCACGTACCTCACCATTCGTTGTCTAAGGGATGAGAGTCTGTAGAAACTTCAATGTCCACACAAGTTATAAATCCTTTTGGTTAGGCTTTATTTCACACAAACTTGCATAGGTAGAGGGATGGAGGGTCAGGGAAAGGTCAGGCCAGGGGAGGGCTGGGCCAGGGGGCAGGGTGTCAATTGCCTCCCAGGCTGCCCTAACTTATGTTAAAAATGGCCGGCAGCCGCTGCCCGCTACCATTTTCTTTTTTATTCTGGTCTAGGAAGTAGGGCCGGGGGCACGGCCATGGCGGCCGACCACTAGCTGTTGCATTCCGGGAGTTGTAGTCCATGCTCAAGCTTCCGGTGGGTGGAAAACACAGCAGTGCAGAGGAAACTACAACTCCCTGGGACCGGATTCTTGGAAGCAGACAGAGGCAGGGCGTGCCAGGGAGTCGGAACGCAGGGCTGCAGGGCTGGGTGCTGGCTGCAACTTGACCCCAGGATCAGGAGCGTTACCCCCCAAGGAGACCGTAGCGTGCAAGGACCTGCTGAGCTGAGATAGCTGAGGTGAGAGACCCTGACACCCCTAGCTGACCCCCCATCTCCCCCACCATACACCCCATGTAACCTGCCCCAGTGATCGGGCTTCATTGATGGGCACTAGAGTTGGCTGCACTGATAAGCACTGGTGAGGCTGCACTGAAAAACCAGGTGGGCCATGGACGGTGAGCTGATTCAAAGGTTCAGTGGGCCACTTGACTGGACTTGCCCCCCAGGCCTAAGGCTACCAGCCCTCCCCTGGTTCAGGCACACGATGCAGATCACTGGGGAAACTTCTAAGCTTCAAAAAAGTCACACTTACCACTCTCCTTCAAGTGGGTATTGCTCGCCCCTCTCACTAACCTAGCAGCCGGGATGATGCAAGAACAAATTGAAGAACAACAGTCTCTGCCACAGACTTTAAGACCATAAAAGATGAGCTGTTTAATTATCCTCTGCCACACGATTTAGTATCCAGAGACCCAGTCTTACAGTTTTAGAGCCTTTAAGCCGACCCGGCACACTAAGGTAACATACAGTAAGCTACGGTGTATCCTCCAATAAGGTCACCAGGCCTTCCCCAAGACACCAGCCTTCCGCTTGGTCCTCTCCAGGACAGGTCCTCCCCTGGTTTCCTCCATTGAGTTGCTTCCTCCCACAGGACAGACCGCACAATATCACCTTCAAAGTGCAGGCCCCAGTCAGGACTACTGGGCCTACCCGGCAGAGATGCAGCCTCGGGCCAACATGGCTCCCCGGCTGAAATTTGACCATCACATACCTTGAGCCAGGAGGGCCACAAGGCGAAGAACCCAGAGAAATGGTGTCTGCCCCTTAAGTACTCTTCCCCAGCATGCTCAGCGGGGGGACCACTCCCACTGAGCTGTTCCCGGGGAAAAATACCCAATACACTCTGGCCTGCCTGTTTTGCAACACTGGCCACCTTCCGGCAAACAATGGGAAATCCCTCCAAGCACAGCCATAGCCGGAACAGAGGCTGATTTAGCCTTAATCATCAAAGTCTGAGCTAACTACTAGCTCAGACACCCACTAAATTTAAACATAGCGCCTGGTCATCAGGAGCAAGGCGCTACATCTCTTTAGGTTTTTTTTTAATAAAGTGGTAAGATTGCCTACATTAATTGAGAGCTAAGGCAAAGGGGAGATGTGCCTTAAAAAAAATGCCCTAACAAAATAAAATTAAATACTGTATGCCTCCAATCAAAAAGCCCTGAAACACTTAGAAAGTGGATAAACACGAAATACAAAAAAATAAAAGCATACAAGTAAATTAACAGACCCCAATAAAACCATACCAAAAAGGCCACAAGGGGGATCTAAACAGCAACTAGTTTGTCAGTAAGTTGCTGCTGACAAACACAAAAATGTAGTTCTAATACTCTGCAGCAGGGATGAGCCGAACACCCCCCTGTTCGGTTCGCACCAGAACCTGCGAACAGACAGAATGTTCGCGTGAACTTTAGAACCCTATTAAATACAATGGACTCGAACGTTCGAAATCTAAAGTGCTAATTATAAAGGCTAATATGTAAGTTATTGTCCTAAAAAGTGTTTGGGGACCCGGGTTCTGCCCCAGGGGACATGTATCAATGCAAAAAGAAGTTTTAAAAACGGCCGTTTTTTCGGGAGCGGTGATTTTAATAATGCTTAAAATGAAAAAATAAAAGTGAAATATTCCTTTAAATTTCGTACCTGGGGGGTGTGTATGATATGCATGTAAAGTGGCGCATGTTTCCCGTGCTTAGAACTGTCCCTGCACAAAATGTCATTTTTGAAGGAAAAAAAGTCATTTAAAACTCACTCGCGGCTATTAATGAATTGTCGGCTCCCGACAATACAAACAAAAGTCATTGATAAAAAAAACAAAGCGTGGGGGTCCCCCAGAATTCAATTACCAGGCCCTTCAGGTCTGGAATGGATATTAACCACTTAACGACCGCTCACTGTATATATACGTCGGCAGAATGGCACCGACAGGCACAATCACGTAGAGCATACGTGATTGCCTTTGTACAGTTGGGTCCAATCGGACCCCCCTTCTGTACAGTGAGCGGTGGCTAAGTGTCCGGGAGCGTTCCGGGATGAGGGGGCAGCCATTCGTTTCTGGCCACCCCTCGAGATCGCTCCCGGCGAATGGAAATGCCCCCTCTGTCTGTGTCAGACAGAGGGAGCAGGAGGAAGTGATGTCATCTCTGGTGCGGCGCTCACATATACCGAGCGCCGTACAAGAGAAGATATCAGGTCAGTGCACACAACACTACACTGACACCAGGACACATAGGGACATAAATCGCCCCCCCAGACACCCCAGATCACCCCCCCAGCCCCCAGTCACAGTGTCACTGATTGCAGTGACCATTTATTTAGTGATCACTGCAATCAGTGACATTTGTGACTGTAAAAGTGTCACCAAAGTTTAGTCTTAGGTCCAGTGTAGCCCCCTAACCCCCCCTAATAAAGGTTTAACCCCCTGATCACCCCCCAGATAACCCTTTCACCGCCTATCACCACTGTCGCTTAGCGATCATTTTTCTGATCGATGTCTTAGCGTCAGTGATGCCGATCGGCAGCCAGTAATTTTTTTTAGGTTCGCCGCAGGTTTTTATAGCGTCAGGTACCCCAATATATTATCTAATAAAGGTTTAACCCCCTTGATCGCCCCCCACGTAACCCTTTCACCCCCTATCACCACTGTCACTAAGCGATCGTTTTTCTAAACGCTGTCTTAGTGTCTGTGATGCAGATCGGTAGCCGGTAATTTTTTTTAGGTTCGCCGCAGGTTTTTATAGCGTCAGGTACCCCAATATATTATCTAATAAAGGTTTAACCCCCTTGATCGCCCCCCAGGTAACCCTTTCACCCCCTATCACCACTGTCGCTAAGCAATTGTTTTTCTAAACGCTGTCTTAGTGTCGGTGATGCAGATCGTAGCCAGTAATTTTTTTTTAGGTTCGCCGCAGGTTTTTATAGCGTCAGGTACCCCAATATATTATCTAATAAAGGTTTAACCCCCTTGATCGCCCCCCAGGTAACCCTTTCACCCCCTATCACCACTGTCACTAAGCGATCGTTTTTCTAAACGCTGTCTTAGTGTCTGTGATGCAGATCGGTAGCCGGTAATTTTTTTTAGGTTCGCCGCATGTTTTTATAGCGTCAGGTACCCCAATATATTATCTAATAAAGGTTTAACCCCTTGATCGCCCCCCAGGTAACCCTTTCACCCCCTATCACCACTGTCGCTAAGCAATTGTTTTTCTAAACGCTGTCTTAGTGTCGGTGATGCAGATCGTAGCCAGTAATTTTTTTTTAGGTTCGCCGCAGGTTTTTATAGCGTCAGGTACCCCCATATATTATCTAATAAAGGTTTTAACCCCTGATTGCCCCTAGTTAACCCTTTCACCAGTGATCACCATATAAGTGTTACGGGTGACGCTGGTTAGTTAGTTTGCTTTTTATAGTGTCAGGGCACCCGCCGTGTATATAACCCAATAAAGGTTTAACCCCCTGATCGCCCGGCGGGTGATATCAATTAGGTTTTAGCGTCAGAGAGGGTCTGAGTCACACCCCAGGCAGCGTCAGGTTAGTGCCAGTAACGCTAACACCCACGCGTGAAGCATACACCCCCCTTAGTGGTATAGTATCTGAACAGATCAATATCTGATCTGATCTATACTAGCGTCCCCAGCAGTTTAGGGTTCCCAAAAACGCAGTGTTAGCGGGATCAGCCCAGATACCTGCTGGCACCTGCGTTTTGCCCCTCCGTCCAGCCCAGGCCACCCAAGTGCAGTATCGATCGATCACTGTCACTTACAAAACAAAAACACACATAACTGCAGCGTTCGCAGAGACAGGCCTGATCCCTGCGACTCCAGTGCTGTAGGAGGTGATTTCACCACCACAGTTAAAAAAAAAAAGCAAATATGCCGAAGCATTGGGGCAGCAGGGGCGGAGGAGCGATTTTGCTCCTAATGCCGCGTACATACGGTCGAAATTGCGACGGAGGCTTGCCCGTGGAAAAGTCCGACCATGTGTGTGCGGCATAACTTTTTTGCGGGAGGATGCCCCCATGCTTCGGCATATATAAATGGTGCGTGTATGCCCATCATTGGAAGTGGGTGGATGAAGGGCGGTATTCTAATGGTGGGCATACCCACCGATCAATCTCTTTTTTCGTTCAGCCAACTGGCTGCATGAAATAAAAAGATTACAATACATGTCCAACAAGGACCAGCAACGTACTGGTATGTTGCTGGACTTTGAATGTTTATACCAGAATGATGCCTGCGGGTTTAGGTATCATCTTGGTATCATTCTTTTCAGCCTGCGGCCGGCTTTCATGTAAAAGCAATCCTAGCGGCTAATTAGCCTCTGGACTGCTTTTACAAGCAGTGGGAGGGAATGCCCCCCCCGGATATAAAAAGCGCCATTGGGAAATTGGGAAAGCATTTTATCACACCGATCTTGGTGTGGTCAGATGCTTTGAGGGCAGAGGAAAAATCTAGGGTCTAGAAGACCCCAGTTTTTTCAAAAAAAGAGTACCTGTCACTACCTATTGCTATCATAGGGGATATTTACATTCCCTGAGATAACAATAAAAATGATAAAAAAAAAAAATACTTGGAAGAACAATTTAAAAATAAAATAAAAAAGCAAAATTAATAATAAAAGAAAAAAAAAAAGCACCCCTGTCCTGCCCTGCTCTTGCCCAATGGCGAACGCAAGCGTCGGTCTGGCGTCATATGTAAACAGCAATTGCACCATGCATGTGAGGTATCACCGCGAAGGTCAGATCGAGTGCAATCATTTTAGCAGTAGACCTCCTCTGTAAATCTACTGGGGTAACCTGTAAAGGCTTTTAAAGGCTTTTAAAAATGTATGTAGTTTGTCGCCAATGCGCGTTTGTGCAAAATTTTAAAGCATGTCGTGTTTGGTATCTATGTACTCGGCCTAAGATCATCTTTTTTATTTCATCAAACATTTGGGCAATATAGTGTGTTTTAGTGCATTAAAATTAAAAAGTGTATTTTCTAACCCAAAAAATGCGTTTGAAAAATCGCTGCGCAAATACTGTGTAGAAAAAAAAAATGCAACACCCACCATTTTAATCTGTAGGGCCTTTGCTTTAAAAATATATATAATGTTTGGGGGTTCAACATAATTTTCTTGCAAAAAAAAAATGTTTTCATGTAAACAAAAAGTGTCAAAAAGGGCTTTGTCTTCAAGTGGTTAGAAGAGTGGATGTAAGCTTCCTAATGTTGTGTATAAAATGCCAGAACAGTTCAAAACCCCCCCCAATGACCCCATTTTGGAAAGTAGACACCCCAAGCTATATACTGAGAGGCATGTCGAGTCCATGGAATATTTTATATGTTGACACAAGTTGCGGAAAAACGACAATTTTTTTTTTTTTTTTTGGCACAAAGTTGTCACTAAATGATATATTGCTCAAACATGCCATGGGCATATGTGGAATTACACCCCAAAATACATTCTGTTGCTTCTCCTGAGTACGGGGATACCACATGTGTGAGACTTTTTGGGAGCCTAGCCGCGTACGGGACCCCAAAAACCAAGCACCGCCTTCAGGCTTTCTAAGGGTGTAAATTTTTGATTTCACTTCTCACTGCCTATCACAGTTTCGGAGGCCATGGAATGCCCAGATAGCACAAAACCCCCCCAAATGACCCCATTTTGGAAAGTAGACACCCCAAGCTATTTGCTGAGAGGTATTGTGAGTATTTTGCAGATCTCGCTTTTTGTCACAAAGTTTTGAAAATTGAAAAAAAAATATATATATATATATATTTTCTTTCTTCATTTTCAAAAACAAATGAGAGCTGTAAAATACTCGCCATTCCTCTCAGCAAATAGCTTGGGGTGTCTATATTCCAAAATGGGGTCATTTGGGGGGGTTTTGTGCGATTTTGGCATTTTATGGCCTTCGAAACTGTGATAGGTAGTGAGGAGTGAAATCAAAAATTTGCGCCCTTAGAAATCCTGAAGGCGGTGCTTGGTTTCCGGGGTCCCGTACGCGGCTAGGCTCCCAAAAAGTCCCACACATGTGATATCCCCGTACTCAGGAGAAGCAGAAAAATGTATTTTGGGGTTAAATTCCACATATAACCATGGCATGTGTGAGCAATATATCATTTAGTGACAACTTTTTGTAATTTTTTTTTTTTTTTTTTTTAGTCATTATTCAATCACTTGGGACAAAAAAAATAAAAAATTCAATGGGCTCAACAGGCCTCTCAGCAATTTCCTTGGGGTGTCTACTTTCCAAAATGGGGTCATTTGGGGGGGTTTTGTACTGCCCTGTCATTTTAGCACCTCAAGAAATGAGATAGGCAGTCATAAATTTAAAGCTGTGTAAATTTCAGAAAATGTACCCTAGTTTGTAAACTCTATAACTTTTGCGCAAACCAATAAATATACGCTTATTGACATTTTTTTTTTTACTAAAAACATGTGGCTGAATACATTTTGGCCTAAATGTATGACTACAATTTGAGTTTATTCAATTTTTCTTATAACAAAAATTAGAAAATATCATTTTTTTTCAAAATTTTCGGTCTTTTTCCGTTTATATCGCAAAAAATAAAAATCGTAGAGGCAATCAAATACCATTAAAAGAAAGCTCTATTTGTGGGAAGAAAAGGACGCAAATTTCGTTTGGGTACAACATTGCATGTCCGCACAATTTACAGTTAAAGCAGCGCAGTGCAAAATTCTGAATTCACCTCTGGTCCTCTAGCTACCAAATGGTCCGGGGCTTAAGTGGTTAAGGGGAACCCCGCCACAAATAAAAAAAAAATGCGTGCGGTTCCCCCAAATATCCATACCAGGCCCTTCAGATCTGGCATGGATTTTAAGGGGAACTCCACCCCAAATTAAAAAAAAATGGCGTGGAGTCCCCCCAAAAATCCATACCAGACCCTCAGGGCCGGCCCTACCATGGGACCCGATGGTACCACGGTCCCAGGCGGCACTTTCAGGGGAGCGGCAAATCAGTGTTCAAACTGCTGCCTAAAAATCTCTCTGTGTTTTGAGCCAAGCTCAGCAATGGGCAGCGGCGGGTGTCCTGTGATTGGCCGAGCAGGTTATGTGGGAGGGACGGACAGCAGACATGAGGCTTGTGATTCGCCTGGAGGAGCGGAGGAGCTGGACTGTGGGTAATCGCGCCAGCCCTGCATGCTCCCGGAGTCCTAACTAGCGCTGTGTGTCACAGGAGACCTGAGGTCTGTCTCTCATCTCCCTGTCAGCTGCCCGCGGCCCCCCCTCTCTCTATCAGCCGCCCCCCCTCCTGAGGCCTGTCTCTCATCTCCCTGTCAGCTGCCCGCGGCCCCCCCTCTCTCTATCAGCCGCCCCCCCTCCTGAGGTCTGTCTCTCATCTCCCTGTCAGCTGCCCGCAGCCCCCCCTCTCTCTATCAGCCCCCCCTCCCTAGGTCTGTCTCTCTCATCTCCCTGTCAGCTGCCCGCGGCCCCCCCTCTCTCTATCAGCTGCCCCCCCCTCCTTAGGTCTGTCTCTCATCTCCCTGTCAGCTGCCCGCGGCCCCCCCTCCTTAGGTCTGTCTCTCATCTCCCTGTCAGCTGCCCGCAGCCCCCCTCTCTCTATCAGCCGCCCCCCCCTCCTTAGGTCTGTCTCTCATCTCCCTGTCAGCTGCCCGCGGCCCCCCCTCTCTCTATCAGCCGCCCCCCCCCTCCTTAGGTCTGTCTCTCATCTCCCTGTCAGCTGCCCGCGGCCCCCCCTCTCTCTATCAGCCGCCCCCCCCCTCCTTAGGTCTGTCTCTCTCATCTCCCTGTCAGCTGCCCGCGGCCCCCCTCTCTCTATCAGCCGCCCCCCCCCTCCTTAGGTCTGTCTCTCTCATCTCCCTGTCAGCTGCCCACGGCCCCCCCTCTCTCTATCAGCCGCCCCCCCCCCTCCTGAGGTCTGTCTCTCTCATCTCCCTGTCAGCTGCCCGCGGCCCCCCCCTCTCTCTATCAGCCGCCCCCCCCCTCCTGAGGTCTGTCTCTCTCATCTCCCTGTCAGCTGCCCGTGGCCCCCCCGCTCTCTATCAGCCGCCCCCCCCTCCTTAGGTCTGTCTCTCTCATCTCCCTGTCAGCTGCCCGCGGCCCCCCTCTCTCTATCAGCCGCCCCCCCCCCTCCTTAGGTCTGTCTCTCTCATCTCCCTGTCAGAGAGAGGGGGGGCCGCGGGCAGCTGACAGGGAGATGAGAGAGACAGACCTAAGGAGGGGGGGCGGCTGATAGAGAGAGGGGGGCCGCGGGCAGCTATCAGCCGCCCCCCCCCTCCTTAGGTCTGTCTCTCATCTCCCTGTCAGCTGCCCGCGGCCCCCCTCTCTCTATCAGCCCCCCCTCCTGAGGTCTGTCTCTCTCATCTCCCTGTCAGCTGCCCGCGGCCCCCCCTCTCTCTATCAGCCGCCCCCCCCTCCTGAGGTCTGTCTCTCTCATCTCCCTGTCAGCTGCCCGCGGCCCCCCCTCTCTCTATAAGCCGCCACCCCCCTGAGGTCTGTCTCTCTCATCTCCCTGTCAGCTGCCCGCGGACCCCCCTCTCTATCAGCCGCCCCCCCTCCTGAGGTCTGTCTCTCTCATCTCCCTGTCAGCTGCCCGCGGCCCCCCTCTCTGTATCAGCCGCCCCCCCTTTTGAGGTCTGTCTCTCTCATCTCCCTGTCAGCCGCCCACTGCCCCACCTCCTCTCTATCAGCCGCCCCCCCTCCTTAGGTCTGTCTCTCTCATCTCCCTGTCAGCTGCCCGCGGCCCCCCTCTCTCTATCAGCCGCCCCCCCTCCTTAGGTCTGTCTCTCTCATCTCCCTGTCAGCTGCCAATGGCCCCCCCTCCTCTCTATCAGCCACCCCCTCTTCTGAGGTCTGTCTCTCTCATCTGCTCTGTCAGCCGCCCCCTTCCTCTCTATCAGCCACCCCCCTCCTCTCTATCAGCCGCCACCCTCCTGAGGTCCGTCTCTCTCATCTGCCCTGTCAGCCACCCGCGGCCCCCCTCCTCTCTATCAGCCACCCCCCTCCTCGCCCCCCCTCCTGAGGTCCGTCTCTCTCATCTGCTCTGTCAGCCGCCCCCCTCCTCTCTATCAGCCCCCTTTCCTCTCTATCAGCCGCCCCCCTCTTCCTCTCTATCAGCCGCCCCCCTCTTCCTCTCTATCAGCCGCCCCCCTCCTCCTCTCTGTCAGACCCCCCTCCTCCTCTCTGTCAGACCCCCCTCCTCCTCTCTGTCAGACGTGTGGCAGGTGACGTCATGGCAAGGGACAATCCGCTACGTGTGGCAGGTGATGTCGTGGCAAGTGACAATCTGCAATGTGTGGCATCGTGGCAAGTGACCAGCCGCAATTTGTGGCAGATGGCATTGTGGCAAGTGACAATTCGCAACAAGTGACAATCTGCATCTGGTGGCAGGTGACGCGGGAAGTGACACACTCGGGGCTCCCACTTATTCTGCATTATGGTGAGTTGAACTATTTTATTTTATATAACAATAGAAATAATGCACTTCAATCATTTTTTTCCGATTCGGCACGGCATCGATTTAACTGACAATTGCGCGGTCGTGTGACGTTGTACCTAAACAAATAGAGCTTTCTTTTGGTGGTATTTGATAACTTCTGCGGTTTTTATTTTTTGTGCTATAAACAAAAATAGCGACAACTTTGAAAATTGTTTTTTATTTTAACTTTTGCTATAATAAACATCCAAAAAAATAAAAAATTCTTCATCAGTTTAGGTCGATATGTATTCTTCTACATATGTTTGGTAAAAAAAAAAACGCAATAAGTGTATATTGATTAGTTTGCACAAAAGTTATTGCGTCTACCAAATAGAGGATAGATTTATGGCATTTTTATTATTATTATATATTTTTTTACTAGTAATGGCGGTGATCTGCGATTTTTAGCGAAACTGTGACATTGCGGTGGACAGATTGGACACTTGACACTTTTTTGGGACCAGTGACATTTATACAGCGATCTGTGCTATAAAAATGCACTGATTACTGTGTAAATGTCACTGTCAGGAAAGGGGTTAAATGTGTTCCCTGGGAGGTGTTTCTAACTGGGGGGATGGGGACTGACTGGAGGAGGAGAGAGATCTCTGTTCCTAATCACTAGGAACAGCAGATCTGTCTCTCCTCCCCTGTCAGAATGGGGATCTGTCTGTTTACATTGACAGATCCCCGTTCTGGCTCTATGGAGCGATCGCGGGTGGCCAGCTGACATCTCGGCCAACGGCCATGCACAGGTCCTTTTATACTCCTATATACATGTATAGAGCCATGACAGGTCCATTTTGGTTATCATGATATAAAATAATGAATATGGGGGCATTTTGGTGGGCGTGATTTTTCTTTTGGGGGGGGGGGGGCAGCATTTCATTCTTGGTACCAGGCAGCACAATGTCTTGGGCCGGCACTGCAGACCCTTATCCGAGCACGCAACCTGGCAGGCCGCAGGAAAAGAGGGGGGGATGAGAGAGCGCCCCCCCCCTCCTGAACCGTACCAGGCCACATGCCCTCAACATGGGGAGGATGTCCCCATGTTGATGGGGACAAGGGCCTCATCCCCACAACCCTTGCCCGGTGGTTGTGGGGGTCTGCGGGCGGGGGGCTTATCGGAATCTGGAAGACCCCTTTAACAAAGGGGACCCCCAGATCCCACCCCCCCTATGTGAATTGGTAAGGGGTACATTGTACCCCTACCATTTCACGAAGAAAGTGTAAAAAAAAAAAAAAAAAAAAAACATGTATAGACCCGCCCCTTCTAAAGTTCCCCATCAGGTCCGCTCAGCCAATGACTCGGTGTAAGGCTGAGGACCTGATGCGGAACATGAGAAGGGGCGGGTCTATACATGAATTACACAGTGAAGGAAGTTCCCCATCCGGTCCGCCCCCTCGGTATGTCAGACCCCGCCTACGTCATTGGCCTGAGCGGGGAACTTCCTTCACTGTGTAATTTAAATTTACACAGTGAAGGAAGTTCCCCATCAGGTCCGCTCAGGCCAATGACGTAGGCGCGGTCTGACATACCGAGGGGGCGGACCTGATGGGGAACTTCCTTCACTGTGTAATTCATGTATAGACCCGCCCCTTCTCATGTTCCGCATCAGGTCCTCAGCCTTACACCGAGTCATTGGCTGAGCGGACCTGATGGGGAACTTTAGAAGGGGCGGGTCTATACATGTAATAGACTGCGGAGGAAGTTCCCCATCAGGTCCGCTCAGGCTCAGCCAATGACGGACAGCGCTGGACATCGGATCACCGCGGGACACTGGATTTCACCGCTGGAATGTTTTTTTTTACTATTTCATTTTCTTTTTTAATAAAGGACTTTTCCAAGGTGTTTGTGGGGGTTTTTTTTTTTGTTTTTTGTTTTTTTACACTTTCTTCGTGAAATGGTAGGGGTACAATGTACCCCTTACCAATTCACATAGGGGGGCGGGATCTGGGGGTCCCCTTTGTTAAAGGGGTCTTCCAGATTCCGATAAGCCCCCCGCCCGCAGACCCCCACAACCACCGGGCAAGGGTTGTGGGGATGAGGCCCTTGTCCCCATCAACATGGGGACATCCTCCCCATGTTGAGGGCATGTGGCCTGGTACGGTTCAGGAGGGGGGGCGCTCTCTCGTCCCCCCCTCTTTTCCTGCGGCCTGCCAGGTTGCGTGCTCGGATAAGGGTCTGGTATGGATTTTTGGGGGGACTCCACGCCATTTTTTTTTATTTGGGGTGGAGTTCCCCTTAAAATCCATGCCAGATCTGAAGGGCCTGGTATGGATATTTGGGGGAACCGCACTCATTTTTTTTTTTTTTTTGCGACGGGGTTCCCCTTAATATCTATACCAGACCTGAAGGGCCTGGTAATTGAATTCTGGGGGACCCCCACGCTTTTTTTTTATTTTTTTTATTTTTATTAATGACTTTTGTATGTATTGCCAGGAGCCGACAATTCATTAATAGCCGCAAGTGAGTTTTAAATGACTTTTTTTCCTTAAAAAATGACATTTTATGCAGGGACAGTTCTAAGCACGGGAAACATGCGCCACTTTACATGCATATCATACACACCCCCTAGGTACGAAATTTAAAGGAATATTTCACTTTTATTTTTTCATTTTAAGCATTATTAAAATCACTGCTCCCGAAAAAACTGCAGTTTTTAAAACTTCTTTTTGCATTGATACATGTCCCCTGGGGCAGGACCTAGGTCCCCAAACACGTTTTAGGACAATAACTTGCATATAAGCCTTTATAATTAGCACTTTAGATTTCTCCCATAGACTTTTCGAATTTGCCGCGAACACCCCAATTTGTTCGCTGTTCGGCGAACGGGCGAACAGGCAATGTTCGAGTCGAACATGAGTTTGACTCGAACTCGAAGCTCATCCCTACTCTGCAGTAATGTGCGGCTCCAGATTCCAAATATTCTTTCCCACAGAGGAGGGCCCTTCTTTTGGCGTTCACTGACCGGGCACTTCCTATTGGCTGTCCAGCAACAGGTCCTTCGAAGACTGCAGCAGAGAGATGAGGTGACAGTGAAGCACCCAGTCTTCTGCAAAAGCTGAATCCACCAGTTACAACCCCCTAAAAGCTACTCAAGGTATTATATTTAAAAACAACCCACCAGATGGGTATGAGGGGGACAGAAGGCAGGACGGGAGAGAGAATTGACATGCCCAGGGATATTCTCTAAATGTTTTATTTTTAATAAAGTTCATTTTTAACCTCAGTTTGCCTTATTTAACTGTACTGGGTAGGTGTAGAAACTTGCCATGGGGCACACACTTTGTTGGGCATCAGTGGAGCTATGCCTGGAGCCCTCCCTTTAGCATGAAATTGATATTTTGAGAGGCTGCAGTATTCCTTTTACTCCCTGCTCCCTAAGTCAACCTTTGCTTGAATATACAACATTTTCTTATCTGGAACCCCCCCCCCCCCAATAAAAAAAACACTACAGGGAATTTAAAATGTAGCTGTATGGCTCAGGACATTTATAAAGCACAGTGATATGCTTTAGAAGTGTGTATTTCACTTAACTGGCTTCGGGAGTGCAATAGAAATGAGTGAAAGTCAATCATCAATAGGACTTTTTATGGAGAATCAAAATAGAGAACAGACTATGGCAAGGTGATGGCACCCAAAAAATTTGAGAAACCAAAAAAGAAGGGTAGGACGTGAAGGGGTAGTAGACCAGTGACAAAAAAAGCAAAAGAAAAAAAAGGGATTTCAGAAAAAGATCTTTAACCTTAGTTGAGTTTAATTCAATAAAAGAGAAATTAAGAGAAATGAATGTAGCCAAGTCCAGAGCCTCTTTAGGCCTAATGCCCTGTACACAAAAGCGGAATTTCCGTCTGAAAAAAGTTGGATGGTTTTTCCGACGGAATTCCGCTCAAGCTTGGCTTGCATACACACGGTCACACTAAAGTTCTCTGAACTTTTGAGCGTTAAGAACTCGGTGACGTTCAACACTACGACGAGGCGAGAAAAAGAAGTTCAATGCTTCCGAGCATGCCTCGAATTGTTTCCGAGCATGCATGTTTTTTTCATGTCGGAATTGCATACAGACGATCGGAATTTCCGTCGGAAAAATTGAGAACCTGCTATCAACCTTTTGCTGGCGGAAATTCCAACAGCAAAAGTCTGATGGAGCATATACATGGTCGGAAATTCCAATGAAAAGCTCACATCGGACTTTTGCTGTCGGAATTTCCGCTCTTGTGTACAGGGCATTATGGTTACCTCTAGAGTTAGGTACAGCTGACATCCTTCTATGTAGAGTGGCATAGTGGGTGTAATGCCAGGTGGATTGATGGGCGCCAGACACTTCTTGAATGCAAAGAGATTTATTGTCTCTTAACAGAAAAGCGGGAGAGAGGGTTGGGGCCAGGGCACCCTTAAGTAGATGCAATGTTAATTGGCAGACTCCGAGATTTCTATAGGCAGACAGCCATGCAGGGAAAGGTATCCAGATAGACACCACATCTGCATTAGTAGGAACGCTGTCTCTTATCAGTCTTGTAACAGTTTCTAACAAAGGTTCCAATGAACTCTTTCACTTCTTCTACAATCTCCTATTGCAGAACTTCACTCCACTGAGCTTCCAGTCTTTTACTAGACTTCCTGATCCACTTGCCACTGAATCCCCTGAGCTCTTCCAGTCTTCTCACTCAGTATCTTCCTCAAGCGTCACTGCCGCGTCCCTGCTGGGTCCCTAGCTTGGCACTCACAGATACTCCTCAAGCTTCACCCCACTAGCCTGCTTGGTCCCTGGCTTGGCACACAATAATGCTCTGCAAGCGTCACCTCCACTGGCTGGGTCCCTGGCTTGGCACTTGCTGAAGTTTTCCCACTTCTTCACCGTCCCCAGCTGATGAGAATACTGCTCTGGTACTTGCTTCAGCTACTCACAGTGGTCCCTGGTAGCAAGGTGGGTGGACCCTTAGTGGCGACAGCTTCCCCTTACACCTCCGACCACAACGGGTTCTCCGGCCGGCAGAACCGTTACTTCTGGTTGGACTACGAGCCCGCAGTCCCAATCCTATGCTGCTTCTGGATAGGTCCTCAGACAGCCTAGCAGCCAGATGTCCCCGGGATAGGCCTTATATTTCTGGCCTAGAAGCCTGGGGCAATACAGCACACGTCCACCCAGACAGCCGTCCAGGTGGCACGGAACAGAACCCCAATCACCTGACTCCACCCAAATAAATAGGCTCTCCCAACAGGCCAAGGGACCCAAGAAAATCTCTGCCCATTAGCTGAGACACCCCATTCATTCCTATATTGTCCTTGCAATGCCCTTGTCTTATCTAATGTCCCCAGATACCCGGCCATCTAGTGACAGAAGAGAGAAGTGCAGCAATTCCAGAATTAGGGCAAAATCAATTGACCTCCTGACAATTGGCCAAGGCAACTATCACTTGGTAAATAAATTTAAGAGCAACCCTGCCTAAACATCAGGGTGCTACATGAATATACTAAACATTTAGATAAAGTTAATGTGCTTTAAGATTTTTACAGATATATTAGGAAAATATCATTAATTACAGATATATTAGGAAAATATCATTAAAAAACATCATTAAAAAACATTTGCTACAAAAATTAGAACCACGCACTTTATTGCAATATGCTCTGTAAATTTGCATTTAATCTATGCTGAGCACTGCCACTTTATATGGATGATGATTTACAAAAATAAATGCAGCTTACCTGTTGTCCTGGCCACCACTTGCGGGGGTTCCCATCATCCTCCTCTCTCTTTTCCTCCTACAGTCACAGAGAGACCCCACCCCCCAGGCCGGGGAGAGGATGCATAGGGTCACGTGGAGGAGGGTAGGCGGAGCATTAGGCCCCACCTCTGTCACTGGAATCACATGCACCCGGTCTGGCCAGTCACTGGGCGTTTAATGGGGGCTCCCTCCCCCTGGCCAAGTACACCCCATACTGCTTTTAGCAAGGCCGCCGCGCCGGGGGCTATTTTTGTGCGGGAGCCGGAAGGCGGCCGCGGGAGGCTGCCGTGGGAGCCGGGACTTGTGGGGACGGATCAGGGGGGGTTTTGGTGCGGGGCGCAGCTTTGGTGCCGCCCCCCCCGCAAATTGCCGGCCTAGGCCAAGATACAGCACTGAATATAACACGTAATGCAACAGTAGTGAGCCCTAAAACATTTCTACAAAAGAAAAGAGGGAAAACTGTTAAAAAATTATAATTACTATTAAATAAGTAAAAAAAAAAAAAAAAAAAAAACCTCTTCTAAGAGAATTTAGAAATATTTTGAATTAAAAGGAATTTTATTGTTCTGAATAGCAGCTCCAGTTGCGAAGGGGTTAAACATTAGAGTTTATAAAGCAGGTTTTTCTTCTTAGGATTCCCTTGTCTCTTTTATCTTAGTAAAAACATCTCCTTTCTGGACTGATGCTTTTATTACATAGGACATTGGTTTTTCTCTTACAGCGATGCCATATGCTGCAGTCCAAGCAACTGATTAATTCTTGGTGGCAGCAATGACAGGATGGTGCAGAGCTGGCTTTATTACACCAATTTTCTTTCATACTTTTAGGATCTTCAAGTTTCTCTTCATTGTGGTCTTTCTAGACTCAGTCATCCGAAGTTTCTTATTAAACAGATGTTACGGGCAATAGATTGAAATAGTCAGTGAACAGAGCAACATTGTTCCTATGCTAAAGTCATATATTCCACCCAGTTTACATTAAAGGCAAATTGATTCATACACATGTAGCGGGTACTTACTTTCCCGCAGTAAGTTTTTGAATTTTTCGGTGACACTAGTGGTGTATCTCCGGAGGTCCACTGGGTGGCGCTGTCACTGTGGGTCGACGGACGGATACCGCTGTGTGCTGAGCTTACTTTTGTCCTCTCTGGGCAGCGGTATGGTGGGGCGGGGAACCCGTCGTGCTTGCTGGGAGAGGGGATAAAAGGGCCGGCCATCTTGGTCACGGGGCGGTTGGTCCCTGGCACCTTTAGCCTGCGGACGGAGTTCGTGTTTGTCCTCTAGGCGGACTAGGCCTAGAGGACCACCGGAGATCGTGTTCCACCCCTGGCACCTTTAGCCTGGGGTGAGGTACTCGGACGGCGGTCCGGAGCTCAGTGCCCAACACTTCCGCGAGGGAAGGATCCTAAGGTAATCCGGAGATGGATGCCTGAATCCGAGGTGGGCGTAATGGACCGGTAAGAGCTCCTCATCTGAAGACCCGGTGCAGCATACTGCCGGTGATGGGTGAGCCTCTTGTCGGAGACCGTCCGGAAGGTGAATTTCCCTCGTGCGGAGACCATAACCCACTCTTTGGAGGAGAGTGGAGGATCGAACTTGTGTCTGGGCCTATTCGTACACACACCTCCTTTTCTGTTCTATAGCCAAGGGAGTCCATGTTATGTTCTAAATAAAGGAGTGTTGAACTTTAACGGTGTGTAGCTTAAGTTCCTGGCAGACGAGGTTCTCGGAGACTCTTGGAGGGAGGATCCGATGCACAACACAGGCCCGAAGGTAAAGGAAGGCATTGCTAATACCACTTATACATCTGTGGTGGAAGCCAGGCGTAGCGCACCCTCTCCCTCCCCTATCATACCCCTAGACCAGAGACATTGCGAGCAAAACTTTAATAGAGGGACGGGGAGAGGGGAGGAACTGCCCGCTACACGTGGGGGCTCGGGTCCGGGATGTGTGTTGTGCATCACTTGGTAGAGGGTGTCTGCCGGACAGAGTTAAACGAATAGGCCAAAGTGCAGCCCTGCTCGAAAGTCATGGACATGACCTCAGGACGGGAAAGGCCCGCGCAGGAAGAGTGGTGAAAGGGGGAAAACCCAGCCGTGTGACGGACTACACGTGGGGGTTTTTAATTGCACTGCGCCACCAGACACAACCCCCACCGCTTAGTTTGTGGGCGTGTCTCAACCAAGCAAAGTGGAAAAGACCGCGAAGTGGAGCAAACGGGGAGGAGTCCAATACGTGTGACGGACTACACGTGAGACATTGGCGCGAAAACTCTGCAGTGTGTGATGGAACAGCAACAGGTCGCCATGTTTGGACCCGCCTCATGGATTCCGGTTCACCCGGCGACTACAACATTGACTGCTGCTGCTCCGATAACGGATACGGGGATCCGACTGAAGCCGAGGGGTCGATTCGCCCTATACTCATGTATGGACGTTGAGGCCCTGGGTATGATTTGCCCCGGGTATTCGGGACTGGTGTGCCTATTGAAGCCGTTCGGACGTTGTGAGGCCTGTGGGGAGTTTACGTTTGAAGTGGATCCGGAGGTTGAGAGGCCGAAGACCATCTACCCAGGCCGGGCTTCAGGTACCGCCACTCAGAAGGGAGGAATCGCGGCTGTGAGAGTCACCCCTGCGCACACTGCAACGACCGCGGAGGAGGTCGTGAAACATCAACGGGAGAAATCCGAGGATGCTGACTCGGTCACCACTGTCTCACAGCGTCCGCCACCGAAGAAAAGAACCAGCGTGGTAGCCCCGGCCAGCGGTGGTGGTGGACCGTCTAGCATGCTTACGCCGGACTCGGAGGGATCGGTTGATGGGAGTTCCGGACGCCCCAGAAAAGGTCAAGGTAAGCTGGCAGAGAAGACTTGGTGTGAGGGAGGAGGTGTCGAGAAGGCATGGCCTAGCAAGTCCCCGGAGTGTGGATGTTCTGTTTCCACACAGGGCTACATACCCGCAGAGGAGTGTGACACCTCCGACCTAGAATCTCTTTCTGATACGGGAGATGATGCCTTGATAGATGACTTGTTTGCCAAGAAGGGCTGGGACAAGATACCGCTTGCTTCATTCCGTGGAAGTGGGAATTCACCTATGTCCATAGGAGAGAGCACACCCAGGGTGGAGGCGTCAGCGCCTGAAGGAGAATCCCTTCCTCAACTTGTCCCTGCATCCCCGGCACCATCTGTATCTGACGTTGGGGTCAAGAGACTGTTGTTGCGGCCCCCAATGCCGAGAATGGAGGTGGTCAAGGCACCTCGTCATCCAGAGTCAGTTGTTTTGCCTGGTGAAGGGGAAAAAGCTATCATGCCTCCTTTGGCAAGACTACAGCGTTTATTTAGTCAAAAGGTTGCAGCGGAGTACGGCTGGGAGTACCCCTACTTATCGAAGGACTTGCTATATAAGGTGGAAGTGTACCGGGAGCGCTGGTACAATGACTTTGTGTGGACCCACCTCAAAGTTCCACACGCTCGCAGATACCTAACATGTTCTCCAAAGGCTTCACAGCGCTTCAAAGACTGCAAGGCAGAATGGATGGTGGGAAGACACATCCACGCAGACAAAGTAGTGATCAGACGCAAAGAAGGCGAAGATGTAGAATACCATCTAGAGACTATGGATCAGCACTTGAAGCCTCTGATTCTGCCACATCCCCGTTTTTACCTTTAGGAGAGAGACTCCAATATTATCATGCTGCTGAACTTTCTGGAGAAATTGTGTTGTGTGTGCACAGAAAAAAAAAAAAAAGGGAACTGTTCCTGTTTGTTTCTATCTTCCTGCAAGGAGATCATGGACTCTGGGGTAGATAGGGTTAGAGAGAAAGGAGAAGAAGTTCCACGGGTGCAGTTACCGCGAGGCTGTCACTAGGTGGCAGTGTCGCGCAACGTTACAAACACTTTTCATGCATTCACTCTTTGGAGAAACAGGAATTTCTTTTAGGAGAAATTTGTTTTCCTCATACACACGGATACATGTGTCAGGGTTTTACATGTTAAATTTTATTTATTTTCCCTGTACAGGAGGACGTCCCAGCAAGATAACATACTCTGAGGAGGTCTTTAGTTAGGATGGGGAGGGAAAAGTAAAATGTTGAAATGTGATTTTCATGTTGAATGTGTTGTCTTTCACTCCTCTTTTATTACAGGGGCTCAGACACAACTTCTTTGTTAGAGTTTCCAAAAAGTTTTTAGTTTTTTTCAATTGTTAGTGGTTTCTGGACTGGATCATGTCAGTTGTTGAGGATGTGGTTTACTCCAGACACTGGGGACCAGTGTCAAATAACAGGGGGGAGTATGTAGCGGGTACTTACTTTACCGCAGTAAGTTTTTGAATTTTTCGGTGACACTAGTGGTGTATCTCCGGAAGTCCACTGGGTGGCGCTGTCACTGTGGGTCGACGGACGGATACCGCTGTGTGCTGAGCTTACTTTTGTCCTCTCTGGGCAGCGGTATGGTGGGGCGGGGAACCCGCCGAGCTTGCTGGGAGAGGGGATAAAAGGGCCAGCCATCTTGGTCACGGGGCGGTTGGTCCCTGGCACCTTTAGCCTGCGGACGGAGTTCGTGTTTGTCCTCTAGGCGGACTAGGCCTAGAGGACCACCGGAGATCGTGTTCCACCCCTGGCACCTTTAGCCTGGGGTGAGGTACTCGGACGGCGGTCTGGAGCTCAGTGCCCAACACTGAGTTCCGCGAGGGAAGGATCCTAAGGTACTCCGGAGATGGATGCCTGAATCCGAGGTGGGCGTAATGGACCGGGAAGAGCTCCTCATCTGAAGACCCGGTGCAGCATACTGCCGGTGATGGGTGAGCCTTGGAGGGAGGATCCGATGCACAACACAGGCCCGAAGGTAAAGGAAGGCATTGCTAATACCACTTATACATCTGTGGTGGAAGCCAGGCGTAGCGCACCCTCTCCCTCCCCTATCATACCCCTAGACCAGAGACATTGCGAGCAGAACTTTAATAGAGGGACGGGGAGAGGGGAGGAACTGCCCGCTACACACAGATGAAATTCAAATCTGAGAACTGTTTTGTCTGCCAAAGGATTTGTATTTCTGTTTATCCAGTCCTAAGGTTTATACAGCTCTGCCACACAGCTGTTTCTCTGCTGTAGTTTCACTTTCACTTACAGGTCTTTTCAGGTCTTCCCACCCCAAGTTTTGGCTGAATAAAGAAAGAGAAAAGCCCCTTTCACATGGGCATCGCTGCTGACTCACAATCTGTAATAGATCACTTTGTCGGCAGCAGCCTCTCACCTGTCTGTTGAAGAAGGATTTTACATTGAATTTCAGTGGCAGCTCATCCATTAGGGGTGCACTGGCGCTGCCCCCCCCCCCCCATCCATGCATCTGATCTACATACAGGGCGCCGAATGCATGGATTCCAACAAAGGGGTGTGTGTGTTTTTTTGAAGCAAGTGATTAGAGCCAGGGGCTCTAACAGGCTTAAAAAAAGGGTGGGCTCGGGGCGCAGAGCACTGCGCTCTGAGCCCACCCAATTGTGTAGCAAAAGCGAATAAATAATCGCTATTTTCACACTGATTCTCCTCCCGGCCAATCAGGAAGCGTGTCTGAGACACGTTTCCCAATTGGCCGAAAGGAGAAGCATTCCGATTGGCCACCGAGGAGGAGACAGAAGCCGCCATGATGCCTGCGGAGGAGAGCAGGGGAAGGGGAAGCCGCCTGTGATGTCCGTGGAGGAGAGGAGCAGGGGAAGCCGCACGTGATGCCCGCAGAGGAGAGCAGGGGAAGGGGACGCTGCCCATGATGCCCGCAGAAGAGCACAGGGGAAGGGGAGGCCACCCATGATGCTTGCGGAGGAGAGCAGGGGCAGAGGAAGCCGCCGCCTGTCGCCGCCATAGATGGGGTAAGTGCTCCGGTGCTCCTGAAGACCCGCCACTGCTGAAATTCCTCTTTACTGTGCTACAACTGTCTCCATTGGATGCAGTTGAGGCACGGCCCCATTCACTTCTTTGGAGTACATTGGAAGGCAAGATCACCTGCCAAACACGATATCCCCTACTTTGTTTGTGGTCATGACAATGTGGATGAGGACATCTGGTAGCCATTAATACATTTTGAGAGTCAGCTAAGGAGCTTTAAAAACGCTTCTCAACTGCCTGGATTCACTGTTCAGGCACTGCATCATACCTGATTGGTTCCTTGTGCTGCTTCTCCCTCCCCCTCTCTGAGTCCTGCTGTAAAATAGACTGCAAGATGATAATGGCAAGTCAAATTCAGGTACTTACAGTGCTTGTAAAATAAAATTGATGATGTAGTATTGATTTCATAAATGCATTAGTAAGGACTTGCATACACTAGCTGCATCCTTCACCACCCCTCTGAAAATCAATATGCAGTAGATTGCTTTTCAGAGAGAAGTTGACAGGAAAATTTAAGGGAATATGTTGCCTCCTAACCATCTGTTTTAACACGGAAAAGCTTGCCCCACCATGCTGCATCCATGTTCATTACATGTGGTTGCGGCATGGCCCTATTTACTTTAAAGGGCTGCAGTTGGCAGTAGTACTGCCCACTAAACAACACATGGGGTATTATTTTTTTGCCATTGCATGTACAGCCCTTATGCAGATTAAGGGGAGGGAGTTGAGGGTTTGTAAACCAACAATTTGTAGCGCCTCCAGTCTCTGTGTGAATGAGCTCTTAGTGTATTTTACATTTGTCTGGAGTTCAGCTATAATCCTATTGTAATCCACTGCAGATTTCAGAGAGCTCCCTCACATATACAGTGGGTATGCTTCCTGAATCCAAGTTAGGTTTAGGTGTTATTAGTGGCCATGACTCTGATACATGAGATTTTCTGTATGTGGCAGACAGTAATGAACCTTTTGGGAATACTTTTCCTGCATTACAAACAGATAATAAAACTCTTACAAATGTTTTATCTGTAAAGTTAATGTGAAAGGGGCATGTGCACTTACATCTGAATGGAGGAACCCAGCCTTGACCTGCTTCTAGATGTTGGTTTTTATACAAAATATTAGAAAAAAATAAATAAAACATAATTTAAGTAGACTTAAACCTTAATGTCACGTACCTGGATCGTGAGCCTGACGTGTAGAGGACAGCCTCTCTTGCCGCACTGGCTTGCGGGCCCCTGAGGTTGAGACAGCGGCCACGGAAGCACAGTGTCGCAGGAGTGCCTAGGATCAGTCCAATATAGTGGCTGAATGCTCGTAGCTGGAGATGCAGCAGGCAACCAGTTGGCTGGGTAGACCAGGACGGTGGCAGACTGGATCGCAGATGGAAACAGGAACTGGTGCGATTTGCAGAGCAGAACTGCAGCAGACTGGAGGAACAGGTGCAAAGTCAGGCAGGCCGGATCAGAGACATACTGGTGGAACAGGCAGAGCAGCAGGCAGAAGAGAAGTCCAAAACAAGCCGAGGTCAGGGTATCAAGCAGACAAGGTTAGTGAGGGCAAGCCGGGTCACAGATCAGAAGTCAGCACAGATAATGGGTTTCAGGACACACAGAAGCTGCAGACCAAACAGCAAGGAGTCTTTGGTGCACTCACTTTAAATAGCCCCTCTGGCGCCAATGTTGGTGACAGGCGCACGCGTACGCACTGATGCGCCGTGAATGTGCGTGTTTGCCGTGCGATTCCTATTGCACGGCCATGCCTTCCCTGACACTTAAGGTCTGGTTGACACCTGTGTGGTACATTAGGTGTGTAGCGCCCTGCTACTTTTGAACAGGTGCTATTCTGTAATTTTAGGGGTATCTGAGCTGTAAATAGCTCAGAGTGATTATGTAAATTGTTGATTTCTGTTCCAGCTTTGGCTGTTTGTGCGCATTTCCCACTGTTGCCAGTAGGTGTCACTGTTGTCACAAGCCAGTGTGAGAAATACAGCCAGCTGAAGTGTATTGGATATTCTTTTCCCCAGAAAACAGCCCAATCAGGAGCTTCTTTGTAGCTGGGCATGCTGGGGAAGGATATTTAAGGGGCAGTGCCATGTGTTTCGGGGTCGTTCCTGCCTCATGGCCCTCCAGGCCTGAGGCCACGCTGCTGGCTCTTCTACCTCGGGCCCTGCTGGCTCGAGGCTATGCTGCTACAAGTAGGCCCAGAAGTCTGTCTGGGGCCTACTTAACTGAAGGTGATCCTGTGCTGTCTGTCCTGCGGGAAGAAGCCACTCAAGTGGAGAATATTCCAGGGGAGGATCTTACTGGAGAGGACCGAGCTGATGGCTGGTATCTCAGGAAGGGCCTGGTGACTCGTTTGGAGGATGCACCCAAGTTAACCTACCTCACAGTACTGCCGGATGGCTTAAAGTTTCAGGTACTGTGCAGCTGACCTAACTAACAGACTACTGGCTAAACAATCCTGTGGCAGAGGATTATCCAGGAGTTTCCATTTTTTTTCTCAAGTCTGTGGCAGAGACTTTGTCCGTGCTTCATACCGGCTGCTAGGTCGGTGTGAGGGGCCTATCTGGTTGTCGCAAGAACCAGAGACAGAAAGCTGTTGTCATCTGGATTCAAGAACCGCATTAGTGATCTGCAAAACCAAGGTATCTGAACTTCCCCTAACCCTCTATACTTCTACCTGAACTTGTTCAATAAAGCAATTAAGAAAAAGACTGACGTGACTGGCAATCACCTCTATTCTAATTATCACATAGTCATAGACTCTTAAGTTCGGGGACGGTGAAATGTGGGGTAATGGCAGGACTCAAAATTAATCCAGCAGCCCCTTCGGGGGTATCGCTACAGGTGTATTGTGTTTTAGGCACATTTAACCACTTAAGCCCCGGACCATTTCAATGGTCAAAGACCAGGCCACTTTTTGCAATTCGGAACTGCGTCGCTTTAACTGACAATTGTGCGGTCGTGCGACGTGACTCCCAAACAAAATTTTGTAATGGGAGTTACTAATGCGCTAACCACACCGGGTATGAATACACAACAACTAAAATATATAAACGCAAGCAGCAGCCATAACAAAGGAAGTGTTTACACACTAAAAACTGTTTGTTAAAGAGGGGGTGAAATGGCGCTTACTCAAAATTATCTTTTTTTTGGGCACTTTTTTATTGAAAATTGCTTGTTTGCACTTAAGACTGTTTTGACATTCAGGTCGGGTTCACACTGGGGTGACAAACGCTCTGACATTGGGAGCTCATGTCGCATGACGTGTGAAAATCAATGTTTCCCTATGGGAGCCGTCTTAACTGGTCCGACACATGTCAGTCCGACTTTCAAAATGCTCCCTGTACTACTTCGGTCCGACTTTGATCCTACTTCAGCCCATTGACTATCATTGAAGTCGGATCAAAGTCGGACCGCAGTCTTGCATGATCCGACTTTGGCATGCGACTTGTGCTGTGCTGCTCTTGAGGGGGAACTCCAGGCCAAATTTTAAATAAAAAACCGGCATGGGTTCCCCCTTCAGGAGCATACCAGGCCCTTGGGTCTGGTCTGGATTTGAAGGGGAACCCCCTACGCCGAAAAAACGGCGTGGGGGTCCCCCCCAAAATCCAAACCAGACTCTTATCTGAGCACGCAACCTGGCAGGCCGCAGGGGAAGAGGGGGGGACGAGAGAGCGCCCCCCTCCCTCCTGAACCGTACCAGGTCGCATGCCCTCAACACGGGGGTGTTGGTGCTCTGGGGCAGGGGGGCAACCTGCGGCCCCCCCACCCCAAAGCACCCTGCCCCCATGTTGATGAGGACAGGGCCTCTTCCCGACAACCCTGGCCGTTGGTTGTCGGGGTCTGCGGGGGGGGGCTAATCGGAATCCGGGAGCCCCCTTTAATAAGGGGCCCCCAGATCCCGGCCCCCCACCCTATGTGAATGAGTATGGGGTACATCGTACCCCTACCCATTCACCTGGTGGAAAAAAATGTCAATAAAAAACACACACAGCTTTTTAAATTAATTTATTGCACAGCTCCGGGGGTCTCCACGCTCTCCGGTTCTTTCTTCTGCCGGGCCTCCGCTATCTTCTTCCAGCTCTTTTGCTAGCGGGGCTGGTCTTCTCCGTCGCCTTCTTCTTCCGCTCTCCGGTTCTTCTCTCGCTCTCCGGTTCTTTCTTCCGCCGGGCCTCCGCTATCTTCTTACAGCTCTTTTGCTAGCGGAGAGGCCCGGTCTTCCCGTCGTCTCGTCCGGCTCTCCGTTGTCCTTCTGCCGGCCCCTCCACTATCTTCTTCCAGCTCTTTTGCTAGTGGAGGGGCCGGTCTTCCCGTCGCCGTCTTCTTCTCTCTTCTCCTCCTCGATGTTGACGCGACGCTTCCTCCCGCTGTAATACTGGCTGTTCGCTCCGCTCCGAATTAATATAGGCTTCTCATGACGTCACAGTCACATGCTCCCATGACGTCACAGTCACATGCTCCGGGGCCACCCGGAGCATGTGACTGTGACGTCATGAGAAGCCTATATTAATTCGGAGCGGAGCGAACATCCAGTATTACAGCGGGAGGAAGCGACGAGTCAACATCGAGGAGGAGAAGACAGAAGAAGACGGCGACGGGAAGACCGGCCCCTCCACTAGCAAAAGAGCTGGAAGAAGATCGTGGAGGGGCCGGCAGAAGGACAACGGAGAGCCGGACGAGACGACGGGAAGACTGGGCCTCTCCGCTAGCAAAAGAGCTGTAAGAAGATAGCGGAGGCCCGGCGGAAGAAAGAACCGGAGAGCGAGAGAAGAACCGGAGAGCGGGAGAAGAAGAAGGCGACGGAGAAGACCGGGCCCCGCTAGCAAAAGAGCTGGAAGAAGATAGCGGAGGCCCGGCAGAAGAAAGAACCGGAGAGCGCGGAGACCCCCGGAGCTGTGCAATAAATTAATTTAAAAAGCTGTGTGTGTTTTTTATTGACATTTTTTTCCACCAGGTGAATGGGTAGGGGTACGATGTACCCCATACTCATTCACATAGGGTGGGGGGGACGTTTTTTCGGCGTAGGGATCCAGACCAGACCCAAGGGCCTGGAATGCTCCTGGAGGGGGAACCCATGCCGGTTTTTTTATTTAAAATTTGGCCTGGAGTTCCCCCTCAAGATTCATACCAAACACAGTGCCTGCTATTGGCGGGGATCCAAGTCGGATCCCCGTTCATTGAAAGTCGGACATATGTCGGCTTCATGTCGCAGGGTAAAGTCGGATCCAAAGTAGGACGGCTGTCGTGTCGCACTAGTGTGAACCCAGCCTCAACTTTGTTTGCACAGAAATAATAATTTCTTATTTTCAATTTTTATTTACTTTCACTTTGCACATTATTGCTGCACTTTTTGTGCCTGATTTTGCACTTTATTTTGCATTTTGCACTAAAGAAATACTTATTAGTACTTTTATTACTTTGCACTCATCCGCATTTGCTTTTATGCACCAAGGAAATTTTATATTTATTTAAGATTTATCTGACTTTTTGCACAGGAACTTATTTGCACAGGAACAGTATTTATTTCCACAGGAATCTTTGCCATAAATTATTTATTAATAGATCATTTTGATTAAGCGCCATTTCACCCCCTCTTTTCCCAAACAAAATTGACGTCCTTTTTTTCCCCACAAAAAGAGCTTTCTTTTGGTGGTATTTGATCACCTCTGCGGTTTTTATTTTTGGTCTATAAACAAAAAAATATTGACAATTTAAAAAAAAAATCTATATTTTTTACTTTTTGCTATAATAAATATCCCCAAAAAATATATAAAAAAGCATTTTTTTTTCTCAGTAAAAAAACCCACAATAAGCGTTTATTGATTGGTTTGCGCAAAAGTTATAGCGTCTACAAAATAGGGCATAGTTTTATGGCATTTTTATTAATACATTTTTCTTTTACTAGTAATGGCGGCGATCAGCGATTTTTATCGTGACTGCAACATTATGGCGGACACATCGGACACTTTTGACACCATTTTGGAACCATTGTAATTTTTACAGCGATCAGTGCTATAAATATGCATTGATTACTGTAAAAATGACACTGGCAGTGAAGGAGTTAACCTGTAGGGGGCGCTGAAGGCGTTAAGTGTATCCTAGGGAGTGCTTCTAACTGTTAGGGGGCGTGGCTTGCCGTGACACCTCACTGATTGCTGTTCCTGATGACAGGGGGCAGAACGGGGAAATGTTGTGTTTACACTAACATCTTCCCGTTCTATCTCTCCGTAAGACGATCGCGGGACCAGCGGTCGGGCTCACGCGTCCTTCTGCCTGTCCGTGCAATGTTGTCGACGTATATCGTCGTGCGCTGGTCGGCAAGCAGTTAAAATGTGTTACCATTGAATTCTATATAGCATGCAATATTATGAAAATGCATCAAAGATGCAGCAAACAGGATTTTTTTAACTGCTTTCCGTCCAGCGTACTATATATATATTTATATATATATATATATATATATATAATATATAATATATAATATATATATATTTATGTAGCGCCCTCCTCACTCCCCTCTTCACTTCAGCTCGTCTGTCTCTTGTCTAGGGGTACCTTAGAGGGGAGGGAGCGGGGACACCACGCCTGGCCTTCACCACAGGTGTCAGTGCGGTGTGAGCAAAGTTCTTGTTTTACCTTCGGGTCAGTGCTATGCACCTAAGACCTCCACGTGAGATTACCTTGAACAATGTCCACCAGAAAAGAGCCCCACACCATTAAAGTCCAACACTCCTTTATTCCTCTCGAGTGAACAGCATAATCAGTTAGACTCCCTTTGTAGAACAGAACAGAAAAGGAGGTGTGGATGCGAGTAGGCCCAGACACAATTTGTTCTCCACTTTCCTCCCTGAAAGTGGGTTGCGGTCTCCGAGCGAGGGGGAATTTCCTTCCAGGCGGTCTCCGGTGGGAGGCTCACCTGTCACTGGCAATTTGCTGCACCCGGTCTTCAAGTGAGGAGCTCCCCCCGGTCCATTACGCCTTCCGGATTCGGGTTCCCAATCCCTGGGTTCCCTAGGACCTCCTTCCCTTGCGGAACCCAGTGTTGGGCACTGAGCTCCAGACCTCCATCCGAGTACCTCACCCCAGGCTAGAGGTGCCTGGGATGGAACACGACCTCCGACTGTCCTCTAGGCCTAGGCCGCCTAGAGAACCGACACGAACCACCGCCCACAGGCTGAAGGTGCCCGGGACTCGACCCCGTGACCAAGATGGCCGGCCCCCTTATACCCTCTCCCAGCAAGCATGGCGGGTTCCCCGCCCCACCATACTGCTGCCGAGGGAGGACAAAAAGGAGGCCCGGCACACAGTAATGGCTCAACCCCCAGCCCAAATTTACACCCGGGAAAGTACATACCCGCTACATATATATATATATATATATATATATTGTGACAGCAGGAAGGTAAAGTCACCTGGTTGCATCCAGGGGGGTAGATATATTTCGCCCAGATTCAGGCTTTACGCCGACTTATACAACTAGGTGGAGAGTTGTATAAGGCTAGTGGGCTCATGGATGACTCATACCTCTAGGGAGAGTGTGGGGCGTCGTACAGACAGGGAGTTGATGAGGCCAGCTGAAGCTTGTCAGCTCATTTAGGCCTCTATAAGAACTCCCAGATTCATTAGGTGTTAGCTCATGCCTGGAACCAGACCTGTGTGGACTGTCTAGGGAGAGTGAACCCCTGTGCGGTGAGACAAAGCCTGTGTGGCTATTTGCTTGGACATTTAAAACCAGGGACTTAGGGACTAGGACAGCACTAGGCTGATCCCAGTTGTTAGTTAGGAAACCTGTATGTTTAGTCAGAGGTCAAGTTGACCAGGATTTATTTTATTTATGTTTCTTTTGCTTTGCTGTGTTTTGTCACTGTAAATAGAAAATAAACCGCACCTTTTTGATTTTGAAAACCACAACCTCCGTTTGCTGGGCCTGTTTTTGTCTGGGGAGCCCATCCCGGGGGTCACACACACCCGCTGCCGAGCTAACCCCCTCACAGTTGGTGGAGAACCAGTGGCAGTTTTTTTTTAAGCCAGCATGGAGGAGATACTGAAACAGCTGGCTCTAGCAAATGCCAATCAACAGCAGACAAATGCAGGTTTGCAAAGGAGCCTTGCAGCCCAGCAGCAAGCTCATCAACAGAGCCTTGCAGCCCAGCAGCAAGCTCACCAACAGAGTCTGGAAGCTCAGCAACAAGCCCAGCAGCAATCTGAGGCCCGCTTCATAGACCTGTTACAGAAGCAAGAGCAGAGACTACAACAAATGGAAGCAGTAATGCAGCAACGTCCGCAGACCAGTGAGGAAAGCCGTCCCACTAATACCGCGTCCTTTGGGGTGAGTCGTTTATTGACAAAAATGACTGGAGAGGATGATCCAGAGGTATTTTTGACCACATTTGAAAGGACCGCTGAAAGAGAAAAGTGGCCTGAGGAGCAGTGGGCTGGACTGGTGGCTCCTCTGTTAACTGGTGAATCGCAGAAAGCTTACTATGACCTAGAGCCTAACCAAGCAAAAGACTATGTGATGCTAAAAGCTGAAATTTTGGCAAGGCTGGGTGTCACCCAGGCTGTCCGGGCTCAGCGTGTGCATAACTGGACTTTCCAGCTTGGAAAACCCCCCAGGTCTCAAATGTATGATCTCATTCACCTGAGCAGAAAGTGGCTACAGCCAGAGACTTTGTCCGCACCAAAGATTGTGGAACGTGTTGTAATGGATCGGTTTTTGAGAGCTCTTCCTACTGCCATCCAAAAGTGGGTAAGCCATGGAGACCCAGAGACGGCCGATGGTCTTGTGGATCGTGTGGAGAAATACTTGGCTACAGAGAACCTGACGGCCTCTTCCAGAGACACTCGGACTTTCCACCCTAAGACCAGACCATCCCCAGGGGCGGATAAGAGGATTCCAAGGGGTGAGGGTGGAGAGAGTGAGAGGGTGGGAGCTCTACCCCAAGTTTGGCGAGAACAGCCTGGGAAATCAGCGGCTCAAGAGGCGGCAAGAAGGATCGTTTGCTACCGCTGCCGGCAAGCGGGACATATTGCAGCCAATTGCCCGGTTGTGGAGGAACCCATGCAGTGTGACTTTCTGACGGGCAGACGTCAGTCGCTGTGTGCGACAGTCGCATGCACTGCCATTCGAGGAACTGAGAAACATTTATGCAAAATGTGTGTTAATGGTAGAAATGTTGTGGTATTGCTGGATTCAGGTAGCCTTGTGACCCTGATAAAGGCTGAGTTAGTTAAAACAGAGGTCTTTGGGAATAGCAAGGTAGCTGTTATTTGTGTGCATGGGGACACCCGAGAGTATCCAGTGACTACAGTGTGTTTCGAGACCCCCAAAGGTACCCTCTCTCATCCAGTGGGCTTAGTATCTCAGTTACCGCATGACGCCATTGTGGGAAGGGATTTTCCGAAGTTCTGGGAACTGTGGGATGATCCTGAGCCCCCCACTGGTGCCCCTATGTACCAGGAATGTGATAGCCAGAACTCCCCTGAGAGTGGTGAGGACTCTCCGGAATTTCCCTTATCAGTATTGGCAGGGGAGACTCAAGAAACTGGAGAGGAGCCCACCTCCTCAGACGAAAACCTACCGTCTGTGGAGTTTTCTGATCTTGAGGTTCACAGGGAAAACTTTGCCACAGAACAGTTGAAAGACCCCGCCCTAATAAAGGCACGGGAAAACGTAGTGAAAATAGATGGCGAGTTAGTGAACCCAGATAATACCTGCACTTACCCATACTTCAGCGTAGAGAAGGACCTACTGTATCGGGTGGCAAAAAGGGCAGAAGAAACCGTTGAGCAGCTTGTGGTGCCCAAACCTTACAGGAAGTTGGTGTTGGAGTTGGCCCATGGGCACATTCTTGGAGGTCATCTGGGGACAGAGAAAACCCGAGAGAGGGTATTACAGAGATTCTATTGGCCGGGGGTGATGAAGGACATAGAAAATTATTGTTCCTCCTGCCCTGTGTGTCAGAGGTCGGCCCCGATGCCACATTTCCGTAGCCCGCTGGTCCCTCTACCCATCATTGAGGTCCCGTTTGAGAGGATCGCCATGGATTTGGTAGGGCCTATAATCAAGTCCGCTAGGGGGCACCAGTACATATTAGTTATAATGGACTATGCCACCCGTTATCCAGAAGCGATCCCTCTCCGAAATACCTCGGCCAAAACCATAGCCAAAGAGCTATCTCTTGTGTTTAGCCGGGTGGGTATTTGTAAAGAACTGCTTACGGACCAAGGTACACCCTTTATGTCCCGGGTTATGAAGGAGCTGTGTAAATTGTTCAAAGTGACGCAATTACGTACATCTGTGTATCACCCCCAAACCGATGGGCTGGTTGAAAGATTCAACAAAACCCTAAAACAAATGTTGAAGAAAGTGGTGGATAGAGATGGAAAGGATTGGGACTGTCTACTTCCTTATCTGATGTTTGCTATTAGGGAGGTGCCCCAATCCTCTACGGGATTCTCCCCCTTTGAGTTACTGTATGGGAGACACCCAAGAGGGCTGTTGGATATTGCCAAGGAAACTTGGGAAAGTGAGAGTTCTCCCCACAGGAGTGTGATTGAGCATGTCGCCCTGATGCAAGACCGAATTGCACAGGTAATGCCCATCGTGAAGGAACATTTGGCCCAAGCGCAGTTAGCACAGCAGAGAGTGTACAACCGTGGAGCCAAGACCCGTACCTTTTCCCCGGGGGATAGGATACTGGTACTTGTCCCTACGGTTGAAAGTAAATTCCTTGCCAAATGGCAAGGCCCCTATGAGATAATGGAAAAAGTGAGCGAAGTGAATTACAAGGTCAGACAACCAGGAAGGCGAAAGCCCGAACAGATCTATCACGTTAATCTGTTGAAAGCCTGGAGGGATAGAGAGTCCCTAGTCGCAGACACTTGGTCACCAGCTCAAACTGGTTGCGTGATTCCTGAGGTTGGAATAGCAGCCACCTTGTCACAACCCCAACAACAGGAGGTTAAGGAGTTTGTGCTTCGCAACAAGGAGGTATTCTCTGAGCTGCCGGGACAAACATCTGGGGTAGAGCATGACATCATTACCCCGCCCGGTGAAAGGGTGAAGTTAAAACCCTATCGGATCCCAGAGGCCCGACGGGAGGCAATACGGGAGGAAGTACAGAAAATGCTGAACTTAGGGGTGATAGAGGAGTCCCAAAGTGATTGGTCTAGTCCCATTGTGTTGGTGCCTAAACCGGATGGGAGCTGGCGATTTTGTAACGATTTTCGTCAGTTGAACAAAGTTACAAAATTTGACACCTACCCCATGCCACGTATAGATGAGTTGATCGACCGGCTGGGAACAGCCCGATACATGACGACTCTTGACCTCACAAAAGGGTATTGGCAAATCCCCCTGGCCAAGTCGGCCAAAGAGAAAACCGCATTTGTAACCCCAGACGGGGCGTTCCAATATAAAAGAATGCCGTTCGGGTTACAGAATGCGCCGGCCACATTCCAGCGGAAAATGGACCAGATGCTGAGGCCCCATCGGAAGTATGCTGCGGCTTACCTGGATGACGTAATTGTCCATAGCACAGATTGGGCCTCACATCTGCCAAAAGTGCAAGCAGTCCTGGACTCTGTTCGGGAAGCGGGGTTTACGGCTAACCCCAAGAAGTGTACCATTGGGCAGGAGGAGGCCAAATATCTTGGGTACACCATTGGGAGGGGAGTAATAAAACCCCAACTCAACAAAGTCGAGGCCATCCAGAGTTGGCCACGTCCCAACAGCAAGAAGCAGGTACGAGCCTTTCTGGGAATCGCTGGGTATTATCGGCGATTCATTCCCCACTTTGCTTCTAAGGCTGTGCCCCTAACCAACCTGACGAAGGGGAAAGGGTCGGTCATGATTAAATGGACCCCGAGGCTGAGGCAGCATTCCAATTCTTGAAACAAGCCTTATGTAGCCAGCCAGTGTTGTACTCACCCGACTTCTCTAAAGACTTTGTCGTACAAAGTGATGCGTCAGATGTGGGGTTAGGAGCAGTATTGTCCCAGGTCTGGAACGGGGAAGAGCACCCAGTCATTTACCTCAGCAGGAAGTTGAAGTCCCATGAGGTAAATTACGCCACCGTTGAAAAGGAGTGTTTAGCGGTGAAGTGGGCTCTAGATTCCCTTCGGTACTACCTGCTAGGTAGGCACTTTGACATGGTTACGGATCACGCTCCGTTAAAGTGGATGGCTCAAAACAAGGAAACAAATAGAAGAGTGAATAGGTGGTTCCTGGCCCTCCAGGAATTCAACTTCACAGTAAAGCATCGCCCTGGCGTTCAAATGGGGAATGTGGATGCTTTGTCTCGAGTACATGAATGCCTGATTGCTGGTGTTCCAACCCCGAGGTTAAAACAAGAGGGGGGGTATGTGACAGCAGGAAGGTAAAGTCACCTGGTTGCATCCAGGGGGGTAGATATATATACGCCCAGATTCAGGCTTTACGCCGACTTATACAACTAGGTGGAGAGTTGTATAAGGCTAGTGGGCTCATGGATGACTCATACCTCTAGGGAGAGTGTGGGGCGTCGTACAGACAGGGAGTTGATGAGGCCAGCTGAAGCTTGTCAGCTCATTTAGGCCTCTATAAGAACTCCCAGATTCATTAGGTGTTAGCTCATGCCTGGAACCAGACCTGTGTGGACTGTCTAGGGAGAGTGAACCCCTGTGCGGTGAGACAAAGCCTGTGTGGCTATTTGCTTGGACATTTAAAACCAGGGACTTAGGGACTAGGACAGCACTAGGCTGATCCCAGTTGTTAGTTAGGAAACCTGTATGTTTAGTCAGAGGTCAAGTTGACCAGGATTTATTTTATTTATGTTTCTTTTGCTTTGCTGTGTTTTGTCACTGTAAATAGAAAATAAACCGCACCTTTTTGATTTTGAAAACCACAACCTCCGTTTGCTGGGCCTGTTTTTGTCTGGGGAGCCCATCCCGGGGGTCACACACACCCGCTGCCGAGCTAACCCCCTCACAATATATATATATATATCTTAGATGACAAGCAGTTACAGCAGCATCATTGCTGCAGCTGCTATCCTAGTATCGATTTTTACATCTGGCGTTTCAAAAAAAGTGATCTGAGAGGCTTTACAGTCATTTTTAGAGGGCTTGGAAGGCCCCCTCGCAGCTGCCTGCAGCAGTTTCTAGGCCCTCTCCGGGGAGACTGGGACTGCTGTAATCAGTCGGGTCGTATGCCCACAGAGGGGATGCAGGAACATCTGTTCCCCTGTTTCCTCTTGCATGTACAAGAGCTCCAGCTCATTCTTAACCTCCACATCCCCATCTGCCTGACCACTCTGCTCTGTTATAGAGCATTGTCTGGATTTTCTATAGTCTGACAGCCCCCCTGCTCCCTTAGCAGTGTGTGGATTGGAGCACTGTGCAGGCAGCATGCTCAACTGCCGTAGATCCAAAGCATAGCTCTCACACTGAGCAGAGTGGTCCGGTACTCCAGCATGTTCCTGGGGAAAGGGTGACAAAGTATAAGCTAGAGCAATTTTGTGTGCAAAAGCATTATTCAGCACCTTGATTTCACCAGTCATTAAAATAAAAAGCTACAATTGGGCCTTCAAGGAAAAGTAGGAGCAAAGCTCTTTTGGCCCTATTTCTGGATAACAGGAGTGCACTTTGCTCTGACAGTCACCAGCTCTCTGCTCAAATTCTCGGTCTTAGAGGCAGCAGGGGACAGATGCAGCGATGGATGCAGTGATGACGTGTCCACCTAGGTGAGTATGTGTGTTTGTGTGTGTGTGTTTTTTTTTTTTTTTTTATTCTCTAACTTCTCCTTTAATGAATTGTATGATTCTTCACATATTCCACTTATCAGCATGCAGTAGTATGCTGAATTGTGATTAGGGATGAGCTTCGAGTTCGAATCAAACCCATGTTCGACTCGAACATCGTCTGTTCGGCCGTTCGCCGAATTTAGAACATTATGGCCCGTTCGCGCCAAATTTGAGTGGCGCGTCACGGCCCATAATTCACTGCAGCATCGCAGTGCATTGCTGGCTGATGATTGGCCAAGCATGCACTATGACCTGCATGCTTTGGCCAATCACAGCACGGAAAAAACGGAGAGCCATAATTGGCCAAAGCCAGGGTGGCTTTGGCCAATTATGTCTCAGGGGGTTTAGTACACGCCCCACACTATATAAGGCAGCCTGCGTGGCGGCCTTGTGTAGTGTGTTGCGGCAGTGGTTAAAGACAGAGCGAGAGAGAGAGAGATAGTGTCATTTAATTTGAGTTAGATAGAGCAGGCAGGCGAGTCAGTTAGCTTTAGTTACAGTGTGTAGAGGATATATATGCATCCTAGGTGTTGTATATATATTTACACACTGTATTCAGTTTAGCTAGATCCGTTCCTGTTATTCTCTATACTGACAGGCAGGCAGGTGATTGTGCTAGCTGCAGTATTTTCACTTAGTGTACTGTGTCCTTTGCACAGTGTGCACCTAAAGCTTACCTGAATACAATTGCTGGTGTTCTCATACTAATACAGGCAGGGAGCTGCAGTATTTTGCTTTAGTGTCCTTTGCACAGTGTGCCCCTAAAGCTTACCGCAATACAATT
Source organism: Rana muscosa (assembly GCA_029206835.1). Classification (NCBI taxonomy): domain Eukaryota; kingdom Metazoa; phylum Chordata; class Amphibia; order Anura; family Ranidae; genus Rana; species Rana muscosa. Next base: position 205,738,327 of record CM055116.1, on the reverse strand, counting down.
GCTAGTGTTCTGATACAAATACAGGCAGGGAGCTGCAGTATTTTGCTTTAGTGTCCTTTGCACAGTGTGCACCTAAAGCTTACCTCAATACAATTGCTGGTGTTCTGATACAAATACAGGCAGGGAGCTGCAGTATTTTGCTTTAGTGTCCTTTGCACAGTGTGCACCTAAAGCTTACCTCAATACAATTGCTGGTGTTCTGATACAAATACAGGCAGGGAGCTGCAGTATTTTGCTTTAGTGTCCTTTGCACAGTGTGCACCTAAAGCTTACCTCAATACAATCGCTGGTGTTCTGATACAAATACAGGCAGGGAGCTGCAGTATTTTGCTTTAGTGTCCTTTGCACAGTGTGCACCTAAAGCTTACCTTAATACAATTGCTGGTGTTCCCATACAAATACCACAGGCAGGGAGCTGCAGTATTTTGTTTTAGTGTCCTTTGCACAGTGTGCACCTAAAGCTTACCTCAATACAATTGCTGGTGTTCTCATACAAATACCACATGCAGGGAGCTGCAGTATTTTCAGTTAGTGTACTGTGTCCTCTGCACAGTGTGCAACTAAAGCTAACTGAAGACAATTGCTGGTGTTCTCATACTAATAATACTACAGGCAGGCAGTTGATTCTGCTAGATGCAGTATAATCAGTATATATATATATATATACATCCCAGCTTTGTGCAGCTACATCTCCCTGCAGGCCATTAGTATGTCTGGAAGGACAACAAGGAGAGGCAGACAGTCACGAGCCAATAAAAGAGGGCAAGCAGGCTCTGTCTCTAGAGGCAACAGTGCTGGTCATGGACATGGTGCATCCTCATCAGCACGTGGCCGTGGGAAACGCCTGTCCTTTTTTTCGGCAGCTGGCCGCGTTGAGCCGCAACATGCTGAAGACTTGGTAGAGTGGATGACCAAGCCGTCCTCATCCTCCTCATCCTCTCTCACCCAGGCTTAGGGTAATTTGTCTGGCAAAGCAGCTGCCAAAGTGGCCTCTTCCCTCAGCTCAATGGCATCAGTCACTCCTTCCCTAGCCCCACCATGTCCTCCTGAGGAGTCCCCCGAACTGTTTGACCACAGTGTTGGGTACATGCTCCAGGAAGATGCCCAGCGTTTTGAAGGCTCCGATGATGGTACCCAGCTAGAGGAAGGCAGTAACGTGAGCCTAGAGAGAGGGGGTGCCCAAGAAGGACAGCAATCTGGCAGTCATGTTCCCCCAGCTGCAGCATACTGCCAGATTTGCTACAGTGATGAGGAGTGAGGGGATGATGAGGTCACAGACTCTACGTGGGTGCCTGATAGGAGAGAGGAGGAGACACATCTCCAATGAGGCAGGATGCGCTCCAGGGGCCAGCTTAAGGGCAGCATACCGACAGCATCACACCGCAGAGCTCCGCATGTGCGGGCCGCTGCTGTCTCTGCGCGTTATTCCAAAAGTTCTTTGGTGTGAGCCTTTTTTGAGACAAGTGCATCAGATCGCAGCGCTGCTATTTGCAACATATGTCTAAGGCGTATCTCGCGTGGCCAAAACATCACCCGCTTGGGCACCACATGCTTGATCAGACATATGTCGACCTGCCATGCAGTTCGTTGGCAAGCACACCTAAAAGACCCACACCCAAGAACAAAGCGGACCTCTCCTTGCTCCTCATCAGCTGGGATCTCCAACCCCACTATACCCTCAGTCCTCTCTGAAACCTGCACTGAGAGGAATGAAGGTGTAGAATTAGGTGTGTCACAGCCAAGTACTTGCGGGCAATCTGCTATCGGTACACCAACGTCAGATTGTACCAGGCAAATTTCCCTGCCCAGCTGCTGCACCGCCGAAAGAAGTTTGCTCCCAGCCATCCACATGCCCAGCGGTTGAATGCTAGCTTGGCTAAATTGCTAGCACTTCAACTGCTGCCTTTTCAGTTGGTAGACTCTGCCCCCTTCCGTGAGTTTGTGGAATGTGCGGTTCCTCAAAGGCAGTTCCCAAACGCTACTTTTTCTCACGGAAGGCGATTCCGGCTCTCTACCGGTATGTGGAAGGCAATGTCTTGGCCTCGCTGGACAGGGTGGTCAGCAGTAAGGTGCATATTACCCCTGACTCATGATCCAGCAGGCATGGACAGGGACGTTACCTATCTTTCATGGCGCATTGGGTGACTCTGCTGGCAGCTGGGAAGGATGCAGGACAAGGTGCAGGAGTGTTGGAGGTTGTTTCGCCACCACGTCTCCAAAATGCTACTACTGGTGATTCTGACACACCTCTCTCCTCCACCTCCTCCTCTTCTTCTTCCTCCATGGCCTCTTCCTGTGCTTTGTCCTTGGAACCAGCGGTGCTCTGTAGGCGTTCAATGGGCTATGCAAGTACGCAGGCAAAGAGATGCCATGCGGTGCTTGAGCTGGTGTGCTTGGGGGACAGGAGCCACACTGGGGCAGAGATTCTGTCAGCTCTGCAGGGGCAGGCTCAGAGGTGGTTGACGCCACGCCAGCTTAAGCCAGGAATGGGGGTTTCCGACAATGGCACCAACCTCCTCTCCGCCCTCCGACAGGGACACCTGACCCATGTGCCCTGTTTGGCTCACGCCCTTAACTTGGTGGTGCAGCGGTTCTTGGGCAGGTACCGGGCTTACAGGATGTCCTGAGGCAGGCCAGGAAAGTCTGTGTGCATTTCCGCCGGTCATATAATGCCAGTGCTCGGCTGGCTGACCTGCAAAAGGAATTTAACCTGCCCAAGAACCGCCTAATCGGTGACATGCCCACCAAGTGGAACTCAACATTGGCCATGCTGCAGCGGCTGCACACGCAGCAGAGGGCCATCAATGAGTATCTGTGCCAATATGGCACCAGGACAGGGTCAGGGGAGCTTGGATTTTTTTGCCACGCCAGTGGGTCATGATCAGGGATGCATGCACTGTCCTGGCACCATTTGAGGAGGCCACGAGGATGGTGAGCAGTGACAGTGCATGCATCAGTGACACTGTCCCTCTTGTCCACCTATTGGAGCACACGCTGCGTGGAATAATGGACAGGGCACTTGAGGCAGAACAGAGGGAGGAAGAGGAGGACTTCCTTACCTCTCAAGGCCCCCTTTATCCAGACAGTGTTCCTGCTGGCCCGCCTATCACACAGGAAGAGGACGAGGAGGAGGAGGATTGTGTCAGCATGGAGGTGGAGCCTAGCACTCAGCATCAGCAGCAGTCTTCAAGGGATCAATTACAATCCCAAGACACCCATGGACATGTACGTGGCTGGGAGGAGGTGGCTGCGGATCATGTCGTCCTGAGTGACCCAGAGGACTCCGGACCCAATGCCTCAGCAAACCTACGCTGCATGGCCTCCCTGATCCTGCAAAGCCTGTGGAAGGATCCTCGTATTCGTGCTATCAAGGAGAGGGATCATTACTGGCTGGCAACCCTCCTTGATCCACGTTACAAGTGTAAGGTTGCGGACCTTATCTTGCCGTCACAGAGGGAGCAAAGGATGAAACATCTTCGGGAGGCCTTGCAGAAAGGTCTGTGCAACGCGTTCCCAGAGACTGGGAGGTTACAAATTCCTGGTCCTGGACAACGTGTTGCTGAGGCTTCGGTCAGTCAAAGAAGGAGCGGTGGAGAAGGTGGCCGTCTGACCGATGCGTTCAGACAATTTTTTAGTCCGCAGCCCCAAGGTATGATCGGTTCCAGCAACCATCGCCAGCATCTGGTTTACATGGTGCAGGAATACCTAGGGGCAAGATCAGACTTGGACACCTTTCCCACTGAAAATCCTCTGGGTTACTGGGTCTTGAGGATGGATCACTGGCCAGAGCTTGCACAGTATGCAATTGAGCTACTGGTCTGTCCTGCATCCAGCGTTCTTTCGGAACGCACATTCAGTGCTGCTGGAGGCTTTGTAACCGATCACAGGGTGCGCCTGTCCACCGACTCGGTCGATCGACTGATCTTCATAAAAATGAATCAGTCTTGGATCACCACCAGCTACCAAGCACCTGATGCTGATATAACAGAATAATTTTCTTTGAAATGTCAGATCCCTTCAAGACTGCCTATGCTGATGCAGAGTGACTATCCTGTTATGCTGAGTGACTATCCTCTTCCTCCTCAATGATCAAGCTGATTGCATGTAAGAACATTTTTGTTTCTGGGCACAACCACCAGTGTCTAAGGCCCAATTTTTCTGCCCCTGTTTAACAGGGGCGTGTAATTACAAATTTTGATGCAATACTTTGCAGCAGGGCTCATTCCTGCGCTCCAACTAGAGTATCTGTGAGGGGTTGCAGTGTTGTGGCACCAGTGCCTAAGGCAAAATTTGTATGCCCCTGTTCAACAGGGGCATGCAATTACAATTCTTGATCTAATATTTCACAGCTGGGCCCATTCCTGCGCCCACCAAGAGTAACTGTGAGGACTTACAGTGTTGTGGCACCAGCACCACCAAAGGCCCAATTTTTCCTACCACTGTTCAACAATGGCATGTAATTACAATTCTTGATATAATAGTTCACAAAAGGGTGTTCCAGCGCCCACCAAGAGTAACTGTGAGGGCTTACAGTGTTGTGGCAACACCAACACCTAAGGGCCAAATTTCTGCAGAGTATATACGGCAGGCCCCTATTTTTAAACATCCAACTTACAAACGAATCCTACTTGCAAAAGGAAGGAGACAACAGGAAGTGAGAGGAAATCTACCCCTAGGAAGGGAAATTCTCTCCTGTAAGAGTTAATATGGGGAAAAGGTGTCTCCTCTCCACCGATGTTTTATCACCAATCCTTGTTTCACTAAAAACCCCAAATTTTCAAAAAACATTTGTCATTGGGACGGAAAGTGAGGTAAATTGTTCTGAACAGGTGCACAGACAGCAAAACAAATGTTACAGGGGCGATAACCCTTCCCTATGTTTTCCAAAAAGCTTAAAAATTGATTTTTTTGGCTGGAGCTACACTTTAAAAATGTACCAGTTCAAAATTACAAACAGATTCTACGTAACAACAAACCTACAGTCCCTGTCTTGTTTGTACCGCCTGTATACTGCTGTTCAGAGTATATAGGGCCTGGGGGCCCCACGCCTTTACTTTTTTTTATTTGGGTGCGGGATTCCCCTTAATATCCATACAAGACCAGAAGGGGCTGGTAATGGGCTGAGGGGGGGGGGGGGGCGTACCCATGCTATTTTTCTCAATGATTTTCATCCATATTGCCGGGACCAGACATTACATTAAAAGGAAAGGAAAATAGGAACTGATGCAACCACTTAACCACCTCCAGACATTACATTAAAGCCGCCACCAGTTTTAAATGACTTTTTTTCCTTTAGAAATTTCATTTTGTGCAGGGACAGTTCTAAACACGGGAAACACGTGCCACTTCACAGGCATACTATAGACACCCCACAGGTACGATATTTAAAGAAATATTTCACTTTTTTTTTTCACTTTAAGCATCATTAAAATCACTGCTCCCGAAAAAACTGCCGTTTTTAAAACTTTTTTTGCATTGATACATGTCCCCTGAGGCAGGACCCGGGTCCCCAAACCCTTTTTAGGACAATAACTTGCATATTAGCCTTTATAATTAGCACTTTTGATTTCAAACGTTCGAGTCCCATAGACTTTAACGGGGTTCTAAAGTTTGCGCAAACTTTTGGTCCGTTCGCAGGTTCTGGTGCAAACCGAACCGGGGGTGTTCGGCTCATCTCTATTTGTGATGCACTAGTAGTATAACCAGGCAAAAGTGTCCCAGCACGTTCCCAGGAGACTGGAGTAACCCGACATTTTAAAAAAAAAAGTGAAGCTGTCTTGGCTTAAAACTTTTCTAAAGAAACAGTGCTTAAAGTAGAGCTATAGGCAAAACTTTATTTTCTAATTTGATAGTTTAAGTAAGGAATGTTATAACCTCTGTAAGGTATATTTTTGCCATCTCATTAGGGAGATTTCCTTTCACTTCCTGTCCTATAGCCATAACAGGAAGATGAGAAATAACTCCTCTAAAGTGAGGGACCTGGTTGGCACCAGGCTTGTCAATATTCCGATCGCACACGTTCCTGGAAAGTATGGCTCTTAAAATGGTGGATGCTGTAGCGATTACCAGTTGGGTCCTGGAAAAATCAAGCAAGTGAACATATTCGCCAGTACACCATGGAACAACAGTGCACTTCCGTCCAAAGGAAGTGTTGATCCATGGTGTGCTGGCGAATATGTTTACTTGGTTGTCACAAGGGTCACCAAAACTAGTGTCCCTAATGGAAGATATCCCCACCATTACTGTTCTGGAGACAAACCAGAATTTTGGATTTTCTTTCACTTTCAGTGATAATGGTAAAAATTACAAATAGAGAAAGTGAATCTCCCTAATCGGGGCACAGACAACAATAAAAAAAGCCTGACAGCTGTTTTAATCCCTCTCCACTATCCAAAACTAAAAAAAGTTTTGCCTTTATGTCGTACTACCCCCACAGGAGAAGCTAGAATATTAGGGTTCTCTGTTGATCACTGAGCCCTGGGCAGAGCACTACCCCTGCTGACACCACCAAAGTATCTTGCCAGGTAGTCTCCTGGCTGTCACACAAAGAAAATTATGCACACACTTGTAAAATAAATGATTAAAGGGGTTGTAAAGTTAGAAGGTTTTTTTATCTTAATGCATAGAATGCATTAAGATAAAAAGCCTTGTGTGTGCATCGGTCCGCCTCAGCACCCCCTAATGTTTACCTGAGCTCCATCTCTATCCAGCAATATCCACGTCTGCCTCAGCCGCCCGGGACTCCCCTTCTCTTTGGATGAGACACAGCAGCGGCACCATTGGCTCCCGCTGCTGTCAATCAAAGTCTTTTAGCCCATGAGGAAAGAGAGGGGGCGTGGCTGAACTGCAGCTGCATGTCTGAATGGAAACACAGAGCTGTGCCTCGGCTCGGTTGCCCCCATAGCAAGCTGCTTGCTGTGGGGGCACTCAAAGAGAGGAAGGGGCCAGGAGAGCCGAACCAACTGCAAATGACAGGTAAGTATAACATGTTTGTTATTTTTATTGAACACAAAGAATACTTTACAATCACTTTAAGTTCATTAAGATCAAAAAATATTATGGCAGGCAAAGAATACAGTTAACCGAAACTATCGATAAGCGAGATAACACAGCAGGAACAATGCAACACAGTACAGTACCCCTTTAAGACATGCTCACCTGTCCTGCAGGACTGAAAGGTGTAAACGATAGCTCAGGCCAGAAGATTTTCCCCAAGTTAGCAAAAGAAGGTAACAAAAACACAAGGCTACCTCACTTGTAGGCCCTCAGTCAGGAGAGACTAAGTTCAAGTTTGTCAGAGCTACCTCCCTCAACTAAACTATAAATATATGTTGGATTCTTCTGCTGGCTTAGTTGGGGCCCATAAGTTGGTGCACAATGGAGGACATACTCTCTTTAAAATGAGAAGAAAACAGGATAATCCCTATAGTTGTTAAAGTGGTCACCAGAGTTTCCCTTTATTATGTAAAGATGGTGTAGTAGATTACTTTAAGAATATGTGATGGTTCTTCAAATAGTTTCCACACTTATTTCAACTCCATTATATATATAAAAGTGCAAAAACGTTTTGTAGACTCCTCGTAGAATGGAAGATAAAAGAAGGGGGGGGGGCTTGTCATATGTATGAGCCATTAAATGGAGAAGATGAACTTGAGAGGCTAACTCCTTCCTTGGATGGCTTGAACTTGAATAAGAGTAGATGCACAGTTCTGCCTAACAGGGAGTGATACAGTTAAGTCAAATAACCCACAGGCAGTATTTGTATGAATGGGTAAGAATGGCAGACTGCAGCAATAGATGGGCTCTGGTACATGTGCTGATTGCATAAGAATGGCAGACTGTGTTAATAGATGGGCTATAGCACCTGTACTTAAATGCAGAGACCTGTATTTTACAGTGTCCTTGAACAAGAAGTAACATGAAACAGAAAACACACTGGCAACAAGGGTAGTGTTAAATGAGTTACCCTCTCACCCAGTACTTAGACAAAGCAGAGCAAGGCAAAGCAATGAGAGTCCTGCTATGGGGTCCCCTTTGAAGATGTGGCTGCGATGATGATGACCAGATTTGACTGCAAGCAGATCTCCACCAGACTGCCTCCTCAGGATACTTGGCTTTCCAATGTCATTCATGGCTTTCTCACTCAACCCGGTTCGGTCCGGCACCACATGGCTCCATACAGTTCTCTCACACACATCCTTACAGTAGCAAGGTTAAGCTCACTCCCTCCCTCGTGTTCCCGGGCTTTTTCTTTTATATGCTTCCGCCCCCTGGTAAGTGCTCCTGGGCTGTGTAGTTTGATCTCAGCTAAACTGTACGAAAAGTTCTGCTTCCAGCATTAAAATTTCTAGCAACCTTTGCACTCCTGTATTTGAACATTTGTGATGAACAGTTATTGAACACTGCCATCTTATGGTCAAAATAAAGATCTGCATTACAGTAACAATGCACAGTGTTACATTTATTTATACTTTAAGCCCAATTGTAGTTTCATGGCATGCACGTAAGATAAATTTAGGGTAGATTAAAAGATACATTCCTAAATGTCTTACTTTTTTCTTTTATTGCTACAGCACTAATCTCAAATCTATTTTCCTGGCTACAGGCTAAAGATGAAGACCACTGTTCCTTGTGTGAGAGCAGCGGTCTATCTCAAATGCCACTTGTACAGTTACAGTTACTGCTCTACAAGCAACAACACTAATGGTCTATGTGTTTCCACCTACAGTGCATCCAGAAAGTATTCACATCGCTTCACCTTTTCCACATTTTGTTATGTTACACCCTTATTCCAATATGGATTAAATTCATTATTTTCCTCAAAATTCTACAAACAATACCCCATAATGACAATGTGAAAGAAGTTTGAAATATTTGCAAATTTATTAAAACAAAAAAATCCCATGTACATAGGTATTCACAGCCTTTGCCATGACACTCAAAATTATGCTCAGGTACATCCCGTTTCCACTGATGTTTCTGCCACTTGATTGGAGTCCACCCGTGGTAAATTCAGTTGATTGGACATGATTTGGAAAGGCACACACCTGTCTATATAAGGTCCCACAGTTAACAGTGCATGTCAGAGCACAAACCAAGCCATGAAGTAGCGTATTGAGGCACAGATCTGGGGAAGGGTACAGAAAATTTTCTGCAGCTTTGAAGGTCCTAATGAGCACAGTGGCCTCCATCATCCGTAAATAGAATAAGTTTAGAACCACCAGGACTCTTCCTAGAGTGGGCTGCCTAGCATTTCTCTGCAGAGAGAGGAGAACCTTCCAGAAGAAAAACCATCTCTGCGGCACTTCACCAACCAGGCCTGTATGGTGGAGTGGCCAGACAGAAGCCACTACTCAGTAAAAGGCACATGATAGCCTGCCTGGAGTTTGCCAAAAGGCACCTGAAGGACTCTCAGACCATGAGAAACAAAATTCTCTGGTCTGATGAAACAAAGATTGAACTCTTTTGCCTGAATGGCAAGTATCATGTCTGGAGGAAACCAGGCACCACTCATCACCTGACCAATACCATCCCTACAGTAAAGCAGTGGTGGCAGCATCATGCTGTGTGGATGTTTTTCTGCGGCAGGAACTGGGAGACTAGTCAGGATTGAGGTAAAGTTGGATGCAGCAATGTACAGAGTCATCCTTGATGAAAACCTGCTCCAGAGCGCTCTGGGCCTCAGACTGGGATGAAGGTTCAGCTTCCAATGGGACAAGGACCTTAAGCACACAGCCAATATAACAAATGAGTAGCTACAGGACAACTCTGTGAATTTCCTTGAGTGGCCCAGCCAGAGCCCAGACTTGAACCCGATTGAACATCTCTGGGGAGATCTGAAAATGGCCGTACATCTAACCTGATAGAGCTTGAGAGGTCCTGCAAAGATGAATGGGAGAAACTGCCCAAAAATAGGTGTGCCAAGCTTGTAGCATCATACTCAAAAAGACTTGACAGTGATACAAAAAATACGCCACTGCCCCTTCTTAAAAGGTACAGGAGCACACTGAGCACCCAGCAAGTAGCTCAATGGCTGCAAAGGTGTCAGTGTGTTGCCTGACCAATACACATGACAGTGATACAAAAAAGACGCCAATGCCCCCATCTATAGCTGGCCATCGCAGTAAGCAGTATTGGAAGGCTACATGAGATATAAACAGGGCCATGGAAGAATCCATGGGAAAAAAACAAGCTTACTTACCGACCAGCTCGCAGACAACCAATTAAACCTGTCTGACAGTATGCGTTAAAAACAGGGGCTTAGTCCGCATGCATTTGCAAATGCATGCGTAAGCCACAGAGCCTCGCCACGGCACCCTGGTATATGGATGGAGGCAGTGGCGTCTTTTTTGTATCACTGTCGTGTGTATTAGTTAGGCAACACACTGACACCTTTGCAGCCATTGAGCTACTTGCTGGGTGCTCAGTGTGCTCCTGTACCTTTTAAGAAGGGGTGGGCTCCCCTTCAGTCCACCTGCCCTCACCTATCCATCAGAATGCATGTGCCCTCACTGTGGGGACACTCATTCGTTAGCGTTAGGTACCACAGATACCAGGGTGCCGTGGTGAGGCTCTGTGGCTTACGCATGCATTTGCAAATGCGTGTGGACTAAACCCCTGTTTTTAACGCATACTGTCAGACAGGTTTAATTGGTTGTCTGCGAGCTGGTTGGTTAGTAAGCTTGGTTTCCTGACGCATCATGGCAGCACACACACTGGGTTGTGACACCGCCCCCACAACCTGATAGGACTGATTAGCTATAAGTATTTGAAGAGGAGCCCCCCGCCGCATTCTCTCTTTTTTCCTCATTTGACCAGGACTGACAGCATGAAGCGTAAGACCTTCTTCCACTTTCGCCCCAGCTAGGTTCAGCCTCTCCTAGTTTGGAAGTCCTGTTTGTACGGTCTCTAAATGAGCCATATTACAGGGGCCCCACTCTGATGGTCTCAGGGGCACCAGGTACACCTTTTATATTATAAGCCTTAAATAGGTTTCAACACTGGGCATGGCTTCCATTCTCCTCTATTTCATTATCTACCTTTCTTTTCTTCCCCAAAAACTTTCCCTCGCAGCAGCTCTTCCTCCCTGCTCCCATTACCGCACTGTGTTGATCGCTTCCGCGACCGGAAGTGACCTCAGTACTTTTTAACTTCTCGCCAGTCTCAAAGATGGCGGCGACTCATCCTAATCGCCAGTGCGCATGCGCGGCGCCGCGTCATTCCGCGGCGACGGCGGCATATTTAAAAACAGACTTGGCTATGTTTATTGCTGTCCGCTCGCTATACTCTGCAAATACAGGTTGCCACAAGCTCGAGATAAGCTCGGAACAGCGCCAACAAGTCTGGCAAGTTTACCCTCCTTATCCACTACCTATGCAATGATTCCCTATGCAAAAAAAAAAAATGGGTGTCTTTTCTGCTTTCATTCTGGGATCTGTTATTACCCCAAAAACTACGTCTCTCCAGGTACACTCTTTCTATCTTCATGGAAGCCACTGCCCAAGCAGACCATCCACAGCCAGTAAGGTAAGAGGCAGCAAGGTAAAATGGTAAGTAATGAAGAGGAGACAAAAGAGAGCCTGGCTTTTAATATCACTTTTCTGATAGCCCTTGCAGATCATCAAGATCGTCTCATTTCAGACGTAGGGAGCGCTCTCCCTCAAGACATTCACACTCCAGGAGAAGCAGATCAAGAACATCCTCCCGCCATCACAAATCATCTTCTCATAAAAAAGATAGCCATCAGACCCGTCCTGCGGCTAATGCCTGCAGGGTATGCGGGGCACAGGCCCTCCCAAATAAACTAGCCTGACAATCTTGTGCGGACGAAGCCACAAGAGATAGGGAGTCGGGCGCAATAGAGGTGTCAAACATCAGAGATTCGGTGAAAGAATCAATTCTGGAAGCCTCTGTCACAGAACCAGTGAGGTTGACTCAGGCAATATCACCATCAACCCCGTACATCCTGCAGGGGTCAGACGATTCCGTGGCGGAAGAGGACACCGAGACAAAATAGTCCCTGCATTACAAGAACTTAGCCTGGCAGGGGACTTCGTAGCTGAAGCATCGGTCGACATTATCAGATCATCAGCAGTCACGTCCAGAAGAGCACTCTGGCTAAAACCATGGGTCGCAGACGTAACATCGAAATCAAATTGGTGCAAGATTCCGTACGACGGAACCAATTTATTCGGTCCAAAATTGGATCTAGTAATATCGAAGGTCACAGGCGGAAAATCTGGCCTGATACCATCAGACCGAAGGCCAAAACAGAAAAAATGTCCTCCCTTTAGAAGAAACCTACCGGAGAGGTATAGGGAAGCAAGGTCGTACGGACCAGGCAAAGACTTTAAACGCAATTGGGGAAATACCCAATCCTCCTATTTGAGGACACAGAAACCCAAGCTTGCTATCACAGGAGAACAACAGAAGTCGTTTTGATGGATTGGTCACCCAACCCGTAACAGTTGGGGGAGGCTCAAACTATTTACTCGGGTGTGGGAGGACCGTATAAAAGACCCCTGGACAATATCCATAATCAAGGAAGGACACAGATGGGGTTTCAAGACCAGAACCCCCAAAGACCACTTTCAAGTTTCCCGGATTCCATCATCCATACCCAAAAGGAAGCTTCTAATCAAATATGTATTAGAACTAACTCAGAAGCAAGCAGTAGTGCAGGTACCCTTACATAAAAAAAACAAGGATTTTATTCCCCTCTCTTTCTCGTAAAGAAAAAGACAGGGGACCTCAGACCGGTTCTGGATTTAAAAAACCTCAACAGATCGATAAGAGTAGAATCTTTCAAAATGGAGAGTCTCCAATCCATACTACTAGCGATCAACATAAGAGACTGGATGTTATCAGTCGATTTATCCGACGCCTATCTCCATATACCTATACACCAAGATTTTCAAAAGTACCTACTCTTCGCCATAGGACAGCAACACTTCCAGTTCCGGAGTCTACCGTTTGGAATATCGACGGCCCCCAGGACATTTACGAAGGTTCTACTTCCAGTAATAGCCCATTTGAGAGAAAGAGGGCTCAGAGTTCATCATTATCTCGACGATATTCTCCTCCTGGCCGGCAATCGACAACTATTACTCCAACATCGAGAAATACTAATCTCCACCCTACAGCAATTCGGTTGGATAATAAATTGGAAAAAAAGCAGTCTAGAACCGACCCAGTCTATGATCTTCCTAGGCGCGGAAATCAATACCAATGCCAACACTGTGGGGCTACCACAGGAGAAGATAGGCCCACTGATACAAAAAATAAAAAGGCTAATAGGGGCGTAATATCTACAAGCCAGAACATGTCTGAGCATCCTAGGCTCCATGTCCTCCACATTTCCGATGATCCAGTGGTCCCAGTGGCATACAAATCTCGTTCCTGAAACAATGGAACGGAACATCACTAACACAACAGATACTCATCAACAGATCGGTGAAACAGTCGGTAGGGTGGTGGACACGGGTCTGCAATCTGAGACGTCATCGACCCATTATATCTCCTCGGGCAGAGGTAGTCACATCAGACGCCAGCCTTCAGGGCTGGGGGGCACATTATCAAGACCTGGCGGCACAAGGTCGCTGGGCCTTCCGTCCTCAGGGAGTAGTATCAAACATACTGGAACTCAGGGCCGCTTTCCAGGCGCTGCTAGCGTTCAGACCATTCCTCACAGGGAGGAGTGTTATAGTGCGAATGGACAACACGGTAGCAGTAAAACTACATCCGCAGACAGGGGGGAACGCGAAGCAACTCCCTTATACAGGAGGTGCGACCGTTTCTCGAATGGGCACAAATTCACCTAAAAGATCTAAAGGCAATATACGTTCCAGCGGTGCAGAATCAACTTGCGGACGACCTGAGCAGACTATACATTTCAAACAACGAATGGTCATTGAACCACCGAGTATTCTCCCTTAAAACACATAAGTGGGGAACACCCGACATCGATCTAGCAGCAACGCCGGGGAACAGCAAATGTCCCAAGTTCTTAGCACGAACTCCCTATCCGACAGCGGAGGGGGTAGATTGTCTCCTACATCCTTGGAGGTTCCGACTGGGCTACATATTTCCTCCCGTTCCCCTAATAGCCAGGTTCTTGGCCAAGCTGAGGAACTCGACGTCTACAGTGATAGCGATAATACCCTTCTGGCCAAGGAGACCATGGTTCACGACCATCCTCCAGCTGAGCATAGAGGACCCACTAACTCTTCCAGTAACTCCGGACCTACTTTCACAGGGCCAGTTCCTTCACCCAGCACCAGAGAGACTCCATCTGACGGCCTGGAAGTTGAGAGGGGGAGGCTATTAAATCAAGGACGCTCCCTAAAAGTAGTGGCCACATTGCAACAGGCCAGGAAGAAATCGACTAACGGCGTCTATAGCAAAGTTTGGGAAAAATTCACTACGTTAGCACAACAGCAGTCATGAAACCCACTGTCACCAACGGTAGCACAAGTTCTCGAATTCCTCCAATTAGGACTAGACAGGGGCCTAAGATCGAGCACCTTAAAAGTTCAAACTTCCGCTTTATCAGCCATGACGGGAACCAAATGGGCTTTTAACCCTCTCATAATTCAGTTCCAAAAAGCATGCCTTAAAATAAGGCCACCAAGAAAACCGACCTTCCCAACCTGGGACTTGTCAATAGTTCTGGAAGGCTTATCAAAACACCCCTTTTTTCCTCTAGTGGAGATATCCTTAGGAGATTTAACACTAAAAGTGTTATTCTTGGTCGCTATGACCTCAGCAAAAAGAGTATCTGAGCTGCAAGCACTGTCTATGAGAGAGTCTCATCTAATCATCTATCCCGACAGAGTCGTTTTAAGACCGTCCGAGCAATTCGTACCAAAGGTAGCATCTGCCTTCCATTTCAATCCAGAAATCGGTCTACCTGTTTTTCTCACTAACCAAGGGGTACCGCATCCACTGGATATTAAGTCCATTATATCATCATACCTGGAGGCGACTAACCCATTTAGGAAGTCGGAGAATTTGTTCATAATACCAAACGGTCCTAAGAAAGGCCAAGCAGCCTTGTTCAGAACAATAGCAAGCTGGTTGGTTAAAATCATCAAAAAAAGCATACGCAATCCAACGTCTTCTGATACCCAACGATCTAAAGGCTCACTTGACCAGGGCAGTGGCAGCATCCTGGGCAGCATATTGTAGAGTGTCACCAGAGACGATATGTAAGGCAGCTACCTGGTCTTCCAGAACCACGTTCATGTCTCACTACAGAATAGACCCGGCATGTTTAACGACGGTGGAATTTGGGAGAGCAGTCATTCAAGCTAACTCTTCCATATCTTGTGAATAAAAAATATATATATATTTATTTCCCAGTGTGTGCTCTGCCATGATGCATCAGGAAAATGGAAAATTGTATACTTACCTTTCCGTAATTTTCCTTTCCTGACGCATCCAATGGCAGCAAACAGATACCCACCCGTATGAGGTAATATATACTGAGAATGCGGCGGGGGGCTCCTCTTCAAATACTTATAGCTAATCAGTCCTATCAGGTTGTGGGGGGCGGAGTCACAACTCAGTGTGTGTGCTGCCATTGGATGCGTCAGGAAAGGAAAATTACGGAAAGGTAAGTATACAATTTTCCATTTTTTCCCCATGGATTCTTCCATGGCCCTGTTTATATCAAAAAGACTTGATACTGTAATTGGTGCCAAAGGTGCTTCAAAAAGTATTGTGCAAAGGCTGTGAATACTTATGTACATGTGATTTCTTTTGCTTTTTTATTTTTAATAAATTTGCAAAGATTTCTAACAAACTTCTTTCACGTTGTCATTATTGGGTATTGTTTGTAAAATTTTGAAGAAAATAATAAATATAATCCATTTTGGAATAAGGCTGTAACATAACAAAATGTGGAAAAAGTGAAGCGCTGTGAATACTTTCCAGATGCACTCTATATCTGTATCTCCCTTGGTAAGTATTTTTTTAAGAGGAACTATATGTATATCTACTCAAACATGTCAGACCTCTATTTGTGCAATTAAATAAAGGCATAAACAGATATTCCAGTTCACAATATTTGTTTCTCTTCTTTTTATCAAGGTTTCTTTCAGTCTTCCCCTGTAATTTTCAACCTAAGAAAATGATAGTAAAATCCAGACATTTCAAACCCTTTAAATGGTCCGTTATTGACAAAACACTCCTACTTTCTCAGAAACCTCAATTGGTTTTATTGCAGGACACAAACATACTTTGTGAGCTGCTAAAAATCTAGCAGTCTTCAGATTCATTCCATTGCATCCATTCAGTTTACGGCTTAGGTGATCTTTTATGCTAAAATCAATTTGTGATATATAATGTTTTTTTGGTATGATTTTTATTAGTTTGATATTGTTATTTAAATATTCAAGGAATAATGTGATCAATATATATACTGTATACTTCTTCTTAAAAGCTGCGAATATATAAACTGAAGGTCATATTGATTCAACAATGTAATTTTTTAGCTCAAGGATGTTCCTTCTAGTCAATGTTTTAGCTCCTGGGAGACTACACAAATACTGAGAATGCTTAAGTGTCATCATTGATTCACTGTAAATTAAATTCGTGCCTGGATAAAATGTAGCTAATTGAGCTAGGTATAGGGGACTGAAGATATTTATGGGGAAACTATGATTTTTTATTTATTTTTTATAGATTTTATTTTTGCTAATGTAATGTTTTATACAGCATTTTTAAATATATAATCTCTGTTTAATTTAGAATTTCTACCTATAAAAAGTAATATAGGGTGCACATGATTTGCATCAGAGCATTATGGGTTTTCTAATAAAAGAAGACAGCAGAATGTGTTTCCGTTTAGCCTCCCTCTCTCTGACTGAAACTTTTGTACAAGGCAAGGTAAAAAGGAAGGTGAGGGATGCTGGGATGCTGGAGTCACTCCTCTGATTTATTCACTCATGTAAAATAAAAGTGGAAACCACACAGATCAATTTATATCTTCCATAATGCTTAATACACAGGATCAGAAAATCAGATGAAGAATACCGCTTTTCATGCTATCATACGATAATCTGATCATTAGCACACAGCTTTTGAGAGTCGATCACGACAGTTCATGCAAAATTATTCTAAGGGACAAACACGAAGATTTTTCTCATACGATAACAGAATGTATGATTTTCACTTAATCAATACAGCATTTGGCTGAAAAAAATCAGAAGATCAAGACCACGCATGCTCGGAAGTGAAAGAATACATTACATAGTTACATAGTTAGTCAGGTTGAAAAAGTAGGATTTTTAAAACAGCTTACCTGTAAAATCCTTTTCTTGGAGTACATCACGGGACACAGAGCGGCATAGTCATTACTATGTGGGTTATATAGAATTACCTTCAGGTGCTGGCACTGGCAACTTCCAAAACAGGAAGTACCCTCCCCTATATAAGCCCCTCCCATCCGGGAGCACCTCAGTTTTGTAGCAAAGCAATACGTGTCCCAAAAAGAGGGGTGGGAGCTCTGTGTCCCGTGATGTACTCCAAGAAAAGGATTTTACAGGTAAGCTGTTTTAAAAATCCTACTTTCTTGTTCATACATCACGGGACACAGAGCGGCATAGTCATTACTATGTGGGACGTCCCAAAGCAATGCCAAATGAGGGGGGGGATACACCATACATAAGCTGGGCGCCATCAGGCATGAGGATCTTTTGCGGCCTGCAACACACTGCGCCCAAAGGCGACATCCTCCTGACTTCTAACGTCCACCTGGTAGAACCTAGTAAACGTGTGTACTGAAGACCATGTTGCGGCCTTACAAATTTGAGCCAGGGAGGCCTGGTGATGCACTGCCCATGAAGTTCCAACTGCTCTCGTGGAGTGCGCCCTAACTTTGAACGGAGGCGGTCTACTTCTCAAGCCATAGGCTTGTATTATGACCTGTCGAATCCACTTGGCTAAAGTAGATTTAGACGCTGCCTGACCCTTTCTGGGGCCTTCCGGCAGAATAAACAAAGAATCCGTTCTACGAATCTGAGCAGTGGCTTTTAGATAAGCTTTAACTGCTCTTACTACATTCAAAGAATGCAATAACTTTTCCTCTACCGAGCTCGGTTTGGGGAAAAGAAGGAAGAACCACATCCTGCTTCAAGTGAAACCTCGATACCACCTTAGGAAGAAAGGCTGGATGAGGACGTAACACTACTCTGTCCTCATGAATAACCAGATATGGCTCTTTACAGGACATGGCGGCTACTTCCGACACTCTTCTAGCCGAGCATATGGCTACTAAAAATATCAATTTTCTGGTGAGTAGAACCAAGGAAATGTGCCGCAAAGGTTCAAATGGCTGCTTCTGCAGAACCGACAGAACCAAATTTAGATCCCATGGACATATGGGAGCTTTAATCGGTGGAATAATACGAGTCACCCCTTGCATAAAGGATTTGACAAGTGAATGCATAGCCAGGGGCCTTTGAAATAGTATTGATAAGGCCGAAACCTGACCCCTGATAGTACTTAAGGCAAACTTCCTGTCTACAGCCCACTGTAGGAAGTCCAGAATTCTGCCTATAACGTACTTACGTGGATGCCACTTTCTGGCCTCGCACCAAGTGATGTACGCCTTCCAAACTCTATAGTAGATCTGCCTGGATACAGGCTTCCTGGCATTGATTATAGTTGATACCACAGAGTTAGAGAGACCTCTCTTCTTTAGGATGTGGGATTCAATAGCCAGGCCGTTAAACTTAGAGTTAGTAAGGAAGGGTGGTATATCGGCCCTTGCGAAAGCAGGTCCGGACGACGTGGAAGGGTCCAAGGACTCCCCACAGACATTTTGATGATCTCCGCGTACCAGGCCCTTCGGGGCCACGCTGGAGCCACCAAGATCACCGGCTTCTTTTCCAACCTGACTCTGCGAAGGAGTCGAGGCAACAATTGTAGCGGAGGGAATGCATATATCAGTCTGAACTGATTCCAAGGGAACACCAGAGCATCCGAGCCGCAAGCGAGGGGATCCCTTGTCCGGGAGACAAATCTGTCCACCTTTGCGTTGAATCTGGATGCTAGCAGATCTACATCCGGTGTTCCCCACCGCTGACAGGGCCGGATTTCCCACAAGGCCAACAAGGCCAGGCCTCGGGGCGGCACTGTGTGAAAGGGCGGCGCCGCGGAGGAGACAAGTCCTCCTAAAATTCATTTACTGTGTCCCCGGCCGCCTGAAGCTCCGGCCGCCATTTTTCAAAGTCCGGCGCACTGTGATTGGGCCATGGGGGTCATGTGCGGTGTGGGCCTGGCCTGTCCATGATCCTGAACTCCCCCCTCTGCACATGACCTCCATACGCCCAATCGCAGTGCCCGGGACACTGAACAAACATGGCGGCCGCCTCCTCCTATCCTCCGGACCTATGTCCATGATGCAGGAAGAGCAGGTGAGGAGGAACACAGACTGGGGAGAGAGACGGAGGCAGAGACAGAGCGGCAGAGGCAAAGAGAGAGTGAGGCAGAGAGACAGAGGCACTGAGAGAGAGAGACAGAGGCACTGAGAGAGCGAGAGACAGAGGCACTGAGAGAGCGAGAGACAGAGGCACTGAGAGAGCGAGAGACAGAGGCACTGAGAGAGCGAGAGACAGAGGCACTGAGAGAGCGAGAGAGGCACTGAGAGAGCGAGAGAGGCAAAGAGAGAGCGAGAGAGGCAAAGAGAGAGCGAGAGAAGCAAAGAGAGAGCGAGAGAGAGGCAAAGAGAGAGCGAGAGAGAGGCAAAGAGAGAGCGAGAGAGAGGCAAAGAGAGAGCGAGAGAGAGGCAAAGAGCGAGAGAGAGGCAGAGAGAGACAGAGGCAAAGAGAGAGAGACAGAGGCAAAGAGAGAGAGACAGAGGCAAAGAGAGAGAGAGAGACAGAGGCAAAGAGAGAGAGAGAGAGAGACAGAGGCAAAGAGAGAGAGAGACAGAGGCAAAGAGAGAGAGAGAGACAGAGGCAAAGAGAGAGAGAGAGACAGAGGCAAGAGAGAGAGAGAGAGAGACAGAGGCAAAGAGAGAGAGAGAGACAGAGGCAAAGAGAGAGAGAAATAGACAGAGGCAAAGAGAGAGGCAGAGAGAGACAAAGAGAGAGGCAGAGAGAGACAAAGAGAGAGGCAGAGAGAGACAAAGAGAGAGGCAGAGAGAGACAAAGAGAGAGGCAGAGAGAGGCAGAGAGAGACAGAGGCAGATGGAGAGTGAGAGACGGGGGCAGAGAGTGCAAGTGACATTCCCATGTAGTGGCAGGCAGCATGGTAAGTGACATTCCCATCTGGTGACAAGCGACGGTGGCAAGTGACACGCTCAGGGCTCCCACCCATTCTGCTTTATGGTGAGTTGAACTATTTCTTTTTATATTACAATGTAATGATAGAAACAATGCATTTCATCCTGACACCATAACAACCATGCTGCCGGAATGATTGAAGCACCAACACCAGTCATTGTCTGCGAAAAATCGATTACCCCCCCGCACGTCGCCCCCCCCTATGTGATGGTGGGGGGGGGCGGCATTGAAGGACCCGGCCTTGGGGCGGCAAAGGGAGTAAATCCAGGCCTGACCGCTGACATATTGCTCGGAAGACCTCGGGATGAAGGGACCATTCCCCTGGGCATAACTGTTGGCGACTTAGAAAGTACGCCTTCCAATTCTCCACCCCTGGAATGAAGACAGCTGATATACATGGGACATGCTTTTCTGCCCATTCCAGGATGTGACTTACTTCCCTCTGGACTGCACGACTCCTGGTGCCTCCCTGATGATTGATATATGCCACTGCTGTGGCATTGTCTGATTGAATTCTGACAGGGGACCCTTGGAGTCTGGATGCCCAGGCTACTAGGGTATACCGGGCTGCTCGTATCTCTAAGAGATTGATGGGCAGGGTTTTTACTACATTTGACCATCTGCCCTGGAGAGACCATTGCTCCAGTACTGCCCCCCAGCCTATAAGGCTGGCATCTGTAGTGACCACCTTCCAGGATATCGGACTGAAGGGTTTTCCCTTCTGGAGATTCTGGGGGATCAACCACCAGCAGAGACTCTTCCGAACGGAAGGGGACAAAGCCATCGGGAAGTCTAGAGCCTGAATTTTTCCGTTCCAGGCTGACAATATGGCCCTCTGTAAATTCCTTGAGTGGAATTGGGCGTATGGCACAGCTTCGAATGATGCTACCATCTTTCCTAGCAGCCTCATGCACAGGCGTATGGACGGCTGTCTTTTTGCACAAAGCAGACGGACCAAGCCCCTCAAAGAGGATACCTTGTCTAGAGGTAAGAAAATCTTCCTCTGGTCTGAATCCAG
Organism: Rana muscosa; assembly: GCA_029206835.1. NCBI lineage: Eukaryota > Metazoa > Chordata > Amphibia > Anura > Ranidae > Rana > Rana muscosa. Next base: position 205,717,021 of record CM055116.1, on the reverse strand, counting down.
CCGTAGCCCTAGATATACCAGGTTTTTCACTGGCTGTAGGGCTGACTTGTCCAGGTTGATGACCCAACCGTGAGATTCTAGATACTTGATTGTATCGACAATTACCACTTCTAGCTTGGCAACTGAGTGGTCCATCAACAACAGGTCGTGTAGGTATGCCATTATCGTTACACCTCATGTTCTTAGATCGGCCAACAGTGGGGCCAGAATTTTTGTGAACACTCGTGGTGCTGTGGCCAGACCGAATGGTAAGGCTCTGAACTGAAAATGGCGCCCTTCTACTGCAAAGCGTAGAAATTTTTGATGACCTGGAAAGATGGGAACATGCAAGTAAGCATCTTTGATGTCGATCGAGGCTAACCATTCCTCCCCCTGTAGGGCAGCGGTGACCGATCGGATCGACTCCATCCGGAAGGACCGGACGTTTAGAAATTTGTTTAGACTCTTTAGGTCCAATATGGGTCTTATGTCCCCGTTTGGTTTCGGGACTGTGAAAAGGTTTGAGTAGAAACTCAACCCCCACTCTTCCATAGGAACCTCCATAATTACTCCTTGGAGCAATAGTTGTTCTAACGCCACTAGGAGACACCTTCTTTTCAGAGGGTCTTTTGGCATGCCTGACCACATAAAATGGGAAGGAGGAGACTCTTTTAACTCCAACTTGTATCCCCGAGTTACTGCGGAGAGCACTCATCTGTCTTTGATCGTCTCCCGCCAGGTCTCTGTGAACAACTGAAGTCTTCCCCCCACCCGTTTGAGTGGGGGCAGCCCTTCATAGGCTTGACTTGGAGGCTGGTTTAGTACCTCATCGGATCCAGGGCTTTTTATTACCCTGTGACTGTCCCTGATTTTTACCTCCTGAGTTTGACCGAGGAGGCCGTCGGAACTGCTTAGTAGCAGACGTCCCAGGGATAGGAGAGGTAGTCCTCTTAAAAGACGGACCCCTAGACCTCTTTTTAATTGGTAAGAGAGTACTTTTACCACTGGAAATCTTCTGGATATATTTATCCAGGTCTTTGCCAAAAAGGCGTTCTCCATGAAATGGGAAGCTAACTAAGAGCTTCTTACAGGGAGCCTCAGCAGACCAGTTCTTGAGCCACAGAAGCCTACGCATATGTACCAAAGACAGCGTGAGGCCTGATGGATAGAATCCTTGATGGCGTCAACCGCAAAGCATAATGCTCTAGGCAGATCAGCCAGAGCCTGGGCCTGCTGGTCTGGCAAATCCCTCAGGACCATTTTCATTTGATCCTTTAAAGCTTGGCAGACCCCAATAGCTGCCACTGCTGGCTGTGTAACAGCCCCTGCTGTGGAAAAAGCAGATTTTAATAAAGATTCCAATTTTTTATCTACTGGATCTTTGAACATTTGAACATTATCTACTGGACATGTCAGTGATTTGTTCACAGAAGAAATGGCTGCGTCCACCGTAGGAACATTCCATCTCTGGGTGAATTTTTCCTCCATGGGATAGATCACCTGAAATTTCTTAGGTGGAACAAATATATACCAGGATTGGGAACATCCTGATAAACTAAGTCCTTCCAATAATGGATGAATTGGAAAGGAGCAATTAATCTGGGGAGCTTTTAGCGACCCCAACGAGGAGACAGTAGTAGTTGATGGTTCAACAAGAGGCATTTTAAATGCAGATCGAACCATGTCAGTTAGGGTCTGGACCCACAATTTTTCAGTCTGTGATGCTGAAAATGGTTCATCTACTGTCGATTCCTCAAAAACAGAGTTAACCTCCTCCTGATCCCCTTCAGGTGGGTCAGTCCCTTCCTGGGACTGTTGCTCTGCCAACAGGCACTCTGATGGAGGTGATGGAGATCTGGCGCGCTTTCTTTCCTGTAGAGAAGAAGCGATCAATGCTGCCAATCTCTGCTCCAATCCCTCCAGAGTTGAGGCAAAAACCTCCTCTGTTATATATGCAGGAGCAGGTGGACTGAGGACAGCCGCAGTACCTGGCACTCCCGGGGGTTCCTTATGGGTATTAACCTCTAATTTCTCAGGGGAGGAAGGTGCAGATGACTGCTCCAGATCCTCAGAGCCCGATGGAGACCCCCTACACTTCCTGAGAGGTATATCTCGGAGTTTTTTAGGCGGCATATTCCTTAGTTCAAAGCTGAGGTATTCCAGCCGCAATACACCCCTTTACTGAAATAGTCTAATGCAATTTGCTGCTATGTACATCAGTGGGTGTCTACTAATGAGTCTTTCTGGGGATGCCTGTATCAACCGCCCGCTGTAAGCCCCTATACCATGCTACCAGCTCCTTTTCATGCTCTGTGTCCATAGCAAGCAGCGTGGACTGAGTCCTTTTATCTTGCTGGGACGCCCGCACATGCGCAGAAGCGCTGGGCGCACAGAGCGCGTCATCCGCCAGGCTCCGCCCCCTTTTTTGAAGCTAAATCTTATAAAAAGAAAGCGTGTGTGTGCGCGCGCGCGTGCACGTGTGCGCTCTTGGCGCCATGTAGGGAGAGGAGCCAGGGTCCCTGTTTCACCAGGACTCGGGGATGGAAGGAAACTACTTGGCAGCATGACAGAGGAATGCAGCTTCCCTGATAGAGAGCTCACTCATCTGCCTGGACTTTCACCATGGAAGGAATAGTCCCAAGAAAAAAAAAGACGTTCCACAGCGGCCTCTAGTGGACAAACACAGGTACCGCACTTTTGTCTTTTTTTTTTTTTTTTTTTAAAACCTCCTTTATGAAAAACATTTCTAGGTTTACAGTTTTTAAAACTTCCTTTATGAAAAGACATTTCTAGGATTTCTTAGGCATATACAGCTATTAGCGGGAATACCTTTAGGTAACAGGCAGAAAGACATATTAGGCTTGGGGGTCCCCTCAATAGAACCAAGTTCCTGAGGGGCCCCCACTTACCTTTTCCCCGCCGCAGGACTTTGTTTGGTCCACAGAAGCCCAAACTTCACCTCTCACGGCAGGCATTGTACTAGACCTTCAGGGACCGGGTTCCCAAGGATTCCACTCCCCTGGACCTGTATAGCACCCTGCACAGATAGCCTCTTGGTTTTGGGTATGACCAGAGCTCTGGATCCCAGGGTCCATCCCTCCTAAGAGAGGCATTACAGGCAAAACCCTGCTCTTCTCTGCAAGGCCCGGGTACCGACCGTTTAGCTATGAAGCTTTTTTGGTCGGATCCGGAATAGCTTGCTAAGGCCCAGAGAACCTGTACACAAGCCCAGATGAATACATGTTAACCTTGGCCAACACCTTAGACACTGGCAAAAAACTGAGGTGCTCCCGGATAGGAGGGGCTTATATAGGGGAGGGTACTTCCTGTTTTGGAAGTTGCCAGTGCCAGCACCTGAAGGTAATTCTATATAACCCACATAGTAATGACTATGCCGCTCTGTGTCCCGTGATGTATGAACAAGAAAAGACACAAGTCCATCCAGTTCAACCATAAAAAAAAAATATATAATATCATACAATCTCATATACCCAATTCTATACCCACAGTTGATCCAGTGGAAGGCGAAAAACCCCAGCAGAGCATGATTACAATACAATTACAACACAATTACAATACAATACAACACATTACATCACTTCTAAAGGGAGTGGTAGAGGCAGAAGGTTTTTATATTAATGCATTTATGCATTAGGATAAAAAATCTTTTGGGTGTAGCAGCCCCCCCAGCCCAGCACTCCCCTAATTACTTACTTGAGACACAGCAGCGGCGCCATTGGCTCCCGAGGCTGTCAATCAAAGTTTGTCAACCAATCAGGGGAGAGAGGGGAGGGGGTCGGGTCGGGGCTCCGTGTCTGAATGGACACACGGAGCTGTGACTTGGTTTCAGTGCCCCTATAGGAAGCTGCTGACGGTGGGGGCACTTGATAGGAGGGAGGGGCCAGGAGCAGCAAAGAGGGACCCAAGAAAAGGAGGATCTGGGCTGCTCTGTGCAAAAGCAACTGCACAGAGGAGGTAATTCTAACATGTTTGTTATTTTATTTATTTTTTAAACAAGTCTTTACAATCACTTGAAGTTGTATTCTGTCTTACAAAAATTTTCGTAACTTTAGTAACCTCTTCATTTTCAAAATGAGACTAGCATACAAAAACAACAGACAATCATTTGTCCGACATTTTCGTAGTGTGTACAAAGCTTAAGTAGGGGCAGTTCACAGAACAGTATAATACCAAAAATACCCGAACACACTTCAAAAAAACAAAGTTTAATCTGCTTTAACAATTTAAGAATAGTGATATGGTGGAACCCATTAAATCATAGTGATAGGGCTGACCTCCCACTTACCTCTGATGGATCAGAAACATATCAACAATGTTTTTTGGATTTGTCAGCCATTATCACATCAATACAATCCACTAAAATATTTACAAAAATAGATAAATGTTTGATTTGTACATTCAGTAGATGACATAGGTAAAAAAAATCCAACACAAGTCAATAATAGTTAAAGCAAAAGATTAGCTTGTGAGTACGTTTTTTGTTACAAGACCATTATTAAATAAGGCAGTTCACATATTATCAGAAATGCCAGACATCAATAAAACACGTAGAGTGTTTTGTGGAAATCTCTGCTTCATCAGTAGTCATCAGAAATTCAGTAACTTTGTTTCAGGTTTATCATGACTGTCATTAGTGTACTGATGTCATGATGTGAGCCCCACTGTGGAGCATACGCTAGTCAGTCGAGAAGCAGGAGGAACCAGAAACAAGAGGAAGTACCACATGGAGGCAAGGAGTTACTCTCAGGGGCTTGAAATAGGTGGCTGAGATGATGGGCAATTCAGGTTCCATGCAAATCTCGATGAAGGGTTGTACCGCTCTTTTAACCACTTAACGACCGCCCACCGCCGATTTACGTCGGCAGAATGGCACGGACAGGCAGAATCACGTAGATCTACGTGATCGCCTTTGTGCAGTTGGGGGGTCCATCCGGACCCCCCTTCACTGCAGTGAGCGGCCGTTAAGTGTTCGGGAGCGATCAGGCATGAGGGGGGGGGGGGCGCTCGATTCCGCCCCCCCCCCTCGCGATCGCTCCCGGCCAATGAAAATGCTTCCTCCGCCATGTGATGTAAACAAGGCTGGAGGAAGTGATGTCATCTCCCTCGCCGCGGTCTTTTCGTTCCCGGCGCCGAGCAGAGAAGAAGCAGGTTAGTGCACCAACAGTCCACTGACACGTAGGTACACATAGGCACACAAATCACCCCCCAGTCACCCCCAGATCACCCCCCAGGTCACCCCAAAGCCCCCATTAACAGTGTCACTGATTGCAGTGATCATTTATTTTACTGATCACTGCATTTAGTGTCATCTGTGATTGTAAAAAGTTGTAGGGCAGTTAGGATTAGGCCCCTTTAGGTCCAGGGTAGCCCCCTAACCCCCCCTAATAAAGGTTTAACCCCTTGATCACCCCCAGGTAACCCTTTCACCCCCTAACTTCAGCGTCACTAAGCGATTGTTTTTCCGATCGCTGTATTCGTGTCGCTGGTGTTTTAGATAGGCAGTTATTTTTTTTTTAGGTTCGCCGCAGGTTTTATTAGTGTCAGGTACCCCCATATATTATTTTAACCCCCTGATTGCCCCTAGAGTTAACCCTTTCACCAGTGATCGCCGTATAAGCGTCACTGGTGTCACTGGTTAGCCAGTAAGTTATTTAGTTATTTAGGTTACCCGTCAGGTTTTTATATAGTGTCAGGTACCCCCATATTTAACCTAATAAAGGTTTTAACCCCCTGATTGCCCCTAGTTAACCCTTTCACCAGTGATCACCATATAAAGGTTACGGGTGACGCTGGTTGATTAGTTTGCTTTTTATAGCATCAGGGCACCCGCCGTATATAACCCAATAAAGGTTTAACCCCCCTGATCGCCCGGCGGGTGAGATCAATTAGGTTTTAGCGCCAGAGAGGGTCTGCGTCGCCCCAGGCAGTGTTAGGTTAGTGACAGTAACGCTAACACCCACGCGCAAAGCATACACCCCCCTTAGTGGTATAGTATCTGATCAGATCTATACTAGCATCCCCAGCGGTTTAGGGTTCCCAAAAACGCAGTGTTAGCGGGATCAGCCCAGATACCTGCTAGCGCCTGCGTTTAGCCCCTCCGCCCAGCCCAGCCCAGCCCAGCCCACCCAAGTGCAGTATCGATCGATCACTGTCACTTACCAAACACAACACACATAACTGCAGCGTTCGCAGTGCTTGGTTTTTTGGGCCCTGTACGCGGCTAGGCTCCCAAAAAGTCCCACACATGTGGTATCCCCGTACTCAGGAAAAGCAGCAGAATGTATTTTGGGGTGCAATTCCACATATAACCATGGCATGTGTGAGCAATATATCATTTAGTGACAACTTTTTGTACATTTTTTTTTTTTCTTTTTGTCATTATTCACTCATTTGGGACAAAAAAAAAAATATTCAATGGGGTCAACATGCCTCTCAGCAAATAGCTTGGGGTGTCTACTTTCCAAAATGGGGTCATTTGGGGTGGTTTTGTGCCATCTTGGCATTTTATGGCCTTCAAAACTGTGATAGGTAGTGAGGAGTGAAATCAAAAATTTATGCCCTTAGAAACCTTGAAGGCGGTGCTTGGTTTTTGGGGTCCCGTACGCGGCTAGGCTCCCAAAAAGTCCCACACATGTGGTATCCCCGTACTCAGGAGAAGCAGCAGAATGTATTTTGGGGTGTAATTTCACATATGCCCATGGCATGTGTGAGCAATATATCATTTAGTGACAACTTTGTGCAAAAAAAAAAAAGTTTGTCATATTCCCGCAACTTGTGGCAAAATATAAAATATTCCATGGACTGAACATGCCTCTCAGTAAATAGCTTGGGGTGTCTACTTTCCAAAATGGGGTCATTTGGGGGGGTTTTGTGCTATTTTGGCATTTTATGGCCTTCGAAACTGTGATAGGTAGTGAGGAGTGAAATCAAAAATTTGCGCCCTTAGAAATCCTGAAGGCGGTGCTTGGTTTCCGGGGTCCCGTACGTGGCTAGGCTCCTAAAAAGTCCCACACATGTGGTATCCCCGTACTCAGGAGAAGCAGCAGAATGTATTTTGGGGTGCAATTCCACATATAACCATGGCATGTGTGAGCAATATATCATTTAGTGTCAACTTTTTGTAATTTTTTTTTTTTTTTGTCATTATTCAATCACTTGGGACAAAAAAAAAATATTCAATGGGCTCAACATGCCTCTCAGCAATTTCCTTGGGGTGTCTACTTTCCAAAATGGGGTCATTTGGGGGGGTTTTGTACTGCCCTGCCATTTTAGCACCTCAAGAAATGAGATAGGCAGTCATAAATTTAAAGCTGTGTAAATTTCAGAAAATGTACCCTAGTTTGTAAACGCTATAACTTTTGCGCAAACCAATAAATATACGCTTATTGACATTTTTTTTACTAAAGACATGTGGCTGAATACATTTTGGCCTAAATGTATGACTAAAATTGAGTTTATTCGATTTTTCTTATAACAAAAAGTAGAAAATATCATTTTTTTTCAAAATTTTCGGTCTTTTTCTGTTTATATCGCAAAAAATAAAAATTGCAGAGGCAATCAAATACCATTAAAAGAAAGCTCTATTTGTGGGAAGAAAAGGACGCAAATTTCATTTGGGTACAACATTGCATGTCCGCACAATTTACAGTTAAAGCAGCGCAGTGCCGAATCCCAAAAACAGGCCTGGTCCTAATGGCCCGAAATGGTCCGGGGCTTAAGTGGTTAAGCTGTAGGGCTTTCAAAATGCTCCCGCCCTGATACTGAAACAGGTGCTGGCTCTGCACTGATGCATGGAAAAGAAAGGATCCCTGGACTGCCGCACTCTGTATAAACAATTTATTTCCAAAATTTCAAAATAAAATCCAAAATTAATCCATAAATTCAAAAAATCCAAAAACAGGCAAAAGAGAAAACTGACATGCAGGGATGGATGACTGACGTGTTTCACATCAAAGTAAATGCTTACTCATACCAGCTATGAGTAAGCATCTACTTTGATGTGAAACACGTCAGCCATCCATCCCTTCATGTCAGTTTTCTGTTTTGCCTGTTTTTGGATTTTTTGAATTTATGGATTAATTTTGGATTTTATTTTGAAATTTTGGAAATAAATTGTTTATACAGAGTGCGGCAGTCCAGGGCTCCTTTCTTTTCCATCCATGCAAATCTCCATAGAATACATGCCCACCATTTAGATGTATTGGCTCCAACATTCTCCATTGGATGAGGGATTATTTAATTTAATAACTGGGAATATACATATTAGCTTTGAAACCCCTATTTGGGGAAATTATGACCTGGAACAATATAATCCCTAGTACTTTCCTCAAGAAATCTGGGGCATATGCACTTATGCAGGGTTCCAATTTTCAAAAATAAGCTGAGGTACAGAAGACAAGTTACTGTTTTAGTACCCCGGTGTAACGGCACCCCAAATACAAAAGGGGGTTAACGCCGTTTAAGATGTTCCCCTCTCCTGGACACACATCCACTCGCTACCAATCTTCCACAGCCAGGCGATCACTTCCCATAAGATTAATCCTTCTGGAAGAACGAGACGCACGCTCTGTATCTTCCAGACAAGTAGACTGAGTTTATTGAGAAAAACATTGTAACTTTTATATACATCCAATACACATTAGTTTAACATGAACAGTGGCCCAGCTCCACCCACACATTACAAGACTCAACACATTATTTTGACGTCTGTTAGGAGGCAACAGACTTTACACAATAGACATAACGATCTTCAATACACATCTTAAATGACTTGCATAACCTTTGTGTTCCCCCAGTCTGTCTTTACAATACACACAAGTACAGACTTAATTATCCCTTTTCACAATGAAAGGGTCTCCAGACGCCCTCCTAGATTAATTTACAACACAAGCAGGCAGGTGATTAACCTGTCTGCTGCTGGTTCCAAAACCTATAATTATAGGCTTAATTCCTACCAGCCACAGTAGACAATAGAATGCAAATTACCTTAATTCCTCACAGCCATGATTACACACCCCCCCCCCCCCTTCACAGTACACACCCAATCTAGATACAACGTATGTGCAGCATTGAATATGGCTATCACAGACCATATTGGGGTTTTCATTCACCCTGTGCCCCTAATAGAGACACAGGGTGGTTGACACATAAGAGACATTGGGGAAGCTGAAGCAAGGGTATCTCATACTTTCTAAGCGATTCTGAGTTCCCCGGGCCTTCCCGTTACACCCGGCATTGGCATGTTGTTTTTCTATAGTTTAGGTGTGTACCCCTTATTTTGAATGTGGTTATTATTTGACTTAGAAAGTCAAAATGTCAGATTTTTATTTTGTATTTTTACAGATGGTATAATGCAGGGTTTGACATGTGGTACCTGAAACAAAGTTAGTGACTTTTTGATGACTTTAGAAGTCCCGAGGAAGCAGAGATTTCCACAAAAAGCATTGATGTTTTTGGATGTCTGGCATTTTGAAAATATGTGAATTGCCTGAAGCCATGATGGTCATAAAACAAAAAAACTTAATTACAATATAGTCTATTTTTGTAACATATTTTTATGGATCGTGTAGGTAGGATAATGGCTGTCAAATAAAGGGGTTGTTAAGCATATAAATTCAATTATGTAATCCCCTCCCCTACATTATGATCAGACGTGCAGCATGTGTGTTTTTTTAAAATTAGCAATCAAAATACCTTATTTACGGGGTGTTCATATAACCTGACAGCGCTCTCCCTCCTCGATCTGAGCACTACAGTGGGAAGGGCTGTGTTTCCCCGCTGACGTCAGCCGGGAAGAGAGAAGCAGAGCAGCGGGAGGTCACATGAGCGCCCCGCGGCGCTGTAAATAACGTATTTTAAATAATCCTTTTTTAAAAAACACACATGCTACACATTTGATCATAATGTAAGAGAGGGGATTATACCACTGATCACAAGTAAATTCAACAGCTATATCGGCTGGGGGGGCGGAGAGGAGATGGCTCACACACAGACTCCGAGCTGACAGGCAGGGAGGGAAGGAGAGAGGCACCTAAACTGACCACGATAATCAGGGCTCAGGAGCCCTGATTACCATGGAAAGCACAGAGAGGGGGACAGAGGAACTGGCAGGATCAACCGTTTTTTTTTTTTTTTTATAGCTTAGAGAGGGACAAATGACACAGCATAAGCCCTATGCTGTGTATCATGGTGTAAAGGATCAGTATCTTTTTTTTTTTTTTTTAGGGTTGCAATCACTTTAAATCCCAGAAAATCACTGATGTGCTTTACCCATTTGCATTGGGACATGTACTGTATAGCAATGAGTAATTTGGGAGCAGGCATACCTTGGCCATAGCCCATTCCTCCTTTAAGGAGCTAAGACACACCAGCCCAACACAGCACAAATAGCAGCTAAATATTTCTGTTGTCTAACTGCACAAATACAAGCAAAATAAAAATATCAACCAAAAAACGAAAATATTAAGCACTGTATATGCAACACAAAACTCCTGTTTTAAGGAAAATTTTTAAATTGTTAACACAGTTTAGACTGTATTTTTGACACAAATTGTTAAAGCAGTTTAGCCTTTTTTTTTTATTATTAACAGGTAAATGTACTGGAGTACTGGGGGCGGAGCTTTTGGTTCTGACGTCCTTGCGCACACATGCTCTTGATCAAGTGGGGTGCTTTGTATTACACGCTGTACACTGACAATCCCTTGTGAGTACAGTTTCTTTAAATAAAACATATGTTTTAAGTGGTAATGCCCTATAGTTCTTCTGTTCTTCTATATGATAAGTGGTACTTTGATTGGAACCATTACTGGGGCGAGTTTGCTGTTGGGGTATTTAACATTTGGACCCACTACTCCATGGCAGGGAATTTGAGGGTTTCTACATGAAAGTTATCCAGCTGTGTCCTGTACCCAGGTGCTGGTGACCTCCTTATTCTGGGGTCAATCTCTCTGGTAAGCAGGTGGAGTTTATTTACGATGGTTGAGCACTGGATCTGTATCTTGGACTGCTGGCACTTGTGGTTCACATTATACTGGATTGTTCACATTATTAATTAGTGTTTATAAAGTTTATTTGGTTCACATTTTGTGTTTCACCACTTCTATCACTGAACGGTGTCACTGTATTTGTCATAGTTTGTTTGGCATGATTTAAAGGGACACCTATTTTTATTGTATTTTTTTGGTGTTTTGCTATCCTGACACTTTTTAGTGTGCAGCATCCCTTATTTCACATTTTTATTACATTGATTTAGTACCATATTATTGTATTCGTTTATTGTTTCTTTAACACGGAGCATAAGGTGCTTTGCTTTTATATGCAAATGTACTGGAGTACTTTTTATATTGTGCTTTTCGCTTGTGTTTCTTTCAGCTTGAGGTGTAGGGTTCCGGGACAGCTCAGGTCGGAGCCGCTGTTCCAACAATTGGATGTTAGTACAGCAATCTGCCCTGCTGAGCTAATGTGTTCTGACAGGGGGATGGCCCCACGCCAGAACACTCTGGTCAGCACTCGGGTGAGAGCGCTGAACGGACGCTGGTCAGCGGACCTTTCTTGATCATGAGCCTTCGACAGAAGCCAGCTGAACAGCTGGCTTCTGTCAGACCAGCTGCCCTACACACGGGCCAAATTTTGGCCGATTTCTATTGAACTGGCCTATGCCGGCTGACATTCAGCCCGTGCATACTAGACTTAAAGCGAAGTTCCGCCTGGGGAAAAAATAAATAAAAGTCAGCAGCTACAAATACAGGCAGTCCCCGAGTTACGAAAGCATTAGGGACTGTAAATTTGTTCATAAGTGGAATGTGTTCGCAAGTCGGAACACTGCTTGTAAGTTTAACTTCCGCCTGTGCCGGGATGTGGGATGTTCTGGGTTCCACCTGTGCAGGGATGTGGCATGTTTCTGGCGCTTCTGGCCATGCAGTACATGAAGCACTGCTGTGTGGAATGTGGCAAGATAGCTGCTCAGGTATCCAGGACCAGTGTGGAGCACAAGCAGAAGGAATTGAGGCCGTTCGTAAGTAGGAGTCGTTCGTAAGACGGGCGTTCGTAACTCGTGGACTGCCTGTACTGCAGCTGCTGACTTTTAATATAAGGACACTTACCTGTCCAGAGAGCCTGCAATGTCCTCACCCAAAGCCGACCCTTCCCTCTGCTCCGGTGCAGGTGCCAACATCCTTACTAGGGGAAACAGGAAGTGAAGCCTTGCGGCTTCACAGCCTGTTTCCTACTGCGCCTGCGCGAGTCGCGCTGTGCGATCTGAATGGTCCCTGCTGTCTTCTGGGACCTGTGTGTCTCCCAGAAGACAGCTGGGGGGGAGGAGGAGGTGCCGGACATTGCGTAGTTCGCCGCACAAAGTGTGACAATCTATGCCCGGGAGTGGGAGTAGATACCTGGATTTGACAGGTATTTGCTCCCCCCTCCCCCCTGAAAGGGAGGAATAATTTCAGAAGAAGTTCCATGTCAGAGAAATAACAAGAACCGAACTTGCCAATATCGGAACTTTCCTGCGCGCGTGCGCAGTAGGATGGTGCAACTCCGCATGCAGGTGCACGATGCGGCAGACAGGCGCGCGCACAACGTAAGTTTCCCTTGCTGGCCTATAAAAGGCTGCTCAGTCTTGTGGATTATTGCTGGTTTGTCTTTCAGCTTCCTGTGTTCCTGCTTCAGTACCCTGCTATCTTGTGACTACCCGTTGTGACCCGGATTGACCTCGCCTTACTCTGCTTGTCCTGTGTTTGACCCCCGGCTTGCCTAAGGACTTCTCCACTCTGCCTGCTTCCTGTGTTTGACCCCCGGCTTGCTTAAGGACTTCTCCACTCTGCCTGCTTCCTGTGTTTGACCCCCGGCTTGCCTAAGGACTTCTCCACTCTGCCAGCTTCCTGTGTTTGACCCCCGGCTTGCCTAAGGACTTCTCTACGCTGCCTGCCTCCTGTGTTTGAACCCCAGCCTGCCTAAAGGACTACCCTGCTTGTCTTCTTGTGTTTGAGCCCCAGCCAGGCCTCTCACGTCAGACTGGTGTTCCAGCCGACCACAGCACAGTGTTCCAGCTTCCTTCCAGCGATCACCGCTCAAGTCCATCCAAACCTGCTGGTGACCCATGCCTCTCTGTGCCCTCCACTTACTGTATCGCCTCCAGGGGTAGAGTGCGCTCAGCTGCAAGGGGAGCCGCTCTCAGCATTTCGGCCTCGGTGAGTACACCTGACATTCCATTTCTGAGTGGATCTCCGCTTTAAGGCTGTTCTATTCTGGGCAGGGCCACACAGTGAAGATTGCTGGATCATGTAAAAAGGTAAGAATTTAACACGGCATCAGCCTCTTGCAGTCCCCAGGAGCATAAACTCTTATATGTTTTACACGGTGTGTTTAGCTGTTTGCCTAGAGTTCAGCTGTAAAACTGCCTTAAAAATCAGGCATATTGACAACAATGCTTTTAGAGGTGATAAAGTGTTTCTATTTGAGGAAACAAGTCATATATTGTGCAAATCTCTCCCTAGAAAAGCCTACTTCATACAAAGAAATACCACACCTGCTCATCCTACGCTTTTCACTGTTTACCCATCAACTGGGTAAATAAGTCATCCATCTTCTCAAACTATTGTCATCCAAAACAGACCATGCAAATGTGACTGTCCTGTCATAGAGATGAGCATTTATCTTTGTTTGTTGTGGGAACTGTGGATCTGCCTCTTGGCAACCCCAGTACTGTTTATTGGGATAATGTTTAGGACCTTTGTATGGAAAAGAGCCAGAGACAGCGGAGGAGCAGGCTTTTCTGTTCAGCGGTGATGGGTAAACACTATTGTGTGAAGCACTGGAAAAAAACACTGCTTGTGTAGTCAGACAACAAGCTTTATTGGGCCACATACATTTAGGAAAGTAAAGCTGGCCATAGACAGATCGCAGTTCAGCTGGTTCAGCATGGTAGTTGTTCCATATTTTTTTCCGTGGACACTTGAGAGTTAAACCACCTGCTTTCCTATACCTCTCTTGCAGAGTTTCTGGGTCTGCATACCTGCTGTGACCATTTTGAGAGGTTTCCCCTCTCTCTGTTGGATTTAGTTATTTTATATTATGGAGAGTGCAATGGGAAATGCTGGAGAACCAAAATGTTCCACGTGGACAGGAACAAGTGGCCTTTTTGGTGGGCTTGTCCTTTAATGATTGTCTGTCATACTGAGATTTATAGACTCTCTGATTTGTAGCTCACGCTGCATATTCAGAAAGCCCACTTATTATTGGACTAAAAATCAATTAGTGCCTATGTTTTGGAGCAGTGTTTCTTTTTATTATACAGGATTTATATAGCGGCAACAGTTTACAAAGCAATTTTGCAATATAAAGGGAGACAATACAGGAACAATAAATTTCAATACAAGAGGGTTAGGAGGGCCCTGCTCCTGTGAGCTTACAATCTGATAGGGAAGGACTAGAGGAACAAAGGATAATAACTGTGAGGGATGAACTGATGGGAGAAATAGATTAGGTTATTAGCTGAAATAGATAGGCTTCCCTGAAAAGATGAGTTTTCAGGGATCACCTAAAAGTGGCCAGAGTAGGAGATAGCCAGACAGATTGGGGTAGGGAATTACAGAGGATGAGAGAGGCTCTGGAGAAGTCCTGAAGATGAGCATGGGAGGAGAAAACAGAGCTGGAGAGCAGGAGGTCTTGGAAGGAGCAGAGAGGACAGTTCTGGTGATATTTGGAGACAAGATTGGTGATATAGCTCGGGCAGAGTTGTAAATGGCTTTGTATGTTATTGTTAATGTTTTGAATTTTATTCGTTGGTCAATGGGAAGCCAGTGGAGGGATTGTCAGAAAGGGGTGGCGGACACCGAACAGCTGGTAAAGTGGATGAGTCTGGCAGCGGCATTCATGATAGACTGAAGAGTGCAGAGACTGCCAAGAGGTAGGCAAATCAGAAGGAAGTTACAATAGTCAAGGCGAAAGATAACAAGTGAGTTAATAGGTTGCTCAGTGGTTTCAATGGTTAAAAAGGGGCGTATTTTGGAGATGTTAGGGAGATGAAATCTACAACATTTGGACAGTGATTGGATTTGGGGATGAAAGGACAGTTCAGGATTACTCCTAGTAACCCCGCATGAGGGGAGAGACTGATGGTTGTATTATTGATTTGGATGGAGAAGTCAGGGGAGGGGACACAGGCAAGAGGTAATATTATGAGCTCAGTTTTAGAAAGATTGAGTTTGAGGAAGTGGTGTGACATCCATGCTGATATGTCAGTTAGTAATGCGAGAGGAGACCGAAAGAGTGAGGTTGTCAGGAATCAGATATGATCATTCAGAACTATGTGGACTGCAACAGAAGAAACCGCAAACAGAAATAGGTGAAGTAAATAGTTTAATAAATATAAATGTGAATACACCACCAGTACAAATGTGAACAACCAAACAATCAAACAGTGACAATAACCAACCAGCATAAGTAGTAAAGGGGGAACCAGAATCGTAGTCAAGCCAGGCCAGAATCATTAACGGGAGATCAGCAGATGGGGGGCCAGGAGTGGACAGACAGGGACAAGCAGAGGGCGATCAGGCTGTAGAGCAAGGGTCCAGGGATAAGGAACAGAAACAACAGGTTCAGGTGTAGGTTCAGGTGACAGGATTCAGGGTTCAGGTAGACAGGCTGCAGGTCAGGGCACGAGGACGATACCAGGGCAGTGTGTGTGTGCACTTGCCGGGTATTTATACTATACCTGCTAACAGGCTCAGATGACCCCTGATTGCAGGAAGTAACATCTGCACCACACTGCCAGGTTCCATCCGCTGGTGGACGCCAGTACTGTGGCCCAAGGATGACATCATACCAGCAGAGAGAAGTTCCCCTGACAGTTCAAAACTGCCATGAGACACCTGCTGGTGGACCTCAGTACTGCACGCCAGATGATAGCTATTACCAGCGGATAGAACCTTTCCTTACAGAGGTGAGGAGTAGAGAGATACATTTTGGTGTCATCAGCATACAGATGGTATGTGTATTTTTAGAATCACAAAGCGGTCTCCTATATAGCTAGATCACTGATGTGGTCTAATGGATTTTAAGGCTCCCAGTTTATTTAAACCTAAGGAAAGCTCGGTTTGACTAAATTTAATCCGTAAAAATTATTTTCTTTTCTTTGTCTCTATCATACCTATTGGGATGAGTTAAAGCAGATTTACATGGATATTTTATGTTTCGATTGACAGGTTACACTTTGATCTGTGTTTGACTTCATCCACCAATACCCCTCCCTATGGGAGACCCGGCATATTTTGGCTGTGGATAATTGGATGCATGGCTTCATTGGATCTCACTCCTTATTAGTTTTTTTTATTTCAATCTGGCTCCCATGCTCAATCAATGAGGTAGGAACCAACAGTTGGAAATGCTTGCCATGTGTCTGATTGCAATCATATGTGTATATCTTATAGTCTATATATGATCCCTTTGTATGTATATATTGCAAATTTGTGTTTTTGTTCTTTCTTTCTTGCAAAGCTTGATTGATGCGTATATCCATACCTTTAGTAGATGAAATTTCAATTTTTTTCCTGAAGAAGCCATATGGCGAAACATGTAGAAATATGAACATGGATACAGTGAATCAATGTTACCAATAAGGTGTTTTCATACCCCTGTGGATATGGTTGTATTGTATGCATTGGTTTTATGATACTGTTCATTTAAATAAAATATAATATTTTTATAACTATTGTTAATGTATCTATATCATAGTGCACCTATAGAGTCCCATATCCCCCAGATTCTTGTTTTCTGTATAAGCGTTCTAAAAGTTACAGAGGTAACAGGGAGCAAGGAGATGGATCTTAAATTATTCAGGCTGGTGTGGTCCAGTGAGGGCTTTTTAAGTATGGGGGTGAGCAGCACATGTTTTAGAGGGGAGGGGAAGGTGCCAGTAGAGAGGGAGAGATGAAAGAAGTGAGTGAGGAACATAGAATAGAAGAAGAGGGTGACTGTAATAGTTTTGAGGGAACAGGGTCTAGTAGACAGGTGGTAAGGCGGGCTTCTGAGAAAACTTTAGCGACCTCTTCGGTAAGGTCAAAAGAGGAGAATGTTAAGGGTGGTTTTGTACAGGGTATGTTAAGATTTTAATGGTGCGCAATGAAAAACATGGATTTGTGTAACCAAAAAGCTTCATCCAAATCCCACATTTTTGGGAAATGTATTGTCCTTTTGCCAAGCCACCCCTGAAGAAACCTGAAAGCACCCTGGTTGAAAAAGGCTGTTACTGTCAATGTGTATTCAGCGCCCCCCTCATAGCCAGAGGCCATATCACCACATTGGGTCCAACATATAGAAGAACAGTGTTTTCTCACCTGCCAGTGATACCTGTCCCAGAGGGATGATGTAGAGCAGCGGTCGCCAACCAGTGACCCATGGACCACTGATGGTCCATGAGAAGATTTTGGTGGTCCCCAGGGGTTCTACCACAAATCAACATTGTGGTGGATGTATACCGCCCAATGTTGTTTCCAGTGTTGTTCTTAATGACAGTCAAAACTGTCAGCACACATTGATACCCAATGCCTTCTCTGTAGTTCTGGCTCCTGTGAACTCAGAGGGAGCTGGAAGTAGTGCAGAGAGCGGGAAGTGAAGAAGGAGGGGACTTTCAATGGCAGCACAGATCACAGACTGTGGGAGGGAGCAAGGTGCTTGAGTACATAGCTGGATAAGGAGGTGAGATCCAATGATGAGTCTGTGCAAGGCAGCAGAGCCACTGCACACATCATGAGGCCTTATACACAGTGGTTCCAGGCCAGTTCCCTAGGACCAGTTCTGTTCCAAAGTGAGCTCTAAAATAGGGGCCCAACCACTTGTCAGGGTGCATCACATTCCAGATCACCCCACCTATGGGACCGCCATCACTCAACCACCACCGCTAGTACTCCCGAGATGGCTGCTCCTAGTTTCCATTACTTAACTCACTCTGTCACCCAAAGGGTTAACCTGAAAGTGGTTGTAAACCCCCTTTTCAAAAAAGAAAAAAGGCAAGAAAAAGGCATAATGAGCTAGTATGCTATGCATACTAGCTCATTATGTGTCACTTACCACAGATCAAAGCCTCCAAATCGCTCCTCGTCCCCCTCCGCCACCATGTCCCCTCCGACCGTCTTCCGGGTATCGCCGATCCAGCGCTGTGATTGGCTGAAGCGGCGATGACGTCACACGCATGCGTCCCACTAGTGCGCCTGTGCCGTTGTCTATGGTGCGTAGACATCGGTGCAGTGTTTTCACCTAATATCTCCTTAACCGTGTAGGTTAAGGAGATATTTCTTGCACCTACAGGTAAGCCTTAATCTAGGTTTACCTGTAGGTGCAAGTTGTGTGGTTGGGTTTACAACCACTTTAAGGTTATACACTTCATTCCCAAGTATGTTCACTGCAGATGCACACTATTCATAGGAGTCAGACCAGACACTGTACTTTACCCAGAAACTTCTGACTTGTAATTTGGCATTCTTCACAAACAGTTCTTACTAATTTCCAACAGACAGAGCACAAATTGGTACAACATCCATTATGCCAAATTACATAAGTCCCTTTTTATTTTCGTGCTGTGGTGCTATAATCTTACCAGTGCAGTGGTGCCCCTAAAAGATAATATCAACAAAGTCCAGTCCTCTGACCCATGTGGGGGTCTCACAAGGAGCACTCCACTGTAGAACAGCGATCACATCTCAGCATGTATAGTCACACTCCCGACTCCCAAAACCACAAAGCCCAGCCTCCTCCTCTAATTATCCTCTCCAAAAGGCAAGAAGTGACACTTCCAGGGGGAGGCACACCACAGCACAACTCCATTAAACCGTGAAACACAAACCATTAACCTTTGCAGTTCAAAACAGAACTAACATTTAGATAACTACCTACACACTGACCATAGAACACCTTGTGTTTTTTGGGCATCATCACCCCTTTTCTCCACCCATCTAACTAGAGAATGACGAAAGGCACTCTATGAATGAAACCCTGCTCACACAGAACCTGGAATATTGCAACTCTCCCTGCGTGTAATGTGGATTACTACAATGATTGATTTGCAGCAGGGCTGTCCAACCTTTTGACCCTCCTGGGCCACATTGAAAGAACAGAAATTGTCTTGGGCCATACATAAAATACACAAACCGCCACGTGCGTGATGACCGAATGGCGACGGAACGCCATTTTATGGCGCCATTTACCAATATAAATACCTTTCAACATATCACATTCACTGGGCTGCCATGGCACTGAGTGGATGGGTGTTTTTGCTACCCCAACATTTGTCAGTTCATCTCTAGGTGTAAAACCTACTGCCTCCACTTTTCAATCCTTCATACTATATCAGGTAAGAAATTTGTTGATGAGCTAATGAGCTACTTCTATATCTTTTTCTATAAAATTCTCTTTTTTTTTTTCTAATACCTCCATAGTCTACAGCATGAGGTAGATGATATTGTCTCTGTTTTGTAGATATGGCTAAATATGGCTAACTATTGCCTCCCCCCCACTATTTTTAATGTGTCTTTGGTTACTGGCCCATTTAATTGTAATCGTCTGTTTGGGGAAATATTAGGATCTGTTCTATCCCCTGGTGTCACCTTGTGCAAGTCGTTTCTTTTTGTTCTTGTTTTTATGTTTATTTGGTTAACATTTGTAATAGGTATGGCAACATCATTCCCACGTTCTAAAGTAGTTGAAACTTATATACAATATCATTATCTTTATTATTCTGATGTAGTATTTTATACTTTCAGAAATTCAAAAATTGCTCTCTTCCTGAAGAAGCGGGCGGTTGTCCCACAAAACGCGTTGAAGAAAGTATTTATTATGCTACATTATATCTAAAATAGTATTATGGGTTACATCTCACTTTGATGGTCGTACCATGTAAAATTTGTACTTATATGTTGCACACATGTACTCCTTTTCTCACCCAATGTGTAGGGAATTGTAACGTTTGTATGACAAATTCTTAAATATGCACTAATAAAAATGTAATACTTTTTAAGATGAATAAGGTGTGGTATCATCAAAATCCCATTCGTTTTCACAACTGAAATCTGGTGGGTTGGGGGGGGCAGCCCTCCCTGAACCCCCCTAGATACAGCCATGTGCCATTTTCATGCCTGGAGCTATTGGAAGTCCCTGCATTCGCTGCTGCCGGTGCTATTACAAATGCAGCAGCCCCAACATCTCTCCAGACTTGCCTGTGCCTGGTTTCTCATTGTTGGCCGCCATTGGCTGCTATGCTTGAATTGCATCCCCGGTGTCCCTGCATACGTCCATGTGCCTAGCTTATTCCCATCTACTAGGCTTGTGCACAACGGAAAAATTCAGTTAGTTTCGGTTCGTTTCTTTTCGGTCCTGTTGATTCGTAATCATTCGTAATTTTGCTAGACGGGATTTTTCGTGTTCGGACTAATTCGTATTTTCGCAAGCGACATTTTTCGTTGAATTTTTAGTTGATTTATAATTCGTACTTTCGGTAGAGTACATTGTTTTTCGTTGATTCTGGACACAACTCCTACTTTCGTAACTTTTTTTGGGTTCGTTGATTCGTAATTTTCTGTGTCTCTCTCACGACGACGCTGCCTATTATGCCTAATGTGCTTCGAATGGATTTGTACTTTTCTAAATACATAGCGGTTATTTGTAACGATTCGAAATCTCGTATTTTACTTTCGTTTTTTACATGCGGCTATAGCCTCCGCCCCTGTACACCATTTTGAGAGGGTTCAGCACGGTGAGGGAGAAGCAGAGAGCAGAGCAGAGTGTTATTGTGCTTCGAATGGATTCGAAATCTCGTATTTTACTTTCGTTTTTTACATGCGGCTATAGCCTCCGCCCCTGTACACCATTTTGAGAGGGAGTTCAGCACGGTGTGGGAGAAGCAGAGAGCAGAGCAGAGTGAGTGTTATTGTGCTTCGTATGGATTCGTACATTCGTAACTTTTTCATAACGAATTATGCCAAAGACATTCGGGCATTCGCTATTTGCGGTATAATTTATTTCGGATTCGGTCTTATTCGTAATTGCTTTGTTCGGAAATTCGAATGCTTCCGAATGTCCGAAAGTTGCTAAATTCGGACGAATTTCAATTCGTTACGAAACGAATTGCACAAGCCTACCATCTACTGCTGTGGCTTCTATACTTGCACAGCATTCCTCCAGACATGCCCGAGATGCATGCTGAACTCACATGGGCCACATGCGATCTACGTGTTGAACACCCCTGATATACAGCATCCCCACTGGCCCTTTGTATATTAGATATGCATGCTGACATCGAGCCAAGCTGGCCCAATGAAAGTGTAGCGGCCCCTTCTCTCTCTCCTCTCAATTCTCTTCTGGCTCTTTCTGTTGTCTAGGGGTACCTCTGAGGAGAGAGTGCGAGGTCACCACGCCAAGTTCCCACTGCAGTTGTGTGTGTGTAGTGGGAGACAATTCTCTTTTACCTTCGGGTCGGTGTTCTGCATCTGGAGCCTCCTCCTGGTTTCTCGAACAGTGTCTGCCAGTAAATGAGCCCCACACCACTAAAGTCCAACACTCCTTTATTCTTCTCATGGAAAAGTGAACACAATCAGTTGGACTCCCTCAACGAACTAAACAGACAGGGGGTGTGGATGTGAGTAGGCCCAGGCACAATGAACTCTCCTACTTCCTTCCCAGAAGTAGGTTTCTGCTCCCAATCGAGGAAGACATCCCTCCCGGCGGTCTCCGGAGGCTCACCCGTCACTGCCAATCTGCTGCACCAGGTCTTCAGGTAAGTACCCCCTCCGGTCCCTTACACCACTGGATTCGGGTACCCCCTCCCAGGGTCCCCTAGGAAGTTCCTCCCTCGCGGAGCCTTAATCCGGGACCCTCAGTCCCGGACCGCCATCCAAGTACCTCACCCCAGGCTAAAAGGTGCCTGGGATGGAACACAACCTCCGAACGTCCTCCAGGCCTAGGCCGCCTAGAAGACCGACACGAACCACAGCCCTCAGGCTGAAGGTGCCCGGGACTCGACTCCCGCCACCAAAAATGGCCGCCCCCTTTATACCCCCTCCCAGCAAGCACGGCGGGTTCCCCGCCCCACCATACAACCGCTGAGAGAGGCCAAAAAGAGGTACGACACTGCAATGATGGCTCAACCCC
This sequence comes from Rana muscosa, assembly GCA_029206835.1. Taxonomy (NCBI): domain Eukaryota; kingdom Metazoa; phylum Chordata; class Amphibia; order Anura; family Ranidae; genus Rana; species Rana muscosa. The sequence goes on along the minus strand of CM055116.1, from coordinate 205,694,884 downwards.
GGGCCCAAAGTGACAGCGCCACCCGGTGGGCCCCAGGGAACCATACATCACAGTTTCCCCACCAGATTCAAACAGAAAAGCACATACCCGCTACACTAGTATAGAAAAAATATCATTAATGTGATTCAGCATTAGGACAGTGGGCATGATCGAGTAGTTTAGCAAAAGACACTGGGCATGGCTGATACCACTCAGTATATCAGACTACAATAATGCTGTCTATTGTCAGCCCACAATAGAAAATTAGGATTTAAGCACTTAAGGACCGCCGCACGACGATGTACGTCGACAGAATGGCAACGACAGGCACAAGGGCGTACAGGTACGTCCCCTTTAAGAACCCATCCGTGTGTCATGCACGCGCGCGCGCGCCGCCGGCGCGCTCGCGACTCGGTCCGAAGCTCCATGACCGAGCCCGCGGGACCCGATCGCCCCCAGTGTCATGCGATCGGGTAACAGAGCTGAAGAACGGGGAGAGGTAAGTGAAAACAAACCATTCCCTGTTCTTCCTAGTGGCAGTGTTAAGGATAGTCTGTTCCCTGTCATAGGGAACGACAATCAGTGACGTCACACACCAAGCCACGCCCCCTTTCAGTTAGAATCACTCATTAGGTCACATTTAACCCCTACAGCGCCACCTAGAGGTTAAACCCTTCACTGCAAGTGTCATTTTCACAGTAATCAGTGCATTTTTATAGCACTGATCGCTGTATAAATGACAATGGTCCCAAAAATGTGTCAAAAGTGTCCGCCATAATGTCGCAGTCACGATAAAAAAAAAAATTGCTGATCGCTGCCATTACTAGTAAAAAAAAAATATTAATAAAAATTACCTAAAACTATCCCCTATTTTGTAGAGATTATAACTTTTGCGCAAACCAATCAATAAACGCTTATTGCGATTTTTTTTTACCAAAAATATGTAGAAGAATACGTATCGGCCTAAACTGAGGAAAAAATATATTTTTTATATTTTTTGGGGATATTTATTATAGCAAAAATAAAAAAATATGTAATTTTTTTCGAAATTGTCGCTCTATTTTTGTTTATAGCGGAAAAAATAAAAACCGCAGGAGGTGATCAAATACCACCAAAAGAAAGCTCTATTTGTGGGAAAAAAGGACCTAAATTTTGCTTGGGAGCCACGTCGCACGACCGCGCAATTGTCAGTTAAAGCGACGCAGTGCCGAATCGCAAAAAGGGGCCTGGTCTTTAACTAGCCAAAATGGTCCGGGGCTGAAGTGGTTAAGTGCACTTCTGACATATCAACAGGTATTTTCCATACTTAAAGGCTCTTTAAAAAGGGATAAAACCCAAGAAAATGTGCATTTATTGCAGAGATGATCTGCATATGTGTGTGTTTTTTTTTCTTGCTTTGACATGCATTTTAACAAGTAGAATTAATGATTTAGCAAGGTCAATGTTCACTTTCCAAAGTGTGTGTTAGTAAATAAGGTGAAGCTGTGTTCATTTTGAATACCTATTCACATGCCAGAAAAAAGTCTATTTTTTTTTATCATATGATTGGGTATGCAAAGTGTACACAAGTTCTCCTTATTTGCTAACAATTTTTGTATCTTTTTTTTTTCTCATACATTTTATTAATCAACACAAAATGAAGGAGTATTTAGAGATTGCAATATTTTACTATACTTATATGAGCAGCTCTGTTAGTACCTCTAACTGGACAGAGCCACTAGGTGGCATGATACACTGTTGTGATGAACGTCTTTTTTTTTTTTTATGTAGTCACCAAGTTATTATGTAGTTAGGGTTTAAAAGGAATCGGTCAGAATAGAAACACTGCCAAAGCTGAATTGTTTTGAAGATGCATGTTCATTCTTCTGTTGGTAGTCATAGACCTGGAACAAGCATGTGCATATTAAGGCCTCATGCCCACGGGCGTTTTTTCAGCCGCGTTTTTGAGCGTTTTTTACAGCTTAAAAACGCCTGTCCATGTTAGTCTATAGCTTCATGCCCACCTAGGCGTTTTTGAGCTGTAAAGAGCATAGGCGTTTGTAAGCTGTAAAAAAAAAACAGGGCCAGTGCGTTCCTCAGCGTCAGAACTAGGCAGAAAAAAACGCGAGCGTCAAAAAACGCGCAAAAACGCGCACTAACGCGCGGTCGCGTTTTTAGCTCCGACGTTTTTTTTTTTTTTTTTTTTTTCAAAAAAAAAAAAAAATATTTACAATAACATGGACAGGCGTTTTTAAGCTGTAAAAAACGCTCAAAAACGCAGCTGTAAAAACGCCAGTGGGCATGAGGCCTAACTGTCAAGACACCTAATATGACAGAACATGGACTCAAATAGGCTCCTTGCACTTGGGGCCTTCCTAGCTGCTGTGCGTCCCTCCCGGCGTTTAAGTGCACCTGAAAAGGGACAGTCGCAGTGTCCAGCCCCGCTGCCTGCAGCCTATGGCAGGCTGTGATTAGACTTTGACAGGCTGCAGGCAGCAGGATTGGACACTGCACCCGACCTACCTAAGAACACCAGGAGGAATGCATGGCAGCTGGATGGCCCTGTGTGCAAGGGGCCTTAATAGTGAAGGATAGCTGCATAATAGACCCTGCACCTTAAATGTAAACCTTTCCATTCCCCAAACGTAGCATTACATTCATAAACCTTACCATTATTTGTGTAAAAATTAATTACTTCCCCCAAAAGACACGACAATGATGTTACAATGCACGCAGAACAAGCCTAAAGCCTCGTACACACGACCGAGTTTCTCGTCGTTAAAAACACGTAGTTTTTCTCGATGAGATTCTTGTCGACCTTGACGAGTTTCTCGTCAAACTTTCCATGCGTACACACTGACAATTCCAAATCTCGTCGTTGTTCTGTGCGGTCACGTCCAGCACGTACTAAGGCAGTATAAAAGGGGAAGATTGATTTCACTGGCGCCACCCCTTGGGCTGCTTTTGCTGATCTCGTGTTACCGCGTGTGAAGTAAAAGTTTGGGAAGAGACGATTCTCGCTTTTCAGTCTTCGTGCTTTTAGTTTGTTTTCTGTGGTTCAGTTTGTGCTTGTGGGTTCGTATCTTGTCTTTCAGGGCGTGTAGGCAGGTCGTATGTGTTTTACAGTGCGTTCTTGCCCGTTCGTTTCTGAATTTCAGTTCGTTCTTCATAGGCCTTGCTGTTCTAAAGTGCGTTCTGTTTAGTACGTTCTGATCAGACGACCGTTTCCTAGCCATGTCGCGGGTACGTTTTCGTCGTCGAGTTCGTGCTGTGCGGGCGCTTGGTGTTGGTCTGCTTGTTTTGAACCAAGACGAGTCCATGAACGGGGTGAGGAAGAGTTCATGGACCAAGAATTGGTTGCTCCAGCGGGACCAATTCTGCCATTTGCCTCTGCTGCGGGAGATCGTGGAGAATAATCCTGAGGACTACAGGAATTTTCTGCGGATGTCTGACCCTGTTTTTCAGCATCTTTTGGCTTTGGTGTCTCCCTATATTACCAGGCAGGACACCATTATGCGGGAAGCCATCAGCGCTGCTGAGCAGAGGCTCATCGCCACCTTACGTTACCTGGCGACTGGGAGAAGTCTGCAGGACTTGAAGTTCACAACAGGCATCTCCCCCCAGGCTCTGGGCCTCATAATCCCAGACACCTGTTCTGCCATTATCCAAGTCCTGCAGGACTATATTAGGGTAAGTTTTCTCCTTTAACATCACATTTTATGTATTTCATGTATGCTAATGTATTGTATTTCTTTCATCCTTCCCTAATTACCATGATTGTAATATGCTGAGAATGTCCCCTTTGTCCTCATGCATGCCGGAAGTTTAGAAATGCCTCTTTTTTCTCCTCCATGCATATTTCACTTCACTAACCTTTCCAGCAGTGGCGACTGCTGCTCAAAATGTTTGGGGGGACACCCCAAAATTTTATCTAGAAACGTCCTCCATTTTTGCGACTGTGCCTATTAAACGCCACCAGTTGCCCCCTCCAATGCAGCCAGTTTGCCCCCAGCCCTGCACTTACCTTCTTCTGGTCAGCGCCATCCTTCTTCTCTCCTTGATGTCTTCTCCTGCCCTCGATGTTGCATCAGCCTATCAGGTTACCGTTAAACAGACTTGGTGAACATGATTGGCAGAGGAGCCTGTCAGTGTTTACCCAAGGAATGCCCCCCCCCCCTGCGTCCCCTGGTTAACTTTTATGAAGCCAATTACATCCCTCAGGCTGTAATCGCCAAGGCTATTTGACCCGCTGGCTCTGATAGGCAATTTCCACAAAAAAACTGCTGCTGTTATTCATATGGCCGTCTCTCAACAGGGGGCCATCCACCTGAATAGTGGGCGGCATTGACAAGGCATGAACCTATGTATTGTTCTGGGTGACGGGCGCAGGAGAGAGGGGGCAGCGCTCCAGCGCCCACTCTGGACGCACCGCTACTGCAATGCTATCCTGTGGCCAAACACATCTAGCCCCCCCCAAATTTGATTATAATGGACCATCAGAGGGGGTGATGAATATGATACTTGAGCCTTCCATTATACTTTTTACAAACACATTATACGGAAACTTAGATTGATGTTGGGCTAGAATGTATTTTAGTATAATCTGCTTGCAATGTTATGTGCAAAAGTACTAATATTTTTTTATCTTGTTTGACTCCACAGCTTCCTTCCACGCCACAGGAATGGCAGACTGTGGCATTGGAGTTTGCCACGCGGTGGGACTTCCCCAACTGCGGTGGAGCCATTGACGGGAAGCACGTCTGCTTCGTGCCACCACCCCGTTCTGGGTCCTACTTCTTCAACTACAAGGGGTTTCACAGCATTGTGCTGATGGCGGTGGTGTCAGCACGGTATGAATTCCTCTATGTGGATGTGGGGAAGAATGGCTGGATGTCCGATGGGGGATCCTTCAGCCAGACGGAGTTTGCCCTCCGTCTCCAGAGTGATGACCTTGCATTGCCACCGGATGCAGGGAATGTTGAAGGACTCCCCTTTGTGTTTTTGGCTGATGAAGCCTTCGGACTGGGACCGCATCTCATGAGGCCATTTCCCCAGAGGACCCTCACCCCGGAGAAGAAGGTGTTCAACTACCGGCTGGCCAGGGCCCAAAGAGTCGTAGAAAATGCCTTTGGGATAATGGTCAGCCGGTTCCGCCTTTTCATGACTCCAATTCACTTGGCGGAGTACAAGATTAACTATGTTGTTTTCTGCTGCTGTGTGCTACATAACTTTCTGATCCGGAAATCACCAAATTATATGGCCTCAATATTGCCTGAGGCAGGACTTTCATCTGGCAATACCCTTGCGGGCCTAGAATCTGGCCGTTCTGGCTTGCCCCCCCCCCCAAAATGAGGTTCGTCAGAAATATCTGGAATATTTCACAGGTAGGGGGGCAATTCCTATGCCAGGCCATGTCTAAATATGCTTTGAGAAAGACCAAAATAAAAATCTGATTAAATCTTTAAACTTTTTTTTTTTCCTGTCTCCTAGTTTGTCTTAGTGCATTTGTAGTGTCAAGTGTATATTCCTTTAGTAAATACCAACCATTTCACTAGTAACACCAAAAAAATACACAAATAAGGTTATAGCGTATTTGAAAAAGAAGCTACACTTTGTTGTTGTTGTTCAAACATTTTACTCTGTGCACATTCACACACATGGTAAATAGAACAGTATGTATATATTATTTTTTGGCTGGCCAGAAACCGGACTTTTTTTTTTTTTTTTTTTAATAAAATACAAAACCATCAGTAGCATTCAACAAACTACAACATTGGATACCTCTTGGCAATATGACACATTCAATTACACAAAATATGTCTCTATCTGGTGTGACAGCAGGAAGGTAAAGTCACCTGGTTGCATCCAGGGGGGTAGATATATTTCTCCCAGATTCAGGCTTTATGCCGACTTATACAACTAGGGAGTTGATGAAGCCCAGCTGAGGCTAGTGGGCTCATGAATGACTCATACCTCTAGGGAGAGTGCTGGGCGTCGTGAGGCAGGGAGTTGATGAGACCAGCTGAAGCTTGTCAGCTCATTTAGGCCTCTATAAGAACTCCCAGATTCATTAGGTGTTAGCTCATGCCTGGAACCAGACCTGTGTGGACTGTCTAGGGAGAGTGAACCCCTGTGCGGTGAGGCAAAGCCTGTGTGGCTATTTGTTTGGACTTTTACTAAACCAGGGACTTAGGGACTAGGACAGCACCAGGCTGATCCCAGTTGTTAGTTTAGGAAACCTGCATGTTTAGTCAGAGGTCAAACTGACCAGGATTTATTTTGTTTATGTTTCTTTTTGGCTTTGCTGTGTTTTTGTCACTGTACATAGAGAAATAAACCGCACCTTTTGATTTTGAAAACCACAACCTCCGTCTGCTGGCCCTGTTTTTGTGTGGGGAGCCCAACCAGGGGGTCACACACACCCGCTACCGAGTTAACCCCCTCACAGTTGGTGGAGAACCAGTGGCAGTTTTTTTTAAGCCAGCATGGAGGAGATACTGAAACAGCTGGCTCTAGCAAATGCCAATCAACAGCAGACAAATGCAGGTTTGCAAAGGAGCCTTGCAGCCCAGCAGCAAGCTCATCAACAAGCCCAGCAGCAATCTGAGGCCCGCTTCATAGACCTGTTACAGAAGCAAGAGCAGAGACTACAACAAATGGAAGCAGTAATGCAGCAACGTCCGCAGACCAGTGAGGAAAGCCGTCCCACTAATACCGCGTCCTTTGGGGTGAGTCGTTTATTGACAAAAATGACTGGAGAGGATGATCCAGAGGTATTTTTGACCACATTTGAAAGGACTGCTGAAAGAGAAAAGTGGCCTGAGGAGCAGTGGGCTGGACTGGTGGCTCCTCTGTTAACTGGTGAATCGCAGAAGGCTTACTATGACCTAGAGCCTGACCAAGCAAAAGACTATGTGATGCTAAAAGCTGAAATATTGGCAAGGCTGGGTGTCACCCTGGCTGTCCGGGCTCAGCGTGTGCATAACTGGACTTTCCAGCTTGGAAAACCCCCCAGGTCTCAAATGTATGATCTCATTCACCTGAGCAGGAAGTGGCTACAGCCAGAGACTTTGTCCGCACCAGAGATTGTGGAACGTGTTGTAATGGATCGGTTTTTGAGAGCTCTTCCTACTGCCATCCAAAAGTGGGTAAGCCATGGAGACCCAGAGACGGCCGGTGGTCTTGTGGATCGTGTAGAGAAATACTTGGCTACAGAGAACCTGACGGCCTCTTCCAGAGACTCTCGGACTTTCCACCCTAAGACCAGACCATCCCCAGGGGCGGATAAGAGGATACCAAGGGGTGAGGGTGGAGAGAGTGAGAGGGTGGGAGCTCTACCCAAAGTTTGGCGAGAACAGCCTGGGAAGTCAGGGGCTCAAGAGGCAGCCAAATGGATTGTTTGCTACCGCTGCCGGCAAGCGGGACATATTGCAGCAAATTGCCCGGTTGTGGAGGAACCCATGCAATGTGACTTTCTGATGGACAGACGTCAGTCGCTGTGTGCGACAGTCGCATGCACTGCCATTCGGGGAACTGAGAAACATTTATGCAAAATGTGTATTAATGGTAGAAATGTTGTGGTATTACTGGATTCAGGTAGCCTTGTGACCCTGATAAAGGCTGAATTAGTTAAAACAGAGGTCTCTGGGAATAGCAAGGTAGCTGTTATTTGTGTGCATGGGGACACCCGAGAGTATCCAGTGACTACAGTGTGTTTCGAGACCCCCAAAGGTACCCTCTCTCATCCAGTGGGGTTAGTATCTCAATTACCGCATGATGCCATTGTGGGAAGGGATTTTCCGAAGTTCTGGGAACTGTGGGATGATCCTGAGCCCCCCACTGGTGCCCCTATGTACCAGGAATGTGATAGCCAGAACTCCTCTGAGAGTGGTGAGGACTCTCCAGAATTTCCCTTGTCAGTATTGGCAGGGGAGACTCAAGAAACTGGAGAGGAGCCCACCTCCTCAGACGAAAACCTACCGTCTGTGGAGTTTTCTGATCTGGAGGTTCACAGGGAAAATTTTGCCACAGAACAGTTAAAAGACCCCGCCCTAATAAAGGCACGGGAAAACGTAGTGGAAATAGATGGCGAGTTAGTGAACCCAGATAATACCTGCACTTACCCATACTTCAGCGTAGAGAAGGACCTACTGTATCGGGTGGCAAAAAGGGCAGAAGAAACCGTTGAGCAGCTTGTGGTGCCCAAACCTTACAGGAAGTTGGTGTTGGAGTTGGCCCATGGGCACATTCTTGGAGGTCATCTGGGGACAGAGAAAACCCGAGAGAGGGTATTACAGAGATTCTATTGGCCTGGGGTGATGAAGGACATAGAAAATTATTGTTCCTCCTGCCCTGTGTGTCAGAGGTCGGCCCCGATGCCACATTTCCGTAGCCCGCTGGTCCCTCTACCCATCATTGAGGTCCCGTTTGAGAGAATCGCAATGGATTTGGTAGGTCCTATAATCAAGTCCGCTAGGGGGCACCAGTACATATTGGTTATAATGGACTATGCCACCCGTTATCCAGAAGCGATCCCTCTCAGAAATACCTCGGCCAAAACCATAGCCAAAGAGCTATCTCTTGTTTTTAGCCGGGTGGGTATTTGTAAAGAACTGCTTACGGACCAAGGTACACCCTTTATGTCCCGGGTTATGAAAGAGCTGTGTAAATTGCTCAAAGTGACGCAATTGCGTACATCTGTGTATCACCCCCAAACCGATGGGCTGGTTGAAAGATTCAACAAAACCCTAAAACAAATGTTGAAGAAAGTGGTGGATAGAGATGGAAAGGATTGGGACTGTCTACTTCCTTATTTGATGTTTGCTATTAGGGAGGTGCCCCAATCCTCTACGGGATTCTCCCCCTTTGAGTTACTGTATGGGAGACACCCAAGAGGGCTGTTGGATATTGCCAAGGAAACTTGGGAAAGTGAGAGTTCTCCCCACAGGAGTGTGATTGAGCATGTCGCCCTGATGCAAGATCGAATTGCACAGGTAATGCCCATCGTGAAGGAACATTTGGCCCAAGCGCAGTTGGCACAGCAGAGAGTGTACAACCGTGGAGCAAAGACCCGTACCTTTTCCCCGGGGGATAGGATATTGGTACTTGTCCCTACGGTTGAAAGTAAATTCCTTGCCAAATGGCAAGGCCCCTACGAGATAATGGAAAAAGTGAGCGAAGTGAATTACAAGGTCAGACAACCAGGAAGGCGAAAGCCCGAACAGATCTATCACGTTAATCTGTTGAAAGCCTGGAGGGATAGAGAGTCCCTAGTCGCAGAAACTTGGTCACCAGCTCAAACTGGTTGCGTGATTCCTGAGGTTGGAATAGCAGCCACCTTGTCACAACCCCAACAACAGGAGGTTAAGGAGTTTGTGCTTCGCAACAAGGAGGTGTTCTCTGAGCTGCCGGGACAAACATCTGGGGTAGAGCATGATATTATTACCCCGCCCGGTGAAAGGGTGAAGTTAAAACCCTATCGGATCCCAGAGGCCCGACGGGAGGCAATACGGGAGGAAGTACAGAAAATGCTGAACTTAGGGGTGATAGAGGAGTCCCAAAGTGATTGGTCTAGTCCCATTGTGTTGGTGCCTAAACCGGATGGGAGCTGGCGATTTTGTAACGATTTTCGTCAGTTGAACAAAGTTACAAAATTTGACACCTACCCCATGCCACGTATAGATGAGTTGATCGACCGGCTGGGAACAGCCCGATACATGACGACTCTTGACCTCACAAAAGGGTATTGGCAAATTCCCCTGGCCAAGTCGGCCAAAGAGAAAACCGCATTTGTAACCCCAGACGGGGCGTTCCAATATAAGAGAATGCCGTTCGGGTTACAGAATGCGCCGGCCACATTCCAGCGGAAAATGGACCAGATACTGAGGCCCCATCGGAAGTATGCTGCGGCTTACCTGGATGACGTAATTGTCCATAGCACAGATTGGGCCTCACATCTGCCAAAAGTGCAAGCAGTCCTAGACTCTATCCGGGAAGCGGGGTTTACGGCTAACCCCAAGAAGTGTACCATTGGGCAGGAGGAGGCCAAATATCTTGGGTACACCATTGGCAGGGGAGTAATAAAACCCCAACTCAACAAAGTCGAGGCCATCCAGAGTTGGCCACGTCCCAACAGCAAGAAGCAGGTACGAGCCTTTCTGGGAATCGCGGGTTATTATCGGCGCTTCATTCCCCACTTTGCTTCTAAGGCTGTGCCCCTAACCAACCTGACGAAAGGGTCGGTCATGATTAAATGGACCCCCGAGGCGGAGGCAGCATTCCAATTCTTGAAACAAGCCTTATGTAGCCAGCCAGTGTTGTACTCACCCGACTTCTCTAAAGACTTTGTCGTACAAAGTGATGCGTCAGATGTGGGGTTAGGAGCAGTATTGTCCCAGGTCTGGAACGGGGAAGAGCACCCAGTCATTTACCTCAGCAGGAAGTTGAAGTCCCATGAGGTAAATTACGCCACGGTTGAAAAGGAGTGTTTAGCGGTGAAGTGGGCTCTAGATTCCCTTCGGTACTATCTGCTAGGTAGGCACTTTGACATGGTTACGGATCACGCTCCGTTAAAGTGGATGGCTCAAAACAAGGAGACAAATAGAAGAGTGAATAGGTGGTTCCTGGCCCTACAGGAATTCAACTTCACAGTAAAGCATCGCCCTGGCGTTCAAATGGGGAATGTGGATGCTTTGTCTCGAGTACATGAATGCCTGATTGCTGGTGTTCCAACCCCAAGGTTAAAACAAGAGGGGGGGGTATGTGACAGCAGGAAGGTAAAGTCACCTGGTTGCATCCAGGGGGGTAGATATATTTCTCCCAGATTCAGGCTTTATGCCGACTTATACAACTAGGGAGTTGATGAAGCCCAGCTGAGGCTAGTGGGCTCATGAATGACTCATACCTCTAGGGAGAGTGCTGGGCGTCGTGAGGCAGGGAGTTGATGAGACCAGCTGAAGCTTGTCAGCTCATTTAGGCCTCTATAAGAACTCCCAGATTCATTAGGTGTTAGCTCATGCCTGGAACCAGACCTGTGTGGACTGTCTAGGGAGAGTGAACCCCTGTGCGGTGAGGCAAAGCCTGTGTGGCTATTTGTTTGGACTTTTACTAAACCAGGGACTTAGGGGCTAGGACAGCACCAGGCTGATCCCAGTTGTTAGTTTAGGAAACCTGCATGTTTAGTCAGAGGTCAAACTGACCAGGATTTATTTTGTTTATGTTTCTTTTTGGCTTTGCTGTGTTTTTGTCACTGTACATAGAGAAATAAACCGCACCTTTTGATTTTGAAAACCACAACCTCCGTCTGCTGGCCCTGTTTTTGTGTGGGGAGCCCAACCAGGGGGTCACACACACCCGCTACCGAGTTAACCCCCTCACACTGGCCGTCCTAATATGGGGTATTGGCACCCGTGGCCAAGCCAAAATTTGAATATGCACACAATTTGAAGTAATTTTCAATTGGGATTTTAGACTCCTGATCCCTATTGTCAACATGTGCTATCTGCCATCAGGGGTGATCAATGGACGTGTTTTGGGGGTGCAACCCCTTCTTCATTTCACCTACTTGAGATACGAGGAAGGGGTTGCACCCCCAAAACCCGTACATGGATATCCCCTGATGGCAGATGTTGACACACTGTGTGCATATTCAAATTTTGGCTTGATTGATTGTCTAAAAGCTTAAATGGGGAAGAACAATCTCAAACAAAAAATGGGTGTTTTGTTGCCTTATTCAATTCTCCCCAAAACATCTAGGATGTCCTTAAACGTTTGATCCATCACATTAATTCTTTGCTTAATTCTGTCCAGTTCTGTACTACATTCCATCACTTGCTGTATGATTCGTAGGGCACTGTCAGCAGAGAAACGCGTACTTTCTTTCACCACAACATTTTCATCCCCTATAAAATAAAATAAAAGGAATTATAACTCTGCAGGCCTACATCTCTTACCTGAAGCTGTGGTGACAGATACTGACCTGTTGTGGTGACCAGTTCCACCACGTCATCCACTTCTCCTTCCTGCACTTCTCCTTCCTCCACCTCTTCAACTTCCTCAACATCCTCAGGTTGTGGGTCTTGGTGAGGTTGGGGTTGTTTAGAAGGTGTGGGTTTCTTGTGCTACCCGGAGTGTTCTCCTCCCAGTCTTCTCTCCCCTATGAGAATCAAACAAAAAGGTATAGTTAATCACACAGAAATTTTAAAAAATGAAATAAAAACATGATACATTGCTTGGAAGTGGGGTACAAGTGTCTGTTTGGGCGGGATTTCAAGATGAAGACATTATTTAGAAAAAATATATTCTTGACTATTCACCTTTGGCTGTCAATTTTTACACATGGAGGCACCCCAAAAATGCACTGATGCACCTGTCCTCTCCTTTACACTGATTAAAGTTTGCATTTCATTCTCTTTACAAACACATCATCTAGCCAACAACGTAATAACTATTGAATAAAAACAGGCAGCTGTGTAAAGTATTTTAACCCTGTAAAATCTAAAAAAATCGTGCATAGTGGCCGAACGATGTGTCTGTAACGAATGATTACTGTGCCAAACCAAGTTCAAACGATTACATTTTGTAAGGTACAATAGAAAAATCCAATAACATGGAGCAACATGCAAGTTGTGAAATACAATAATAGGAAAACAGTGAAAAAAGTACTTACTTTTTTCAAGCATTCTCTTAATGCTCCTAACTGCTCCGGCTCCCTCAGTTTGAGGTCAGACCACCTCTTTCTGAGCTGCTCATTTGATCGTTTCACCCCAAAATTCTTCTTCAGACTCTTCACGACTTTCTTCATGATTTTGGCCTTCCTTCAATTAGGTTTGCTATACGGCCCATTCTTTGCGTCATAATCCGACTTTTGCAATATGTCCACCATCTCTGCGTAAGACATATTCGAGGCCTTGAATCTCCTCCTTGATTGTGACGTTTCCTTAGTCTCCGGGCTCGTCTCCTCCTCGTTATTTGAGGAATTAGCAGACACCTGCTGTGAATCCGCCATATCTGTCTGCGCGCCAAAAGAGAAGGGGCGGGGAAAAGATGTTACTTTGAACGTCATGGACGGGCGACGTGTGCGGTTGGCGACGTAGTTTTACGCATGCGTGGTGTATATATAGCAAAACACACATGTGACTATACTACGTTCGGTGTGCGGAGAGAGGAGTAAAAGTGACGGACGTGCGAACGAAGGTATGTGATTTTGAGACTTTGTGAAATTGGTGGCCTATACTGTCTAGAGAATGTTGGAGGATATATATGGTGAATAAGATTTACAGGAGGTTAGACTGTGTGACTGACATTTTTTTTTTCATTATTTTTGTCTTGCAGAAAAAAAATGAATGTGTTTATCAGTGATAAGGAATTCCTTGCGGAATTTATAGACCGGGTAAGGGAGCTGCCCGCTCTGTGGAAAACCAAAAACCACAGACATCGCAAAAAAGGTGTATGGAAAGCAGCGCTGGAGAGCCTGCTCCCATTTGTGCAGACCAAGGTGCCCACAGCAACAGCAAAACAGGTGGACACTAAAATTGGGAGCTTGAGAGGCACATACAGGACTGAACGCTCTAAGGTCCTGGCTTCTCAGAGGTCAGGAGCAGCAGCAGCTGATGTATATGTCCCGAATTTGTGGTACTACAGCAGGATGTCCTTTCTGGATGACCACATTGAGGCAAGGCCATCACTGTCCAGTCTTCCCCCCACACTTCCCTGCAGCCAACCTGAGCCTTCTCTGGAGCAAGAGAAGGCAGCCATCCTGGAAGAAGCTGATTTGGACATCGGGAGCCAGGTATAGTATTTAATGAAAACGTATTGTCAGAAAATTAATGCCGGAAAAATAAGCCAATATGTAAATCCAAAAATAAATTGGTATACAAAAATGAAATCAATATCTATAGACATTAGTCTGCCATAAATTGGGGGGAAAAAATGAAATCTGATGTGGTCATAAAATTAATTGTCTTTTCTCTTGATTTACATTTAAATTTGCTACATTCAAACTGTCAGGCAGGAGGTGGCCGGGCCCCACTGTGAGCCAGGAGGTGGCCGGGCCCCACTGTGAGCCAGGAGGTGGCCGGGCCCCACTGTGAGCCAGGAGGTGGCCGGCCCGAGTAGCAGCACAAGATCGCAGGTGCCTCCCATCCGCCTTCCTAAAAGAAGCAGGAGGGACAGGAGCCCAAGTGAGGCAGCAATGGCCCTTATTAGAGAGGCACATGCCACCCTCCAGGAGCCCACATCCCCTGAAGAGGCCATTGACGGCCTAGTTGCTCCATGCTCATCACCTTGAACTTGGCCTCAACGCCTCCTATGCGAGCCCCTGCTCATCACCTTGCTGAACAAGGGGGTGATGGAGAGAATTACCCCCAATACGGCCATATGTGAGGTCGCCCAGCTTTCCCAACCTCAACCTCCTCCTCCACCTTCTTCTTCTCCTCCGCCACCCCCTTCTCCTCCACCTCCTTCTCCTCCTCCTGACAGGAGTACCCCTCCAGTGGCCCAGCCTCCAGCCACACGCAGAAGGAAGGCTGCAGAGAAGGCTGCCAAGAAGACCAGGAAGTGATGGCCTTACTTCATTGTGGTCGGACAGAAGGCAGCCTGTTGTAGCACCACAGACTTGGGACATGTATATCACCTGCTGCTGTTCCTGACCTCTGGGAGGCCAGCATCAGATTGTGCTCACAACTGTTGTGCTTCTCAAGCTCCCAATTTTAGTGTCCACACAGGGTTGATGTGTGCTCCGGGGTCCCATGGATGCACAAATGGCAGCAGGTTCTCCAGCGCTGCCTTCTATTCTATTTTGTTCTATACCAGAATAAATGTTGTTTTTTTTTAAGTTCATACTTGACTATGTGTTTTTATAATAATTATTTATTTACCTTTGGAGTAGGCAGATACATTTGAACCAAAAAAAAAAACAAAAAAAAAAAAAAGGGACAGATAACACAAAAAAATATAAAAAAAAAAAAAAAAAAAATTTGGGTGTAAACTTGACTCAACAAAAATAAAAAATAAAATCATGGAGATCACTATCAAAAAAAAGACAAAATTAAAATTAACATCTGTCTAAAATTTTTTTAACATAGAAATATTCAGAAGATCTTGCATGATATAATACAGCTAAATCTTCTTAAGATCAGCATGAAAAAGGTTTAAAATAGATAGTCAGAACTCTGTGTGAATATCAGCAGCAAAACAAGTTCATTCGTTTTCATTATTGTAACATTATAAAGAAGATTTAAATGCACAACATTTAAACGATGCAATAATTTACAGTGGGACGAATGTGCTATCTCCATTACGAAGGCTTGTTTTACCAGAAGATGCGCTCCCGTCTCATACTTGATTCTGAGCATGCGCGCTTTTTGAAGAGTCGTGAAAGCATACACACAAACCATTTTTCTCGTCGCAAAACAGGCCGACGAGAAAATCTAGAATCCAGACGAGAAAAAAGAGAGCAGGTTCTCCATCGTTCTCGTCGAGATTCACGGCAGTTTTCTCGTCGTAAAACCATACACACGAACGGTTTTCTCGACAATAAAGTTCTCTGCACTTTTCTTGTTGGTTTTGGACGAGGCTTAAGTTGTATGTTATTTTCTTAAAGTGGTTGTAAAAGTTAATAAAAAAAAAAAAAAACAAGCATGTTATACTTACCTGCTCTGGGCAATGGTTTTGCACAGAGCAGCCCCAAATCCTCTTCTTCTGGGGTGCACCGGAGGCTCTCCTGGCTCCTCCTCTTCATCGAGTGCCCTCAGAGAGCCGCTTTCCTTGGGGGCACCTGGGTATACTCATGTCCATTGACACAAACAGCAAGACTCGCCCCCCCACCCCGTCACTGGATTTGATTGACAGCAGTGGGAGCCAATGCCAATTCTGCTGCTATCAATCTATCCAGTGAGGACGGAGACAGGGGCTGGAGTCGCTGGGCTCGTGCACATTGCTGCAACGGACTGGCTCAGAAAAAGGGGGGCTCTGGGGGCAGCACAGAAAGTTTTTCACCCTAATGCATTAGGGTGAAAAACCTGGAGACTTTACAACCCCTTTAAGGGCCGTACACACGGGCCAAATTTCAGGCGATGTCGGCCGGTTCAATAGAATCCGGCTGACATTCGGCCGTGTGTACGGCAGCCGTGCCATCAGAAGCCGGCCAAACGTCCGTCTTCTGTTGGAGGAGAATGGCCGAAAAAGATCTGCCGATCGACACCTGAGAGCACTGACCGGTGTGTTCTAGCGGGGGGGGGGGGGGGGGGGGACACCATCCCCGTCAGAACACAATAGTGGGTGAGATCACGGTCCTAACATCAGGTAGTTAGTACAGGGTCTCCTCCAGAGCTCTTTTGTTTGTTTTTTGATTCAGTCCGCTGGGTTGAATGAAAAAAAAAAAAAAAAACTGAATAGTGTGCACCAGGCTTTAGTTTTGGTTTGACAAATAAATCATTTAAATAACCCTATCAAGTTTTTTTTTCTTCCCTTTCTTGTCTCTGTCTGGCAGGGGTGTTTTCCTTTCCCTTCCTTTCCTGGGGATGCACCAGAAAATAAGAGAAAATCTCTGCAATGTGAATAGAATTCTCTTCTTAGACTGGTCACCGGAACAAATGTCCAGATATAAAATGTACAGTGCCTTGCGAAAGTATTCGGCCCCCTTGAACTTTTCATCCTTTTGCCACATTTCAGGCTTCAAACATAAAGATATAAAATTTAAATTTTTTGTGACGAATCACCAACAAGTGGGACACAATTGTGAAGTGGAACGAAATCTATTGGATTTTTGAAACTTTTTTAACTAAGAAAAAAATGAAAAGTGGGGCGTGCAAAATTATTCGGCCCCCTTGCGTTAATACTTTGTAGAGCCACCTTTTGCTGCGATTACAGCTGCAAGTCGCTTGGGGTATGTCTCTATCAGTTTTGCACATCGAGAGACTGAAATTCTTGCCCATTCTTCCTTGCAAAACAGCTCAAGCTCAGTGAGGTTGGATGGAGAGCGTTTGTGAACAGCAGTTTTCAGCTCTTTCCACAGATTCTCGATTGGATTCAGGTCTGGACTTTGACTTGGCCATTCTAACACCTGGATACGTTTATTTGTGAACCATTCCTTTGTAGATTTTGCTGTATGTTTGGGATCATTGTCTTGTTGGAAGATAAATCTCCGTCCCAGTCTCAGGTCTTTTGCAGACTCCAACAGGTTTTCATCCAGAATGGTCCTGTATTTGGCTGCATCCATCTTCCCCTCAATTTTAACCATCTTCCCTGTCCCTGCTGAAGAAAAGCAGGCCCAAACCATGATGCTGCCACCATGTTTGACAGTGGGGATGGTGTGTTGAGGGTGATAAGCTGTGTTGCTTTTACGCCAAACATATCGTTTTGCATTGTGGCCAAAAAGTTTGATTTTGGTTTCATCGGGCCAGAGCACCTTCTTCCACATGTTTGGTGTGTCTCCCAGGTGGCTTGTGGCAAACTTTAGACGAGACTTTTTATGGATATCTTTGAGAAATGGCTTTCTTCTTGCCACTCTTCCATAAAGGCCAGATTTGTGCAGTGTACGACTGATTGTTGTCCTGTGGACAGACTCTCCCACCTCAGCTGTAGTTCTCTGCAGTTCATCCAGAGTGATCATGGGCCTCTTGGCTGCATCTCTGATCAGTCTTCTCCCTGTCTGAGCTGAAAGTTTAGAGGGACAGCCAGGTCTTGGTAGATTTGCAGTGGTCTGATACTCCTTCCATTTCAAAATGATCGCTTGCACAGTGCTCCTTGGGATGTTTAAAGCTTGGGAAATCTTTTTGTATCCAAATCCGGCTTTAAACTTCTCCACAACAGTATTACGGACCTGCCTGGTGTGTTCCTTGGTCTTCATGATGCTCTCTGCGCTTTCAACAGAACCCTGAGACTATCACAGAGCAGGTGCATTTATACAGAGACTTGATTACACACAGGTGGATTCTATTTATCACCATCAGTCATTTAGGACAACATTGGATCATTAAGAGATCCTCGCTGAACTTCTGGAGTGAGTTTGCTGCACTGAAAGTAAAGGGGCCGAATAATTTTGTACGCACCACTTTTCAGTTTTTTATTTGCTAAAAAAGTTTAAAATATCCAATAGATTTCATTCCACTTCACAATTGTGTCCCACTTGTTGGTGATTCTTCACAAAAAATTTAAATTTTATATCTTTATGTTTGAAGCCTGAAATGTGGCAAAAGGATGAAAAGTTCAAGGGGGCCGAATACTTTCGCAAGGCACTGTACCCTTTTTGTATTTCCCCTCACTTTCTTTCTTGGTGTCAGTGATCACAAAAGACAAACAGAGGGGGCGAAGCTCCCTAGTGGAGACCCACATAAAAACCTAACAAATGGTCCAACCTTTCCCTAATCTATTCAAAGCAAAGCCAATAATTGCCTTTAGATAGACTTTGAGTAAAAACACCCTCTGGTTGATCTATGTACATTGCAGGGATTTTACCAACTTTGTTGTAGATTCCTACCTTCTGCTATTCTGAAGAAATAGCTTTTTGTTTGTCTTTGTCCATGTAGAAAGTGAATGTGAATAGGAGTTATTTCATAATTATTATTCAGCTGCTGCACGTGCAGGGCTCTAATGAGAAAAGTGTCAAGGTCTGCATTCCATTAGATGTGATTTACCTTTGAGAGTATCTCACCAAAAATGACATTTTTGTTGCAGAGGATACCCAAAATCTCAATTGTATCTTGGTGCAGGCTTCTGAGAAAATCAGTGAGCCAATCACACAAGCAGGAAATTATTTATGTGTACAGAACGCCTCAAGGTTGACATACTGCATTTTACAGAAAATTACAGCGCTACAGATTAAAAAGGAAAAGGTAATTTTAACTAGCCCCAATACAGGGCACTTTCACCCCCTTCCTGCCCAGGCCATTTTTCAGCATTCAGCGCTGTCACAATTTGAATGACAATTGCGTGGTCATGCTACACTGTAACCATGTGAAATTTGTATCTTTTTCTTCACACAAATAGAGCTTTCTTTTGGTGGTATTTAATCACTGCTGGAAGCAAGGCGGAAAAAAATATAAAAAAAGTTTGTAAATAAGTAATTTTTTTCCTTTACTGATGAGGCTGCAGGGATGGGCACTGATGAGGCTGCAGGGATGGGCACTGATGAGGTGGTGCTGATGAGGAGGCACTAATATGCCGCACTGATAGGTGGCACTGATGGGTGGCACGGATAGGCGTTACTGATGCGCACTGAAAGCAAGCACTGACTGGCATCACTAATGGGCACTGATTGGTGACACTGGTGAGCACTGATTGCTGACACTTCACTTGTAATCAGAGCACTGATGATCAGTGCCTTGATTACATCTCTTCTTGTCCCCTGCGAGGAGATGCCGCTGATCGGCTCTGTCAGTGTGAGGCGATGAGAGCCAATTACCGCCACTTCCTGTATTTACATGTGACCGGCTGTGATTGGACACAGCCAATCATATGCTTAAAAAGCTGCATCAGCGGACCTTTAGAGAGATCGGGGTTGCGCCATGTCCTAGAAAATTGGTGTGGCTGCGATCACCGCATTGCACGCCCCTGGGGGCGCGTGGGAGCAGCTGTTTGGGCGCACCATTATATGACGTCCACCCAAAATGAGAGCCGTCATTTGATGGTGGGCGGGCGGCAAGTGGTTAAATAACATTACAATAATTACAGAATGACTTGTGTCCTAATTGTATATGTTATATAAAAAATAAAATAAAAAATAAATCCTTTGCCAGTTATTTTTTCCCCACGAAAGTGGAGTTATCCTTTAAAACTTGGGAAAGTCTACAGTAGTATTTTATTTATATATATTTTATTTATTACAGGTATTTATATAGCATTGTCAAATTACACAGTGCTTTACATACAGTACATTGTATATTCATACAGTATCAGTCCCTGCCCTTAAGGAGCTTATAATCTAAGGTCTCTAATTCAGCGTGAATACATATTAGGGCCAGTTTAGACAGGAGCTAATAAACCTACCATCATGTCTTTGGAGTGTGGGAGATAACTAGAATATCCAGAGTAAACCCAAGCAAACACAGGGAGAACATGCAAACACTATGCAGGCAGTGTCATGGTTGGGATTCAAACAGATCCCCTTAGTGCTGCAAGGATTTTTCCAGTACTGCCATTCTCATTTAATTCTTACATTTTAATTTTGCTGTGCCTTGAGTATAAAAATGTCATTACAAAATTAAATAAAAATCTTCTCCCATATACAGAAAAAAAAAAACTGACTGGTGTAGAGTTCCACTAATATTTCCCCTGATCGATGCCTTTCCACCAGTCTATCTCAGGGTGAACTTTATCTGTTTTAACAGCCTGTCCCATGTTGACTCCAGCCTTTACATCAGCTGTATTGGGGTAACTTGAATTGTTCCTAAGGCCTGGTTCACACTGGTCCGACAAACGCTCCGACATTGGGAGCTCATGTCGCATGACGTGTGAAAATCAATGTTTCCCTATGAGAGCCGTCTTAACTGGTCCGACACATGTCGGTCCGACTTTGAAAATGCTCCCTGTACTACTTTGGTCCGACTTTGATCCTACTTCAGCCCATTGAATATCATTGAAGTCGGATCAAAGTAGGATCCTTGTCCTAACCATCTGACATTTGACATCCGACATGGTGATTACAGCAGCAGTAAAAGGAATTTATCTCACCCTGGGATTGTTTTGATTGGTCAAAAGACAAGTCAGAATAGCACAAAGTCGGATCAAAGTAGTATCCTGTTCATGAATGTCGGATGGATGTCGGACCAATGTAGGATCAATGTAGGACTGATGTCGCAGAGCAAAGTAGGATGAAAGTTGTATGACTGTCGTGTCGTACAAGTGTGAACCCAGCCTAAAGCCTGTCCTGCTGGCCTTTCCACCATCCTGTCTAGTGGTCAAGTTGACTGTGGCACATGGTGGAAATGCCAGAGTTTAACTTGGGACACCTGGGTGGAAAGACGAGTCAACTACAGAAAAATGCAGGTGGAAAGACCAAAGAGGCCAGTGGGAAATGCCATTGAAATGTCATAGTAATTACTATCAGTTATTTGCCTTAAATAAAATGGCATTATCAATTTCTTACATTATTTTGTCGTATGGATCAGCTGAATTTTTTTTTTTACAAGCAGATTATATTATCAGAACAATATGTAAGAATAAAATTCACAAATATCGGCGGGGGTGCCGATGCTCGTGACCGGCGGTCGCGATGACCGCCGTCCGCGAGCGATCACGGGCACAAGAGGCAGAATAGGGACGTGTTTGTAAACACACACACACATCCCTGTTCTGTGAGGAAAGACAGATTGTGAGTTCCTAATAGCTAGCAACCACAATCTATTATTTCCTCTAGGTCAGTCCCATCCCCCTACAGTTAGAAACGCACACTAGGGAACACAGTTAACCCCTTGATCGCCCCCTAGTGTTAACCCCTTCCCTGTCAGTGACATTTTTACAGTAATCAGTGCATTTTTATAGCACTGATCGCTGTATAAATGCCAATGGTCCTAAAAATGTGTCAAAAGTGTCCGATATGTCCGCCATAATGTCGCAGTCCCGAAAAAATAAATAAATAATCGCAGATCTCCGGCATTACTAGTAAAAAAAATAAAAATAAATGCTATAAATCTATCCACAATTGTAGACGCTATAACTTTTGCGTAAACCAATCAATATACACTTATTGCGATTTTTATTACCAAAAATGTGTAGAAGAATACATATCGGTGTAAACTGAAAAAAAAAAAAAAAAAAAAAAGAAGAAGGGATATTTATTATAGCAAAAAGTACAAAATATTGCGTTTTTTTTTTTAAATTGACGCTCTTTTTGTTTATAGTGCAAAAAATAAAAATCTCAGAGATGATCAAATACCACCAAAAGAAAGCTCTATTTGTGGGAAAAATAGGATTTTTTGTACTCACCGTAAAATCCTTTTCTCGTTCGTCCATGGACGGACACAGCTCCTTAAATCTTGACAAAGTGGGTTATGTTCCTGTTCATAGGAGAGGACTAGGCAGAACATGTTAATGATCTTAAAACATAACTTTAACAGAGTTGAACAGCCCCGCCCAGGGGGCGGTCCCTCCGTACATAACCCTCCTACCTGCAGCCAGCAGCCTCAGTTCGTAGTAAAGCAGTACAAACTAAAAAAAAAAGGAGGGGTGGGTGCCGTGTCTGTCCATGGATGAACGAGAAAAGGATTTTACGTTGAGTACAAAAAAAAATCCTATTTTCTCTTATCGTCCATGGACGGACACAGCTCCTTAAAGCTTGACAAAGTGTGACGTCCCCAAGCAGTGTCAGAAAAAAAAAACAGGGGTGGGAACAGCAATCAAAAGGAGATTTAACTTCACCCCAAACAAACAGAGCTCCTCACGAAGGAGTTGCAACCTCAAACAACCGCCTGCAAAAACTTGCGGCCAAGGAAGCATCCGAAGATGCACCCACATCAACCTCGTAAAACGTTGGGAAAGTGTGAACAGACGACCAGGTCGCCGTCTCACACACCTTGAAGACAGATGCTAGATGTCGGAAAACCCAGGAGCACCAATTGGCCTGGTTGAATGCGCCGTGACAGGAAAGGGAGGCGCCCGCCCCTAAAGGGCATAGGCCTGGAGGACGATCAGCCTGATCCACCTAGAAAGGTGGTCGATGAGACCGTCAGGCCCTTCTGTGGACAAAATACCGGCAGGAAAGGTGATTCAGAACTCCGAAACGGAGCAGTAGCAGACAGTTACACCCGTAGGGCACGTACCATGTCCAAGGTATGTAGCGCAGCCTCCTGGAATGCGACGGCCGAGGACACAAGGATGGAAGCACAATGTCCTTGTTTAGGTGAAAATCCGAAACCACCATAGGAAGGAATGAAGGTTGCGGGCGAAGCACCGCTTATCCATATGGAGGACCAAGTAAGGCGACTTGCAAGACAAGGCCGCCAATTCAGAAACCCTTCAGACCAAAGTAGTGACAACTAGAAAGGCAACTTTCATGAGAGAGTGGAATCACCCTGATGTTCCCAAAAGGGAGGTTCCTGAAGTACCGAGAGCACTAGAGTCAAGTCCACGTAGGAAGCGGTGGTCCATCGGGGGAACCACGCGTCGGACCCCCTGCACACACGTACTTACTAGTGAGTGAACCACCCGAGGCTGTTGGAAGAAGACAGCCAAGGCTGAAAACTTCCCACTTAATAGTGCTCAAGGCAAGGTTCAAATCCACTCCGCACGGTAAGAACAGTAGGATCCGAGAGACTGGCCATGGGCGCCCGGCCATCTCATCACATGTAGAGATGTAGGCCTACCAAATGCAAATGGTAGATCATCCGAGAAGAAGGTTCCCGGGCCCTCAACATGAAGGGGATCATTGAATCTGCCAGACCATGGACCCTTTCATGGAGCGTGACTCACGTCATCTCATCCAGGCTTCCTCCGCTCGTGGCACTCGTTTGCATCTGTGTTCTGCGTATGGAGAGGGCGTAATGACGTGGCTTGGCTGCAGCCAATCCCAGACGACGTCCGCTAGTGACGAAACGCATAGGTGTGGCTTGCAATACTGACGTCATTACGCCCTCTCCATACGCAGACGCGAACGAGTGCCACCAGCGGAGGAAGCCTGGATGAGACGCCGTGAGTCGCGCTCCATCTTTATCCACTTTCCTACTGTGCACAAAAACCCCCTTCCTGCCCAAGCCATTTTTCAGCTTTCAGTGCTGTCACACTTTGAATGACAATTGCGCGGTCGTGCGACGTAATTTGCGTCCTTTTTTTCCCACAAATAGAGCTTTCTTTTGGTGGTATTTGATCACCTCTGCGGTTTTTATTTTTTGCGCTATAAACAAAAGAAGAGCGTCCAGTTTTGGAAAAAAAACACTTTTTTTACTTTTTGCTATAATAAATACCCATTTTTTTTTCAAATAAAATTTTCCTCACTTTAGGCCGATAGGTATTCTTCTACATATTTTTGGTAAAAAAAAACAAAAACAAAAAAAAACGCAATAAGCGCGTATTGATTGGTTTGCGCAAAAGTTATAGCGTCTACAAAATAGGGGATAGATTTATAGCATTTTTTCATATTGCGGCAGACACATCGGACACTTTTGACACATTTTTGGGACCATTCACATTTATACAGCGATCCCCGCTATAAAAATGCATTGATTACTGTATAATTGTGATTGGCAGGGAAGGGGTTAACCACTAGGGGGCGGGAAGGGGTTAAATATGTTCCCTCAATGTGTTCTTACTGTGGGGGGAGGGGACTGACTGGGGGAGGTGACCGATGGTTGTCCCTATGTACAAGGGACACACCATCGGTCCCCTCTCCCTCACAGGACGTGGATCTCTGCGTTTACACACAGAGATCCACTTTCCTGCTCGTTTCCCAGGCAATCGCGGGTGCCCGGCAGCAATCGCGGCCGCCGGTCACGCGCATTGGGGCCTTGGAACGCGGCGGCGCGCGCGCGTGCCCTAGCTCGTTTTAAAGGGAGGACGTCATATGACATCCTCCCAGAACGAGAGTGTCCTCCGCCCGCCGTCAATTGACAGTGGGCGGGGGACAAGTGGTTAAATATACACCGCTGTCGATTTATCGTGATCTTGCAAGTGCAATATTTTCTACTTTTTAAATAAATACCATACAGTATCACATTATGGAGTTCTCTTTCCTTATGTTTTGAGACACCAACCACCGTCCATATTCCGATCCAGTGATCAGCTGTGGGTCCTTAGGGAGACCTTAAATCCCGGTGCCTGTATAGACCACTGTCATAGTGGTCAACTTGATCTGGTAAGGAGACTGCATTATCAGCTTCTTTGGTGTCTTCACTGGTGGATGGAAATCTTTTTTACACCACTCTGCCACAGAAAAAATCTTTTCCATACTGAGGAAATTTATTTCTAAGACTTAATCGTTTTAGGACTCACTTCCTTCTTTTTTTGTTTTTATTTTCAGTTGTTAGCATGCAACTCATTCATTTGATTTGGGATCCTTATCTGGATGTTCATTTCTCTAAACAAATTTTTTTCACAGGTTATCACCTAGGGATATTATGTTCCATTGTTATTTTGTCATTTTTTGAAGGTTTTTGTTTACACAGGTCATTGTGTTTGAGTCACTTTTTACACATAGATCATTGGTGCCAACAATTTCCTTGTTTATTAAATTTTTCATATCCCGTATGATGATAATGGACCGCCATGCGCTGAGGGACCTCTGCGGCCGTTCCCATTCCTTATGTACGTACTATCAAAGAAAGTAACATAAGGAAAAAAACTTCACAAAGCGGGCAGATTTGTGTGACCCAAGGGAGACAGACTCCCCTGCGGAAGCCCCAGCTGCATTCCCAGCTGGAGATTGTCCCTCACAGCATCAGAAGTGCACTCAGAAGTGCCCTGACAAACATTTCCCAGATAATGGCGGGGGGGGGGGGGGGAGGGGGTGCTTTTTTATCCCCCTTACGCCCGCAATCCGTTTCTACCTTGGCAACAAAAGGTTCCAGGACTATCTATAACGTATCCATGGAAACCGCAGGTGCAGGGACACCATTTGCTGCCTCTGGCAATGTATGGGGAAGAAAGGTCACATACTGACTCCATAAACGCCCACTGACAGCCCTCCGGGACCAAGTGAAACACACATAAAAGTCCACCCTCTATGCTGCACTGCATGGAGAAGCTGTAAGGAGAAGAAACTGCGCTGTTCAGAAGCCAGTGCTAGAGGCCAAACCCACCCCAAAATGGCCGCCAGATGCCTCAGATATAAAAGGGCGCGGACCACAAGAAAATGGCCACCCGCAATACCGACCTGCGCCACAGCGCGGCTACAAGAAAATGTCCGCCAATGGAAGTTTAAATACAGAAAAAAAAAAAAAAAAAAAAAAAAAAATTGCGTCAGCGCCGCAAAAAATGGCGCCCGAGGCCAGGGATGTGGAAGAGAAGGCCTGCAGAGACTTTCCAGGAGACAGACCCCTCTCACAGAAAGCGGACCCTGGCACCCCACGGTCCCCCACAGGGACTCTGAGCCTCCCCACAGGTACACCCCGGTTGCAGCGGGCCCTAGGGCAGGAGGGGAAAGGGCGACAGAGCAGGGAAAGGGAGGACAGGAGAACCCCTAAATCCCGGGAATGCCCAGCTGGTCCATCCTGCCGAGACAGGAGGAACCATACTTACCCATCCTTGCGAGTGAGGCAACAAGCATATGTGGACCCTGAAGCATGTGCTCACCAGCCACCCCTGGAGCCATGGGGTATGTTGTGGTCAGAACCAAGCGCGAAGCAAGGGACTGGCGCGCTCGATGGCCGGAACTGGGAAGACTACAAGGATCTATAAAATCCAGCCTGTCGCTCAGTCGGCAGTTGATAGAAGATATCACAAAAAAAATAAAAATAAAATCTTCAGGACTCTGGGCCCAAAGGGAGCCACATCCTTCTCCTCTGCTAGGCAGAAAAAAAACTGAGGCTGCTGGCTGCAGGTAGGAGGGTTATGTACGGAGGGACCGCCCCCTGGGCAGGGCTGTTCAACTCTGTTAAAGTTACATGTTTTAAGAAAACCAACAGGTTCTGCCTAGTACTCTCCTATGAACAGGAATATAACCCACTTTGTCAAGATTCAAGGAGCGGTGTCCGTCCATGGACGATAAGAGAAAAAAAAACGTCAATTTCATTTGGGTACAGCGTCGCACGACCGCGCAATTTGAGTTGAACTTTCATGATGAAAAATAATGCAATTTTTATACTTTTTAATATTATTTCTCCATTGTTTATTTGGTTATATGATGGATTAGAAATTAAATATGCATTCTGTTTCATCAGCTCGCAAACATTGTTTTGCACACACATTAATTTCCACTGAACTCATGATCTGTTTATATCTTGGGTTGGTCATCATAAAGAGCAGGAAAAGGAGCAACTAATGCTGCCAATCTGAAATTCCTCAGTGACAAACTGCATGAAAAGAATTTGTCCACTTATAAGGTCAAGGTTGTTGAAAGAAAAAATGTTCTATAATGGCAAAGTGTTTTTAGGCGCCTCTGAGTAAATACAAATTTGGGCAAACTGCAAAAGATTTGCCTTTTTGGCAGTGATGATCTGGTGGTATGTTTTCAGCTAAAACATTCCAAAGTTACTATTGATCATATTTAAGGTAAGCCGTCACATTGGCTGTTACTAATCTCAGTGTCACATCTGGTGCTCTTGCCTGCCATTGCCCAGCTACCGGTACTAGTAGAAGGTTTGGTGATGGAAGACTGACCTGCAGGGTACTGCAGAGGTGTTCGCTGCTCCAGAACTAGCACTTTTTCTATGAATTGGGTAAAGATGGGCATTGGCACTAGATGGAAGCTTTGGTTGTGAAAGATAACGGCCATTTTACCAATCAACAAGTGGTAAATTGTCTCCGTAGAACTGTATTAAAACTGTCAATGTAGTTTTACTATAGCTACTGAACAGCTCAGCAGGTGGCTCTGCTTACTAAATCTGTGGTGGTCAGTATTTTCTTCTAAATGTGCGAAGGTCCTGGCAAAGTGTAAACTTGCTATCTCTATAGTTCTCAGTAAGGAAAGATGTACAGAAGAGACTCATGTGATCAGGGTCATATTTAGAAGTCAGGCACACCTGAATAATGATGTGGTTTTGTACATTTTCGATCCCCTGTGTCCTGTGATTATTTTTCCAATGCTAGAACATGCTATTATAGACCTGCTGGCTGCCTGACATGCAGGGCTACTTTACAACTGCACAGACTACCAAACGAGAGAGAGAGAGAAGAGACTATTTTGTGTTCCTAAGCAATAAGGACTCTCGCGACTCTTCTTGATATCCCCTGCTCCTCCTACAATTCTGTTGCTGAAGTCAGCTACATATGCCATAAGACAGAGGTTATTGCAATGTATATGAATGTATTTGTAATGTATAATTTGTGTAAATTGTTAATAAAACTAATAATAAAAAAAAAGGAGATTGAAAACAAGGGGTTAAAGGAGAAGGCCAGACAAAGTTCGTTCTGCACTCCTGTGACTGTCGACTGATGTCACCGAGCCGGTCCACATGCCTGCATTGGCACCCGGCTCAGCCTCTCAGCGAGCCTCTGAGTGCCTGAGCTGGCAGCTCCTGGCTCCTCCACAGCCCAGCGCTCCAGTGAACACTGGAGGGGCAGAGCAGACAGCGGTGACTGGCAGTCACCAGTTCTCTGCCCAGAGAACCGAGCGATCAGCAGCGTTTGATTGCTCAGTTTTCAGCCTTAGAGCCGGCGGGGGACAAATGCAGCATTGGACTGATGCTGCATCCACCTAGGTAAGTATAATTCTAAAATAAACAATAATCCCATATTTTCCTTTTAAGCCAGTGCCTTGAATTAGCAGCAACATTATCATCCTTCCGCGTACGCACCTGTAGTTGACTGTTGGTCTGCTTATCTGATAGACCTGATAAGCAGCCCAACGGCATGCCAAAAGATTTTCAGTTTACATACCATATTACAGGTAACATTCTTGGAGTGTCTTTTATTAAAATAATACTGAACAACAAACCTGTATCTGGCCTAAAAAGCAGTGAATATGTGCAATGTGTAGAGACCCTGAGCAACTAATAAGAAATAATCTTTTACTGCTCTGACTGACTATCTTAAACTAATATATGGTTGAGGGTTATTGCTTACAACGCACTGCCCTTTTACCTTTCTAGATAAACCCATAAAACTAGCAGAATACTTGAAACAATTATACAGATCAGATATTGACCTACATAAAATAGGTCTCACACTTTATTTGTGTAGCATGACAATCCAACATTCTGGCAAGTATTTCTGTTATTTAGTGGTAAACGTGTGAAACTGTAGAAAGGATCCTCTTATTCTGTAATCATACAACAGTTACAAAAATGAAGCAAAGAAAAGGTATAAATAATGGTATGATTTCTCATACAGGAAAATGGACCAACCTTTTATACATTAACTTAAATACCTCAAAAAATTATACTCAAGTGTAGAGACTCTGGAAAACCCTCCATAGAAATGTAGGGGAGTTGGGGTTCTTGCTTGTAGTAAGGACTTCCTACGAATGAGAGGGCTCCTGCTTTTGTAAGTGGACATTAGAGGTGGAGGGTCTAATATCTTTAAGCTGGTCGCATAGGACAATCGCTAACCCTGACCATACACTAGTAGAATTTGGTTTAAAATGTCCTTTTAAGAATGTACACTCATTTTTGTAATATTTAGTGTTACTTGTGTTACTAAAGCAAATTAATATCCGACATTGTCTCCCTGCTTCTCTTCCCGGCCAAGAAGCTATTGTATTGGCCGGTGTTGGGGGCGGGAAGGATGTACGGAGATCCGGAAGATGGCCACCATCATTGGCGCTGCATCCGTCATCTCTGTATCGCTGCCAAGAGCCCGCTTGAGTACCACCCACCGGGGGGGGGGGGGGTCAGGTGGTCTGTTTGCCACCCCACTGGTTACAGGCTAATCTATCAATCAGGGGTAAAATAGCAGAATTGGCATGTCACTTGTTTTTATCCCATAAGTATAAGGCTGTTAGATTTGGTTGGGCATATGCACAAGTCAATTTGCAGAAGATTTGTCAAAATAAACAGTCCCATATATGGGAATGTAGTAGAGCCTATCCTTCCCTCGGAAGCTCAGAGAGGCCACAAACAATGAGGCAGAGGCAACTAGGTAAATGATCTGCATCCAGGGGAGAGACCCTCCACAGTCAGTACTGGCATGCAGGCAGCCAGTTAGGAGCCTAATAGTACACAGCTTGTCTAGAAGACCCAGCTACAGAAGGGAGACCCTCACTTGCACAGAAAAATGTGCTACCGCTCAGGAGATGAATGGGGGGGTACAATTAATTCTAATGATACCCCCTCGCACTGGAACCACAACTGCACTTGCGCTTTCCGTGTGGGCGGTTTCCCTGTGTATTACAGAAACCAATTAAAATTAATGGGCTGCCTTGCTTGTACAAAACACGGCTTGAAGAGCCATACAAGTGTGGAGGGGGAGATCTTTGCCAGCGATCTGTTCTCCAGCTGCCCCACCAACAGGCATGATGGCAGCAGCAGGGCTGTGAAAGCTACTGGAGGCAGGATTCTGCTTTGTTCTCCCTCCAATAGCAGCCTACTATGAGTAGAAGAGAGCAGGAAGTGGGCGCCCGCTGAGAAAAGACCTCTCCCCACTAGGGGGGCAAAGGCACACTCCCCATCTTCTTGTCTCCCCTTGTCAGTTAACATATCACATGACCAGAGAGGGAAAGGAGAAGATTGTCTTCATTCCTGGGCAGGTGCCAAATTGAAAAGGGAGTCTGACTATAAAAGTGTGTGTGTGTGTGTGTGTGTGTGTGTGTGTGTGGGCAACTCCCCATCAAAGCACCAAAGAGTCTCATGGCCCCCCTTCCTCCCTCAGAGCCTTGCAGGTCATTTCCCTCTGCTAGAACCACACAGGGTACACCAACAACTTCTGTTAGCGCTATTCTCTCCCTCCTAACAGGGACATTTGATCAATTTTGCAGTGAGGCAGAGCAAGGAATTCCCGCATGATAGTCATAAAGACATTCCATGGTGCTAGAAGTAACCAGTGGATGGTTCACCCAACCATCAGCATCTGATCTTAGTTAAAGGAACCCTGCAGAGCTCCCTCTACCCTCAGCCTATAAGCGCCCCTCTATCATCCCACTGACAGACTGCAGATGAGTCTACCATGAACTGATATCACCTGTAGGGTTTCCTTTGATTGACACCACTGACATAGTGGCATTTTTTTTCACTTCAAGTGACAATGCCAAAACGGGCATTTTTCTTCTGATGACACCACTGAGACAAGGGCATTTTTTTCTTCCATTGACACATCAATGCACAGACATTTTTCCTTCTAGTGCACCATAACACAGGGATGCCCCCTTTTTTTTCCCCCCCTTTACAGTGACACCATTTACACAAGGCGCATTTTTCCTTCCAGTGACACCACCAACACAGGGGCTTTATTTACTTTCAATGACACCACCTATATAGAGTCACCTTTCAGTGACATCGTCTGTACAAAGACATTGTTTTCTTCCAGTGACACCACCAACACATGGGCTTTATCAACTTCCAGCAACACCACCAACACTGGGGCATTTTTTCCTTCCAGTGACACCCCCAGTACAGGGCCACTGGTTTCTTCCAGTGACACCCCCAGTACAGGGGCATTGTTTTTTTTTCCAGTGACACCATCCAACAAAGGGGCATTATTTCTTCCAGTGACACCGGACAGACATTTTCTTTATTCCAGTGACAACACAGATGCACAAACAATTTTTAACTCCAGTGACACCACCAACACAAAGACAAGTTGTCCTCACACCGATGCCAGGTAATTTCTTCCTTCACCACCGTTAGGGTCCTTTCACACTTGTGGGTGTCTACTGCCTCCCCTTAGAGGAGGTGGTCAGGAGGCAATATTGCTGCCGCTGATGATTTTTTTTTTTTTTGCTGAACTGCAGGAAAACGTGGCTCACAGCTGTGGCATGGCCCCTTTCACATACACGGAAGAGGCAGTACCACACAGTACTCAAATGTGGCATGTAGTGTTGACATTGCTAGACTGTGATGCAAAGCATTGGGGTCATGGAAATGTATATCCATTCCAGCAGCACCATATCTGCATGTAGGTGGGCGGTTGAGGGGTAGCAAAATAAAAAAAAGTGAATCAGCTGCCTGTTTTTACTGCCCGCATGGCTATTTAACACTTCAATTTGCTGCAGTGGGCCACAACCATTGCGGCAGCCACTACATCCAGTTCAGCAAGGTGCCACCAATAACCCGACCCCCTGCACAAATGAAGAGTTCCAGAATCGCTGCACTCCTTAGAAGCCTTTATTAAACATCATAAAAACATCAGACACCGTTGTGATCCCCCCCTTGCTCCTCCAGAAAGGAGCTATCTGGCATCTTTGCCCTGGGAACCGAATAACCTTGCCCTGGCATTTCCGACAACAAATGTGAGCTGTCGGATTTTCTGATCGTGTGTACACAAGTCCGTTGGAAAAAACTCCAAAGTACAAACACGCATGCTCTTAAGCAATGCTAACCATAACACAACATTAGCAGAAGTTGCCCAAAGGGTGGCGCTAAAGAGCTGAAAAACAATGTAGTTTTGTGTTTGTTGGCCAACAATTCTTTGTCATTTGTATGCAATACAAGTTCCTGGCCAACACCCTTCAGACAAAATTCCGAGGCTTTGTCCACGGAAAATCCGATCGTTTGTACGAGGCTTTACAGTGGATCTACATGTGAATGTAAACACTTCCCATAGGGCTCAAAAAAATAAACATCACACACCATCAATCGATCCTGTACATTTTTATGAACTATAACCGAAGACTTGGATTGATCGTAAGTTTTATCATCTGCGGGCGTGCCATTTTTGTCTCGCTTCAAAGATATCTGGATTCAATTGCTTTGTCAAATCAGAAAGCGATCGTTCAGTTTTATAGCCACCATTAGGTACCATTCACCGATCAGCCATAACTTTACAGCCACCCACCTAATATTGTGTGGGTCCCACCAGGAAAATTAAATACCTACCTTCCATAGTTCTCCTCTCCTGGTACCCACCCATATACTGCACACATGGCCACCCATGCCGTGCGCAGTACATTGCTGGCCCTGTTGCTAGTTAGTGACTGCCACATACATACTGCCATGGGTGGGCACCAGGAAAGGTAAGTGTCCCATGTTCTGGTATGTATGTTGCAATCATTGTGAAATCTGTCCCTGGGGCTGTCTGCAGGAATGGTTTGCAGCAGGTGTGTCTCCTGAGAGCGAGGTAGGCGGTGTCAGGCGCGTCTCCTGAGAGCGAGGTAGGCGGTGTCAGGCGCGTCTCCTGAGAGCGAGGTAGGCGGTGTCAGGCGCGTCTCCTGAGAGCGAGGTAGGTGGTGTCAGGCGCGTCTCCTGAGAGCGAGGTAGGTGGTGTCAGGCGCGTCTCCTGAGAGCGAGGTAGGTGGTGTCAGGCGCGTCTCCTGAGAGCGAGGTAGGTGGTGTCAGGCGCGTCTCCTAAAAGCGAGGTAGGTGGTGTCAGGCGCGTCTCCTGAGAGCGAGGTAGGTGGTGTCAGGCGCGTCTCCTGAGAGCGAGGTAGGTGGTGTCAGGCGCGTCTCCTGAGAGCGAGGTAGGTGGTGTCAGGCGCGTCTCCTGAGAGCGAGGTAGGTGGTGTCAGGCGCGTCTCCTGAGAGCGAGGTAGGTGGTGTCAGGCGCGCCTCCTGAGAGCGAGGTAGGTGGTGTCAGGCGCGCCTCCTGAGAGCGAGGTAGGTGGTGTCAGGCGCGCCTCCTGAGAGCGAGGTAGGTGGTGTCAGGCGCGCCTCCTGAGAGCGAGGTAGGTGGTGTCAGGCGCGCCTCCTGAGAGCGAGGTAGGTGGTGTCAGGCGCGCCTCCTGAGAGCGAGGTAGGTGGTGTCAGGCGCGCCTCCTGAGAGCGAGGTAGGTGGTGTCAGGCGCGCCTCCTGAGAGCGAGGTAGGTGGTGTCAGGCGCGTCTCCTGAGAGCGAGGTAGGTGGTGTCAGGCGCGTCTCCTGAGAGCGAGGTAGGTGGTGTCAGGCGCGTCTCCTGAGAGCGAGGTAGGTGGTGTCAGGCGCGTCTCCTGAGAGCGAGGTAGGTGGTGTCAGGCGCGTCTCCTGAGAGCGAGGTAGGTGGTGTCAGGCGCGTCTCCTGAGAGCGAGGTAGGTGGTGTCAGGCGCGTCTCCTGAGAGCGAGGTAGGTGGTGTCAGGCGCGTCTCCTGAGAGCGAGGTAGGTGGTGTCAGGCGCGTCTCCTGAGAGCGAGGTAGGTGGTGTCAGGCGCGTCTCCTGAGAGCGAGGTAGGTGGTGTCAGGCGCGTCTCCTGAGAGCGAGGTAGGTGGTGTCAGGCGCGTCTCCTGAGAGCGAGGTAGGTGGTGTCAGGCGCGTCTCCTGAGAGCGAGGTAGGTGGTGTCAGGCGCGTCTCCTGAGAGCGAGGTAGGTGGTGTCAGGCGCGTCTCCTGAGAGCGAGGTAGGTGGTGTCAGGCGCGTCTCCTGAGAGCGAGGTAGGTGGTGTCAGGCGCGTCTCCTGAGAGCGAGGTAGGTGGTGTCAGGCGCGTCTCCTGAGAGCGAGGTAGGTGGTGTCAGGCGCGTCTCCTGAGAGCGAGGTAGGTGGTGTCAGGCGCGTCTCCTGAGAGCGAGGTAGGTGGTGTCAGGCGCGTCTCCTGAGAGCGAGGTAGGTGGTGTCAGGCGCGTCTCCTGAGAGCGAGGTAGGTGGTGTCAGGCGCGTCTCCTGAGAGCGAGGTAGGTGGTGTCAGGCGCGTCTCCTGAGAGCGAGGTAGGTGGTGTCAGGCGCGTCTCCTGAGAGCGAGGTAGGTGGTGTCAGGCGCGTCTCCTGAGAGCGAGGTAGGTGGTGTCAGGCGCGTCTCCTGAGAGCGAGGTAGGTGGTGTCAGGCGCGTCTCCTGAGAGCGAGGTAGGTGGTGTCAGGCGCGTCTCCTGAGAGCGAGGTAGGTGGTGTCAGGCGCGTCTCCTGAGAGCGAGGTAGGTGGTGTCAGGCGCGTCTCCTGAGAGCGAGGTAGGTGGTGTCAGGCGCGTCTCCTGAGAGCGAGGTAGGTGGTGTCAGGCGCGTCTCCTGAGAGCGAGGTAGGTGGTGTCAGGCGCGTCTCCTGAGAGCGAGGTAGGTGGTGTCAGGCGCGTCTCCTGAGAGCGAGGTAGGTGGTGTCAGGCGCGTCTCCTGAGAGCGAGGTAGGTGGTGTCAGGCGCGTCTCCTGAGAGCGAGGTAGGTGGTGTCAGGCGCGTCTCCTGAGAGCGAGGTAGGTGGTGTCAGGCGCGTCTCCTGAGAGCGAGGTAGGTGGTGTCAGGCGCGTCTCCTGAGAGCGAGGTAGGTGGTGTCAGGCGCGTCTCCTGAGAGCGAGGTAGGTGGTGTCAGGCGCGTCTCCTGAGAGCGAGGTAGGTGGTGTCAGGCGCGTCTCCTGAGAGCGAGGTAGGTGGTGTCAGGCGCGTCTCCTGTGAGCGAGGTAGGTGGTGTCAGGCGCGTCTCCTGAGAGCGAGGTAGGTGGTGTCAGGCGCGTCTCCTGAGAGCGAGGTAGGTGGTGTCAGGCGCGTCTCCTGAGAGCGAGGTAGGTGGTGTCAGGCGCGTCTCCTGAGAGCGAGGTAGGTGGTGTCAGGCGCGTCTCCTGAGAGCGAGGTAGGTGGTGTCAGGCGCGTCTCCTGAGAGCGAGGTAGGTGGTGTCAGGCGCGTCTCCTGAGAGCGAGGTAGGTGGTGTCAGGCGCGTCTCCTGAGAGCGAGGTAGGTGGTGTCAGGCGCGTCTCCTGAGAGCGAGGTAGGTGGTGTCAGGCGCGTCTCCTGAGAGCGAGGTAGGTGGTGTCAGGCGCGTCTCCTGAGAGCGAGGTAGGTGGTGTCAGGCGCGTCTCCTGAGAGCGAGGTAGGTGGTGTCAGGCGCGTCTCCTGAGAGCGAGGTAGGTGGTGTCAGGCGCGTCTCCTGAGAGCGAGGTAGGTGGTGTCAGGCGCGTCTCCTGTAAGTGAGGTAGGTGGTGTCAGGTGCGTCTCCTGAGAGTGAGGTAGGTGGTGTCAGGCGCGTCTCCTGAGAGCGAGGTAGGTGGTGTCAGGTGTGTATCCTGAGAGTGAGGTAGGTGGTGTCAGGCGCGTCTCCTGTAAGTGAGGTAGGTGGTGTCAGGTGCGTCTCCTGAGAGTGAGGTAGGTGGTGTCAGGCGTGTCTCCTGTAAGTGAGGTAGGTGGTGTCAGGTGCGTCTCCTGAGAGTGAGGTAGGTGGTGTCAGGCGTGTCTCCTGTGAGTGAGGTAGGTGGTGTCAGGTATGTGGCCGCCTTTGTCTATAGTAATGGCAGCATTGCTCTTTCGTGTCACAGTAGACAACGCGCACCCGGCATGACCCCACCACACCGGTTCAAGCCACCCCAGTGACCTCTTACACCGCTCGGTGGTCTTCTGAATCCCATTAACATGTGTGAATCATGTCTAGATTTATCCTGCAACCGACTTAACACACCACCAATCAGAGTGCAGTTGTGGGAACTAAAACACGCAGTGAGCCAATCACGCTTCTTCACCTTCCAGGGGGTGTGAACATACTGAGCCTATAAGATATCTTTGATTCCACTGAGTGGGCGGCCCTTAGCTCGGCATTTCAGCCAATCAGAGCCCTTACGTGAGACGTCACTTGTTGATTGACAGCCCCTTGCCAGACACAAGCAAGGCTTTGGACACGAAGTGGGCGGTCCCCCGAATCCCACAGTGACGGATGTTTCGCATGTCCAATAGACGACGTCTCTTTTGTTAGCACGCCTTTCTTCCGCAGGCTAGGGACCAATGAGGTGAGAGAGTGGGCTGGCGTGTAAGTACCGTCGGGGTATCAGGGGAAAGAGAAAGAACAGAGAGAGGCTGAGAGTGTGGGAGAGAGAATCGGGACGGAACGGGAACGGACTGCGGGTACACTCGGATGGAAAGACCGTTATCTGCGCTGAGCGGGGATCTGTATTGGGCGGAGCGAAGCGCTGTGATCCGGGGAGATCCGGCCCGGTGAGTACATGGACCCGGGGGAAGGGAAGGAGGGAGGGGGGAGCAGACATGAGCTACAGGCCCTCCAACACGTGAGGAACTACAAGTCCCAGCATGCCCCGTGACACGGATCACTATGATGTATGGGGGGGAGCAACATGCAGCGCTCACCACAGCCAGCCTGTGCCCAGGAGTGGTGTGTGTGTACAGGGACGATATACATCGAAGTGTGTGTGCTGAGATCAGATCGCATGGATCAGAGACACAGGCAGGCTGGGGTGGTAATCGCATTGTGACATCGTCCTAGACTGACCATACACTGTACGATCTGATTGTACAATGCATACTACATCTGACATAAACCATTGGATAGTGATTGGGTGGATTAAGTCAGTCATATCTATAGATTGGATGTAAATTGTACAATCAGATTGTTTAGTGTATGGCCAGTCTGTGTCTGTACGCGGATCGTGGATTCTACGTCCAGCTGTCGTCTCATGGGTCAGACTGATCGGTATCCAGCGCTCCCCATAGACACTGCAATCTTTGTACAACCTCTGTTAGGACTCCATCACATGGGCATCCATCGGGATGGCGCTGTACATGTAGCGCGGTGCTCTGCTCTATGACAAAGGCTGAGATTAGATGTACGCGGAAGAGG
The DNA here is from genome assembly GCA_029206835.1 of Rana muscosa. Taxonomy (NCBI): domain Eukaryota; kingdom Metazoa; phylum Chordata; class Amphibia; order Anura; family Ranidae; genus Rana; species Rana muscosa. Next base: position 205,657,794 of record CM055116.1, on the reverse strand, counting down.
GGTGATAAAAAATGCACGGTTGATTTGCGTTATTACCGCCCTCCTAGGTGGCAGTAGACGGGTGTTTATATGCCGTGCTCACGCTGCGTCTGCCAACGTCGCAATCCATTAAAACGAACAAAAAGCGCCACAAACACCCCACAACTGTGTGCGATGCATGTTGTGGCACGTTTGTCTGCTAAAATGGCATTAAAACAGGTGTCTCATCACCTCCTTACCACCTATCAGTTGCCCCCTGAAAAGCCATCCAAAAGCAGATTGCTCTTTAGAGGAGCAGTTTGGATGCATCTGTCCTAAACGGCATCTTGCACATTGTTGTGGACTACGCTGCAGCCGTGTACAATGCCTGGTCAGCATTTTGAGGGTTAAAACCGATAAATAGGCGACATGTCATTTCCTCACCGCCTGTCAAACATCCGTCAATCGCAAATGGCTTTTCAGAAGGGTGGCAGTGATAGTTGCTTGTGAGAATGAGCCCCTCAGGTCATTATATACCTTCCGATCTCTGGACAAGTTAGAAGGTCCAAAACTGTGTAATAGGAGGACCTACCATAGGCACAGGGTGTGCCAGATGTGCCTGGGTATACCCTAATCTGGGGCTCATCAACCACAATCTGACCATCAATCATGGGCAGGTGACGGGTAGACCGCAAATCTTCCTTGCCAACTCCCAGAAGAAAAAGAAGAAAAACGTCTGACTCCGTCCTGTGCCCACCTGTCCCCGTCCTGTGCCTGTCCTGTCCCCGTCCTGTGCCCTTCTGTCCCCGTCCTGTGCCCTCCTGTCCTGTGCCCTCCTGACCTGTCCCCGTCCTGTACCCTCCTGACCTGTCCCCGTCCTGTGCCCTTCTGTCCCCGTCCTGTGCCCTCCTGTCCTGTGCCCTCCTGACCTGTCCCCGTCCTGTGCCCTCCTGACCTGTCCCCGTCCTGTGCCCTCCTGACCTGTCCCCGTCCTGTGCCCTCCTGACCTGTCCCCGTCCTGTGCCCTCCTGACCTGTCCCCGTCCTGTGCCTGTCCTGTCCCCGTCCTGTGCCCTTCTGTCCCCGTCCTGTGCCCTCCTGTCCTGTGCCCTCCTGTCCTGTGCCCTCCTGACCTGTACCCTCCTGACCTGTCCCCGTCCTGTGCCCTTCTGTCCCCGTCCTGTGCCCTCCTGTCCTGTGCCCTCCTGACCTGTCCCCGTCCTGTACCCTCCTGACCTGTCCCCGTCCTGTGCCCTCCTGTCCTGACTCCGTCCTGTGCCCTCCTATGGAACCTACCTACACTATTTAATCCGGCAGACCCTGGTACTACAGAGTTGTTAGTAGATCTAATGGTGGCCATACACACTTCGATAAATGATCGATTTTTTTCTTTTCCGGTTGATCTCTCCCGCTGGGGATAACCAATCTATAGCCACCAAGCCATCTGATCTGTATGCCACACACGAGGAAGTGGATTTCAGATGATAGTTGGATAAGATTGTATGTTTTTTCAATCACATCTCAGCTTTCACCATGCAATCTCATAATCTGACCAACACGATCGGAACACGATCAGATTCAGTGCAGCTGAGTGATTGTATGAATTTGATAATTATGTTTTGGTCACAGCTGTCTGGTCCCCAAGAGCTTACATCTACTGCCATGCCGGGTGCAGCAGATAAACCCGCCAGGCGTGTGCCTTTTGTGTACTTATGGAACAATAAATCTCTATATTCCGGGTTTGAAGCGATCGGCTACACCAGAATGACCTGTGTGTGGGTTCTGTATGATACAGATGTAAACATTGTCCCCCTGCATTGATCATAATCACCGCAGTATGACTGCCATGTTTCCATACATGTATTTGTTTCCCAGGAAATCTGATCTGTAGTGTTCGTTTTATGGAAAATGATTATTTGTGAGTGGCAGTGACATCAGATCACGGGGATGTACGGAGTTGTCATAGTGGTGAGAATTGGAGTGGGGTGTCAGGGGATGGATGTAAACATTGATTGGACAGATCTTGGTTGTATCCGCTCCTGACTGTTCTATCGGCACCATGTCTGATGCGTTTTAACACCCTTTCCATAGAATGTTCTTGGTGACTTCTCTATGATATAGATTGCCAGGTCTTTCCTTAACCCCCATTAATTGCTCAGGCTTGGGGACAGCATGCAGAATATGATGATACACATGTCTAGGTAATCTGTATACACAGTTATACACCTCCAGCATGTTTTTGGAGTGTGGAAGTGGAGATCAGCCCGGCCATCTCCCAACCTCCACTTTGCCCTGGTTTTTTAGTCCAGTACTCTGCAGGCCATTACATTACACATGTAAACAAAGGGGCGGGTGTTGGTGTCATCAGTGCCCTTACATGGACAAATGTCATTGGCTAAATATAGGCATGTATCCATATAAGGCACTGTTGTCACCAGCATCCCGCCCCTTTGTTTACATGTGCGGGGTGGGGAATGACCCGACTTGCAGCAGATTGGACCTAAAAAAAGAAAGCAAAGTGGAAGTGTGGATAGAGATGAGTTTGGAGGATGCCCAAGCTCATCTCTGTAAGCAAACCCACGTGAACAACATGCAAACTCCATGCAAACAGTGTCCTGGCTAGGATTTGAACCTGAGACCTCAAGTACTGCAAGGCATAAGTACTAACCACTAAGCCACTAAGGCTCACAGCACTACAGACAGTCTGAGAGCTATGCAGTGTATTTGAATAGGATCATTGACTTTGCATTTGCTACGATGTTTCTGAAATGCTTCCGGTTTTTGGAATTGTCACGTGATGTTTGCGCAGCCATTTTATAAATTTTATTTTCAGAAAAAAATTCACTTTAATAAATTGTAGCGCATATAAAGAAAATATAATGCCCAATTTTTGATAAAATCTAAAAAAACTATAGTATGCAGAGTAAATCGATACCTAACAACATGTCACACTTTTAAAATTTGTGCACGCCCGTGAAATGGCGACGGCATCCCTTGTGATGGCATGGGCAGTGACGGGTACTCTGGAGATCTCTTACTGAGAGATCTGGGTTCTACTAGACCCCAGATCTCTCTGCCCTCAAATGCATCTGTTCAAACCGATATCGGTTTGATCAGATGCTTTACAAGCTGGTAACGGCTTGTAATCATCAAATCAAAACCGCAAGTGATGAAATCCTTGTCACTTCCAGTTTTTTCACATCGCAGAGGAGAGGCTGGTATGGCTGTGCATTCATCCCCTCTCAGTTAAAGTGGTTGTAAACCCTGTACAACCACTTTTTCCTACAGGTAAGCCTATAATAAGGCTTTCCTTTAGGTACTGGAAATATCTCCTAAACCTCTACGGTTTAGGAGTTATTCACCATATACACCGTTGCCGACATAATCGGTGCGTGCGCACTGAAAAAGGGCATGATCCGTGCCGTTTCTATAGTGCTTGTGCTGTGACTGTCGGCTCCCGCGTGTGAAGTCGCGCGACTCTGGCCAAAAGCAGAGCCCACAGCCCCAGAAGCAAGAGGGGTTGAAGATGGATGCAATTGCACAACAGGGACATCGCTGACATTGTGGGCTTCTTCTGCAGGTAAGTGGCACATAATGGGCTAGTAAGCGATGCATACTAGCCCATTATGCTTTTACTTTGCAGGGAACAAAGAGGAAGTAAAACCCATCAGGGTTTACTTCCTCTTTAACCAGGGCACCAAGCGGCAACGGTCCTGGGCTCCCTGATCACAGAGGGAAGCCTGGTAAAGGAGACGGGGGGGGGGGGGGGGGGGATTGCGGCTTTAGAGCCGCTTGGATCACTTCAACATTAACCCCCTTTAAAATCGGGCAGTTTCACCCCCTTCCTGACCCTGCCAGTTTTCAGTGCTGTCACACTTTGAATGACAATTGTGCGGTTATGCAACACTGTATCCAAATGAATTTACCATTTATTTTTTGACAGATGTAGCTTTCTTTCGGTGATATTTCATCACCACTGTTTATATATTGTGACAGCAGGAAGGTAAAGTCACCTGGTTGCATCCAGGGGGGTAGATATATTTCGCCCAGATTCAGGCTTTACGCCGACTTATACAACTAGGTGGAGAGTTGTATAAGGCTAGTGGGCTCATGGATGACTCATACCTCTAGGGAGAGGGCTGGGCGTCGTGCAGACAGGGAGTTGATGAGACCAGCTGAAGCTTGTCAGCTCATTTAGGCCTCTATAAGAACTCCCAGATTCATTAGGTGTTAGCTCATGCCTGGAACCAGACCTGTGTGGACTGTCTAGGGAGAGTGAACCCCTGTGCGGTGAGAAAAAGCCTGTGTGGCTATTTGCTTGGACATCTAAAACCAGGGACTTAGGGACTAGGACAGCACTAGGCTGATCCCAGTTGTTAGTTAGGAAACCTGTATGTTTAGTCAGAGGTCAACTTGACCAGGATTTATTTTGGTTATGTTTCTTTTGCTTTGCTGTGTTTTGTCACTGTAAATAGAAAATAAACCGCACCTTTTTGATTTTGAAAACCACAACCTCCGTTTGCTGGGCCTGTTTTGTGTGGGGAGCCCATCCCGGGGGCCACACACCCCCGCTGCCGAGTTAACCCCCTCACAGTTGGTGGAGAACCAGTGGCAGTTTTTTTTAAGCCAGCATGGAGGAGATACTGAAACAGCTGGCTCTAGCAAATGCCAATCAACAGCAGACAAATGCAGGTTTGCAAAGGAGCCTTGCAGCCCAGCAGCAAGCTCATCAACAAGCCCAGCAGCAATCTGAGGCCCGCTTCATAGACCTGTTACAGAAGCAAGAGCAGAGACTACAACAAATGGAAGCAGTAATGCAGCAACGTCCGCAGACCAGTGAGGAAAGCCGTCCCACTAATACCGCGTCCTTTGGGGTGAGTCGTTTATTGACAAAAATGACTGGAGAGGATGATCCAGAGGTATTTTTGACCACATTTGAAAGGACTGCTGAAAGAGAAAAGTGGCCTGAGGAGCAGTGGGCTGGACTGGTGGCTCCTCTGTTAACTGGTGAATCGCAGAAGGCTTACTATGACCTAGAGCCTGACCAAGCAAAAGACTATGTGATGCTAAAAGCTGAAATATTGGCAAGGCTGGGTGTCACCCAGGCTGTGCGGGCTCAGCGTGTGCATAACTGGACTTTCCAGCTTGGAAAACCCCCCAGGTCTCAAATGTATGATCTCATTCACCTGAGCAGAAAGTGGCTACAGCCAGAGACTTTGTCCGCACCAAAGATTGTGGAACGTGTTGTAATGGATCGGTTTTTGAGAGCTCTTCCTACTGCCATCCAAAAATGGGTAAGCCATGGAGACCCAGAGACGGCCGATGGTCTTGTGGATCATGTGGAGAAATACTTGGCTACAGAGAACCTGACGGCCTCTTCCAGAGACACTCGGACTTTCCACCCTAAGACCAGACCATCCCCAGGGGCGGATAAGAGGATTCCAAGGGGTAAGGGTGGAGAGAGTGAGAGGGTGGGAGCTCTACCCCAAGTTTGGCGAGAACAGCCTGGGAAATCAGCGGCTCAAGAGGCGGCAAGAAGGATCGTTTGCTACCGCTGCCGGCAAGCGGGACATATTGCAGCCAATTGCCCGGTTGTGGAGGAACCCATGCAGTGTGACTTTCTGACGGGCAGACGTCAGTCGCTGTGTGCGACAGTCGCATGCACTGCCATTCGAGGAACTGAGAAACATTTATGCAAAATGTGTGTTAATGGTAGAAATGTTGTGGTATTGCTGGATTCAGGTAGCCTTGTGACCCTGATAAAGGCTGAGTTAGTTAAAACAGAGGTCTCTGGGAATAGCAAGGTAGCTGTTATTTGTGTGCATGGGGACACCCGAGAGTATCCAGTGACTACAGTGTGTTTCGAGACCCCCAAAGGTACCCTCTCTCATCCAGTGGGCTTAGTATCTCAGTTACCGCATGACGCCATTGTGGGAAGGGATTTTCCGAAGTTCTGGGAACTGTGGGATGATCCTGAGCCCCTCACTGGTGCCCCTATGTACCAGGAATGTGATAGCCAGAACTCCCCTGAGAGTGGTGAGGACTCTCCGGAATTTCCCTTATCAGTATTGGCAGGGGAGACTCAAGAAACTGGAGAGGAGCCCACCTCCTCAGACGAAAACCTACCGTCTGTGGAGTTTTCTGATCTTGAGGTTCACAGGGAAAACTTTGCCACAGAACAGTTGAAAGACCCCGCCCTAATAAAGGCACGGGAAAACGTAGTGAAAATAGATGGCGAGTTAGTGAACCCAGATAATACCTGCACTTACCCATACTTCAGCGTAGAGAAGGACCTACTGTATCGGGTGGCAAAAAGGGCAGAAGAAACCGTTGAGCAGCTTGTGGTGCCCAAACCTTACAGGAAGTTGGTGTTGGAGTTGGCCCATGGGCACATTCTTGGAGGTCATCTGGGGACAGAGAAAACCCGAGAGAGGGTATTACAGAGATTCTATTGGCCGGGGGTGATGGACGTAGAAAATTATTGTTCCTCCTGCCCTGTGTGTCAGAGGTTGGCCCCGATGCCACATTTCCGTAGCCCGCTGGTCCCTCTACCCATCATTGAGGTCCCGTTTGAGAGGATCGCCATGGATTTGGTAGGTCCTATAATCAAGTCCGCTAGGGGGCACCAGTACATATTAGTTATAATGGACTATGCCACCCGTTATCCAGAAGCGATCCCTCTCCGAAATACCTCGGCCAAAACCATAGCCAAAGAGCTATCTCTTGTTTTTAGCCGGGTGGGTATTTGTAAAGAACTGCTTACGGACCAAGGTACACCCTTTATGTCCCGGGTTATGAAAGAGCTGTGTAAATTGTTCAATGTGACGCAATTGCGTACGTCTGTGTATCACCCCCAAACCGATGGGCTGGTTGAAAGATTCAACAAAACCCTAAAACAAATGTTGAAGAAAGTGGTGGATAGAGATGGAAAGGATTGGGACTGTTTACTTCCTTATTTGATGTTTGCTATTAGGGAGGTGCCCCAATCCTCTACGGGATTCTCCCCCTTTGAGTTACTGTATGGGAGACACCCAAGAGGGCTGTTGGATATTGCCAAGGAAACTTGGGAAAGTGAGAGTTCTCCCCACAGGAGTGTGATTGAGCATGTCGCCCTGATGCAAGATCGAATTGCACAGGTAATGCCCATCGTGAAGGAACATTTGGCCCAAGCGCAGTTGGCACAGCAGAGAGTGTACAACCGTGGAGCCAAGACCCGTACCTTTTCCCCGGGGGATAGGATATTGGTACTTGTCCCTACGGTTGAAAGTAAATTCCTTGCCAAATGGCAAGGCCCCTACGAGATAATGGAAAAAGTGAGCGAAGTGAATTACAAGGTCAGACAACCAGGAAGGCGAAAGCCCGAACAGATCTATCACGTTAATCTGTTGAAAGCCTGGAGGGATAGAGAGTCCCTAGTCGCAGACACTTGGTCACCAGCTCAAACTGGTTGCGTGATTCCTGAGGTTGGAATAGCAGCCACCTTGTCACAACCCCAACAACAGGAGGTTAAGGAGTTTGTGCTTCGCAACAAGGAGGTATTCTCTGAGCTGCCGGGACAAACATCTGGGGTAGAGCATGACATCATTACCCCGCCCGGTGAAAGGGTGAAGTTAAAACCCTATCGGATCCCAGAGGCTCGACGGGAGGCAATACGGGAGGAAGTACAGAAAATGCTGAACTTAGGGGTGATAGAGGAGTCCCAAAGTGATTGGTCTAGTCCCATCGTGTTGGTGCCTAAACCGGATGGGAGCTGGCGATTTTGTAACGATTTTCGTCAGTTGAACAAAGTTACAAAATTTGACACCTACCCCATGCCACGTATAGATGAGTTGATCGACCGGCTGGGAACAGCCCGATACATGACGACTCTTGACCTCACAAAAGGGTATTGGCAAATCCCCCTGGCCAAGTCGGCCAAAGAGAAAACCGCATTTGTAACCCCAGACGGGGCGTTCCAATATAAAAGAATGCCGTTCGGGTTACAGAATGCGCCGGCCACATTCCAGCGGAAAATGGACCAGATGCTGAGGCCCCATCGGAAGTATGCTGCGGCTTACCTGGATGACGTAATTGTCCATAGCACAGATTGGGCCTCACATCTGCCAAAAGTGCAAGCAGTCCTGGACTCTGTTCGGGAAGCGGGGTTTACGGCTAACCCCAAGAAGTGTACCATTGGGCAGGAGGAGGCCAAATATCTTGGGTACACCATTGGGAGGGGAGTAATAAAACCCCAACTCAACAAAGTCGAGGCCATCCAGAGTTGGCCACGTCCCAACAGCAAGAAGCAGGTACGAGCCTTTCTGGGAATCGCTGGGTATTATCGGCGATTCATTCCCCACTTTGCTTCTAAGGCTGTGCCCCTAACCAACCTGACGAAGGGGAAAGGGTCGGTCATGATTAAATGGACCCCCGAGGCTGAGGCAGCATTCCAATTCTTGAAACAAGCCTTATGTAGCCAGCCAGTGTTGTACTCACCCGACTTCTCTAAAGACTTTGTCGTACAAAGTGATGCGTCAGATGTGGGGTTAGGAGCAGTATTGTCCCAGGTCCGGAACGGGGAAGAGCACCCAGTCATTTACCTCAGCAGGAAGTTGAAGTCCCATGAGGTAAATTACGCCACCGTTGAAAAGGAGTGTTTAGCGGTGAAGTGGGCTCTAGATTCCCTTCGGTACTACCTGCTAGGTAGGCACTTTGACATGGTTACGGATCACGCTCCGTTAAAGTGGATGGCTCAAAACAAGGAAACAAATAGAAGAGTGAATAGGTGGTTCCTGGCCCTCCAGGAATTCAACTTCACAGTAAAGCATCGCCCTGGCGTTCAAATGGGGAATGTGGATGCTTTGTCTCGAGTACATGAATGCCTGATTGCTGGTGTTCCAACCCCGAGGTTAAAACAAGAGGGGGGGGGGGTATGTGACAGCAGGAAGGTAAAGTCACCTGGTTGCATCCAGGGGGGTAGATATATTTCGCCCAGATTCAGGCTTTACGCCGACTTATACAACTAGGTGGAGAGTTGTATAAGGCTAGTGGGCTCATGGATGACTCATACCTCTAGGGAGAGGGCTGGGCGTCGTGCAGACAGGGAGTTGATGAGACCAGCTGAAGCTTGTCAGCTCATTTAGGCCTCTATAAGAACTCCCAGATTCATTAGGTGTTAGCTCATGCCTGGAACCAGACCTGTGTGGACTGTCTAGGGAGAGTGAACCCCTGTGCGGTGAGAAAAAGCCTGTGTGGCTATTTGCTTGGACATCTAAAACCAGGGACTTAGGGACTAGGACAGCACTAGGCTGATCCCAGTTGTTAGTTAGGAAACATGTATGTTTAGTCAGAGGTCAACTTGACCAGGATTTATTTTGGTTATGTTTCTTTTGCTTTGCTGTGTTTTGTCACTGTAAATAGAAAATAAACCGCACCTTTTTGATTTTGAAAACCACAACCTCCGTTTGCTGGGCCTGTTTTGTGTGGGGAGCCCATCCCGGGGGCCACACACCCCCGCTGCCGAGCTAACCCCCTCACAAAATATATATATATATATATATATATATATATATATATATATATATATATAAAAGAGTTTTTCTGTTTTAATATTTTGCAAATACGTTTTTTTTGTTCCTTCACTGATAATCTGCACTTATGGGGCTGCATTAATCATCAGTGCCCTGAAAATTGGTGTATTGAATGATAATGATGCCCCGTCAGTCTTGCCAGTTATGGGCTCTCTTTTCCTCACATAGAGACCGCATGTGAGAAAAGGACTGCCGATAACCAGCAAGTCTGTTTACATGTGGCCAGATGTGATTGGACACAGCTGATTGCATGGTAAAGAGCCGCTGTGATTGGCCCAAAGAACACAGCAGTCACAGAGTGCACCCAATGCGTGGGAGGACGTCAATGGACTGCCTCCCAGAACTGGAGAGCTGCTCTGTAGCCGTCTTTTGGCTATGGCATGGTAGGGAAGTGGTTAAAGTCCATCGCTGGCTGAAAATTTTGGTACAGGAATCGTAGCTGCAGCCATGACCCTGGTATAGCTACCTCAACCGGAGGATGTACCTGTATGTCTTAAGGGCGTGAAGGGGTCAAAAGAAGAGATGGACGGCCATTGCTGGCCTTTCCTTCTGACAATGCTGGTTGCCCGACATCTGTGCTAATCTGACGGCTTTAATACTTTCAGAGGTTCTGACATGGAACGTGCATGCAGATCAGATGTTGACTTTGTGCTCTACATGCATGTTCCCGGGTTAGTGATGAAGAAAGTATGAAGCCTGGAGATAGCCTGGCAATTAGGGATCGTTCTCATCAGCCTGCTTGCTACAATGTGTGTGTACTGGTGTATGTTGTGTAGGGGCAGTACAATTTGTAGTTACAATGTATTACTTTTCTCTATCTTTATTAAAGTGTCACCAAATTACATTAATTCAAGTCTGGGCAGCCCAGTTGTTGCATGCAATGTCTTGTATGAAAATGCTGTCTGCATGGTTATGTACTGCAACCCACGTCAACACAGCATTAGGGTGGGAAGCGGGCACACAGAAAACAATAGCTCCAACCAGAACTCCTTGTTAAGATGTAAAATCAGATAATGCAATGCTCAAAATCCGTGTAAGTCCTTTGCCTAATGGGCGCTCTGGCTCTAAAGCTCTCTCACACCGGTACAGACATAAATACAAAGAATAAAGCCGGCAACTCCAAACATCATTTGTTGCTTAATGATGCATAAGAAAACCTGAGGCCTGAAACGCGTAGAGCCAACAACAACCGACATGTGTACATATTCATTTTCTCTATGAACGTTCCTTCGAAAATATCTTTTTCCCCCCATGTTTATCAAAAATTTTTTTACAGCTATAACTCTGTACTGATAACACATGAAATGTGTGTTAATATGTTCCAACTACTCTATGCATCAGCCAATATACAATAGTTCCTTGTTGGAACACTACCACTGTGCAATATTTGGTTCTAATGTATTGAAAGGTTATTGATTTATAGCAAAATGCAAAGGAATATAGAAATGTATAATTTTATGACATTTTGAACCAATTAAAAGCTACCTTTTATTCAACGTATTTATCTGCTTCCGTGTTCTTCATACAAAGTCCCGCCTCTTGCTCCCCCCCCCTTTTTTCAAATACAGGGGCTCACGCGCTTCAGCTTAGAAGCCTTGATCTCAGCACTTGTAAGCCGGAACACGTGAGCCCCTGTATGTTTTTACTCGCTTCTTTATTGGTGCAAAAAAAAAAAAAGTAACAAGGATGTTTGGAGTTGCCGGTGTCCTGTCAGAAAGCAGCTACCCATCAGAATATGTAACAGAAGTGACGTTCCGACACGGCCATCTTGGTACACCCGCACTTGTCTGCAGTAAGCGGCAAGCGGACATCTATATACCCACTGAAGTCTTGCATTTCACACTTCGTTTTACCAGTAAACTGAGCTTATATAGTCAAATACAGTATTCGGAAGTCCGTGTGATTGTTTTGATCGGCATCAGCAAATTGCTAATCTGACAGAACACCACTGCTTTTTAAATTCAACATCAAAACAGTGTTCCAAATACTGTATTTTGACTATAATAAGCTCAGTTTACTGGTAAAACCTAAGTGTAAAAAACTGAAGGGTTACTGCGGACAAGTGCGGGTGTACCAAGATGGCCGTGTGGGAATGTCACTTCCGTTACATATTCTGATGGGTAGCAGCTTCCTGACAGGACACCGGCAACTCCATCTCCAATACTTTCCTTTGGTCTGTTTTGAGGTACGACTAAGGCCCCTTTCACACTTATACGACTTGTCCCAGGATTTGTGGTGGCAAAGTAGCATGACAAGTCGTTTCCCATGATTTCCAATGACAACCATTCATATTGGTACGACTTAAAAGTAGTCCCTGCACTACATTGGTCCGATTTTGATGACGGTTACACAGGCATTCCCTGAAATCGCGGCAAAGTCGCAGTAGTGTGAAAGGGGCCTAACTCAGCCAAAAACGGTGAACGGGGGATGCACCAGACGCCTGCTGTCAGCCGCTCCGTGCTCATCTGGGAACCCAGCCTAAAGGATAAGTGCACTTTCAAACATATTGTCCTTCTGGCCCCCTTCCTTGCATTGGCCTATGTAGATCAATGAAGCTCAATGTACATGATGTGATCCAGCCCTTGGCGTTCTTCGAAGGAGTTCAGCAATCACTGTGTATTCCTTTTGTTTTGTTCTCCTTTTTAAATGTGCACTTCATGAACTATGAGTTCGGAAAGATTACTGATGATCTGTATCTGTTATGTCGTGCAAAATGAGCAATGCTTTTGTTATCTGCAGGGTTGTCTTATGGAAATAAGGGAAATTTGTAGTGATAGAAATTTGCAGCTAGTTATACCTTGTTTGTTACAGATTACAAAAATTGAAGTAGCATAAAAGAATACTTTTATTTTTTTTAAACAAAAAATAAATTAAAAAAATCACCTCTGCCAGCAGCAATCTGAAGATGAAGACCAGTCTTCTCTGTGTAAGAGGAGAGGTCTACCTCCAACAGCCCAACATGCCTGCTGCACACCAACAGCTACTGCGGTGATTGTGACTGTGCAGAGTTGAGCTAAGCTGGCCATAGACAGATTACAAGTGTGTGTGTGTGTGTGTTAGGGCCGAAACAACTAATCGATTACCATTTTCATAATCGATTAATCGGCCAGTAAGACTGCATTCACACCTGAGCGTAGCGCTTCGAGCGTTTTTACAGGCGTTTTGTCACGCGAATTTGCGCCCGTAGAAACGCTCGTTGTCGCGCTAGACGCTTGAATCGAGTGTTTCCATTACATTCTATGACTCCTAAAACGCCCAAATCTGCCCCATTCGCGCAATAAAAAAGGGTCCGGAACTTGTTTGAGCTTCAGGAGTTTTGGAGTGGAGATGTGAACCATCTCCATAGAGAATAGTGTTTTGTAGCTTCAGGCTTCAGGCTACAAAACGCTCAGGTGTGAATGCAGCCTAACATAATGGGGTTAAAAAAAAACTAAAGTTAGCCCTTTATAGTACAAAAAGAGCAAATCGCTACTGTAAATATTAATTTCACTGTCCCACAGTAAAAAATGAACCCCTTACAGTAGCGATTATTTGCTCTTTTTGTACTAATTTCAGTTTTTTTTAACCCCATTATGTTACTAAACATCTCAGGCCTGGGTCACACCTCTGTGTTTTTTGGTGCTTTTTGCAGAAACACAGTACAGTTCATTTACATGGTTTCTATGGGACACGTTCACATCCATGATTTTTTCAGCTGCTGCATATTTGGAAAGGGCAAGGACTATTTTTTTAACGCAAAACGGTGCTATTTTGATTTTTGGTTCAATATACTTCAATGGAGAAGCTGCAGAAAAGCATGTTTGTGTTTTTTTAATCTGCCCAACAACAAATTGTCCCCAAAAAATGTAAAAAGCAAATTGCAGCTTAATTACCTTCCTCCTTCTTTTTTTTTTTTTTTTTTAAATGTTATTAACCGATTAATCAAAACAATAATCGGCCAACTAATCGATTTATGAAAATAATCGTTAGTTGCAGCCCTAGTCTCTCTCTCTCTCTCTCTCGCTCTCTCTCTCGCGCGCTCTTCTCCCCCCCTCCCCCCATCCATCCACACACCTTGGTTCACAAGTAACGCAGTTAACAAGCGTTTTGAAAGACGAGCAACTTTAAAAAAAAAAAAATCCTGACTCGGTTTGCGAGTGTTGTCTCGCAAAACGAGCAGGATTCAAGCCTCTGCGGTGTGCAGTACCGCTTTGGCCGGAGGTGCGGGGGCGCCGGTGACACCGTTCCTGAGTGTTTCCGAGTGCATCCGAGCGGCTCTGAGTATTTGAGTCTCTCTGGCCACATGCGGTATTGCATGCAATAGAAGTCAATGCGGAACGAATTGTCTTTGTTTCTATTAACTTCTTTGGGGAAACTCGCTTTGATATGTGACTGCTTTGGATTACAAGCATTCTCCTGGAACAGATTATGCTCGTAATCCAAGGTTCCACTGTAATTGTATAAAATTTGACTTTTTCTCAATCTCAAAAAAAACAAATGTGTGTGTGTGTGTGTATAATTCTTTGTCATGAAATGCAAACTTTGAAATGAGTATGTCCCAACGCAAAAAAACTATGTGAGGATCTTCAGATGGTATAGTGGACTCTTGGGAAGTATAATAATTTTGGTACACTAATCTGAGCTGGTGAGCTTTACTGCCATGGAATAAGGATTTAGACCAGCAGCCTCCAAACTGTTGGACCAGGGGCTGGATACTACCCTTTTCTTGCCTTTATCCAGCCCTTGGGGCACTATTCCATCCACTGATACCAACCATGAGGCACTATTCCTCCCGCTGATACCTAAAATGGGGCAAAAAAATTCCTTCCATTGGCATCTGCAATGGGCACTATTCTTCCAACTGATACCAACAATGGGGTACTATTTCTTCTTACTGATGCCAACAATGGGGTACTATTCCATCCAACGGACACCAACAATGGGGCACTATTCCATCCAACAGACACCAACAATGGGGCATTGTTTACTCTATCTGGGCGCCAGGACATTTTCTACTTCCACTGGCTCTAGTTCGGCTCTCCTAAAGTCCGAAGGACATTAAACTTGCCCTTTGTTTAGAAAGCTTGGAGGCCCCTGATTTAGACCAAGACTTAAATCTATTCTCAGCCTTTTTACCCCACAGGAATCCCTAAAATCATTTTCAGGTCTTGAGGTACCCCATACTAAATCCAATTCACTGGGGTCATGGGGAAAAAGAAAATGTCCCTTTGTTTGGTTGTGGGTGTGAAGAATCCAACCTATACAGTCGTGGTCAGAATGTCACTCTTCAAGAGAACTGAAAAGATGATTGGTGTCATACAGTTGGCTCTGACTAGTGGCATTGCACCCTGAACTATTCAGGCGACATCAAATGGAGGTCAATCAGCCACAGCTCAAGGAACCTCTAGCAACCACCAACAGGAAACTAGGGTTCCAAAACACTGGTTGAGAATGTAGTTAAAGGTCAAAGAAAGTGTAAGACCCCATTCACACAGGGGCGACTCGTCAGGCGTCTCAGCCGCCTGACGAGTCGCGTCCCATTCTGTACAATGGAACCGTTCTAAGCGGAGCGACTAGAAAAAGGTTCCTGTACTACTTCAGGATGACTTCAAGGCGACTTCCATTGACTTCAATACAGAAGTCATTTTGGAAGTCTCCTTTTTGAAGTCGTCTGCAGATCGCCCAGCACTGTGGCGGCACGAGTCGTGCCGCCCCTGTGTGAATGGGCTCTAAAGGATGAGAGCACTTTAAGTTTATAACTTTTATTATAATAAAAGATCCATAGATAAAGCCAACACATTTTGAGGGGTTACAATTCCCTTCATCAGGGCTTGAATGCTAGCAGTGATCAGAGATAATGCAGGAAAATGAGGATCAAGGTTTATCAAATATTGTGGATAATTGAAAGGGCTCAAAATGGCACCAAAATTAATTTGTTGTAGAAAATAACTATTTGCTTCTGGGCAATTATAACAGCAGCAATCCAGGTCTTGGCCTGGGGAACCCTACAATGTCAAACTTGTAGATGAAAACTTATGAGCAATACCCCTTGCCATCTGTACATTGGTGTGAT
Source organism: Rana muscosa (assembly GCA_029206835.1). Classification (NCBI taxonomy): domain Eukaryota; kingdom Metazoa; phylum Chordata; class Amphibia; order Anura; family Ranidae; genus Rana; species Rana muscosa. The sequence goes on along the minus strand of CM055116.1, from coordinate 205,642,216 downwards.
GCACTCTCTGAAATGTCTCCCCCAGTCTCCTGCACCTCCCGGTCTATTAGTAAGTAAACAATATGTGCAACTTGTCTTGTGGTGTAGAGTCTATGACTGATCACACTGTCTTCTGGGTTTCCGTTCACAGTCTTTAAATGACTCAGAAATATTCTGGAGTCAACCTCTAGAGACAGAGCACCCTTGTGCTGATGTGTCCATAAAGCATCTTATCTCTTCCATGATTGATTTGTTCATGTATGCAGAGCAATTAATGCTCTTATGATATCGGAGAGCTTTTTTTATTGTGTCCCTGGCGGTGTGAGTTCATTTTTCTCTTTGACGTTTTTGTCATTTATGTGGAAATTGACTTTAATATTTTGTAGCCATAATTTTCTTTTTAAAGGGTTTGTAAAGGTTTGTTTTTTATTTTCTAAATGGGTTCCTTTTAAGCTAGTGCATTGTTAGTTCACTTACCTTTTCCTTTGATTTCCCTTCTAAATGTTTTTTTTTTCTTTGTTTTCTTTGTCTGAATTTCTCACTTCCTGTTCCTCCTCAGTAAGCTGTTCTGGCTGACTCCACACCACTAGGATGATGGTGTGAAGTTTACTGAGGAGAAACAGGAAGTGAGAAATTCAGACAAAGAAAAAAAAAAACATTTTAGAAGGGAAATCGAAGGAAAAGGTAAGTGAACCAACAATGCACTAGCTTAAAGGAACTTATTTCGAAAATAAAAAACCTTTAGGCCCCATGCACACGAGACGCTGGTAAACGCGCGTTCAGAGGCAGTTGGACGCTTTTTTCAACTGCCCCTGAACTCATTCAATGTTATCCTATGTGTCCATGCACACAGTCTCGTTTATTGGCGTTTTTAGGCAGTTGTGTTTTTAACCTCGTTTTTCCAGAAGCAAAAAAATGGGTTCAGACGCAAACATTTTCCACGTTTCAGATGCTAAACGCGGTACCAGAGTTTTGCCGCAATTTAGTTTTATAAGCGTTTTTAAAGGTGACCTATTTTTTTACATTAGAAATCTCCAAAATGATGGCAAATGATGAAAATCCATAAAAAATATATAAATAAAAATGTAATTGATTGCATTGTGAACAATCCACAACTTTTGGCAAGTGGACAATCCACAAATTGTGGCAGGTGATGTGGCAAGTGGACAATCCACAACTTGTGGCCAGGTGACGTGGCAGATGACGTGGCCAGGTGATATGGCAAGTGGACAATCCACAACTTGTGCCAGGCGACGTGGCCGGTGACGTGGCCACGTGGACAATCCACAACTTGTGGCAGGTGACGTGGCAGGTGGACAATCCACAGCTTGTGGCAAGTGACACGCTAAATACAAGTACACTGCTGCTCTCTCAGCTGCTGCTGCTCTCTCAGCTGCTGCTACTCACTCTGGTCTCGCACAATGGCTGAAATGGTTAAATAATACTGTTTTTTGAGCTAAGGGAGGGTCTTATGATGTTTCTTAACTAAACGCTTATAGACGCAAACGCCGCTAAAATCGCGGCAAAATTGGCGTTTCTAAACGCCGGTTTCAGCCTTTAAAAACGTGTGTTCAGCAGAGTTTGCACCGGCGTCTCGTGTGCATATGGGGCCTTACAAACCCTTTAACATTATCAGTATTTTAAATGTTCTGATTATTTCAAACTAGAATACCATAACAACAAATTCAACATCCCATGGCGATTCACTAGATTTATTCCTTTGATATGACGATATGGGAACTGGACATTCCAGGTGAACATTTGTATTGAAAATCTCATCCGCACATTCGTTAATTCCAATAGACTTGTTGAAGGTGCTTTGAAAGTGTTTGCTTATGGTTTGATTTTAATATGAATGGAATTTCCCGAACAATGATTTCATATATTGTGAAATGAATTTGAGAAAAGTTTCTCATCGCTACAGTTGAAACGACAGTTCACCATAAAAATGATTGGAAATCAAATGGAAATTATTTGACTAAAATTTTAGTGTTTGGCCAGTTTAAGGTTAAATTGGTTGAAAGAGATTTGTGAATTTTTATTTTACTTTTATAAATCTAGATTTTTATGTAAACGTACTGTAGGTAGACACAAGGCCTTGTTAGTTGCACATCACAAATACAGTACCGTGTATGTATATATATATATATATATATATATATATATATATATATATATATTTTAAATCTGTCCTTCAGCAGTATGCTCCAGTCGAAATGTAAAAATTACATCTTAAATTGCATATAAATGCTGCACTTGAGGTGCACCAGATGGAAATTTTGGTACCAAAGCCGAAAATGTAGGGTGCACTTTGCCATAAAATGGTGTGTGTGTGTGTGTATATATGCACACACACACACACACACACACACACATACATACATACATACATACATACATACATACATATATATATATAAAGGGCCGAAACAACTAATCGATTATGAAATTAATCGATTACTATTTTCATAATTGATTAATCGGCCAGTAACATAATGGGATTAAAAAAAACTAAAATGAGCCCTTTACAGTACAAAAAGAGCAAATCGCTACTGTAAATATAACTTTCACTGTCCCACAGTCTCAGGCCTGGGTCACACCTCTGTGTTTTTTTTGGTGCTTTTTGCAGAAACACACTACAGTTCATTTACATGGTTTCCTATGGGACATGATCACATCCATGATTTTTTCAGCTGCTGCGTATTTGGAAAGGGCAAGGACTATTTTTAACGTCTGGTTCAATATACTTCAATAGAGAAGCTGCAGAAAAGCATGTAATAATGTGTTTTTGCGGCAATTTGTGTTTTTTAGTCTGCCCAACAACAAATTGGCCCAAAAAAAAATATGTAAAAATGCAGCAAAATTACCTCCCCCCCCTTTTTTTTTTTTTTTTTTTACGGTTATTAATCGAAACAATAATCGGCCAACTAATCGATTATGAAAATAATCGTTAGTTTCAGCCCTAATATACACACACACACACACACACACACACACACACACACACACACACACTGGAACCTTGGTTTACGAGTAACGCAGTTAACGAGCGTTTTGAAAGATGAGCAACTTAAAAAATAAAAATAAATCCTGACTCGGTTTGTGAGTGTTTTCTCGCAAAACGAGCAGGATTCAAGCCTCTGCAGTGTGCAGTACCGCTTTGGCAGGAGGTGCAGGGGCGCGGGTGACACTCAGAATGGTTCGGAAATTCTCAGTTCCTGAGTTTTTCTGAGGGTTTCTGAGTGCATCGGAGCGGCTCTGAGTATTTCCGAGTCTCTCTGGCGCCCCCCCCACCCCTACCTCTGGCCACATGCGGTATTGCATGCAATAGAAGTCAATGCGGAACTAATTATCTTAGTTTCCATTAACTTCTATGGGGAAACTCGCTTTGATATGCGACTGTTTGGATTACAAGCATTCTCCTGGAACAGATTATGCTCGTAATCCAAGGTTCCACTGTAATTGTATTATATTTGACTTTTTAATTTCATGAATATGTCGGCCGTTATTGGCACCTTTAGCGCAAGAAAAGCTCAAAAATAATGTATCCCATTAAATTCTATGTATGTCTGCACACTGGCCCATTGCATTTCCTTTGTGGTGTTAAAAATCTTGCTTGCTGCATTTTTGGTCAGTTCAAAAAAAAAAAACGCACCACCTCGTTTAAAATGCATTGAAAACACAGCAAGAACGCATCAATAACGCATTCGTGTTACATTTTTGATGCGGGTTTTCAGTCACATGACCTACGGAAAACACCATAAGCGCAGTAAAATCACGGCAAAATCGACGACCACGGAGTCCCAAGTCCCAAAGACAGAGCCAGCAAAGTGTGGTAGGGGGGAGAGAGGAGGACGGAAGGCAGCACACATTTTCTCCTAGAAAGCAACTCACCGCCTGTATGTTGAAATGGTCTCCGCTCTGCTCGCACACAGCCCCGCCTCCTCCTAACCTCGCGCTGTGATAGACAGAACGCATTCCAGCATTGGACCCGCATTCTGTCTATCACAGTGCAGGGTTAGGAGGAGGCGGGGCTGTGTGCGAGCAGAGCGGAAACAGTTTCAATGCATCACGCTCTATGATCCATTTGCGTTCCACGCTGGTTACGTGGAACCGGCGGGGATTTAAGAAAATCGCGGTAATCCAAGATCGAGATCGCGTGGGGGGGGGTGAATCGAAATCGCGATTCTCATACGATTAATCGTGCAGCTCTAGTAACGTGCTCCTGGAAAATAACTTGTTTGTAAGAAGAGACTTAAGCTCCATACACACTATCCTTTTCCTGCAGGTTTTTGTCTTCAGGTTTACCAAAACCATCTAATATGAGGTCAAACCTTTAAAGCGGAGCTCTGCCGAAAAAAATATATTAAAAGCCAGCAGCTGCTGACTTTTAATATTAGGACACTTACCTGTCCTGGAGTCCAGCGACGTCCGCAGCAGAGGACGAGCAATCGCTCATCACTCTGCTGCCCCCACCGCCATCCTCGGTGAGGGAACCAGGAAGTGAAGCCTTGCGGCTTCACTGCCCGGTTCCCTACGGCGCATGCGCGAGTAGCGCTGCGCCGTTCTGACTGGTCCCCATGTGTTCTGGGAGCCGAGTGTCTCCCAGAACACAACAGGTATTCTGCGGGAAGTGACGTACTTCCCGCAGAGAGGACTCCCGGAAGTGGGTGCAAATACCTGTCTTAGACAGGTATCTGCACCCCCCTCCCCCCTGAAAGGTGTCAATTGTGACACCGGAGGGGGGGAGGGTTCCGATGAGTGGAAGTTCCACTTTAGGATGGAGCTCCGCTTTAATAGTTTCAAATCATATGCAATCAGGCAGGCCCTTGCACTACATGGTTTTGGTAAACCTGAAGACAAAAAACTGATAGTGTGTATGGGGCTTCACTGTATGCACCATTTTTATTTTTTGATGCATCTGCACATTGTGGCACTCTACAGCATAGGTGCGCTCCCCTGCTGTATTATTAGTGCATTAGGGTACCCTTGAAAATTAATGAATGGCAAGGCACTGTTATGTGCTTTGTGGTAAAATGCATGTTTTCAGCTTGTTAACCAGTAAAGTAAATCTCTGGTCACAGATTACACTTTCATTTTATAACATCAGCATTGAAATGGCAATACAAACGATCGTTATTTTTGACAATCCAATATAAGCTTACTTTTATGTTGAGTTCTGCCTGTCTGCTGGTCATCACTTTAAGGCCCGTACACACAGGCCGAATGTCGGGCGGCATTGGCTGGTTCAATAGAAACCGGCTGTCATTTGGCCAGTGTGTACTGCAGCCGGTCTGAACGGCCGGCTACTGTCGAAGGGGCATGACCGAAAAAGGTCTGCCGACCAATGGCTGAGAACACTGACCTGAGTGTTCTGGTGGGGGGGCTGGTTCCCTGTCAGAGCACAGTAGAACAGCAGGGGAGATCTCTGTACTACCACGGATTGTTCGTACAGAAGCTCTGACCTGAGCCGTCAATTTTGTTTTGTTCAGTTTGCTGGGTTGAATGGATTTTTTTTACCGGTAGCAGTGTGTACCAGGCTTTACACAACTTCCTGGATGCCCTGCATGCTTTGCAGATTCTCCTCTGCTGTTTAATTTCAATTTCTAAGAACTACATATCCTATGGTACCAGGCTCCTAAGAGAAAAAAAAATACACATTTTTTATCTGCAAAGAAATGTGCATTTTATTTTTTTTTCTAAAAAAAAAAAAGTGAACTTATCAATTAATCTATGCCTCATCCGGGCCCGCTCTCATTTCAGCACTGGAAAGAAGATTGGAGACCTGGCTATCATGAGGACTGTATGTTCTGGTAAGTTAAACTCACCCCTTGGAAAAAATAAGAATTACATGGGACCGCAGGCCACACACCCCCCAAACCCAGACCCTAAATAAAAGACCAATACACAATATGGCATGCAATGGCCGCAGTTTTATTTATTGGTTTACCAAAATTCATAAATTTATATTTTCAATAACTTTATTAAACAATAACATCTTAAACCATATTCACAAAATTATGCCCAGTTATTGGAACTCGGGCAATTTTATTCACAGAAACAATGGCCACTCTGGATCCAGAGTGGCGGAAAAAATACATAAATTAACCGCAACGGGACGGGGGAGGGAAAGCTGCTTGCTTGAAGGTCCAAAGGCGACCATTTACTGTACTGGCCCCTTTTTATCATAAACCCCCAGCACCTTCAGGTGTACACAATCCCCCACTCAACTCCCTTCTGCCTCATGTATTCCCTTAAAGGGGAAGCGCACCAACCACCCTTTCCTTGCCTATTAACAAACCCAGGGGAGAAAATCAGCAAACCGGGGGGGGGGGGGGGGCAGCCGTGGACCCATGAAGGGGGGCCCAAAAGGTTGTGTAGCTGTAAGTGGGGGGACAAATGTTATTTTTTGAACTTGGCCTGGAGTTAGGCTTTAAAGTGTGCCTGTCACCACACACGCAAGAGCATACTTAAAGTGGTTGTAAACCCGTTACAACCACTTTTACCTACAGTTAAGCCTAGAAATATCCACGTTTTAGGAGATATTTAGAAATGAGACGGGCGCCGATGTGTACGGTGTGCACTTTTTAGACTCCTTTTTAGAAGCGGCGAGCGTGACGTTTGTAAAAGAGATTGTGCCGTGACTGGTGGCTCCCACGCGCATGCTTGGGAGTGATGTCATTGCGGCTCCGGCCAATCACAGCACCGGAGCTGCGATACCCGGGAGGAAGATGGACGCTTCGTGGAAGAGGAGACAGCGGTGACATCACAGGCTTTGGATTCAGGCAAGTGACACATAATGGGCTTCCATGCGATTTCCTACTGGTACTGAAAGACATGACTGGTTGTACTGAATGCAAAAAAGTCTGCATTCGGAAAATGTCTCTGCCATATGCAATTTTACTGTACCACTGTATGACCATTCATGTCTATGTGCAGTTATGTACTAGAGCTGGGCGATTTATTTAATTTTTTTTCCTTTAAAAGAATCTACGATTTTATTTTATTTTTTTGATGGACACCGCGGTGGTCCTGAGGAGCTGCAGGCAGGAGTTTTTAGGCGAGGCCGCGGCTTCGGCCTTGTTCGCGGTGTCCGGCCTCGAGGACTAGGCCGAAGCCGCGGCCTTGCCTAAAAACTCCTGCCCGCAGCTCCTTTAGAAAATAGATTTTTGTCAAAATCTGAATCGATTTGACCTCGCAACTCGATTCAAATAGATTTTTTCCCCCAGCCCTATTATGTACAGAATCTGGGCTTCCTAGGTGCAGAAAAAGGGCAGTGTTTTTATGTTGTAAGCCCCTAATGCGCCCATGTGCAGGAAGACTAAGGCTCCATTCACACCTAGGCGATTTGAATCGTGGGTGAATCGGCGCGATTCTGCCTGCAATTCCAGAATTGCGGGACACATTTGCGATGCAATTTTTTCTTAATGCCATCCCAAAGGCAGTGCGGTTTTGCCGCGATTGTCGAGTGACAAAATGCAATAAAATCGGGGGGGAAAAAAACACCCCGCCAAATGCTCCTGGTTCTGTGTTGAAATTTGGTACATGAGCTTCTTTGGAACGGAGGGAGGCTCATTCAAATGAATGGTGCCACTCCAAAAACACTCCACAAAACAAAAACACAAAGCAAAAAAAAAATTGCGCTGCAGCTGCTGTCGCTGTGCTACACTCAGGTGTGAATGGAGCCTTATGGAGGCCTGGGATTACTGCATATTGGTACTGTGACAGTGTCTAGGTTTTTCAGTTTATTGTTTTTGTGTGGCCTGTAGATTATAGTACAATGTGTATTCTAGACATAAACCAGTACTATTATTTTTGGCACTTCCTATAAATCATTATGATGCAATTTGTGGCCTTGTTAGTAAGGCCGTGTTCTATTAATTGTATTGCCTTTAGTATGTCTCATTGAAAGCTTTCACTGTCAGGTTCTAGAAGTCTAGTTGTAAATAAGTTGTGTTCTATGATGAAGATCAGCTAAGACAGAGAGGTATGTGATCAGAACACACTACAACATTATAAAGAGGAAGTGTCACCTTTCATTGACTTCCCCTTATTTTCTACATCTCCCGGAATTATTGGCGTGTGGCTTCATCTTAAAGGGCATCAGACCTTAGATCATTGGAGCTCAATAGTCTGCATTGTGTACACTGGCGTGATAGAAATGATGTGTTTTTCAAATACATTTATACACGTTGTTGTTTTTTTTGTGAGTGTGTTTGTGTTTTTTTGTACTGGGAGAGAAAATGGTGGAAGGGTTTATCCTATAAGTAGTGTATCTGTGTTTGGTGTTTGACCTGCTCTACCTGTCATCTGATGTATGGGGGGCTTGGGGATTACAGAATTGAAATTGCAAACAAAATCCGGGCAGGGAAAACATCACCATTATGTGCTTAACCGCTTCAGATCCGGGCCATTGACAAATGATGGCCACAATGTGGGTCTGAAAATCCGGGAGGACGACAATGGACGTCCTCGGCTATTTCGGCCACTGGGGGGCGCGCGAGCGCCGCCAGCAGCACGCGCGCGCGCACCCGGCGCATCACTGAGATGCCGATGCGCGTGCCTGGCGGCCGCGATGTCCGCCAGGTACCCGCGATCGGCGTGTACACAGAGCAGGGACGTGGATCTCTGTGTGTAAACACAGAGATCAATGTCCTGTCAGGGAGAGGGGACCGATGCTGTGTCCCATGTACATAGGGACACAGATTGGTCACCTCCCCCAGTCAGTCCCCTCCCCCACACAGTAGTAATCACTCCCAGGGCACACATTTAACCCCTTACTCGCCCCCTAGTGTTAACCCCTTCCCTGCCATTGTCATTTTTACAGTAACCAGTGCATTTTTATAGCACTGGTCGCTGTAAAAATGACAATGGTCCCAAAATGGTGTCAAAAGTGTCCGATGTGTCCGCCATAATGTCGCAGTCACAATAAAAATCGCTGATCGCCGCCATAACTAGTAAAAAAAAAATTATTAATAAAAATGCAATAAAACTATCCCCTATTTTGTAGACGCTATAACTTTTGCGCAAACCAATCAATAAACGCTTATTGCGATTTTATTTTTATTTTATTTATTTTTTTTTATTTTTTTTACCAAAAATATGTAGAAGAATACGTATCGGACTAAACTAAGGAAAAAAATATAAAAAAAAAAAAATGGGATATTTATTATAGCAAAAAATATTGTGTTTTTTTTCAAAATCGTCGCTCTTTTTTTTGTTTATAGCGCAAAAAATAAAAACCGCAGAGGTGATCAAATACCACCAAAAGACAGCTCTATTTGTGGGAAAAAAAAGGACGTCAATTTTGTTTGGGAGTTACATCGCACGACCGCGCAATTGTCATTCAAATCGTGACCGCGCTGAAAGCTGAAAATTGGTCTGGGCAGGAAGGGGGTTTAAGTGCCCAGTAAGCAAGTTGGGGGAAGTTCCGCTTTGATATGCAACTAGTCCAAAGTGTGTGTGTTTTTGTGTTTGTTTTGTTTTGTTTTTAATCCAAGTTTTCTTGAAGCAGGTAAATGACCGTCTCCTGCCTTCTTCTCCTCCATTGAGAAAAGTTCTTTCATGGATTACACTGCTTGTAACATGATCTGTGAATGGGGGAGACTCGGCTGCAGGGTGTTACCGCCCCTCGGCTGCTAGTGTGAACGAGCCCTTAGACATCATTTATGATTTCTTTATTTCTTACTGAGTTGCATTTATGTGTGTTCCAGTTCATTTCAGTGCAACAAAAAGGACACATGGTGTATTTAAAAAAAAATGTACATGAAGGCATTGCAATGGCATAAACTGCATCTGGTGTAAGCAGGCTCCAATCTAAAAGACTGGATGGACCTCATGCACATACTTTCAGTTGTATTACTTTGTTGTAACCTCTACATTCTGCACTGAATTCAGTATTCCATGTACAGTTTCATTATTGTGGACAGCGGTCAGTCCTGGATAAATAAACAAGTTTTTTTTTTTTTTTTTTTAAAAGCTGAAATATTGCCAAATTGTCTGTTTAAAGTGGAGTTTCACCCTAAAAATTAACTTTCTATTAACAGCTTGGCTTTAATGTAAAAAAAATAAAAAATAAATAATAAAAAATGTTTTTTACTCACTTCTGTGGCTGTTGCTAGGCAGATTTCGTAATCTGCCTAGTTCCTGGTCCTAGGTGGTTCAACTTCCTGTCCTAAGACCCCATTGCCTCCTGGGAAATGATGAAACAAATTTCCCAGGAGTCTCTGGGCATTACTGTGCCTAAAAATCGCCCAGCATGCACCTCTCCCTGAGAACCAGGAAGAAAAAGGAACTGGGCTTCACATTCCCACACATATGATGGATGCGGCCACAACATGAGCTGGAGGATATAAGGCAAGTGTTTGCAATGATTTCTGGAACGATTGGGGAGCTATTAATATGTTTTAGGGACTATTTAATGTGATTAATTTTAGCTTGCAAAAAAATAAAATGATGCCCGGAACCCCGCTTTAAGGCTGGCTTCACACTGTGGCGGCTTTTAGGCGTTTTAGCGCTAGAAATGGCCTCTAAATAATGCCTAAAAACCACCTCCCATTTATTTCAGTGTGACTTTTCACATTGGGGCGGTGCGCTTGCGGGACATTATGAAAAGTCCTGCAAAGAGACATCTTTGGGACGGTTTATAGCACTCCCAAAACGCCCCTGCCCATTGAAATGAATGGACAGCGCATTCAAAGCACCTTTAAAATCGATTTGGAAGCACCGCAACATGAGCGCTTTTCACCTCTTCGGTTGCTAGCTTAAAAGCATCCCGCTATCGGACGAAAAATGCAGCTAAAGCGGCGCTAACGCTCGGCGGCCCCAGTGTGAAAGTTGCCTTAGGCTGCTTCCACACTGAGAGTGCCGGGTCTTTTTTGGAGCTAAAAATGCCCCGCTAGTGGTGCAAAAGAGGCGCTTAAACAGTGCTGCTTTTTGGCCGCTAGCCGGGTGCTTTTAACCCCCAAAAAAGGGTTGAAAACTCCCGTGTTGTGGCGCTTCCGAAACGCGTTTCAGGCGCTTCGTAAGCGCTGCCCATTCATTACAATGGGCAGGGGCATTTTGGGAGCGCTGTATACAGCGCTCCCAACCGCCCCAAAGATGCTGCTTGCAGGACTTTTCCAAACGTCCCGTAAGCGCACCGCCCGGGTGTGAAAGCACCCATTGTAATGAATGGGAGGCAGGTTTCAGGCACTATATCTAGCGCTAAAACGCCTGAAAACTGCCTCAGTCTTGGGGACACATTGCCTTTTACAGGATGTGGTAACCTTGTATTGTGAGGCCTGTGGGTGTAGTGACTAGGTGTGAAGGAAAAAGTACCCAGCACACCATTGGTATTTCTATTCTGTTCTACATGCCATTTATGACATGTCTAAACATGGCCGGCGTTGCATCACAGCTGCCATTCAAATTGCTGATGTAGCATCAGTGTGAATGGGGTGTCGTTTGCGTCATGTGACTGCAGAAAATAATTACTTACAAGCAAGTTAATTTTTATTACATGATATACTGCTTCTGTTTTCCGCTTTGACTCTTGCAGCCTGCTTTGATTTATGTCTTGTTATATTGGAAGACAAAATTGTGTATAAGTTATTTCAGCAAATTGATATCATATTACTGAATGCATATACACTATGTACAGGAAAAGTCCTGACAATACAGAATATAGGAATGCTCCTTTTGTGGATGGATTTGTGACATGTAATGCAGGGCTTGACAAATTTGCTTGGAATCTAGGAGCCAGCTAAAAAAGTTAGGAGCCAGGAACGTGCCCTGTCCCGCCGAGCTCGCGCGCAGAAGCGAACGCATACGTGAGTAGCGCCCGCATATGAAAGCGGTGTTCAAACCACACATGAGGTATCGCCGCGATCGGTAGAGCGAGAGCAATAATTTCTTTCTCGTACATCACGGGACACAGAGCGACATAGTCATTACTAATGGGTTATATAGATACCGTCAGGTGCTGGCACTGGCAACTTCCAAAACCGGAAGTACCCTCCCCTATATAAGCCCCTCCCATCCGGGAGCACCTCAGTTTTTTGCCAGTGTCTAAGGTGTTGGCCAAGAAGAAACATGTGTTTTTCACTGAGCTTGCGTACAGGTTCTTTTGGGCCTCAGTAAGCTATTCCGGATCCGACCAAAAAAGCTTCATAGCTAAACGGTCGGTACCCGGGCCTTGCAGAGAAGAGCAAGGTTTTGCCTGTAATGCTTCTCTTAGGAGAGCTGGACCCTGGGATCCAGAGCTCTGGTCATACCCACGACCAAGATGTTTTCTGTGCAGGGTGCTATACAGGTCCAGGGGAGTGGAATCCTTGGGAACCCGGTCCCTGAAGGTTTGATTACAATGCCTGCCGTGATAGGTGAAGTTTGGGCTTTTGTGGACCAAACAAAGTCCTGCGGCGGGGAAAAGGTAAGTGGGGGCCCTCAGGAACTTGGTTCTATTGAGGGACCCCCAAGCCTATTTTGTCTTTCTGCCTGTTACCTAAGGTATTCCCGCTAATATTCTGTGTATGCCTGTTACTACTGAGAAAATGTAAAAATTTTAATAGTAGGCAAGAAAAAAATAAAATAAATAAATGTAAGACCGCGGTACCTGTGTTAGACACTAGAGGCCGCTATGGTTCTTTTTCTTGTAATGTGGATTTTTTTCTTCCAGAATTAAATCCAGGCAGTTGGTATGTTCTCTGCTGGGAAGCTGTCTCCTCTGCCCTGTTGCTGCGCTCATCCATCCCCGGGCCCTGCGGCAAAGGGGGCCCTGGCTCCCATCTAGCTCCTTATTGTTTTTAAAAAAGGGCGCAGAAGGCGCACGTGCCCGCGCGCGTGCGCGGGCACGCGCCTCTATTCATAGAGGCGATCTGAAAAAAGGGGCGGAGCGGGTGGATGACGCTCAGGTGTGCGGCGCTACTGCGCATGTGCGGGCGTCCAGCATGTTTTAAAGCACATTATAGCTGGCTATTGAATGCACAGACAGAGCTAGCAACAGATAAAGGCACACAGAGGCGGTTGATGCAGGCATCCCCTAGAAAGGCACTTTAGTAGACACCAACTGTGATATAGCAGCAATTGTGCTAGACTATTCTCAGTAAAAGTGGTGTATTACGGCTGGAATACCTCAGCTTTAGGCTTAAGAATATGCCGTCCAGAAGCTCCGGAACTGAATCTTCCAGGAAGCGAAGGGGGTCTCATCGGGCTCTGAGGTGGGCATGCTTCTGCTGCACCAGTCTCCCCTGAAGTTCAGAGGTAAGTGACCATAGAGACCCCGCAGGGGTACTTGGTACTGTGGCTGTCCTCAGTCACCTGCTCCTGTGTATGTAACAGAGGAGGTTTTTTCCTCAGCTCTGGGAGGATTAGAGAGAGATTGTCAACATTGATCGCTGCCTCCCTGTCAGGGAAAGCACGCCGATCTCCGTCTCCTCCTTCAGAGTGCCTGTTAGCAGAGCAACAGTCCCATACAGGGATCGACCTGCCTGAAGGGGATCAGGATGAGGTTGATTCTGTTATAGAGGAATCAAACAGTGGAGGAACCTTTCTCAGCAGCTCAAGCTGAAAGATTATGGGTTCAGTCTCTGACTAACATGGTCCGATCGGCATTAAAAATGCACCTTGCGGAACCATCAACCACTACTGTATCCTCGTTGGGGTCGCTAGAAGCCCCCAGACTGTCTGTTCTTTTCCACTTCACCCTTTTACTGAAAGGGCTTATTTACCAGGATTGGGAACGTCCTGAGAAAATATTATTCCCCCAAGAGATTTCCGGTGGTCTATCCCATGGAGGATAAGTTCATCAAAAAAAAAAAAAATGGAAGGTCCCTACAGTGGACGCAGCCATCTCTTGTATGTATAAATCACTGACATGTCCAGTGGATAATGTCCAAATGTTCAAGAACCCAATAGATAAAAGATTGGAGTCCTTATGAAAGTCTGCTTCTTTCTACAGCAAGCTTGGTGACACAACCAGCAGTAGCAGCTATTGGGGTCTGCTAAGCAGTGAAGGATCAGTTAAAACAGGTCTTGAGGGACTTGACAGATCAGCAGGCCTTGCCCTAGCTGATCTACCTAGAGCCTTAGGCTTTGCGGTTGATGCCATAAAGGATTCAGTCCATCAGGCCTCCCGCCTTACGCTGTCTAGAGTACATATGCGTAGGCTTCTATGGCTCAAAAACTGGTCTGCTGAAGCTCCCTGTAAGGAATGGCTGGTTAGCGTCCCATTTCATGGTGAACGCTTATTCAGGGAAAACCTGGACAAATATATCCAGAAAATTTCCAGCGGTAAAAATACGCTCTTGCCGGTTAAAAACAGAGTTAGAGGTCCCTCTTTAAGAGGCCTACTTATCCAGTCCCTGGGGCATCGGCTGTGTAACAGTTCCGACGGCCTCCTCGGTCAATTCCCGGGGGTAAAAAACAGGGACAATAGCAGGGTAATGAGAAACCCTGGGTCAGGGGAGGTACAAAACCTCCCCCAAAGTTAAATTCATTGAAGGGTTGCCCCCACTCAGTCGGGTGGGGGGAGGACTCCAGTTGTTCGCAAGAGACCTGGCGGGACGCGATCAAGACAGATAGGTGCTTTCCGCAGTATGTTGGGGATACAGATTGGAGTTTAAGAGACTCTCCTCCTTCCCATTTTTGAGGTCAAACGTGCCAAGGGATCCCCGGAAGAGAGAGTCCCTCCTGTTGGCACTAGAACAACTATTGCTCCAAGGAGTAATTATGGAGGTTCCCCTGGAAGAATGAGGGTTCGGGTTTTACTCAAACCTCTCTACAGTCCCGAAGCAAACGCGGACGGGAGGCCCATATTAATTCTAAAAGGGCTATACAAATTCCTGTATATCAGGACTTTCCGATGAAGTCGATCCGATCGGTGGCCACTGCCCTACAAGGGGAGGATTGGTTATCCGCGATCGACATCAAAGATGCTTATCTGCACATTCCCATCTTTCCAGTCTACCAAAAGTTTCTACGCTTTGCAGTAGAAGGGCGCCATTTTCAGTTCAGAGCCTTACCCTTCGGTTTGGCCACAGCACCACGAGTGTTTACAAAAATTCTGGCTCTTTATTGGCCAATCTAAGAACACAAGGTGTAATGATAATGGCATATCTAGATGACTTGTTGCTGATAGACCACTCAGTGAAAAAACTAGACGTGGTCGTTCACAAGACAATCAAGTATCTGGAATCTCACGGTTGGATTATCAACCGAGAAAAGTCAGCCCTAAAAACCAGTCAAAAGTCTGGAATACTTGGGGCTAAGGTTGGATTCAGGCCAGAGAAAAATATTCTTGCCTCGAGGAAAGGTGTTGTCTTTGAAAGATTTGATCCACTTAGTGGGTACAAAAAAGACAGCCGTCCATACGCCTGTGCATAAGGCTGCTGGGAAAAATGGTGGCATCATTCGAAGCAGTACCCTACGGTCAATTCCATTCAAGGAATTTGCAGGGGGCCATACTGTCAGCCTGGAACAAAAAAGTTCAGGCCCTAGACTTACAATGTCCTTGTCCCCTTCCGTTCGCAAGAGCCTCCGTTAGTGGTTGGTTCCCCAGAATCTGGAAAAAGGGAAATCCTTCAGTCTGATTTCTTGGAAGGTGGTCACTACAGATGCCAGCCTTATAGGCTGGGGAGCAGTACTGGAGCAATAGTCTCTCCAGGGCAGATGGTCGGATGCAGAAAAGGCCCTGCCCATCAATCTCTTAGAGATACGAGCAGCCCGGTATGCCCTAGTAGCATGGACATCCAAACTCCAAGGGTCCCCTGTCAGAATTCAATCAGACAATGCCACAGCAGTGGCATATATCAATCATCAGGGGGGCACCAGGAGTCGTGCAGCCCAGAGGGAAGTAAATTACATCCTGAAATGGGCAGAAAAATATGTCCCAGCCATATCTGCGGTATTCATTCCAGGAGTGGAGAATTGGAAGGCGGACTTTCTAAGTCGCCAGCAATTAGGCCCAGAGGAAGGGTCCCTTCACCCCGAGGTTTTCTGGACAATATGTCAGCGGTGGGGAACATCGGATGTAGATCTTCTAGCATCCAGATTCAACGCAAAGGGGGACAGGTTTGTCTCTCGAAAAAGGGATCCCCTAGCTTGCGGCTCGGATGCCCTAGTGTTCCCTTGGGATCAGTTCAAGCTGATATATGCATTCACACCGCCACAATGGTTACCTCGATTACTCCGCAGAATCAGGGTAGAAAAGAAACCAGTGATTCCGGTGGCTCCAGCGTGGCCCCGAAGAGCATGGTACGCGGAGATTGTAAAATTTCAGTGGGGAGTCCTTGGACTCTCCCACGTCGTCCGGACCTGCTTTCGCAAGGACCGATATACCACCCTTCCTTACCAGCCCTAGGTTTGACGGCCTGGCTATGGAAGCCCACATTCTAAAAAAGAGAGGGCTCTCTAATTCTGTGGTATCTACCATGATCAATGCCAGGAAGCCGGTATCCAGGCAGATCTAATATAGAATCTGGAAGGCGTACATCGCGTGGTGTGAGGCCAAGAAATGGCATCCACATAAGTACGTAATAGGTAGGATTCTGGACTTCCTACAATGGGCTGTAGATAGGAAGCTTGCCTTGAGTACTATCAAGGGTCAGATTTCGGCCTTGTCAATATTTTTTCAAAGGCCCTTGGCTTTGCATTCACTAGTCAAAGCCTTTATACAAGGAGTGATGCGTATTAGTCCTCCGGTTAATATTCCCATATGTCCATGGGATCTAAACTTGGTTCTGTCGGTTCTACAGAAACAACCATTTGAACCATTACAGCATATTTCTTTGGTGCTTCTCACCAGGAAATTGATTTTTCTAGTAGCCATTTGTTCGGCTAAAAGAGTGTCGGAATTAGCAGCTATGTCCTGTAAGGAGCCATATCTGGTTATCCATAAGGATAGAGTAGTGTTACGCCCTCATCCAGCCTTTCTTCCTAAGGTGGTATCGAGGTTTCATTTGAACCAAGATGTGGTTCTTCCTTCTTTTTTCCCCAAACCTACTTCGGTAGAGGAAAAGTTATTGCATTCTTTGGATGTAGTAAGAGCAGTTAAAGCTTATCTAAAAGCCACTGCTCAGATTCGCAGAACGGATACTTTGTTTATTCTGCCGGAAGGCCCCAGAAAGGGTCAGGCAGCGTCAAAATCTACTTTAGCCAAGTGGATTCGACAGGTCATAATACAAGCCTATGGCTTGAGAAGGAGACCGCCTCCGTTCAAAGTTAGAGCGCACTCCACGAGAGCAGTTGGAACTTTATGGGCAGTGCATCACCAGGCCTCCCTGGCTCAAATCTGTAAGGCCGCAACATGGTCTTCAGTACACACGTTTACTAGGTTCTACCAGGTGGACGTTAGAAGTCAGGAGGATGTCGCCTTTGGGCGCAGTGTGTTGCAGGCCGCAAAAGATCCTCATGTCTGATAGCGCTCAGCTTATATATGGTGTATCCCCCCCCTCATTGGGCATTGCTTTAGGACATCCCATTAGTAATGACTATGTCGCTCTGTGTCCCGTGATGTACGAGAAAGAAAATAGGATTTTTATAACAGCTTACCTGTAAAATCCTTTTCTTGGAGTACATCACGGGACACAGAGCTCCCGCCCCTCTTTGGGGACACATTGCTTTGCTACAAAACTGAGGTGCTCCCGGATGGGAGGGGCTTATATAGGGGAGGGTACTTCCGGTTTTGGAAGTTGCCAGTGCCAGCACCTGACGGTATCTATATAACCCATTAGTAATGACTATGTCGCTCTGTGTCCCGTGATGTACTCCAAGAAAAGGATTTTACAGGTAAGCTGTTATAAAAATCCTATTTTTAGCCCTAGACCTCCTCTAACTCAAAACATGCAGCCTGTAGAATTTTTTAGAAAATAGCCTATGGAGATTTTAAAGGGTAAAAGTTAGTCGCCATTCCACGAGCAGACACAATTTTGAAGCGTGACATGTTGGCTATCAATTTACTCAGCGTAACATTATCTTTCACAATATAAAAAAAAATTGGGCTAACTTTACTGTTGTCTTATTTTTTTATTTAAAAAAAAAAGTGTATTTTTTCCCAAAAAAGTGCGCTTGTAAGACCGCTGCGCAAATACGGTGTGACAAAGTATTGCAACAACCGCCATTTTATTCTCTAGGGTGTTAGAATAAAAAATATAATGTTTGGGGGTTCTAATTAGAGGGAAGGAGATGGCAGGGAAAACAGACAGGGAAACTCCATTAGCATTGCTGGTTGTCATACCAACTGCCACCACAAGATGGCGCTAGTTCACAGAAGGAAGCATAGGCCTGCAGAAGGCCACAAAGCCGCGGCCTCAATTACCGGCCGGCGCGGCCTGACGCGATCCCGCGGAGGGGGGGCACGGAGACACAGGATACCCCAGCTGTGCTGCCCCAGGTGCCAGGTCGCTAATTCTAGTCGCAATGGCGACCTGGCGCCCGGGGTTTGTCGAGGCCTGCCTTAACCTACACGGTTAAGGAGATATTTGCTGTAAAGCACAGCACCGATGACAGGTTGCCGGTTTTCTGAATGGATCTTGCCGACCCGAGCACGCATGCACGTGACGTCATCGCCGCTCTGGGCCAATCACAGCGCCGGAGCGGCGATAACAGGAAGAAGATCGTCGGAGACATGGCGGGGAAGGCACGGAGGAGAACTTTGGGGGCTTCGATCTCAGGTAAGTAGGTCATTATGACATTCTCTTGCAGAGTTCATTTAAAAAAAATTAATGAGGGTTTACTTCCTCTTTAACAACCAGTGAATAGCTGGCCGAGATTCAAACGGTCTGTGGCCGGCCTTAACACTGGGAGGCAAGATGGACTTCTAAAATTACACGATCCCTATGATTGTCTGTCACAGTGGTCGCATAATTGGGAGCCTGCCCCACCGACTTGCTGGGGGAGATTTCTTTATAGAGCTCTGTTCACATGATCCGGCAGCTCTGGCTTCTCTTTGTCAGTGTGTGGATGCTGCAGGGGAGAAGAGGGTGCACTGATGATGGCTGGGCTATGGGTGACGGCATGGTTTTTGAGAATTCACAGCTGTTGTCGAGCGCTCCCTGACACATGGAAGCCGGAGCTGCAGGATCACATGGCGAGCAGATTAAAAATGGGTAAGTATACAGAACTTTTTTTTTTATACAGGGTAGGTAGGAGGGGGGGAGAGAACATTTTATATGGAATACCTGGTATTAACCTTTACTAACACCTTTTTAACCGCTTGCCGACCGCTGCACGACTTTTTACGTCGACGGAATGGCATGGCTGCGCAAATGGGCCTGTATATACACACGTCCCCTTTAAATTGTTGCTGTGTGGTCGCGCACTCCGTGCCTTTGGGAGCCGCGGACTCGATGTCTGCTGGTGTCCCACGATCGGATCACACAGCTGAAGAATGGGAAGATGTCAGTGTAAACACAACATCTCCCCGTTCTTAGTGACATGTCACTGATCGTCTGTTCCCTCTCATCGGGAACGGCGATTGCATTTTTTTTCAAAATTGTCGCTCTATTTTTGTTTATAGCGCAAAAAATAACCGCAGAGGTGATCCAATACCACCAAAAGAAAGCTCTATTTGTGGGAGAAAAAAAGAACGTCAATTTTGTTTGGGAGCCACATCGCACGACCACGCAATTGTCAGTTAAAGCGACGCAGTGCCGAATCGCAAAAAGTGGCCTGGTCTTTGGCCAGCCAAATTGTCCGGGGCTTAAGTGGTTACCGGTAATAGCACACATTGCATTGAATCCTTTTTTTATTTTCACTTCGTCTAATAAACCTCCACAACCCCTGAGGTTGGTAGGTACACTTTAGCCATTGCAGGTTAAGGCTTGTATATTTCTCAACAGAGAGAAATGTTTGCTATTTTTCTCTTTTTAAAAACTTCCCACAAGTAATTTCTGTAAAGTGTGTTTTGTTTAGCAGAAGCAGCAAGTTGCCTTTGGCTTCACACTGAGTTCTCTCTGTAACATCTGTAGTCAGTCAGAAGATAATTAGCACATAAACCATGTTTAGCAGGATACAAGGCTTTCTAACCTAAAAAAGGGTAAAATGCTTTTATATAAAGGAACCTCGAAGAGCACCAAACACAGATCAGTCTGTGCAATACAATTGTCGCCTGTTATCCACAGACTTGTTTTGTGAAAAATATAGACTGGAATGTTGCAGTTGAAATCCAGACTCGTCAGACCAGGCATCAACCAGGCATTTTCCTTCACCCAACTGCCGCTCACTGGATATTTTCTCTTTTTTGGACCATTCTCTGTAAACCCTAGAGATGGTTGTGTGTGAAAATCCCAGTAGATCAGCAGTTTTTATACATACATACATACATACATACATACATACATACATACATACATACATACATACATACATACATACATACATACATACATACACTCACCTATTGCTAGTTCATCACATGGCCCCTTATAATGCACCTTTTTAAAAACCTATTTAACAGTACAGTTAGCTAAATTGCTTTATGTGTGTCTGAAATGGGTATTGAGTATTTTTGCATTAATTTTTAGCAAAAACTATTTGAGAATCTTACTGGCTATTTGAGACTATACAGAGCCACCTGTGTCCCGCGGGTGTAGCTCAGTGTACCTGCGGGTTTGGTGCATTTTCCCGTAGACTTTTCTGTCCTACGGTTGTGGTGTACTTTCGAAAAGCGGCCTATAGTAGGTGCTGTCCCAATTTGGCTGCAAACTGTAAATATAACTTAAAGGGGAACTATACTGCATCTGAGCACCACAAATCAAAAGCGCCATTGAATTAAATTATTTTTTAATGTTCAAAGCAAACTCAACCAACCCTGCATCTATCCATCCATCTATGTCTCTATGCTTTATTTTGCAGAGAAATAACTTTGAAAACCACCTCCCTAGCATTTCTGGCAGTGGCCGTCTTAAGTAAGGGCAGATGATTCATGTAGCATTTACTTCCTGGCATCAATCTGCCCTTGGGGGGGTGTGCTTAGCTGAGAAAATCCCTCCTGAAGACTCCTGGGATTATTACATCATTTGCCTAGACCTGGAAACCAGGAAGTAACTGAAGTAATGTAAAAAATAAAAATAAAAATTAAAGCAAGTAAATATGATATGTTCCACTTTATTCCTCCCGTGTTGAATGTATGTACTCATCACATATCTGCACCTATCACTGTACGTGATGGGTTCACGCTCCTTTCTTTTTTTTTTTTTTTTACCAGCCGTATACATCCACATTCATTTTCAGATCCATCCATGTCTGCAGCTGGAGGTTTTTAGGGATTAAAGCAGATGGTGAGGAAGTGACAGAACACCTCCTCAACGCCTGTCAAATGCAGTCTAAAAAGCAATCCACACTGGATCTCTCTTCAGAGGGCTACCGCTGGTGTGAGTGAGAAGTTAGGGATTGGATTGCTAAACTGCAATATATTACATTTTTGTTTTTTGAGGTTCAATGCCGTGTATTGCATTTAAATATGCACAGTAGTTACTCCTCTAGGGGTGACAAAACTACACATAGTATTCCTTTTTATGGACCTAGACTTCTATTGCTAATTTACTGATGACACTTGTTACATTCTACTGACTTTACAGTCGCCGCCCCCCCCCCCCCCGGAGGCTTCCTTCACTTCTCAGATACACACTTTACAGTATCGCGCACTGTGACACACGGCATTGTCACAGTACATCCACGTCTGTTTTATGTCCGACAGTCTGGATATGAGATGAAAAGTAGCTTTTAGTTTTTTTTTTTTATATATATTTAGTTTCTTCCATGTTTCCAAAAATGGCTTGAAGTGTTCATTCCCTCTTCTTTTATTTAGCTAATCATATTGTGAATTCGCCTTTTCCCTGTTTCTCTTTTATTTATGAAGGTGTCCAGTAAAGCAGTTGTCGGCGGGTATGAAAGGGGATGTGGTTGCATATCGGGAAGTATCTAATGATTTATAATAAATGAGTTGGATGGAACTGCACCTTGTTTTGGCAAGTTTACTAAGATTAATATGTTAAAGGATAACTTCGTGTTTCAGAATGGCTAAACGCCATATATGACATCACACACACACACACACACACACACACACACACACACACACACACACACACACACACCGGCAACTCGCTGTACCCGGGCCATTTATTTGGTATGTAAAAGATGAATAGACTGCACACCACGATTGTGATCCAAAATCCTTTATTGGGACATCCCAGAGCGACACCACAAGTCCAGAGTGCCCGGTAGACATGTTTCACACGATTATAGGTGCTTAGTCATTAATGGTAATGACTAAGCACCTATAATAGCGTGAAACGCGTCTACCGGGCACTCTGGACTTGTGGTGTCCCTCTGGGATGTCCCAATAAAGGATTTTGGATCACAATCGTGGTGTGCAGTCTATTCATCTTTTACACATTGATTGCCGAGGCGGGCACCCACTAGATCTATCAGGCTTCCTGATCTCACCTGGAGCGGCAAGCCTTCTTTGCCATTTATTCAGTAGCAGCTGATTTTTTTTATTTATTTTTTCCCGACCACTCTATTCTCATTGTATTCCCTTTTGCTAGGGTTGCTATAGGCCAGGCTTGCTATAGATTTTCACTTCCAACAAATTTTTATTGAATTCTCAACAACCATACAGTAGGTTATATCTAATCCTGATAACAGTGTATGTAGACAATGATAGGTCTTTGAACTATTGAGCTGCTACAGATATACAATTTTAAATGTATTAGATCCTTTGACCAAATTGCACAACTAGTGGTGCACCAAAACGAAAATTCTGGTACCGAAAAGGATTCACATGGCCAAAACCCGAAACCGAAATGGACAGTTATAACTTTTTTTTTTTTTTTTTTTTTTTTTTTAATATAATATAAAAAAAAAATTGTAATTGTATTATATTCAAATTTTTAATATTTTATGTATATGAATGTAATATTTATGAATATTAATTTATTTTTGGCCATTACAGCACCTTTTCGGGCAATAGGCTACTTTCACACTGAGCAGTTTTTGAAGTGCTTTTAGCGTTAAAAATAGAGCAAGAAAAGCTCAAGTAAAATGCATCACTTTATATTCTATGTATGTCTTCACACTGGTCCGCTGCGCTTCTGTTGTGGTGGCAAAAAAACAAAAACGTACCTCTCTATTAAAATGCATTGAAAACACGGCAAAAACGCACCCGTCTTGCATTTTTGATGTGGGTTTTTAAGTTCCATGACCTATGAAAACTGCACCGTAATCGTGGTAAAATCGAGCTAAAATCACGCACTTTTTTTTTTTTCTATCGCCAAAATGACAATAACCCTATTTTCGCCGGATCATTTTCGGTGGCTGCTGTATCGGTGCATCCCTATGCACAACGCTTTGCAGTGTGCTGCTTTTTTTTTTCTTCTAACTTTATTAATCTTCACAGTTTATTTAGGGCCTCATTCACACAAGGCATAGAGCCACATTTACAGGGATGCACAGGTATTCCGTACATTCTTGTGCAGGCAGTTCTATTTATGTCAATTGAGATGTGGTGGTGGCACATACATGGCCGCTGCTCCCACTGCGTCATCCATGTGGGTGCAGATGCACATCCCTGAATGCAGACCATGTGCATTCGAGACACGCACCTGCACCCACACGGATGGGTTCTAGCCTGTCGATACATGCTGTGAAAAAATGCAACATGTCCTACTTGTTCAGCACACACCAATGAAGTGCGTTGTTTTGAACTGAAGAATCAGAACATGAGGCAAATTGTCTTGTTTATGTGTTGGACTTGCAGCCCAACTGAGCTAGTGTGAGCAAAACCCTAAGATTTTTTTTGGGGTATAGATGCACTCTAAGGGCTCATTTTAGATATGCAGTTGGTATGGGGAGGGGGTGTTAACACTTGGTTGAGCCATGTTTTTAGCACTCCCACCCCTTCGTTATGCTCCAAAGGCAGGGACAGGGATGTTTACTAGGCGGAGTTGGGATACTTTTCACACCCACAGCAAAATGTATGCCCCGTTGCATTCGACAGGCAATACCACCGTCGAACATGACCCATTATAATGGTGGCATGCTGCCACAGCATTTGTTGCGTTGTAGCATATTGGGTGCGCCATTTACAGGGATAAAACAGGCGTCATCATAGGATGCCTCCTCACCGTCTGTCAATCTCTGAAAAGCAGTCCAAACACGGATAGCTTTTCAGTGGAACAGCAGTGTACCTCCACATGTAAACTTGGCCTTGGGTTCAATTTGCACAGGCATATCTCAGTGGCAAACATCTACTGACTCCTGCGGCTGGGATTGACAGCTGTGTTTTGATAGCAACGGCCGCTGAGCCCATACATTGCGATTTTGGCAGTGACGCTACACAGGAGCATTAAACCCCTTCTTTGGCCGCTGGCAGGGGTTAAAAGCGCCCAGCTAGTGGCAGAATGGCGCCACTAAAACGGCGATAAAGCGCCACTAAAACTCAAATGAGCCCGATGATCCCAATTCTGGGTAATCCGGCCTTCAAGCCAGGCTTAAAAGATCAAGGATTTATGAATCTAAACCATCGGCGGGGGGAAAGTAGACTGGTACATTTTTCGAAGGACAACCGAGTGATGTCCAGAGAGGAGATAGAGTGAAATGTCAGATGAGTTAGACCCATTCAAGCGAATGCAGCTTAACGCTTTTCTTCGGTCAATCGCAAGGCGGATGATAGAGATGGCGACATGATCTAAGTTTGAGAAGATATGTTTAAAGGACGAAGTAGTGAGACACTCGCTATCACTGCTGTATGCATTGCTGACCGAATTAAAAGCCCCACAAGAACAGGGCTTTATTCAGGCCTGGGAAAGAGACCTGGGGGTCTCATTCTCTGAGATGCAGAGAAATAAGATGTTTAGGTTTACACACAAGGCCTCATTGGCAACCAGATATCAAGAAGGGGGATATAACATCTTGAGTAGGTGGTATCGAACCCTGGTAGTACTGAATCGGATATTTCCACAGGTATAGAATTTATGCTGGCGTTTTAAAGGAGAAGTGGGTACTCTGTTACACATTTTCTGGGAATGTCCGGGAATAAAAGATTTTTGGAAAATGGTAGCTGAAACAATTAAAGAAATTACTGGTGTGTCTTTTTGAGAGAATCCGGCGACCTTTCTGCTGTTCGATATCCCCCTATCGACAGAAAAATATAAAAAATCCCTGAGACATTTGCTTACAACAGCGAAAGCATGTATTCCAGTTCTATGGAAAAGTACTACCTCCCCATCCAGATCACAATGGCTTGCTAAAATAACAGAAATCCAACAAATGGAAAATCTTACTATGATGATGAGGGAGCAGGAGGACGAATACCGACAAATCTGGACCCCCCCCTATAACACTTATAGGGAACAATTAGGGTAGGGGGGGCGGAGGCAGGGAGGGGAGATGGGGGTGGGGGGGGTCTCTTTTCTTCTCCTTGTTCTTCTTTTATTCTTTCTTGTTCTATTTCTTCTGCTTCTATATTTCTGTTATATGCCTGAATCCTGAGAGGTATTCTCTCTGGGCAAGGAGGATAACCAGGGCGAGGCCCAGGTTAATGAAATTATAACAAGGACATGGCATTACAACAGATTAATATAAAAGGGCGGTTAAATTGATAAGACAGATATAGGAGAATAAAAAAAAAAAAGAAAATAGAGGGAAACTCAGTGATTGTGTTTTTTTTTCTTCTTCTCTCCCTTTTTTTTATTTTTATTACCGTATATACTCGAGTATAAGCCGACCCGAATATAAGCCGAGGCACCTAATTTTACCACGAAAAACAGGGAAAACTTATTGACTCGAGTATAAGCCTAGGGTGTCCATGTGCATGCCTCACTGTGTCCATGCCTCACTGTGTCCATGCCTCACTGTGTCCATGACTAGACTGCCGTTTAACATGGAAGGGGTGCCCGGCTTTGAAAAATCGTTGCTCCCCGGATGTTGTTCCCCCCCAGACAACAAACTTTGCACACTTATAGAGGAGAAATAGGGCTACATGTGTGCCAAGTTTCGGGTCCAGAAGACCTACCAGGTCCCCAAAGTCACCAGAGAAATGAGCGTTTAACATGGGAGTCTATGGAAGGGGTGCCCGGCTTTGAAATATCGGTGCTCCCCGGCCAACAAACTTTGCACACTTGTAGAGGAAGAGTGGGGCTATATGTGTGCCAAGATTGGGGTCCAGGGGTCCTACGGCCAGCCTGTACCGGGTCCCGAAAGTCTGGGAGATCAGGCGCAAAAAGGTGACTCGAGTATAAGCCGAGGGGGGCATTTTCAGCACAAAAAAATGTGCTGAAAAACTCGTTTATACTCGAGTATATATGGTATATGGGAAAGAGGAATTATTGTTATTGTAAAGAAGATGTCATGCATAGAAGGGTTGTAGAGATATATCATATGTAATGTTGTACGACTGTCTTTGTGAAAGAAAAATCTAAAATACAGAATTTATAAAATAAAAAACTAGCGGCGCTTTACCGCTAACGTGGCCTGCGGCTCAATGTGAAAGGGCTCTAAATCAGCTGATCTGTGCAGTAAGGCTTTAGAAATTTGAAAAATCCAATCATTTAAAAAAATATTTTAGCAGGGATCCGGTGCGTCCCTGTTCTCTGTTTTCAGGGCCCTAATTTTGGGCTAGATTTTGGCATGCTTTCTGCTTTTGTTAATTGAATGTATCGGGAATTCGTCCGAGAATATGTAAAAAATGTTGTATTGTCTTTACTGCTGCTTTTTGTTTACAGGTAACAATATTTAGGCTGGCTCTTCCTTCAACAGGATAAAACATGTCTGTGTGTAGAGTGAGCAGAGTGGGATACAAAATAGAAATCCTACTACCATTTTAGACCTATTCCCCGCATGCTGCACATTTTTGGTTTCTATCAAAATTCACCTTCTATGTGGATGTATGGTAACGTGTATAAACGCATAGGACTGGTACCTTTCTAAAGGATCAGTTCACCTTTTTATAAAAAATAATAATAGCACATCTTTTTGCAGGTAAAAAACGTGTTCATTTATTATTTGTTTTACTTGGAGCCGGGCAAGCATAGCGTGGGTGCCATGCAGGACTTCTGCAGACTACTCAGTGTATCTGTCGGCTTGTACCTCGTATGGTCAGGCAGATACACACTGACAGGGCGAATGAATGAACTACCAGAGCGCTCAACAGCACCCTGGTAGTTCCTTGAAACTACAATTCGGCTGTCGGGACTTGTAGTTTCCCATTCAGAGTACTGTGAATGAATGATGTGGCCGGGCAGTGCTGTAGGTGACAGTGGGCACCAGAGAAGATGCCCACCTGCTGTCACTGGGAGGAGAGGGGGAGCGGCTGCAGCTTCTGGAACCCTGCTGGACCATCCACCCTAAATACGGTTGGAACATGTAACGTTCCAAAAAGTGAACTTGTCCTTTAGGCCTCATGCCCACGGACGTTTTTACAGCCGCGTTTTTGAGCGTTTTTTACAGCTTAAAAACGCCTGTCCATGTTAGTCTATAGCTTCATGCCCACCTAGACGTTTTTGAGCTGAAAATAGCATAGACGTTTTTAAGCTGTAAAAAAAACCCAGGACCAGTGCGCTCCTCAGCGTCATAATTAGGCAGAAAAAAACGCGAGCGTCAAGAAACGCGCACTAACGCGCGGTCGCGTTTTTAGCTCCGACGTTTTTTTTTGTTAATTTATTTTTATTTTTTTATAAAAAAAAAATTTTACAATAACATGGACAGGCGTTTTTAAGCTCTAAAAAACGCAGCTGTAAAAACGTCAGTGGGCATGAGGCCTTAAAGTGATATTAACTCCCAAATTAAGTTGGTTGAACTGCTGATTGAATGGAAAAACAACTCAGTTGCCCAGCTTAACACTAACTAGGTTTAAAAATCCCCCTCCGCCCCTGCTGCTACCTATGCTGACTAACCTGTATACATTTTTTTTAAAGTGTGTGTGTGTATATGTATATAGTATATTATGCTGGCCTATTTTGAGCTTGGTCCAGGCCAGTCACATGATCCCATGTCAATAAACTTCACCCAGAGGCTCCCATGTCCCTGCTGTTGTTGCCACACCCCCCTCACCCCTGCAGGTACCACTGACTGACACAGGAAAGCCAGATAACATGACCAGCCTGGCACAGACTATAATTGTGTAAGTACTGCATACACTTGTTTTTTTTGTTTTGTTTTACACAGGTAGCAGGATGAGGGAGTCTTTTTAAATAAATATTTATTTTTAAAGAAGAGCTTTGACCGTATTTATCGGCGTATAACACGCACCTTCATTTTAAGAGGGAAGTTTCAGGAATTTTTTTTTTTTTTTTTAAATAAACGTCTTTGAATTAAAATGAGGGTCAGTGCCCATCAATGCAGCCTGATTAGTGCCCATCTGCAGTCTCCTCATATCCCATCAATGCAGCTTGATCAATGCCCATCTGCAGCCCATTTCCCAGCAATGCAGCCTGATCAATGCCCATCTGCAGCCTCAATGCAGCCTGATCAATGCCCATCTCCCATTAATGCCTATTTATAGCCCCAATGCTCATCTGCAGCCTCACCATCTCTCACCAATGCAGCCTGAATAGTACAGGAAATCACAGAGCCATCATCTCCTGTTTACTCGGCTCTCACTCGGCAGTCACACGCACAGTCCCGCCTCCGCCATGAGCATTTGACCAGCTCCTGTTATAGACAGAACACTGGTCCAATGCTGGTGGCGGAGGCTGGACTGTGTGTGTGATGTGAGAGCCAAGTAAACAGGAGATGACAGCTCTGTTAATTCTGGCGGCGCTTGTTCCTCTCTGAGGTACACTATCGGCGTATAACACACACCTGTGATTTGCCCCCTATTTTCAGGGGGAAAAAGTGCATGTTATAAGCCGATAAATATGGTAAGTCAGCAGCTACCAATACTGTAGGTGCTGACTTTTAATATAAGGACATTTACCTGTCCAGGGATCCAGTGATGTCGACACCCCAGGCCAATTCTTCAATCGGCTTTGGGTGCAGGCCCCGGCATCACAAATAAGGAAAACCGACAGTGAAGCCTTGTGGCTTCACAGCCGCTTTCTTACTGTGCATGCGCTTTGTCAATTGTCCCACAGTCTTCTGGGACTTGTGTCCCAGAAGGCTGCTGAGGGAGGGATAAGTTCTGTCTCAGATCGCCGCGGAACATCTGACCTGAAGTGGGAGAGGGTACCTTTTTAAAACCAGAAGTGCAAAAAATATGGCAGTTGAGGGTGGAAGGATGCAAAGAAGCAGAACTTTCCCTTTTGGGTGAAGTTGCACTTTAAAACTATTTAGTATCAAGCAGGAATTCTACTTTAACTCCTTCTTTTTTTTTTTTTTTTTTTTTTTTTTTAATTTTGGGGAAGCAGTACGGAGAGAGCAGAGGGCCAGTCTTTGTCTTGGTCCAAATTTTCCAAGTGGTTTTATGAGTCTGAGGAAAAAGGAAAAAATGTAATACTGTTGGAGTTGTTGAAGCGTTGCTGGTCATATTGGCCTGGCATTCCCTTATTTTAGGCTGTTGCTGTGTGTGGGCAACCTCTATGTGCCCACATTATATTCCTACAGAAGTTTCTTAGCGTTTTTTTTTTCATACAGAAATAATCTCTTACATTTCTAGCATCTACCAAAAACGAAAATGAATTTTAGGTGAAGTATCTGTTTAGGGCCCATTTACACCAGTCTTGTTTGTTCAAATGACTGGCACTAAATGCATCGCAACATACTGCTTATCGCACCCCAATGGACCAGAAATCATGCATGCTTTCAGCAGCACAACACACGGTAGTGTTTCTGCATGTTGTGGACGGTGCGTTGGGAAGCTATGTTGAGGTGCCAATAAGAATGAATGAGACCATATTGCACCAGCACAGCATGGTATGGTCACCCATTGAGATGATCCTTTTATGTCTATTGGGTTCGCTTACTTAGTGGCTGTTATTTCTGCAGTTCAGCGTGGGTGACAACTCGGGTATTTCTTTTTCCGTGTGCTGCAGGTGTAATGCCAATCATTCCAGTGTATGTTCCGATAAAACACTGAGAAGCACGTGTGGTATTCGGCACTGGTTTCCTTCTCATGCTCTTCCTTCTAACGTCTTCTCTGAGTATTCTGCTTGTCGCCCTTTGTTTCCTGTGTTGCTTCTAACATATGTACTTTCTTAACCCTATGGCATCCAGAGAGATGGGAAATATTCACCAGCAGACTTGTTTTTTTTTTTTACTAAAAAGATTTAAGTGAAGGCTTCAAAGTAAAAACTCCATAATAAATAGTATGACCACAATTTTAGGGCCTGTTTAAACGTTATGCGGTGACTTGCGTATTTCTGCACTGGATAAACACAGGTCGCTGCTGGGGCACATAGAAAACATATATACAGTGGGTACGGAAAGTATTCAGACCCCCTTAAATTTTTCACTCTTTGTTATATTGCAGCCATTTGCTAAAATCATTTAAGTTCATTTTTGTTCCCTCATTAATGTACACACAGCACCCCATATTGACAGAAAAACACAGAATTGTTGACATTTTTGCAGATTTATTTAAAAAAGAAAAAGTGAAATATCACATGGTCCTAAGTATTCAGACCCTTTGCTCAGTATTTAGTATTTGCACCCTTTTGATCTAATACAGCCATGAGTCTTTTTGGGAAAGATGCAACAAGTTTTTCACACCTGGATTTGGGCATCCTCTACCATTCCTCCTTGCAGGTCCTCTCCAGTTCTGTCAGGTTGGATGGTAAACGTTGGTGGACAGCCATTTTTAGGTCTCTCCAGAGATGCTCAATTGGGCTTAAGTCAGGGCTCTGGCTGGGTCATTCAAGAACAGTCACGGAGTTGTTGTGAAGCCACTCCTTCGTTATTTTAGCTGTGTGCTTAGGGTCATTGTCTTGTTGGAAGGTAAACCTTCGGCCCAGTCTGAGGTCCTGAGCACTCTGGAGAAGGTTTTCATCCAGGATATCCCTGTACTTGGCCGCATTCATCTTTCCCTCGATTGCAACCAGTCGTCCTGTCCCTGCAGCTGAAAAACACCCCCACAGCATGATGCTGCCACCATCATGCTTCACTGTTGGGACTGTATTGGAGAGGTGATGAGCAGTGCCTGGTTTTCTCCATGCATACCGCTTAGAATTAAGGCCAAAAAGTTCTATCTTGGTCTCATATGACCAGAGAATCTTATTTCTCACCATCTTGGAGTCCTTCAGGTGTTTTTTTAGCAAACTCCATGCAGGCTTTCATGTGTCTTGCACTGAGGAGAGGCTTCCGTCGGGCCACTCTGCCATAAAGCCCCGACTGGTGGAGGGCTGCAGTGATGGTTGACTTTCTACAACTTTCTCCCATCTCCCGACTGCATCTCTGGAGCTCAGCCACAGTGATCTTTGGGTTCTTCTTTACCTCTCTCACCAAGGCTCTTCTCCTCCGATAGCTCAGTTTGGCCAGACAGCCAGCTCTAGGAAGGGTTCTGGTCGTCCCAAACGTCTTCCATTTAAGGATTATGGAGGCCACTGTGCTCTTAGGAACCTTTAGTGCAGCAGAAATCTTTTTGTAACCTTGGCCAGATCTTTGCCTTGCCACAATTCTGTCTCTGAGCTCTTCAGGCAGTTCCTTTGACCTCATGATTCTCATTTGCTCTGACATGCACTGTGAGCTGTAAGGTCTTATATAGACAGGTGTGTGGCTTTCCTAATCAAGTCTAATCAGTATAATGAAACACAGCTGGACTCAAATTAAGGTGTAGAACCATCTCAAGGATGATCAGAAGAAATGGACCGCACCTGAGTTAAATATACGAGTGTCACAGCAAAGGGTCTGAATACTTAGGACCATGAGATATTTCAGTTTTTTTCTTTTTTAATAAAAAATGTCAACAATTCTGTGTTTTTCTGTCAATATGGGGTGCTGTGTGTACATTAATGAAGAAAAAATGAACTTAAATGATTTTAGCAAATGGCTGCAATATAACAGAGTGAAAAATTTAAGGGGGTCTGAATACTTTCTGTACCCACTGTATATATTTTTTTTTAATGTGTCTCTTTCACACCACAATGCAGCATGTCTGCAGTTTTCTGTACTGTACTGGATGGCAACACAACGCACTGCACCGCTGTGCACTGACATGAATCAAGTGTTACTTTATGACACTTTAGATAAAGTTGAAGTCAAGTTGAATAAAAGAACGAAGCACAGCGATGAGCTGAAACGCACATCAAATATCTCCCTGTTGGAGCCGACACTGCACTGGCTTGCAAGGTAAAACATTGCATTTTACTGTACAGGCTAGTGTGAACCTAGCTTAAAGATGCCTATAGGTGTATCAAAATTTCATCTGGTTCAGCAGGGGCTGGCCACATTTTGATCCATCTATGGGCGTTTCCGCTCCACAGAAGTTGACTGTTGGAAAGCTGTTGTTGGTCAGTGGCTGCGGAGGAATCTCACTGTCGGAATACAATGGCACAGTGGGGAGGATTACCCCAACCACCTTGCATGTTCAGATGGGGGAATTCCTTCTATTTATGTTTATAATTTTTTTTGGATTAGCCCTGTGGCTGATCAAAAAAAAAAAATGGGCATCTATGACCAGCTTTAGCCCTGGTTCACACTGGTGCGATTTGACATGTCAAATCTGAGGCACTTGCCAGCAATGGCACCGTCCTAATCGGTGCGGCGCTGCACCGTTTTTAACCACTTGCTTACTGGGCACATAAACCCCCTTCCTGCCCAGGCGAAATTTCAGCTTTTGGCACTGCGTCGCTTTGAATGACAATTGCGCGGTCGTGCGACGTGGCTCCCAAACAAAATTGACGTCCTTTTTTTCCCACAAATAGAGCTTTCTTTTGGTGGTATTTGATCACCTCTGCGGTTTTTATTTTTTGCGCTATAAACAAAAAAAGAGCGACGATTTTGAAAAAAAACACTATTTATTACTTTTTGCTATAATAAATATCCCAATTTTTTTTAAAAAAAATATTTTTTTCTCAGTTTAGTCCGATACGTATTCTTCTACATATTTTTGGTCAAAAAAAATCGCAATAAGCGTTTGATTGCTTTGCGCAAAAGTTATAGCGTTTACAAAATAGGGGGTAGTTTTATAGCATTTTTATTAATATTTTTTTTTTGCTAGTAATGGCGGCGATCAGCGATTTTTATTGTGACTGCGACACTATGGCGGACACATCGGACACTTTTGACACCATTTTGGGACCATTGTCATTGATATAGCGATCAGGGCTAAAAAAAATGCACTGGTTACTGTAAAAATGACATTGGCAGGGAAGGGGTTAACACTAGGGGGCGAGGAAGGGGTTAAATGTGTGCCCTGGAAGTGATTACTACTGTGGGGGGAGGGGAGTGACTTTGGGAGGAGACCGATCTGTGTCCCCGATCGGTCTCCTCTCTCCCTGACAGGACATGGATCTGTGTGTTTACACACACAGATCCATGTCCTTGTCTCTGTACCGGCCAAACGCGGGTGCCTGGCGGACATCGCGGCCGCCAGGCACGCGCATCGGCATGTCAGTGACGCGCCGCCGGCGGCACTCGCGCGTCCCCCCAGTGGCCAGAGCAGCCGAGGACGTCTATTGACGTCCTCCCGGATTTTAAGAGCCACCTTGAGGCCGTCATTTGACAATGGCCGGGGCTCCAAGTAGTTAAATTTGCACAGATGTCTCTGTAATCGCGGCCGAAATCGGGACTGACATGCGGGAGTGAAATCGCGTGAGTTCAGCTGAACTCACACGGCTTCACTGCCGCAGCACAGTGTGTGGGCTTAGAGTCTGCTTTTTGTTTTATGGAGCACCACCTGGCATGAAAACACCACTTCACCAAATTGTGGCCTATGGTAGAAACTTGGAAAAATTTCTACCATAAAAGTGGAATTTAAAGTGATACTAAACACACACTGTTAAATTTACATTGTCCCTTCTATTTCTGTATATGAATGATGATGACTGTAATAATTAACACTTGCAGTTCTGGGGAAAACCCAAAACTTGGGATTTTCTTTTTACTTTCACTTTTACCCTAATGAGTGCGCAGTCAGCAATAAAAACTGACAGGTGTTCTAATCCCTCTCCACTTTAGCTAAAACCCCCAAAAAAGTTTGTCTATTGTTATACTTTAAAGCTGAATTCCAGGTATGGCAATTTTTACAAAGTTGCATTGGTCCAGTTTGTGCCATACCTGCAGAGGATAGAAAATCTGCTACCACTGGAAATCAAAACTGGAAGTTGTGCTTATGATTACTGCTGGCTTCTTGGTCTCATGCTAAGTGGATGCCCTGCTGCATTGTGAACACAGGAGGCTACTCGCTTGGCACCAGCACCACTGAGCATAGGCGTGTGCCAGGTGTGCCCAGGCACACCCTAATCACTCCCTGCAGCACAGATTTCCCCTGCTGTCTGGTGTCCCCTCCCACAGCATGGCTGGCTTCCCTCCTCTCCCATTGGCTACTGCAGTGGGCACACATAGATGATATTTCAGGATGAGTGGGGGAAGGGGTAATGTCATTTACCGACCCCTTCCCTTTCTGAATGAACACAGTGAGAGATCGGTACCGTGTTTTTGAGCTTTCAGGTGCACACCCTAATGCAACAGGCTGCGCACACTTATGCCACTGAGGCATTACTGTCGGTCTTCTCAATGAATTGAAGCGTTCTTTGAAAGAAGGTGGGGAGCGTGATGTTGCTGCCCATCTCTCCACTTCATCCAATCAGAGAGTGCTTTGCATTTGTTGAGAAAATGCGAAGTGTTCCCTGAATGACGCCCGTGTCGTATGAGTGACCTTATGTGCTCACAATGTAGTAGTTTGGCATGGGACCCAGAAGCTAGTGGGGATCACTGGAGTAGCAATTAGGCTTGTGCAATTCGTTTCGTAACGAATCGAAATTCGTCAGAATTTAGCAACTTTCGGACATTCGGAAGCATTCGAATTTCCGAACAGAGCAATTACGAATAAAACCGAATCCAAAATAAATTATACCGCAAAATAGCGAATGCCCGATGGTCTTCGTCATAATTCGTTATGAAAAAAGTTACGAATGTACGAATCCATTCGTAGCACAATAACACTCACTCTGCTCTCTGCTTCTCCCTCACCATGCTGAACTCCCTCTCAAAATGGTGTACAGGGGGCGGAGGCTATAGCCGCATGTAAAAAACGAAAGTAAAATACGAGATTTCGAATCGTTACAAATAACCGCAATGTATTTAGAAAAGTACAAATCCATTCGAAGCACATTAGGCATAATAGGCAGCGTCGTTGTGAGAGAGACACGGAAAATTACGAATCAACGAACCCAAAAAAAGTTACGAAAGTAGGAGTTGTGTCCAGAATCAACGAAAAACAACGTACTCTACCGAAAGTACGAATTATAAAGCAACAAAAAATTCAACGAAAAATGTCGCTTGCAAAAATACGAATGAGTCCGAACACGAAAAATCCCGTCTAGCAAAATTACGAATGATTACGAATCAACAGGACCGGAAAGAAACGAACCGAAACGGAACAAATTTTTCCGTTGTGCACAAGTCTAGTAGCAATGCCTACTGTAGTGGTTTCCAGCTTCTATGGCACATACATACTTGCATTGGTCCAAGCTTTACCAGTGTAACAACGGAACAATTTCCATTTCTAAACTTAAATTTTTATTTTTTTAAATCCTTTGGAATTTTAAATATATTTATTAATAATAATTATTAGGGTTGTCCCGATACTAAGCATTTGCGCGAGTACTTGTACTCGTGCAAATGCTCCCGATGCTTCACCCGATACTTTTTTTTTGTGGCCGGAGAGGGCGGGAGGAGTCAGTGGCTGGGGAGGGCAGGAGAGAGGGCGGGGGAGTGCGGGCGGAGTCTGGCCGGAGAGGGCGGGAGGAGTCAGTGGCTGGGGAGGGCGGGAGAGGAAAGTGCGGGCGGAGTCTGGCTGAAGAGGGCGGGCACAGTCGGTGGATGGAGTCCGCGGGCGGAGAGCGAGTCCCTCACCTGCAGTTGAACCTGGTAAGCTGGCAGGGGTTCAGGGCGCAGCCGCATCAGGATCGGTGACCGGTGCTGTCACATTCGGTCGCCGTCAGCGGCTGAACGTCCCCACGCCCATCTTGGTACACCCTGCACTCGGCTGCAGTAAGCAGCAGCAGACATCTTGTTACACCCAGCCCGAGCTATATGGGCTGGGTGTAACAAGATGTCTGCTGTTGCTTACTGCAGCCGAGTGCAGCCAAGATGGGCGTTGCAGCAGTTTTTTTTTTTCTTAAATCCTGTGTCATTTCCCCCCCGCCCCCCGCAGCATTTCAGTGCCAGCCACCTATCAGTACCCACAAGTGCTACCTATCAGTGGAATCAGTGCCATCTACCAGTGCCACCTATCAGATGGCACTGGTAGATGCCACTGATAGGTGGCACTTATGGGCACTGATAGGTGGCACTTGTGGGCACTGATAGATGGCACTGATAGGTGGCACTTGTGGGCACTGATAGCACTATCAGTGCCACCTATCAGTGCCCACAAGTGCCACCTATCAGTGCAATCAGTGCCCACAAGTGCCACCTTTCAGTGCCCATAAGTGCCACCTATCAGTGCCCACAAGTGCCACCTTTCAGTGCAATCAGTGCCCACAAGTGCCACCTATCACTGCCCACAAGTGCCATCTATCAGTGCCCATAAATGCCACCTATCAGTGCCCCCAAGTGCCACCTATCACTGCCCACAAGTGCCACCTATCAGTGCCCATAAGTGCCATCGATCCATGCCCATAAGTGCCACCTATCAGTCCCCATCTTTCAAACTGTCACATGACATTGAAAAAAAAGTATCGGTAATCGGTATCGGCGAGTACTTGAAAAAAAGTATCGGTACTTGTACTCGGTCTTAAAAAAGTGGTATCGGGACAACCCTAATAATTATTATATACTCTAGTATAAGCCGACCAGAATATAAGCCAAGGCACCTAATTTTACCACAAAAAAATGGGAAAACGTATTGACTCGAGTATAAGCCTAGGGTGTCCATGTGCATGCCTCACTGTGTCCATGACTAGACTGACGTTTAACATGGGAGTCTATGGAAGGGGTGCCCTGCTTTGAAAATTCGGTGCTCCCCGGCTGTAGGTCCCCTAGACAAAAAACTTTGCACACGTATAGAGGAAGAGTGGGGCTATATGTGTGCTAAGTTTGGCGTCCAGGGGACCTACGGCCGGCTGGTACCGGGTCCCCAAATTCCGGGAGATCAGGCGCAAAAAGGTGACTAGAGTATAAGCCGAGGGGGGCATTTTCAGCACAAAAAAATGTGCTGAAAAACTCGACTTATACTCGAGCATATACGGTATTTAATAATATAGTAAATCTCTGGGTCAGTTGATTGCCTCCCATTGGCTTTCAATACCACTTATATGCCAATTGCACCCAAATCTATCTCTCTGCCCCTCAACTCGCTCCATCAGTCTCTTCACGCATCACCAACTAACAGACGTATCAGCCTGGATGTCACACCACTTCCTCAAACTCAATGTATCCAAAACTGAGCTCATAAGATTTCCTCCCCCCTCGTGCCACTTCCCCAGATTTCTCTGTCAAAATCAACAGCTCAACTATCAACCCATCCCCCCATGCCAAGTGTAATACTGGACTCTGAACTATCCTTTCAGCCCCTCATCCAATCACTGTTCATAGCTTGCCGCCTCAACCTCCGCAACATCTCCAAGATACCCCCTTCCTAACCAATGACACCACTAAGCTTCTAGTTCACTTCCTGGTCATCTCTCGGCTCTCCTACTGCAACTTCCTCCTCATTGCCTTACCTTACATAGTCTATCCCCCTTTCAATCCATTATGAATGCTGCTGCCAGACTCATCCACCTTACAAACTGCTCAGTGTCTTCTAACCCTCTCTGCCAATCCCTCCACTGGCTTCCACTCGCCCAACAAATTAAACTCAAGATACTAACTATACTTTACAACGCTATCCACACCTTGGCCCCCAGCTACATCACTATCCTTTTTTCAAAGTACCAACCAAAACGTTCTCTTCGTTCCTCCCAAGACCTCCTGCTCTCTAGTTCCCTTGTCCCCTCCTTCCATGCTCACCCCCAGGACTTATCCAAAGCCTCTCCCATCCTCTGGAACTCTCTACCCCAATCTGTCTGACTATCTCCTACTCATCTCTTCAGAGAAGCCTATCTGGCCTCCACCTAACAACTGCACATTTATTTTCTCCTACAGCCCATCACCCACAGTTACCTCTTGACTAAGGATGAGCTCAGGCGTGTTCGCAGCCCACATGTGCAGAGTCCGCCAGGAAGTCGTCACTGCACAGCGCTAATCGTAGGCAGTGAGACATTTTCCCAAACTGCGGATGCAGAGATCTCGCTGCCTGTGATTAGCACAGTGAAGTGCCAACTTCCTGGCAAACTCTGCACGTGTGGTTGCAAGCACGCCTGAGCTAATCCTTACTCTTGACCATCCCTCTTAGATTGTAAGCTCTAACGAGCTGGACCCTCTGATTCCTACTGTATTAAATTGTATTGTAATTGTACTGCCTGCTGTAAAGTTGTAAAGTGCTGTAATGTAATGTAATGTTGTAAAGTGCTGCATAAACTGTTGGAGCTAATAAATGCTATATAATAATGTAATGTATTTTATATATGTGTTTAGGTGTTTGCCGGGGAGTTCCACTATGCCCAAGTCACTTTCCTGCTTTTGTGTGGTGCTTGTACAACTAGTCATTGCACACAATGTCATTGAACCATTTGATCCAGCAGTAGACCCTCCTACATCTGCACAATGCTGCCATTGCTAGGCCCTATTGGAAATTATGTTTTTGTTTTATTTTACATTTTAATGTTTGGAGTTTGAAATATTTTCTCAACAACGTAGGTGAAGATGAGAGCGGCTGAGGCCTTTGTAGTTCAGCGGAATTCAGCCTTTGGGGTGTAGACGTGAATAGATGGGTGGGGGGAGTGTTGGAATCTGTGGTAACGGGTGAGGAGTCTTCTTCACATGTGGTCTCCTGTCGTGTGTACTCCTCCTCTCATCACAGTAATCAGTTTCTGAGAACAGGGCCTCAGCTGCAGCAGCTCTGTGACAGGATCATGGTGCACAGGGAGGGAGACGCTCATGTGTGAGGACTGTATTGCTACATTTCCGTGTAGTCTTAAGAACTCTAGATGTTGGGACTTTCACCTACAAAGTGTAATGTCAGTAGTCTGGTGGATGCAGTTCACAATGATGTGGCCTACTGAATTGTATAGACTGACATGGCTGAACAAGGTCCTGCCTCAGAGGAGGCACTGCATAACTCCTTGTATTTGTATGGGTTTCTTTCAGGTAGGAAACTTTTAGGGCCCACCTACAGTTTTTGTTTTATCCTTTTAACCACTTAACAACCACCTGCCGACAAATAACGTCGACAAGGTGGTTGCTTAACTCTGGGAGGACGTTATATAACGTCCTCCCAGAATCGCGCTCCCGCGCGCCCCCTGGGGCGCGCACACGGGAAACTCCGTGACCGCCGGGTCCAGAGGACCCGGCGGATCACGAATCGCGGTAAATCGCCGCTGATAGCGGCCGTTTACCACGTGATCGCTCCGTCAAATGACGGAGCAATCACTTGTAAACAGACCGGCGTCATTTGATGACGCCGGTTCCTCCCTCCCCTCTCTGTACCGATCGGTACAGTGTGAGAGGGGAGGGGGAGGGAGCGGATGGCAGCAGCAGCACTGTGGGCTGGATCTGTGACAATTGCAGTCACAGATCCATCCATCCCTGCTCAGCCATCCCTGGTGCAATACCCTGCCAATACTCTGCAATACACCCTGCCAATACTCTGCAAAATACCCTGCCAATACTCTGCAAAATACTCTGCAATACCCTGGTGCAATACTCTGCAATACCCTGGTGCAATACTCTGCAATACCCTGCGAAATACTCTGCAATACCCTGCGAAATACTCTGCAATACCCTGCGCAATACTCTGCAATACCCTGCAAAATACTCTGCAATAGCCTGCGCAATACCCTGCAAAATACTCTGCAATACCCTGCGCAATACCCTGCAAAATACTCTGCAATACCCTGCGCAATACTCTGCAATACCCTGCGCAATACTCTGCAATACCCTGCGCAATACTCTGCAATACCCTGCGCAATACTCTGCAATACCCT
Source organism: Rana muscosa (assembly GCA_029206835.1). Taxonomy (NCBI): domain Eukaryota; kingdom Metazoa; phylum Chordata; class Amphibia; order Anura; family Ranidae; genus Rana; species Rana muscosa. The sequence goes on along the minus strand of CM055116.1, from coordinate 205,602,137 downwards.
GCGCAATACCCTCCACAATACTCTGCAATACCCTCCACAATACTCTGCAATACCCTCCACAATACTCTGCAATACCCTCCACAATACTCTGCAATACCCTCCACAATACCCTGTGCAATACCCCGTGCAATACCCTGCCATACACCGCAATACCCTGCCATAGTCCGCAATACTCCGCAATGCCCGGCAATACTCTGCAATAACCACTTCCCGCCCGCCGGCCGTCATATGACGTCCTTGACTTTGTGCGGGGATATCTGAATGATGGGAGCACCTACAGGCATCATTCAGATATCAGCTTTTTCAGCCGGCGATTCCCTACACCATAAGAACAATCATAGTGGCTGTTCCGCCGCTTGATCATTCTTACGGGAGGCGAGAGGGGATGTCCCCCCCCCCCCGCCGCCCTCCGGTGCTTCTACCGACTCACCGCTGCGATCAAAGCCAGGATTGTTGGTTTTTTTTTTTGTATTTTTTTCAGGCTTCCCAGCCTAGAGGTGAGATGTGGGGTCTTATTGACACCCCCCCCCCCCCATATCTCACTGTAAAGAGGACCTGTCATGCCATATTCCTATTACAAGGGATGTTTACGTTCCTTGTAATAGGTATAAAAGTGATCAAAAAAATGTTTGGTGCGGAAAAACATGTCAAACTAAAATAAATAAAGTAAAATGAACAATAAAAAAATATATATTTTTTTTAAAGCGCCCTTGTCCCCGTGAGCTTGCATACAGAAGCGAACGCATACGTAAGTCCCGCCCACATATGAAATCGGTTTTCAAACCACACATGTGAGGTATCTCTGCGAACGTTAGAGCGAGAGCAATCATTTTGGCCCTAGACCTCCTCTGTAACTCAAAACATTTAACCAGTAAAAATATTTAAAGCGTCGCCTATGGGGATTTTTTAAGTAGCGAAGTTTGGCGCCATTCCACGAGTGTGTGCAATTTTTAAGGGTGACATGTTAGGTATCTATTTACTCGGCGTAACTTCATCTTTCACATTATGCAAAAACATTGGGCTAACTTTACTGTTTTTTTTTTTTTTAAGCACAAAACATTTTTTTTCCGTAAAAAACGCGTTAAAAAAATTTCTGCGCAAATATCGTGCGAGATAAAAAGTTGCAACAACCACCATTATATTCTCTAAGGTCTTTGCTAAAAAAACATATATAATGTTTTGGGGTTCTATGTAATTTTCTAGCAAACAAATGATGATTTTTACATGTAGGAGAGAAATGTCAGAATTGGCCTGGGGGCTCCAGAAGGCCTGAAGGTGCTCCTTGGATGTTGGGCCTCTGTATGTGGCCACGCTGTGTAAAAGTCTCACACATGTGGTATCACCATACTCGGAAGGAATAGCAGAATGTGTTTTGGGGTGTAATTTGTGGTATGCATATGCTGTGTGTGAGAAATAACCTGCTAATATGACAATTTTGTGAAAAAAAAAAAGAGAAAAAAAAAATCTTGATTTTGCAAAGAATTGTGGGAAAAAATGACAACTTCAAAAAACTCACAATGCCTCTTTCTGAATACCTTGGAATGTCTTCTTTCCAAAAAGGGGTCATTTGGGGGGTATTTGTACTTTTCTGGCATGTTAGGGTCTCAAGAATTGAGATAGGCCGTCAGTACTTCAGGTGTGATCAATTTTCAGATATTGGCACCATAGCTTGTGGACTCTATAACTTTCACAAAGACCAAATAATATGCACCAATTTGTACCTATTTTTACCAAAGATATGTAGCAGTATAAATTTTGGCCAAAATTTATGAAGAAAAAATAGTAATTTGCAAAATTTTATAACAGAAACTAAAAAAAAATCATTTTTTTACAAAATTTTCAGTCTTTTTTTCTCTTATAGCGCAAAAAATAAAAAACCCAACAGTGATTAAATACCACCAAAAGAAAGCTCTATTTGTGTGAAAAAAAGGACAAAAAATTCATATGGGTACAGTGTTGTATGACTGAGTAATTGTCATTCAAAATGTGAGAGCACCGAAAGCTGAAAATTGGTCTGGTTATTAAGGGGGTTTAAGTGCCCAGTTGTCAAGTGGTTAAAAAGACAAAAAAAATTTTTTTGCCGCCGGAATACACACTTTAGGTGTATAAACAATACGTTAAAATGCCATTGAAGTGAGTGAGTGATGCTCAAAATTGAGCGTTTCCTCAATCTCTGTTATTGGATCTTCATAGCAGTATTATGGAATGGATTGACTCCATCATAGTGATTGTGTGTTGGAGGTTGGTTTATTGTGACTTCGCTCAGTGTAATGCCTAGTACGCATGATGAGAAAATCGGACAAAAAAAAAAAAAAACGCTTTCGCTTCGATTATCTAACAATAATCAGATTATCAAACAGCTTTTGAGAGCTGATCACAACAGTTCATGGAAAATTATCCAATGGGACAAGCACGAAAATATTTCTCATGCGATAACAGAACCAACGTTTTTTTTTTTTTCATTTATTCAGTACAGTATTTCTTCCTAATAAAAATCGCATGACCAAGACTGCGCATGCTTGGAAAGGAAAGCATGCGTTACAATACAATACAATACATTGTCACGGGAAGTTGTATCCTGTCTTGCAAGAGTTTTCAGAACTCTAGTAGCCTATTTCGATATGAGACTAGCAAAAATAAGAAAAACGGACTATCATTTGTCCGATATTTTCATTGTGTGTTCCAGGCTTAAAGAGGAAGCCAACCCTGCAAGAGAAAGGCATAATGAGCTAGTATGCATAGTAATACTAGCTCATTATGTGGCACTTACCTAAAATCGAAGCCCCTGAAGTCCTCCTCATTCCCCTCCGCCGCCATGTCCCCTCGGAGCTTCTTCCTGGTATCGCAGCTTCGGCGCTGTGATTGGCCGGAGCTGTGATGACGTCACGTGCATGAGCGCGGGGCCGACATTCGTCCATTCAGAAAACCTGAGATCCCGGCATGTCCCATTCATTATGCCGGGACGCTCAGTGCACCTGCGCTGTAGACATCGGTGCAGTGTTGTCTGCAAATATCTCCTTAACCGTGCAGGTTAAGGAGATATTTCATGCACCTACAGGTAAGCCTTAATCTAGGCTTACCTGTAGGTGCAAGTTGTCAAAGTGGGTTTACAACCACTTTAAGGGTCAAGCTGGCAATAGATGGCAAATTTTTTGGCCAGTTCCTGCTGAATCAGCTTGGACCTGTAAGTGGCCCTGCAACCACCATCCTACTTAACATGTTGACCTGAAGAAGAATTCCAGGTATGGATATTTAATACATAGTTACATGGGTCAAACCTGAACCAAAGTAACTATGTGCAATACCATAGCTGTCCCATGTAACTATGTATCTACTATACCTGGGTGTGTAGTATATGCCATACCTGGCTCATGTCCCTATGTACTGTATATACTATACCTGGGTATGAAGCAGGGTGGATTTGATTTAAATCACTAGTAAAAAGGCTTGATTTAAATCATAATTTTTAAAGAGCAACTGTCGTCTCTGTCCTGCAGCGACGACTCCTCTGATCCGCTGTTGACTCACCAACAGTTCCATTCCCTTTAATGGGACATCTGGTGGTGTGGCAGTGACACAACAAGGTGAGGGGACATGGCGGCAGCAGGCAAGTGATGATGGATCTGAAATTACAGGTGCTCTTTAAATGTAAGGACTCATTCTTGCTGGTAGTTAGAATTTAATAGTTAGGAAACCTAAATAGGAAACCTTCATTTAAGAGGTCAGGTTATAAAAACTGCGATATCCGAACCGATTCAATCATACAGTTTTTTTAGTGTACATAGATTTGCAAAACAAGGGGATAAAAGAATATTCTTGAACTTTGTTTTATCTCATGGTTACTGTGAAATTGTGTGAATGCATCAATGCAGTGCATGTTATCTCAGCTTGCAGAGCTTGGATTCATTGAGTAAGTTTACCAAAAATATTGCAGAATATACAGCCTCATGCTACATAACTAAGCTCCATTTCATGCTGAATAAACTAAATTATAAATTCAATTTATTAATGTATCTTAAATAGAAAACTGTCTTTAGATAGATTTTTACTCCAAGAGCATTCTAATTAAATACATTTTGATAAAAATCTGATTTAAATAAAAATAAATCCAATAAAAAATAAAAAATCATTGATTTTTATCCACCCTGGTATGAAGTATATGCCATACCTGGCCCATGTAACTATGTATATACTATACCTGTATATGTAGTATATACCATACCTGGCCCATGTAACTGTATATACTATACCTGTGTATGTAGTATATACCACCATACCTGTGTATGTAGTATATACCATACCCGACCGATGTAACTATGTATATACCATACCTGTGTATGTAGTATATACCATACCCGGCCCATGTAACTGTATATACTATACCTGTGTATGTAGTATATACCATACCCGACCCATGTAACTATGTATATACCATACCTGTGTATGTAGTATATACCATACCCGACCCATGTAACTATGTATATACCATACCTGTGTATGTAGTATATACCATACCCGGCCCATGTAACTGTATATACTATACCTGGCTGCTGTGAATTGTTCAGGTCTGCAAATCTATTTATTTTTAATCATTTATTGGCTAGTTCTGTAGATTGCAAGCCTTTGAGACACAGACTTTTTTCCCAGGGAATGAGATGGGTATGATATTCTATACATAAAACATTTTTCTGTTTATTAGAGTTTTGATGTGTGGTTGGCACTGTACTCCTCCCTGCCATCCAGCTCTGCATTAATCATTTGCTTAGTGGCTGATTTCATCCTGAAATCGGTAGATGTTTGCTGTCTGTGAATATTTAGAAGTATTAATCTTCATAAAACTATGAAATGAAACGTGCCTTTGTTTAATCATAGTGTTTTTAGTGTCTTCTTATCGGGTGCTTAGGAGGGAGTACAGCAATTGTGTTTTGAGCATTTCCCATTTGCTTTCAGCGTCAGAAGATTGAGCCCAGCAATAAACCAAAGGCCATTTCTTTTTCTGGATATGGTAGACTGGGATATGATACACCCTGTATGCACTGTACATATGCACTCACACACAGCTGCCTACCATGTGCACTGGTGAGAGTATAGGCTTTGTCACCATGACTCCTCCACTTTATGGCATTCAGACACCAAGTCTTAGTTTACACATGCAACAGGCTTTGCCACCCCTCTAAAAAGCGATCCACTGTGGATTGCTTTTCAGAGGGGTGGCAAAGTCTTCCACATGTGCAAACTAAGCCTTGGTGTCTGAATGTCATGAAGTGGAATCTTGGTCACCAAGCCTATACTCTCACCAGTCCACATGGTGGGCAGCTGTGTGCATGTGTATATACAGTAAAATTTGACAGGCACTAAGGAGGCAATCTGAACAATATAAATACCGTGCTGCAGCTGCATGTATTACAACTAGTTGCATTTGTAGGTCGGTTGTGGCACTGCCCTATTCACAATTGCAATTGTGCTACCCGCCGAGCATGAAAGGGGGAATGATTTTTTGCTGCTGTCGCCAAGCACCACAGCATGTGTACAGTCCTGTCCAGCAGCCATTGCAGCTTAAGTAGAGAAAAATTGTTTATAACATGCTGTTTACTCACTCATTCACTATTCGATCTGTATTCTGTGTTGTGCAAAAAACCTGGTTGATCCTGCTGCTCTCCATCTCCTCTTTCTGTCCATGTCCCCAATTCAGCTAGGGATTTTGCAGAGCAGTGTTGGCAGTAGAGGTCGACCGATATGGGTTTTTCTCTGGCCGATGCCGATATTTAGAAATCGTGATGGCCGATATATGATGCCGATTTTTTTTTTTTTGGGCCGATATGTTAGGCCGTTTTTTTCCCTTCATCTCATAAAATCTAACAGTTGGACCCCTTTCACACTGGGGTGTTTTTCAGGCACTTTTGGGATAAAAATAGCACCTGTAAAAGTGGCTGCAAAACAGCTCCCCTGCAGTCTCACACTGAGGCGGTGCGCTGGCAGGACGTTAAAAAAAGTCCTGCGAGCAGCATCTTTGGAGCGGTGTATACAGCTCCTCCACCACTCCTGCCCATTGAAATGAATGGGCACTGCTGCCGAAGCGCCTGCAAAGCGCTTCTGCAGCGGTGCTACACGGGTGCATTTAACCTCTTCATCGGCCGATAGCTGGGTTATAAGCGTCCCGCTAGCAGCCGAATAGCGCCGCTAAAATGATGGTAAAGCGCCGCTAAAACTAGCGGCGTTTTACCGTCAACGCCTACCCTCTCCAGTGTAAAAGCAGAGTTCCGCCGGAAAAAATAAATATTAAAAGTCAGCAAATACTGCAGCTGCTGTCTTTTTTAATTATATGGACACTTACCTGTCCTGGGCGCCCGCGATGTCGGCACACGAAGCCGATCTCTCCCTCGGGTGCTGCCGCCGCCATCTTCGGTAAGGGAATCAGGAAGCAGGCACAAAAACAGGTAATGAAATTTTTTTGACGAAAAAAATAAATAAAAACGGCTAACTTTACTGTTTAGTTTTATTTAAAATTCATTAAAGTGTATTTTTTCCCAAAAAATTGCGTTCGAAAGACCGCTGCGCAAATACCGTGTGACATAAAATATTGCAACAACCGCCATTTTATTCCCTAGGGTCTCTGCTAAAAAAAATATATAATGTTTGGGGGTTCCAAGTGATTTTCTAGCAGAAAATACAGGATTTTTACTTGTAAGCTACAAGTGTCAGAAAAGATTTTGTCTTTAAATGGTTAAACTGAGAACTTCTACACAGAGTTCAGTTCATTGATAAGTAGAAACATTGTATTATTTTCTCACACTTGGCAGGCTGCCCAGAGACACATCGCTCCACCTCCACTGGAAACTTCAGGGAACTTGCATTGACTTCTATGAAAGAAGTTATTTGCAAGTTGCGCTGAAGTTTTTTAAATCGGCTATTTTTTCAGCACTATCGGCCGATGCCGATTAATTAAAAAGTGCCAAAAATCGGGCGATATATCGGTCGACCTCTAAATGGCGGCTCTGCACATGCTCAGTTTTCAGTGAGTTTCTATGCTGAGCATTTCCTCCCTATCACATCTGAGCAGCCCATGTGACTATAGTCACACATGTGGGCGTATACACAGTGGTAAATAACAGCCTACTCCTCCATGCCCACTAACCAGCTAAACACAATAGGGGTGAGATATATTACATTTAGATTGATGGTGGCTTCACTTCCCTCTTATTCTAAGATTCATCCTGGAGGGGCACGACACAGCATGTGATGGACAGAAATCCGCCTACGCCATGTTCTTGCCCAAAAAAATTAAGATTTTATTTTAAATATATATTTTTGTATGGCAATTTAAAATCGTTTATTGATACAAAGTAAAAATGTAATTTATTAATATTTCAAAGACTATTTATTTAATTTGAACATGTGACTGCAGACAGGCTGGGAAAGATCTGAGTCATGTGACAGCTGTATACTGATTAGGAAAAAGGTACTTGAATGTTGTTTTTATTAAATATAAAATAATTAAAGTGCCAACATCCATATACAGAAAGAGAAGGGAAAATGTAAATATAAAAAGGTGTGTGTTTTAGTATGACTTTAACTGAGCCGGTTGGAAAATGATCAGCACTCTGTTAATTTGCACTCATTCAGGCTGCAGACTGAACGAGGGAACTCTATAGCCTCGTACACACGATCGGATTTTCCGACGGGAATTGTGTGGTGACAGCCTGTTGGCGGAAAATCTGACCGTTTGTACGCTCCTTCGGACAATTGTTGACGGATTTTCCGCAGACAAATGTTGGATGGCAGGCTTTAAAATTTTCCGTGGATTTTTTGATCGTGTGTGTACACAAGTCTGTCGGACAAAAGTCCAAAGTACAAACACGCATGCTCGGAAGCAATGCTCACCAAGCACAACATTAGCAAAAGGTGTCCAAAGGGTGGTGCTAAAGAGCTGAAAATCCACTTAATACGTCTAGTATGTCACTACGTTCGTGTTTGTTGGCCGACAATTCTTTGCCGTTTTGTATACAAGACAAATTCCTGGACAAAGTGCGACGCTTTGTCTGCAGAAAATCTGATCGTGTGTACGAGGCTTATGCGTGCATGGCTAGCCTTCAGATATACACTGAGCTATTTATGTGCAGCTACATGTGCATTCTCTGCATTTATTTTTGCTTGGATAAAATAACTCCTATGCACGTGCATTGAAGTTATGTCATTCCAGGCAGGCCAATCAAGATGGCCGAAGAGGGGAATGAAGACCTTGGTGCTGTCTAGGGTGCCTCGAAGGAAAGCCGTCCCCGCTGGGAGAAGACCACGATTATTCCTAGCTGCTATAGCAGCCGCTAGCAACAATCGCAAGTGAATCAGACAGGCTGGTTGTATCCAAATCAACTTACTACATTCAGCCAGCCCACACGGTTCGAATCTCGCCCGGTTCAGCTGGTCTTCCATTTGTCAATATCGGTAGAACAGGATTGTAGATGGAAAAAACATTGGGTCAGAAACAAGACCCGGTATGCCCCATGACTGCTACCAGAGGCTCACCCTGCTGACATCTTTATTTTTTGGGCAAACTGGACTTGGGCTTTATTATGTAGTCACAGCACATCCCCATTTTGTAAATCTAATGTATAAACTAGTTGGGAGAAAAACTGGTGCTGTAATGAAAGGGGGAAAACTCACACTATTAGGCCACTTTCACACTGAGGCGCTTGAAAAACTGCCAGTAAAACACTGAACGCTTTTTGAAGCGCTTTTCAGGCGCTTTTGAAGCGCTTTCAATTCATTTCAATGGAGAGGGGCGTTTTTTCAGCGCACTGCCCCAGTGTGAAAGCATTCATTGATTTCAATGGAAATACGTTTTCGTAAGCTTTTCAGGCTCTTTTTTTTTGGCGTGAAAGCACCTGAAAAGCGCCTCAGTGTGAAAGTGGTCTAACACTCATTCATCTATTTCCCAAAGACAACCTCTAGAAATGACAATGAGCACGTGCACTCAGCTTCCTTGGTCGACCATGGTGAGGCCTGTTATGAGTGGAACCTGTCCTGTTAAACCGCTGTATGGTCTTGGCCACCGTACTGCAGCTCAGATTTAGGGTCTTGCCAATCGTCTTATAGCCTAGGCCATCTTTATGTAGAGTAACAATTTTTCTTTATTTTTTTTCCAAATCCTCAGAGTTCTTTGCCATGAGGTGCCGTGTTGAACTTGTATGAGAGAGTGAGAGTGATAACACCAAATTTAACATGCCTGCTCCCCATTCACACATGAGACCTTGTAACACTAAAGCCCTGTACACACGATTGGATAACCTATGGATTTTCGTCCAATGGATTTGTCCATCGGAAATCCGATGAAACAGTTTTTCATCAGTCTTGCCCACACACCATCAGTCAAAAAACCGACCGTTCCAAACGCGGTGACGTAAAACACTCCGATGAGCCGAGAAAAATTAAGTTTAATGCTTCTGAGCATGCGTCGACTTGATTCTGAGCATGCGTGGGTTTTTGATCCGATGGACTTGCCCATAGATGATCGGAGTTTTCGATCAGTTTTTTATCCATCGGAAAAATTTAAAACATGTTCTATTTTTTAAAACCGATGGAAAAAAGACAAATGGGTCCCATACACGATCGGTTGGTCTGGTGAAAACCATCCATCGGACGGTTTTCATCAGTCAAACCGATCGTGTGTACAGGGCTTAACAAGTCACATGACACGGGAGGGAAAATGGCTAATTTAGGTCCAATTTGGACATTTTCACTTAGGGGTAAAAAGGAAACTCACATAGGAGAGATGTAAGCGCTGCAAACCCCGGTGTATATGATAAAGGACGGTTTTCCCCAATGGGGCTTTGGACAGCAATATAAATGTGATCGAAGAATTGTTTGTCGAATAAAAGTATAAAACATATTTATTTGAAGGTTGTCAAAAGTCACAGTTCGATTACAATGAATAAAACATGTAAAACTGTTTGGCCAGATAAATTCCTGCATATTCCAATATTACCATACATGCAAAATGTAAAACAAGATTGCATAACAAATTCATGTGGGTGCAAACCCCGACGCGTTTCGACCATGGGGTGGTCATCTTCAGGGGGATTGACTCTAAGAGACATATAAAATAACTTCAACTATTCAAACAATATATAATCGTACAAGTATGGCATGGCGATATAGTTACCGCTTAAAAATGGAGTAGACAGTTGCATGGCCAGGAATGTCAGGAAACCATGGAGCAATCCAGAGGATCATGTAGTCGCCCCCCACCCCCCCACACACAGGGGGAAGGAGCCCGATCCTTTGGGCTTACAAGAAGCCACACTGGTGACGCCTGCCAGAGGGCAGGAGAAACAACACCTGCAACAAGTTACCAAATTAATGATCATATATTAAATAAAGAGATAGGGTAAGTTAGCTCTTGGCTGTATTGCAAGAGTACTAAATGGAAATGATATATATTAAGTATATGTACTGGCTGCGATTTTATCTATAAATGTATAAGCATCAAGGTAGGGTTACAATGATATGGTAGGTCAATGTAAATTAAGTGATAATGATACACATTTCATGTGTGAAAGATTGGGGAGTGAATGAACTAAAAGTAAAAAATTATTATGTGAGCGTCAGTGAAGTGATAAAAATCGCACAAACTGCATGGTAATAAGTCAAGCTGCCCATAAAGGGCTGTAAGATAGTAGAAAGTGTTGGTGATGTGGATATATGCAGTGAATGAATGAAATGCATGTCAACAGCTAATGAAGCATGTGAGAGAAGGGTGAAAATTATATATGAATGTGAAAGGAGATCAGCAGTGTGAGATGAGGATGATTCAAGAATGATTATGAATGGTAGATATAATGTTATGGTTTACCTTTTATACAGCCTGTAGTGGCTTGTATGGATGGAAGGTTAAATATAGTTGGAGCCTGACTATAAAGAAGTAAAAGCTCAGGAGCCCAGACAAGATGTGTGCAGTGTCGTCCGTCTTTGCCAGCGTGGAATCATAGTATGATCCACAAACAGGCAGTCATTTAATAAATGCCTCGAGGCAATTGGGGTAGGTGTGATCTCCCTCTCCCCTCTCTCCAGCGCTGTGGCGTGGAGGCCGTATCCATGACGGCCCATAGTGTGGCTTCCTCGGCGTCCCAGAAGGCAAATAAAAAAAAATAATTGCCCCGGCTACTGCCGTCGTCTCCTGCCATCTCCAATGCAAGGCGTCAAGGGACAGCGCGCATATCGAGATTCCTCGCACATGCGCACCGCAAGCGACACGGAGATGGTTGCAGGATGCCAACGGCAGGGTGAAGCTCAGGTCGGCGGGCGGGATGGTAACGCCCCTCCGCCGACTGGAGCATGGTGGGGAAAGTGGAAAATTCCTATCCTCTCCTGCCCTCTGGCAGGCGTCACCAGTGTGGCTTCTTGTAAGCCCAAAGATTCTGGCTCCTTCCCCCTGGGGGTGGGGGGCGACTACATGATCCTCCGGATTGCTCCATGGTTTCCTGACATTCCTGGCCATGCAACTGTCTACTCCATTTTTAAGCGGTAACTATATCGCCATGCCATACTTGTACTATGATGTATGATTATATATTTTTTGAATATTTGAAGTTATTTTACATGTCTCTAAAGGCCCGTACACACGGTAGGACTTTTTGACTTCAAAATGAGCAAGTTTTCAAAAAAATCCTACTGTGTGTACGCTCCATGGGACAAACTTTTTCGGTTTTCATCGGACAAAAGTTCGCTCTGCAAACTGACAAACTTTTCGGCAACAAAAGTCCTACGGTGCAAAGTCCTATTGTGTGTACAGAAATTCATCGGACTTTTGTCCGAAGTACAAATACGCATGCCCAGAACCAACGTTAAAATCAACCAACAATAGCAGAAGTTGACCAAAGGGTGGCGGAAAAGAGCAGAAAAAACACGTGATGTTGGGAAAGTTTGCAGAAAAGTCCTGCCGTGTGTATGCTATGGGTGTGCCCGTCCAACTCCCTTCGGACAAAAATCCATGGAAAAGTTTGTTTGAATTCCGACCGTGTGTACGAGGCTTTGGAGTCAACGATCCCCCTAGAAGATGACCACCGCATGGTCGAAACGCGTCGGAATTACACCCACATACATTTGTTATGCAATCTTGTTTTACATTTTGCATGTATGGTAATATTGGAATATGCAGGAATTTATCTGGCCAAACCGTTTTACATGTTTTATTCATTGTAACCCAACTGTGACTTTTGACAATCTTCAAATTAAATATGTTTTATACTTTTATTCGACAAACAATTCTTCGATCACATTTATATTGCTGTCCAAAGCCCCATTGGGGAAAACCGTCCTTTATCATTTTTACCTAGGGGTGTACTCACTTTTGTTGCCAGCGGTTTAGACATTAATGGCTGTGTGTTGTCATTTTGATGGAACAGCAAATTTACACTGTTATACAAGCTGTACACTCACTACTTTACATTGTAGCAAAGTGTCATTTCTTCAGTGTTGTCACATGAAAAGATATAATAAAATATTTACTAACGTGAGGGGTTTACTCACTTTTGTGAGATAGGCCCCTTTCACACTGAGGCGTTGAAAAAACGCTCACAAATTATGGGATTTTGTACCTCGATTTTAACGCGTTTTTACCGCGATCGCGGTAAAAATAGCGCTAACGCGTATGCGTTTTTACAGCGTTTGCGCTAAAAATTGCGCGAACGCGGTAGAAGCGCGGTTAAAAACGCATACGCGTTAGCGCTATTTTTTAAAATAACGCTTATGACTATGCGTTTTTACCGCGGTTCCCATTCATTTCAATGGGGATAGGCGTTTTTACAGCGCTATTTTATGCGCCCTAAAGTTGCTCTAAAAAAACGGTTTGCAGGATTTTTTCCAACGCCCAGCCAGCATAACGCCTCAGTGTGAAAGCCCTCAGGGCTTTCACATTGAGAATGCTGGGGCAGGATTATTTCAGGTGTTATTACAGCGCTATTTTTAGCGCAAAAACGCGGTAAAAATGCCTCAGTGTGAAAGGGGCCATACTGGAGGTTATTTACTAAAGGCAAATCCACTTTGCACTAAAAGTGTACTTGGAAGTGCAGTCACTGTAGAGGGGGACATGCAAGGAAAATCAAAAACAGCATTTTAGCTTGTACATGATTGGATAATAAAATCAGCAGAGCTTCCCCTCATTTTAGATCTACCACTTTCAGTGCCATTTCAAGTGCACTTCTAGTGCAAAGTGGAGGGAAAAAAAGAAGAGAACTTTGTACAACATTAAGCATTCTACAGAGTGTAGCATCTGAAAACCATATAAGCGATCTCCTATTTTTTAGACCAATACATGCCACTGAAGTGTCTAAGGCCCCATGCACACGAGACGCAGGTGCAAACTCTGCTGAACACACGTTTTTAAACGCTGAAACCGGCGTTTTTAAAACGCGCGTTTTGCCGCGTTTGGGGCCGCGTTTAGCGGCGTTTTACCGCGTTTGCGTTTATAAGCGTTTCATCATAGACCCTCCCTAAGCTCAAAAAACAGTAAATTTTAACCATTTCAGCCAGTTTGTGAGACCAGAGTGAGTAGCAGCAGCTGAGAGAGCAGCAGTGTACTTGTATTTAGCGTATCACTTGCCACATCATCTGCCACAAGTTGTGGATTGTCCATTTGCCACGTCACCTGGCCACGTCACCTGGCCATGTTACCTGCCATGTCACCTGGCCACGTTACCTGCCACGTCACCTGGCCACGTCACCTGCCACAAGTTGTGGATTGTCCACTTGCCACGTCACCTGCCACAAGTTGTGGATTGTCCACTTGCCATGTCACCTGGCCACATCACGTGCCACGTCACCTGGCCACGTCACCTGCCACAAGTTGTGAATTGTCCACTTGCCACGTCACCTGCCACGTCACCTGGCCATGTCACCTGCCACAAGTTGTGGATTGTCCACTTGCCATGTCACCTGGCCACATCACGTGCCACGTCACCTGGCCACGTCACCTGCCACAAGTTGTGAATTGTCCACTTGCCACGTCACCTGCCACGTCACCTGGCCATGTCACCTGCCACAAGTTGTGGATTGTCCACTTGCCATGTCACCTGGCCACATCACGTGCCACGTCACCTGGCCACGTCACCTGCCACAAGTTGTGAATTGTCCACTTGCCACGTCACCTGCCACGTCACCTGGCCATGTCACCTGCCACAAGTTGTGGATTGTCCACTTGCCACGTCACCTGGCCACGTTACCTGCCACGTCACCTGGCCACGTCACATGCCACGTCACCTGCCACGTCACCTGCCACGTCACCTGGCCACATCACCTGACACAAGCTGTGGATTGTCCACTTGCCACGTCACCTGGCCACGTTACCTGCCACGTCACCTGGCCACGTCAGCTGCCACGTCACCTGCCACGTCACCTGGCCACATCACCTGACACAAGCTGTGGATTGTCCACAATGCAATGCAAGCAATTACAGTTTTCTTTTATATTTTTTAAGTTTTTCATCATTTGCCATCATTTTTGAGATTTCTAATGTTAAAAAATAGGTCACCTTTAAAAACGCTTATAAACGCAAACGCGGCAAAACGCCGGTACCGCGTTTAGCCGCGTTTAGCCGCGTTTAGCAGCGTTTAGCGTCTGAAACGTGAAAACTTTTGCGTCTGAACCCATTTTTTTGCTTCTGGAAAAACGAGGTTAAACGCAACTGCTTGTAAACGCCAAAAAACGAGAGTGTGTGCATGGACACATAGGATAACATTGAATGGGTTCAGGAGCAGTTGAAAAAAGCGTCCAACTGCCTCTGAACGCGCGTTCAACAGCAAATAACAGCGTCTCGTGTGCATGGGGCCTTATGGTCATGGTACAGACCTAGATAAAAGCACAAGTTGCAGTTTGAGAAACAACAGTGCACCTTATTATCATATCCCAGATGCCAGACAGCCAAGCAGTGAATAAAAGAAAACACTTGAGCAAAGAGTGGCAGTCTAGACGATCTTAGTGCTTGTAATTGCTCCAGAAGGGCTGTATGGAGACCACAGTCTAGACATGTGCAATGCATTGCTCTTGCATCTGGCTACATGAGCTTATCTTCTTTTTTTTAAAATAATTCATAAGAATAAACCAAAAGGTCAGTGTTTTTCATTATCTGTATGAATGCATAATGAATGATTATGGCTTTTGCTAAAGTATAATCCTGTTGAATTGCTTATGTATCCAAACCTGTGAACAAGAATGAAATACTGTATGCTGCAGCTTACCAGTCCTTAAGGCTGGGTTCACACTGGTGCGATGCGGGAAACCCTGCGAATCCTGTGTGGGTTCCCGCATCGCACCTGAATCACAGACGGTTCACACTGACATCTGCGAACCGCTGCGGGTGTCAGTGTAAAGTTAATGACACCTCCAGATCGAATTGCAGTGTGAACTGTGAAATGGTACCGGAATCGCATTGCATGAGTGTGAACACCCATGCGATCCGATTCAAATGCGGACCAAAAAAAGGGTCCCTGTACCATTTTGGTCTGAATGTGATGCGAATTCAGCCATACAAACATCTCATGTCTAAAGCCACGTTCGTACACACGATCAGATTTTCGGACGAATGTTTGTCCGTTTTTTTTGTTGCATGCTAGTCTCATACTGTATCAAAAGTAAAGAGGTTACTCACCATACAAAAATTCTCGGATTCTTCTCACAGTTTAGCTTTAAAGTGGATGTAAACCCTCCATACACCCAGTGAAGAACAGCCTCCGATGATACACAGAGATGAAACCAATCTCCCTACATTTTTTACATCCATATCTGTTGTCTTCACATTTATATACTATTTAGAAAGTTCAGATTGTGTTAGGAAATTTTCTCTTCCTGTTTAACAGAGTGTGATGATGTCTGGGCATACAGCCAAGATAGCTAACATTTCTGATTGGAGGAAAGGCACACACCCCCTCTCATCATAGGCAGAGACTCTCAGAGGTGTTTTGTAACAGGGCCAACTGCCTGCTAATCTGTTTATAGCAACCTCCCCTGACAGAAATTTCAGGCTGCTTTTATCTGATGTGCCCGAGAATTTGTCAGGAGTTATCTGGCTGATAACAGAGGAATGGGTCAGGAGAGAGCTACGGGACTTAGATCTTTGAAGAGGGATATCAAAATACTGCAGATGTGCCCAGCTCAAATTTCATGAATTGGGTTTACATCCACTTTAAGGTTGGGATTAAAAATGATCAATATAATGCAATTTGTATTTAAATATTGCAGACCTTTTACATACCGTACAAATAAAGATTTTGTACATGGCTGTTATCACAAAGTATAAAATCATTGGCGATTATAACAGCGACCTGTACTTGTCTGCACACCTTTCTGCTAATAATTACAATTGCTGTAATCACTATAGACTTTCTGTCAGCCAATGGCAGTCAGGTGGGTATAAAGAGCAAAGCAGGACACATCTAGAAATATTCATGATCTCCATTTTGGGAAAAGTGACCCGTGTGCGTACCTCCTGAGCCAAAGGGGCAAAAAAAGAAAACCAACGTATAAAAATTTCACACCGCGGCTTGACGCTAACTCCTTTTCAATTGTCGAAGTAACCCATTTGCAAAAGGCACACTGTAATATATAAATCTTTACTTGGAAGCGGCACTTCTGACCACCCAGCTTTTACTCTACGTCTGAAAAAATATCTAGGATCTTCAGTAGAGCCGCAACAGTGGACCAAATATGGGACCCAACCGCTTACGACTTCCTTCTTGGAGGCTAACTATAAACTTCTCCTTTTGGTGCCATATGGTTCCTGCTGGAATCTCTAAATTTGCTGTGGTTTGGCTTGCACTTTGACATTCTCACCATGTATGTATCAATCAAAAGATTTCGGACAAGAGTGTACCAATTTATATACCGTTTTGGGAAACGGTCCATGCAAAAAAATCCATGAGGCCTTTCTCAACCTTCAGTGTTCTTTTCAACTTTCCATCTATCAAATCTTCTGCCCTTAATGTTTTAACTTTGGATAGTAAAACATTTTTTTTCTGCCTTTTTTTTTCTCCCACTTCCTGTCTGGTAAAAAGCCTAGGCTTATGACATCATGCACAGCTCTCTCTCTCACTCTCACTCTCGTGAGCGTTTACCAGGAAGGGATGGGGGAGGAGTCAGAGGGCCAATGAAAGCTGCAGAGCTGGAGGTGTGCCTCTGTGTAAATCCAGGAAGTGAACAGGCAGCGGCTTCAGCTGCCCACAGTTAAAATGGTTTCAGCCAGAGTCGGTGGGGGAAGATTTCTGCAGCATATTTGGCAAGTACAGAATCACAGTATATATAAAATATGCAAAGTGGTTGGAGGGAAACTTCAGAATGGCAAAGATGTTGTTTTTATTACAAATTATGTGAGCAGACTGCAGTTCCTCTTTAATGTATTGTTGGGTCATATCCGCCTTATGCCTTAATACTTGTACATCTATCTTTTCTGTAAACTGCACGTCTATACCCCTCTGTAACTGGGGAAAATTACATTTACATTTGAAAAAGTGGGAGATTCCTCCATCCACACAGTTAATATACATGGAGAAATCTGTTGCACTTTTTCCATCTAACCATAGAAAAATATGCAGATAATCTAATGGTGTATGGCCAGCTTAAGTCAGTGGTTATCAACCCTGTCCCTTAGGCCTGGTTCACACTGGTCCGACAAACGCTCCGACATTGGGAGCTCATGTCGCATGACGTGTGAAAATCAATGTTTCTCTTGTCATCCATGGACTGACACAGCGTGTCTTATACACCTTTACACGTGGGTTATGTCCCTGCTTGCAGGAGAAGACCTAGGCAGAATGTGAGATGTTATACATACATTCTAAACAGCCAGAGCTGAACAGCCCCGCCCAGGGGGGCGGTCCCTCCAGACATAACCCTCCCACTGCAGTCAGCAGACCTCAGTTTTTTTCTGCCTAGCAGAAGGAGAAGACGTGGCTCTCTCAGGAGCCAGTCTCCTGACCTATTTTTTATTCCTTTTGGAATTTTTTCCTATTTTTTTTCTTTTGAGATCTTCTATCAACTGTTGGCTGGGCAACAGGTTGGGTACAAGATATCCTCGTAGTCTTCCCTGTCCGACCATCGAGCGTGCTGATCCTCGCCTTGTGTGCGTGAGACTCAGTTCACGACATGCCCCACGACTCCAGGGGTGGCCGGTGGGCTTCCAGCTCCGCGGTCCTCTCAAGATAGAACAGTCCGGCTGTATCTTTCGCGGTGGACCGGGCCGACAGCTACTCAGTACCGCACTGTGATAGTTCTGTCAGAAACACACCAGTGGGTCCCTCAGGGGACGGGTAAGTAGTCTCTCCTGGCTGCAGGTGAGTACATGCTGTGTGTTTCTTGTGTGGGGGATTTCCCTGTCTCCCCCTGTGTTTTTTAATGTCACACTCTGTGCACTTCGCTGGCGCTGTACTGTGTGGGGTGCCTGGGGGCCATACTGTCCTGGGGGGGGGCTCATGCTGCTCTGCATTTCGCTGGGGCTGTTTATTTGAGAGTGAGGGGCCTGGGCGCCGTTCGGCGCCATGTTTGGTGACAGTGCTGTTTTTTACATTGGCGGCCATCTTGCCGTGGTCCGCCAGAGCACATTGCGGCGGCCATTTTCTTGTAGCCGCACCTTTTTTCTAGCTCTAGTTTGGCCTCTAGCGCCGCTCAGGAACGGCGCGAATCTCCTCAGTCTCTCTCCTCTCAGCTCACTCACGCTGAGCAGCGCGGCGCGGAGAGACAGGGCAGCGGAACCGAGCTGTCCTGGTCAGGTTGGTGGGTCCCCTGGGCATTCCCCTACTTCAGTCAGCACAGCCTGTGGGTGGTCTCAGAGGGGGACATTATGGAGTCAGAGTCACCAGCTTCCCCTAACATGCCAGAGGCAGCAGCCAGTGCTCCAGCACCTGCGGTCCCTATGGACCAGTTGTCGGCAGTCCTGGAATCATTTTTGACCAGGATGGAAGCTGTGTGTGAGCACAGGGGAGCAAAAAAGCGCCCTCTCCCCACTTTATCTCCACAAGGGGAGTGCTCTGATTCAGATATGGGCCTAGCTGCTGCTGCTCAGGACCCTAACTCTGAATATTTAGATGGTTTTGAACAGGACATTCCTTGTGAGGAAGACTCCAGTTCTGAGTCAGTAAATGACAGGGCGCTTGTTAGTGAACTCATTGATGCAGTGAGGGACACTCTCAAGCTGAATGCTGCGGCTGCAGAACCTCAGGCGGAGGCAGTCGCCTTTGGGTCTTTTAAGACCAAGCCTTCTAAAAAGGTTTTTTCATATGTACCTTTCTTTGACCAGCTCATTGACCAGGTCTGGGAAAAGCCGCAGAAGACTTTCATGGTCCCGCGGCGTTTGTCTATTAGATACCCCTTTGAAGACGCCCTGCTTAAAAAGTGGGCTTCTCCCCCGGTGGTCGACCCTCCAGTCGCCCGTTTAAACAAGGCCACCACTCTCCCGATGGAGGGGACTCCTGCGTTTAAGGACCCCACTGACAGGAGGTCAGAAGTGGTGAGTAGAGCCATGTTCGCCTTGTTGGGATCCGCCCTACGGCCAGTAGTAGCGGCGACCCTTGTGTCTCAGACACTCACGGAATGGGCAAAAATTTTGCACCAAACTGTGCAGGAGTATAACCTTCCTCCAGACACCATTGCTCTGGCCCACCAGATGGTGCAGGGTCTGATATATGTGTGCGACGTCACGTTGGACGCGGGCACTTTAATATCCAGGGCCTCTGTCTCAGGGGTGGTATTGCGTCGTCTCATCTGGTTGAAATGCTGGTCTGCTGACCTAGCCTCTAAGAAGCTCCTGACGGATCTACCTTTTAAGGGTGGTAGACTTTTTGGTGCTGCTCTGGATGACATCATCAAGGATGTCACGGGAAGTAAAAGCACTCTCCTTCCTCAAACTATCAAGGGTAAGGAGGCCCGACGTAAACCGGGTCCTTCCTTTCCAGCAAAAAAGGGTTTTTTTCGTCCGTCAGTCCACGGGTAAGCCATCCCAGACTGACAACAGTGCGGCTGGCGGGCACAAGCGCCCCTGGGTGCGTAAGCCGAACAAGCCGGCTCCCAAGCCCGCCTCCGCGTGACGTCTTGCCCCCGCCCGTCTCTGGGGTGGGGGGACGACTTCGCAGGTTCACGGATCGGTGGACCTCCCGGATCTCCGACCGGTGGGTGTGCGAGGTGGTCACCTCAGGATACAGAATAGAGTTCCGCTCATGGCCCCCAGACAGATTCTTTCCCTCAAATCTCCCTCTCCTTCCTGTCCGTCGGGCAGCCCTCTTGGGGGCTGTACAGGATTTGATCGGGTCCGGAGTAATTGTGCCGGTTCCGTCCCAGGAGAGGTTTCAGGGGTTCTACTCGAATCTGTTTGTTGTTCCAAAAAAGGACAGGGTTCGGCCAATCCTGGACCTCAAGGCCCTGAATGCCTTCTTGAAGGTGCAAAAATTCCGCATGGAATCCATTCGCACGGTGATCGCTACACTCCATCAAGGGGATTTTCTGGCATGTTCCGATCTGCGCAAGCCACCAGAAGTTTCTGCGCTTTGCGGTCGGCGAAGTCCACTATCAATTTGTGGCTCTTCCCTTCGGCCTAGCCTCGGCACCGAGGGTGTTCACCAAGGTGCTTGCTCCGGTCCTAGCTTTGCTGAGACAGCGAGGCATTGCTATCGTAGGCTATCTGGACGATTTTTCTTCTAAGAGCAGACAGTGGCTCTGAATTGGAAGAAAGTGTGACTATCGTCAGTCCAGACCCTCAGGGAGTTTGGGTGGCTCCTGAACGTTCAGAAGTCGGTTCTAGTCCCGACTCAGCGTCTGGAGTATCCAGGTCTGATTCTGGACTCCTTGGAGGCAAGAGTCTTCCTACCTCCAGACAAACTACTGACACTTCAGTCTGCAGTACGGGTGCTGACGTCCCGAAAATGGTCGTCAATCCGCTTTTGCATGAGAGTCCTGGGACTCATGGTGGCCTCCTTCGAGGCCGTTCCTTATGCCCAAGCGCACACCAGGGCTTTACAGAAAGAGATCTTGTCCACTTGGGACAAATCCCCGTTGTCCTTTGATCTTCAGATCCAGGTGAGTCCAGGTCCAGGGTCAGGGGCGTCCCTGACGTGGTGGTTGAGGTCCCCGGCTCTTCGGTCCGGGAAGTCGTTCCTCCCCATCCAATGGACGGTGATCACGACAGACGCCAGCCTGACGGGCTGGGGGGGAGTCTGGGGAGTCCTGTCGGCCCAAGGGCTTTGGACTCCGGACGAAGCCCTCTTACCGATCAATGTGCTGGAGATACAGGCAATCAGACTGTGCCTCTCCTCATGGTCGGAGAAACTACAGGGTCACTCCATCAGGATCCAATCGGACAACGCCACAGCAGTGGCGTATGTCAACCATCAAGGGGGGACTCGGAGCTCAGCTGCGGCTTCCGAGGTCGCCCGCATCCTGAGGTGGGCCGAAAGAAGCGTGCCGGCTCTGTCGGCCGTCTACATTCCGGGCATAGACAATTGGCAGGCGGACTATCTAAGTCGCCAGACGCTGGACCAGGGAGAGTGGTCCTTGCACCCGGAGGTCTTTCAACTCCTTTGCAGACGGTGGGGCACGCCGGATGTGGACCTGATGGCCTCTCGACTCAATCGCAAGGTGTCGAGGTTTGTGGCCAGATCCAGGGTTACCTGGGCGGATGCCTCGGATGCGTTGGTGGCCCCATGGGGTCAGTATCACCTGATATACGTTTATCCTCCGCTGCAGTTGCTCCCTCACCTGCTCCGCAGGGTAGCGACCGAGGGAATTCCGGTGATCCTCGTTGCTCCGGATTGGCCTCGGCGTCACTGGTACGCCGATCTGGTACGTCTCGTCGCAGACGTTCCCTGGCGGTTACCAATACGGGGGGACCTTCTGTCTCAAGGTCCTATATTTCATCCTGCTTTACAGTCTCTGGCTTTAACGGCATGGTTATTGAAAGCCAGGTGCTGAGAGACCGAGGTCTCTCGGATTCGGTCATTTCGACCATGTTAAGGGCACGGAAGTCTTCCTCCAGAAAGATCTATCACCGTACTTGGAGAGCTTACATCGCCATGTGCGAAGAGCTGGACTGGCGCCCACGAAGTATTCCGTTCCCAGAATCCTGCATTTTCTGCAGCGTGGCGTGACCCAAAAGCTTGCTTTGAGTACCATTAAGGCTCAGATTTCGGCCTTGTCCATCTTCTTTCAGCGACCGCTGGCGGGTCATCCCTTGGTTAGCACCTTTGTGCAGGGGGTTCGCCATGTGCTCCCCCCTGTCAAGCCTCCTCTCCCCCCGTGGGATCTGAATTTGGTGCTCTCGGTTCTCCAGGAACCTCCCTTTGAAAATATTAGAGATATTCCCCTCTTGACTTTGTCTCAGAAGGTGGCCTTCTTGGTGGCCATTACTTCCATTAGACGAGTGTCTGAGTTGGCGGCCTTGTCCTGCAAGTCGCCCTTTTTGGTCATCCATAAGGATAAGGCGGTGTTACGTCCGCGACCTTCTTTTCTGCCAAAGGTGGTCTCGGCCTTCCACTTAAATGAGGACATTGTCCTCCCGTCCTTGTGTCCTCACCCATCGCATCCCAGAGAGTTTGCGCTTCACACTTTGGATGTGGTACGAGCCTTGCGGGTGTACCTGTCTGCTACTGCCTCTATTCGGAAGTCTGACTCACTATTTGTGGCTGTCTCTGGTCCAAAACAGGGCCAAGCGGTTTAGTCTGCCACCATTTCTAGGTGGATCAGACAAACCGTCATTCAAGCTTATGCTCTCAAGGGGCGGGCGCCTCCCTTTCCGGTTACGGCACATTCCACCAGGGCAATTGGTGCTTCCTGGGCTTTCCGACATCAAGCGTCGGTTGCACAAGTGTGCAAGGCGGCGACCTGGTCGTCTGTTCATACCTTTTCTAAGTTTTATAAGGTTGATGTGGCTGCATCTTCGGATGCTTCCTTCGGCCTTAAAGTGTTGCAGGCCGCTGTTTGATGTTGCAACTCCTCCGTTGAGGAGCTCTGCCTTGTTTGGAGTGAAGTTTTTGGTTTTCCATTTATACTGCTCCCATCCCTCTTGACACTGCTTTGGGACATCCCACGTGTAAAGGTGTATAAGACACGCTGTGTCAGTCCATGGATGACAAGAGAAAATAGGATTTTTGTACTCACCGTAAAATCCGTTTCTCTGGCATCCATGGACTGACACAGCACCCACCCTTCTTTTTAAGTTTGTACTGCTTGTTACGAACTGAGGTCTGCTGACTGCAGTGGGAGGGTTATGTCCGGAGGGACCGCCCCCCTGGGCGGGGCTGTTCAGCTCTGGCTGTTTAGAATGTATGTATAACATCTCACATTCTGCCTAGGTCTTCTCCTGCAGGCAGGGACATAACCCACGTGTAAAGGTGTATAAGACACGCTGTGTCAGTCCATGGATGCCAGAGAAACGGATTTTACGGTGAGTACAAAAATCCTATTTTCCCTATGGGAGCCGTCTTAACTGGTCCGACACATGTCGGTCCGACTTTGAGAATGCTCCCTGTACTACTTTGGTCCGACTTCAGCCCATTGACTATCATTGAAGTCGGATCAAAGTCGGACGGCAGTCTTGCATGATCCGACTTTGGCATGCGACTTGTGCTCTGCTGCTCTTGAGGGGGAACTCCACACCAAATAAAAAAAAAAAAACGACATGGGTTCCCCCTCCAGGAGCATACCAGGCCCTTGGGTCTGGCCCGGATTTGAAGGGGAACCCCTACGCCGAAAAAACGGCGTGGGGGGTCCCCCCCAAGATCCAAACCAGACCCTTATCCGAGCACGCAACCTGGCAAGCCGCAGGGGAAGAGGGGGGGGGACGAGAGAGCGCCCCCCCTCCCTCCTGAACCGTACCAGGCCACATGCCCTCAACATGGGGGGTTTGGTGCTCTGGGGCAGGGGGGCGACCTGCGGCCCCCCCACCCCAGAGCACCCTGCCCCCATGTTGATGAGGACAGGGCCGTTGGTTGTCGGGGTCTACGGGCGGGTGGCTTATCGGAATCCGGGAGCCCCCCCCTTGATAAGGGGGCCCCCAGATCCCGGCCCCCCCACCCTATGTGAATGAGTATGGGGTACATCGTACCCCTACCCATTCACCTGGTGGGAAAAAAATGTCGAGGAAAAAACACAACACAGCTTTTTAAATTAATTTATTGCACAGCTCTGGGGGTTTCTTCCGACTCCGGGGGTCTCTGCGCTCTCCGGTTCTTTCTTCTGCCGGGCCTCCGCTATCTTCTTCCAGCTCTTTCCCTCCCGCTGTAATACTGGCTGTTCGCTCCGCTCCGCATTAATATAGGCTTCTCATGACGTCACAGTCACATGCTCCCATGATGTCACAGTCACATGCTCCGGGGCCACCCGGGAGGAAGCGACACGTCAACATCGAGGAGGAGAAGAGAGAAGAAGACGGCGACGACGGGAAGACCGGCCCCTCCACTAGCAAAAGAGCTACAAGAAGGTAGTGGAGGGGCCGGCAGAAGGACAACGGAGAGCCGGACGAGACGACGGGAAGATCGGGCCTCCGCTAGCAAAAGAGCTAAAAGAAGTTAGCGGAGGCCCGGCGGAAGAAAGAACCGGAGAGCGGGTCTTGAAGAAGAAGGCGACGGAGAAGACCGGGCCCCGCTAGCAAAAAAGCTGGAAGAAGATAGCGGAGGCCCGGCAGAAGAAAGTACCGGAGAGCGCGGAGACCCCCGGAGTCGGAAGAAGACCCCGGAGCTGTGCAATAAATTAATTTAAAAAGCTGTGTTGTGTTTTTTCTTGACATTTTTTTTCCCACCAGGTGAATGGGTAGGGGTACGATGTACCCCATACTCATTCACATAGGGTGGGGGGGCCGGGATCTGGGGGCTCCCGGATTCCGATAAGCCCCCCGCCCGCAGACCCCGACAACCAACGGCCAGGGTTGTCGGGAAGAGGCCCTGTCCTCAACATGGGGGCAGGGTGCTCTGGGGTGGGGGGGCCGCAGGTCGCCCCCCTGCCCCAGAGCACCAAACCCCCCATGTTGAGGGCATGTGGCCTGGTACGGTTCAGGAGGGAGGGGGGGCGCTCTCTCTCCCCCCCCCCTCTTCCCCTGCGGCCTGCCAGGTTACGTGCTCGGATAAGGGTCTGGTTTGGATCTTGGGGGGGACCCCCACGCCGTTTTTTCGGCATTGGGGTTCCCCTTCAAATCCAGACCAGACCCAAGGGCCTGGTATGCTCCTGGAGGGGGAACCCATGCTGGTTTTTTATTTAAAATTTGGTGTGGAGTTCCCCCTCAAGATTCATACCAAACACAGTACCTGCTATTGGCGGGGATCCAAGTCGGATCCCCGTTCATTGAAAGTCGGACATATGTCGGCTTCATGTCGCAGGGCAAAGTCTGATCCAAAGTAGGACAGATGTCGTGTCGCACTAGTGTGAACCCAGCCTCAAGCCTACTAACAGGCCAGGTTTGGACGATAACTGAAATACACCACAGGTGATATCATTTGCTGCTCGGTGATTGCAGTGTTCTAGTCTGCATCTCCCCAAGGTAATACATAAAACCTGGCCTGTTAGTGGGCCCTGAGGACAGCGTTGAGGACTATTGAAATAAGTAGTTGAAACAAGTAACTGTCTTACCTGTTGAAATATTTTAATAGTTTCCAGCCGTTCTTGTCATCCAGACACCCCTGTTAGGCAATGTAACCAGACCATAGACCTCCCAGTGTACTCAAGTCGTACAGCTTTATCTGAAATCCATCGCCAGCCTGCTTAAGCCCCATACACACGATCTGACTTGAGCAGGTTTTCAAAAATATCCAACCATGCTCCATCGGGCAAACTTTTTCGGTTTTCATCGGACAAAAGTTCGCTCTGCAAAGGGACAAACTTTTCGAACAAACAAAAGTCCTACGGTGCAAAGTCCTATCGTGTGTACAGGAATCCATCGGACTTTAGTCCGAAGTACAAACGCGCATGCTCAGAAGCAAGGACCAGCCGGAAGCGTTCTGTCTTGTAAAACTAGCGTTCGTAATGAAGATATTACATTCGTGACGTGGCAAGTTATGAAATCTAGAAATGCAGCGCACATTCTTTTTTAACCACTTGCTTACTGGGCACATATACCTCCTTCCTGCCCAGGTGAAATTTCAGCTTTCAGCGCTGTCACACTTTGAATGACAATTGCATGGTCGTGCGACGCGGCTCCCAAACAAAATTGACATCCTTTTTTTTTCCCCCCAAAAATAGCGCTTTCTTTTGGTGGTTTTTGATCATCTCTGCGGTTTTTATTTTTTGCGCTATAAACAAAAATAGAGCGACAATTTTGAAAAAAAACACAATATTTTTTTACTTTTTGCTATAATAAATAATATTTTTTTAAAATAAAAACAATTTTTTTCCTCAGTTTAGACCGATACATATTCTTCTACATATTTTCGGTAAAAAAAATCGTAATAAGTGTATAGTGATTGGTTTGCGCAAACGTTATAGCGCCTACAAAATAGGGGATAGAATTATGATTTTTTTTTTTTTAATAGTAATGGCGGCGATCTGCGATTTTTGTCAGGACTGCGATATTGCGACGGACAAATCGGACACTTTTGACACTTTTTTTGGGACCATTCACATTTATACAGCGAACAGTGCTATAAATATGCACTGATTACTGTATAAATGTGACTGGCAGGGAAGGGGTTAACACTAGGGGGCGATCAAGGGGTTAATTGTGTTCTAGGTTATTCTTGCTGTGGGGGGAGGGGACTGACTGGGAGAGGTGACCGATGGTTGTCCCTATGTACAAGGGACACACCATTGGTCTCCTCTCCCTGATAGGACGTGGATCTCTGTGTTTGAATGCCGATCGCGGGTACCTGGCGGACATAGCGGCCGCCAGGCACGCGCATCGGCACCTGTGTGACGGCCTCCCGGCAATGTAGAGCCACCTTGTGGCCGTCAATTGTCGACGGCCCGGATAGGAAGTGGCTAATAATGGGATAATAAAGCTGCTTTGCTGATGATACGGAGAAATTACAAACGTGTTTTACAAAGGATTTGTGTTCTAGTGAAAATTTAAAATCGCGAATCAACACTGACCAAACTTCTACTAACTCGAGATTAGCAGAAGGAGCCCAAAGGGTGACGCCGGAGAATTGAACTTCCTCTTTTGAAGTGTCGTCAGTACGTTGAAACGTCACTACGTTCGTGTTTCTTGCCGAAAAAGTCAGAGCATGTGTATGCTATGGGCGTTCACCGCCAACTCTCTTCAGACAAAAATCCACGGAAAAGTTTGTTTGAAGTCCGACCGTGTGTACGAGGCTTTAGACGACTACGGAGGAGCGTTTGGTTTCATCCAACAACTTTACTTCTCTCCTAACCTAAAGCTTTGTACGTGCGGAAAGTTTTTTTTTTTTTTTAATCACCCGTTTGTTTCACCCTTTTGGACTGAATGAAAAAAATCTGAGGAGCTTGCAAGGAGGTCCTGTGTACTAATGATGCACTGTTCATACAGTGATCTCCTTTGCTTATCTATTGTGTTCTGACTTGGGAAGGTGGGCCAACTTGAACACAACGGTCAGCACTTGCAGCCAATGGCCGAGAGCGCTGATCAGAAGCCGGTGTTGAGATTGGCTTCTGTCAAACAAAGACCTGTGCACATGGGCCAAATGTCAGGCTGGTATCTACTGTACAGGCTGATTTTGCAGATTTTTTTTTTTTTTGACCTGTGTATACAGAGCTTTAGAGAGAATAATATATACAGCGATGACTCTGTTCACAAACGCTTCTGTTCACGAACAGCTCGGATCGCAAACAGAAGCGTTCACAAAAATTTGATTTGGTTCACGTCACGAGTTATCTTCCCAGCTCTGACATATTGAGAAGAGCAGTGTACGATGAGTCTTGGGAGAACCTAAGAAAACTTCACAACGGATTAACCTGATTTACATTGACCCCTATGAGAAAATTTGCCTCGGTCCACAACCAATTGGGTTCCCGACCAGAGTCATTTAACAAATTTAGGTTCGTGAACCGAGCTACCACTGTATTCGACATTTCCAAGATTTAAAAAAATAGTTTTGAATTTTGCAGGTAGGTTTTGTAGAGTATTCTATTAGTTCAGTTCAGAAAGGTTATTATCATTTTAGTCCTTGTTACAACTTGCAGACTTAAAGCGGAGGTTCACCCAAAATGGAACCTCTGCTTTTCGGAACCCTCCCCCCCCCTCCGGTGTCACATTTGACACCTTTCAGGGGGGAGGGGGTGCAGATACCTGTATAAAACAGGTATTTGCACCACTTCCAGGTATAGACTCCCGCGGGAGTCCCGCCCCTTCGCGTCACCCCCCTGCTGTGTTCTGGGAAACACGCGGCTCCCAGGACACAGCGGGGACCAGTGAGGACGGCGCAGCGCGACTCGCGCATGTGCAGTTGGGAACCGGGCAGTGAAGCCGTAGCGGTTCACTTCCCGGTTCCCTCACCGAGGAGGGTGGCGGGGGAAGCCGACGTCGCGGGCGACATGGACAGGTAAGTGTCCGTTTTTTTAAAAGTCAGCAGCTGCAGTATTTGTAGCTGCTGGCTTTTAGGAAAAAAAAAATTCCGGTGAACCTCCGCTAACAAACATACCTTACTTACCTCCACTGTGCAGTTCGTTTTGCACAGAGTGGCCCTCGTCTTCTGGGGTCGCTTAGTGGCTGTCTCGGCTCCTCCCCGCAACAGCTAACCCCCGTTCTGGGAAGCACTCTCCCAAGGGGGTTACCTTGCGGGCGCGCTCCCGTGATACAGTCGGCAGCCATAGCCGCTGACTGTATCACTCGGCCCCGCCGCGTCATTGATTTGATTGACAGCAGCGGGAGCCAATGGCTGCGCTGCTATCAATCTCCAATGAAGAGCCGCCTCAAGCTGGGGGAAACCATTGCGGGATGGCATAGGATGCATTAAGGTGAAAAAACATGAAGCTTTACAACCATTTTAACTTGGATAAAATGTTTTGGGAAGTAGTGAATATCTCTGTATTTCAGAAGCTAAGGACCCTTTGCTATGCACTGTCCTTCTTCTATATTAAAGCCATAGATCCCATTATCACTGAAAGTTTACAAAGCAGGTTAGAGAATATCTGCACTGGCTTGAATAATAGTTCATGCGTGGGCACCTTTCCTCAGTTTTAGATTTGAGGAAGACAACAGACCATCTCACCCATAATGCAGTGCAGGCTTTGAAGGCTTTGATGTGTGCCTTCTGAGGTGTAGGCTGTCTTGGTGTATTGAAGGGTGAAGCATAGACATTCCATCTAGGTTAAAGGATAACTGAACTTATCGACATAATTCTTTATCCCATACTCTCATCCTGCTGATCAAAAGTGTAAACAAAGTGAGCTTGGATGCAGACTAAGTAACATTTTTGCTGTTCAGCAATGGGCAAACTTCCCACTGAGAATAAATTATGGGCCCAGGCCTGGTTTTGGCATATGCATCCTGGGTGGTTTTGGTTCTCTAAGAAGGACAAGGTGTATGAATATTGATTGGTCTTTGTTCTGTAGGTAGGACAAAGTGCTTGCATACTGGTGGCCTTTGTTCTTTTGGCAGGAGAAAGTTCTTGCGTCCTGGACGAGAATTGTTCCCTAGGTAGAACAAGGAGCATGCATCTTGGTTAGCCTTTTTTCTCTATGCCTGGACAAGGTGCATGTGCTCTGGTCTTCCTTTGATCTCTATGCAGGAGTTGGACAATGTGCATGTGTCCCGGTAAACCTTTTATTCTTTAGAGGGATGCCAAAAATCGGACTTGCATCTTAGTGCAGACTTCTGGGAAAATCAGTAAGCCAATCACACAAGCAGGAAATGACATATCGGAAGGGAGTTCTGTACACCATCTATGTACAGAATGCCTCCAGGTTGCCAAATTGCATTTTATAGAAAATTACAGCGTTGTGGTTTTAAAAGGAAAGGTCGTTTTTAAAAACATTCAATTACAATACGATTCGAGTAGCAATTTTATATGCAATATTTTTTTTGCAATTTTTTTTTTTTACCCCTAAAAGTGGACTTACTCTTTAAAGCATTCTATGCATTTAGGTGACAAAACATTCTGAGCTGCATGATCCCCCCCCCCCCCCAATCCAATCCAGTGCTGTGCATGAGAGCAGCGGCTCTCTCCCTCCTCACTGGGAAGATTGGTAGCGGCGAAAGCTATTGGCTGTGTGGGCAGATGGTGTGCCGGCAGTGTGTACTGCGAGCATTACTTTTTTTTCCGAGCAGTATTAATTTTGTTGATGAAATTAATGCCATTTTAGTCTACTAAAGTACGACTAAAAGAATTCAAATGACTTAAATATGACTAAAATGTAATTTTAGTCAAAACATTACAACTAAACCTAAATCGAAATTTGACTTAAGGCCTCATGCCCACTGGCGTTTTTACAGCTGCGTTTTTTGCAGCTTAAAAACGCCTGTCCATGTTATTGTAAATATTTTTTTTTTTTTTTTTTTTAAAAAAAAAAAAAAAAAAAAAAAAACGTCGGAGCTAAAAACGCGACCACGCGTTAGTGCGCGTTTTTTGCGCGTTAGGGCGCGTTAGTGCGCGTTTTTGCGCGTTTTTTGACGCTCGCGTTTTTTCCTGCCAAATTCTGACGCTGAGGAACGCACTGGCCCTGGGTTTTTTTTACAGCTTACAAACGCCTATGCTCTTTACAGCTCAAAAACGCCTAGGTGGGCATGAAGCTATAGACTAACATGGACAGGCGTTTTTAAGCTGTAAAAAACGCTCAAAAACGCGGCTGAAAAAACGCCCGTGGGCATGAGGCCTAAAAATTAACATGGTTTCCAGGGCAGCACAGGTCACCTCACACTGGCCAATGTGACATTTCAATAAAGTTAATAAAATAAATAAATGAACAGTCCGATTCGTCGGAATCCGCGCATCATCGCTGTGCTGGTCATGGTGGCATGCAACACACTGCACACCAGCCGATGTGAATGGACTGTTTGGCCCCTCTCACGCTGCTCTGTACCACTGTTTTGCTGGGTTTCAGATGCATTTTGGCTTGCCTGGACCTGTGAAAAATTTTAATTTAAATTTAAAAAACACACTAAGGCCACTTTCACACTGAGGCGCTTGAAAAGCGGCCAGTAAAACACTGAGCGCTTTTCAGGCGCTTTTGAAGCGCTTTCAATTCATTTCAATGGAGAGGGGCCTTTTTTCAGCGCACTGCCCCAGTGAGAGAGCATTCATTGATTTTAATGGAAATACGTTTTCAGGCGCTTTTTTTAGCATGAAAGCGCCTAAAAAGCGCCTCAGTGTAAAAGTGGTCTAAAATGCGGTGCGGTTTTACAGTGATTTTGCCATGATTCCCATTTACTTCAATGGGGAGCTGCGTTTTTTCTGGTGCGGTTTTGAAAATCTCACCAAAGATGCAGCATGCAGGACTTTTCAAAACGCACTGCACTCATAACGCAGTGTCTATAGAATTTAAAGGTAAACATTATTTTTCTTGCAAGGTAAAAATGCAGGAAAAATGTATCTGTGTGAAAGGGCCCTAAAAGTGAATAGTTTTTACTGGTCTTTCAAAACAAGTAAACACAAGTAAACACAAATGGCTTCCTTCAGCAAATGTAAAGATAAACAGTCCATAGTTCTGGTATAGTTAAGACCACAATAAAAATGGCTCACCCCAGTATACCGGTTCCAAGTGTTTTGTTTAGGGTTTGCCTTTCTTTCATGGTACAAGACAAGCCTCAGGAGCTCAGCAAACCGAGTCTGTTGCCAGACAGCCCACACAATCTCAGAGCTGTGAGCTACTCCATTCACCTCCATAGATGCATGCTGACTCCCAACTAGTGCTTTTCAAGCATCCCTTGCAGGTGGATTACCCCCTTCGGAACTAAATTCCTGTAGCCAAGGTTTGGAGGCTCTTTCCCACTCCAAAGGATCTCCAAGCCTCCAAATTCCAGGTCCCAAATGAAATGAGTTGTCAATTCAGAGAGTACTGAAATCAGTCCTCTCCTTCCATATGGACTACCCCGGAACCCCTCATCTTACGTGAGTGAAACCACCTGGGTACTAAAAATGTCCCTTGAACTCTCCCATAAAAGGACCACAACATAAATGGTGGGGAAATCTATCTCCTGTCCAGGACCCATCCCTGGAGTTGTGAACGCAAAAAGTTGCCTCCTCTACCCATGGCTACTTACCATGGCTGCCTTCTCTTCTCAGTCCTGCTGCTTCAGTCGGCAGGCAAAAATACCTGTTGCTTCTGGGTATGAAGGAGCACCTGACCTGCTTACCAGGTGACAACACTTGGGCCCCTTTCACACTGGGGCGGGGGCGGCGTCGGCGGTAAAGCACCGCTATTTTTAGCAGCGATTTACCGTCAATTTCGCAGTGCTATTCGGCCGCTAGCGGGGTGCTTTTACCCCCCGCTAGCGGCCGAGAAAGGGTTAAAAACCATCGCAAAGCGCCTCTGCAGAGGTGCTTTGCCGGTGGTATAGCCGCGGTGCCCCATTGATTTCAATGGACAGGAGCGGTAAACGCACCGCTCCAAAGATGCTGCTAGCAGGACTTTTTTTTTACTGTCCTGTTGGAGCACTGCTCCAGTGTGAAAGCCCTCGGGGCTTTCACATTGGAGAGACAGCAGCGGCTGTTTCAGGTCGCTTTGCAGGCGCTATTTTTAGCGTTATACCGCCTGCAAAGCGACCCAGTGTGAAAGGGGTCTTCGGTCTAGCAGCCAAATGTTGGGCCTGAGCACTGTGACATCACTGCTCCCGTAGCGTTGAACATCAGCCAACACAGGGGGTTTTAGTGTACAGAATGGGCAAGGTGACGGTGTCTCTTTACCATTCCAAACCCGAAGAAAGCCCCGTGTAGACGCTTTGACTTCTGAGCCCAGCTAAAGCTTAGTTTGCCCTATCTTTTCATGTTCTTTCCCATAATCCTACCAAAGTCTGCAATGCTGCTTGTTGTGTATTTATGGATATAACATCGAGAAGCAAGCTCCGAGTTCTTTGTTACTATCTTTTTATGTAAATTCCACTCTGCCTTTGAGTACGTAACGAGGCGCATTTCAAAGATGTTCAAAGACATAGCTGGAGTCTTTGGTTTAAAGGGAGAAAAACACAATGTGCATTATTTCTCCTCTTTCACTGACATTCCTCACAAAGCAGGAAGGAAACCAGATTATTCAGAGTAATTATTGTGCACATAGCATATTTTATTTTTAGATCACAATGTGAATTGATTAATAAGAGCTCAGTTGTTTTGAAGTTGAACATTGATTGGAGCCTACTTCAGAGTTTTTCCTTGTAATATGGCTGCAGTTGACGTAAATGAAAATTACACTTTCTTGTTTTTTGGCTTATTTTAAAAAATTGATGCTAATCGCTAAAATGTTATGCAAAGTGCATAGCAGCCAATCACATTTCAGATAATTTGTGAGATCAGTGGAGCTTTCCTGTCCTAGTTTTGGATGGTAGATATTCTACTTAAAGTGATACAGGCAGCCTCCGAGTTACATACACAATAAGGACTGTAGGTTTGTTCGTAAGTCGAAGTTGTTCGTAAGTCGCAACACTGCATTTGTAAGTGTAACTTCCGCCTGTGCATGGATGTGGGATGTTCCGGGCACTTGTTATGTTATCTGGGGCTCCTCTGCCCATACAGTACATGTAGTACTGCAGTGTGGGATGTGTCCGGAGGTGCTCAGAGGTATCCAGGACCAGCGTGGAGCACAAGTGGCTGGCATTTGAGGCCGTTTTTAACTTGGGTGTTTGTAACTCGTGGACTGCCTGTACTAAACACACGGTGTTTAATTGACATTATCCCTTCTATTTCTGTATGTGGATGATGGCACTGTCATTATTTTATTAAAAAAACATCTAAAGCCGGCCATACACGGTTCGAATTTCTAAAGAATTTTCTTTCGAAAATCGTATCAAAGAATTTTCGTACGATATTCGCACCGTTAGTGGGCTGCAGCAACAGCCGATTTTCGTGCGGCAATCAAATTTGAGGAATCGGACATGTTGGAAATTTTTTGAAAAACAAATGATTTTCTAATCGGTAATGGGAGAATCGTGCGAGGAATGTAATCGAGGAAAAAAAAATGCGCATCTGCAAGAAAAGAAAATTCCCGGAGAGAAAAGAATATTCCCGGCCGAATTTCGAAAATCAATGGCATCATTGGAACACCAAAAAAACGAACTTTCTGATTTTGAAAAGAAAATTTGTTCGAAATTCGACCGCGTATGGCCTGCTTTAGTACCTTTTTTCTGCCATTCTGTGTCATGCCCCTCCAGCCTGTGTCTTAGAATAAGAGGAAGGTGAAGCGTCCATCAAACTACATGTAGTATCCTGCTATCATTGTGTTAAGCTGGTTAGCGGAGGAGGAGGGAGGGAGTGGGCTGTCATTTACCATTGTGTCTATGCCCACATGTGTGACTCTATAGTCACATGGGCTGCTCAGATGTGATAGGGAGGAAATGCCTAGCATAGAAACGCACTGAAAACTGAGCATGTGCAGAGCTGCCAACACTGCTCCTGTAAAATCCCTAGCTGCATTTGGACTTGGAGAGAAGGTGGAGATGGAGAACAGCAGGATCAACCAGTTTTTTTTGCAGAATACAGAAAACGAATGTCATAGTGACTGAGTATGAACAGCATGTAATATAGCATTTATTGATCGTTTTTTATAATGTAGGTTTAGTGACACTTTAAAGTATATTTTCGCTTTTGCAGTCAAATTTATTATTTTTTTTATTTTTTTCTATGTTTGTGTTCCATTCGCACCGAAAAAAAAAAAATTCTGACACTTCTTAGAAAAAAATGTCATGGCTAACAGCAAGCACATCTAGGTAAGTTTAGTGTAAAGCTGTTCAGCAGGTTATGGCTGCATTTCAGTCAGTGTGATGGCTCTCGTGCTTGCCCAATCTGCTTTTGTCAACGTGACTTGTCGAAGAGTGTTTCTTCCATCAGCGGTTGCAGCCCCTGATCAATGTGTTCTGGCAGTGGCAGGTGCTGCTGTCAGGATACAATGTCCTAATGGGGAATTTCCACCAATCCCCTCATTTGTGTAGATGGAGACATCTGTTTTTTGTTTTGTTTTTTTGTCCGCTGCCTGAACAAAAGAAGACTAACCACAGGCAGCTTTAGTATGACCCAATAGAAAGACTTACAACAGAATGAACTTCCTCTCATTAACATACATTGCAAAGTACACGCTTCTGTAGTCCTTTGTTAAGCTGGTTACACAAGGGCTAAAAATCAGCTGAAGACGGTCGGGAATCAGACAATTTTCAGCCCTTGTGTACAGCGCTCTGTCCGACAGAAGCCGATCTCATATCTGGCTTCTGTTGAATGGGCATCAGAACAGCATCCGATCAGTGCTGGCAGCCAATGGATGCAAGCTTTGATCAGTGTGTTCTGGCAGGGGGACAGTCCCTGTCAGAACACATTAGCAGTGGGGGAGGTTGCCGAACTAACATTACTTATGTTAGTACGACAATCTGTTTTTTGGGGGGGGGGCGGCTGCAGGGTTGAATAAAAAAAACAAAAAACTTGTGTGTACCCTGCATGTACCCTCAGAACAGACATGGTACAGTACAGTTTACAACTGATTATGAGATCTGTTGGCACAATATAAGACAGGGTTTGACAAACGCAACTCCCCAGCCCCCTCAGAAACAATAGAAAAGTATGATTTTTTTCAGTGCTGGAGTTATTAGAAATTAACGTTTAAAATGGTAAGCAGAAATTTTATAAATCCTTTTTGAAGTTATGCTGAGGATATAGGAACATATACAAAGTAGGAGTTGTCTCTGTTTTAAAACTGTAAATACACTTTCAGGAGAAAGAAGGTTGTAGATGGCCCGCTGTGCTCCATGCTGTGCTCCATGGGTGCAGATAAGGTAAGATCACTTGTAAATAGTTTTCTATACTGTGCTGCTATTAGCAGTGTATTGGTCTTCAGGTGATACTGGATAAGCGGTTTTGGTCTTTTCAGCTGTTTTCAGATGTTACTGGTTGGGTAGTTTTTGTGCAAATGGTGATTAGGCCACTGGGGAGACTATTCTCCTTGGGTCACTAGATGATATTTACTTCAGCCCGGCAAGTAATGTTGCTGTTTCATTCATTAATTATTAACGAATGCAAACATTGCAGAGAGGAGCCAAACAACCTGGGTCATACTTGTTTCCTACAGGATAAAAGGATAAGAATTTTTTTACATTGTAAGTACATTTTAGAATTCCAGTGTTAGAAATGTCAGATGGAAGCTGGACCTCCAGCTAGTTAGGGGTCAGATTACTGCAGTATACAACTGTATTTTCTGTGTACAGAAACAATATTCTGATAGGTAATGTGCAAATGTTCATTAGGACCTGGTAGTATAGGCGATGAGTAATAACTAGTCTTCCATACACATAGTATACAGTATTACAAATATTACATCTGTTCTGTACACCTCTAGACATACTCTAAATGAAGATCAATTTACTGTTCAGACTTATAGGAGCCAGACTGTGGCCAGTGAGATTAAGTGATGACTAAGGCTTGGTGGTCAGTGGGAGTAAATAAATGTAATAATTGTGTCCCATAATTGGCGTTGGTGTAAAGAATAGTTCCCCATCATTGGTGTCAGTGGGAGGAATCGTCCCCCATCATAGGTGTCGGTGGGAGGAATCGTCCCCCCATCGTAGGTGTCGGTGGGAGATATCGTCCCCCCATCGTAGGTGTCGGTGGGAGGAATCGTCCCCCCATCGTAGGTGTCGGTGGGAGGAATCGTCCCCCCATCGTAGGTGTCGGTGGGAGGAATCGTCCCCCCATCGTAGGTGTCGGTGGGAGGAATCGTCCCCCCATCGTAGGTGTCGGTGGGAGGAATCGTCCCCCCATCGTAGGTGTCGGTGGGAGGAATCGTCCCCCCCCCATCGTAGGTGTCGGTGGGAGGAATCGTCCCCCCCCCATCGTAGGTGTCGGTGGGAGGAATCGTCCCCCCCCATCGTAGGTGTCGGTGGGAGGAATCGTCCCCCCCCATCGTAGGTGTCGGTGGGAGGAATCGTCCCCCCCCATCGTAGGTGTCGGTGGGAGGAATCGTCCCCCCCCCATCGTAGGTGTCGGTGGGAGGAATCGTCCCCCCCCATCGTAGGTGTCGGTGGGAGGAATCGCCCCCCCCCCCATCGTAGGTGTCGGTGGGAGGAATCGTCCCCCCCATCGTAGGTGTCGGTGGGAGGAATCGCCCCCCCCCCATCGTAGGTGTCGGTGGGAGGAATCGCCCCCCCCCATCGTAGGTGTCGGTGGGAGGAAACGTCTCCCCCCCCATCGTAGGTGTCTG
Source organism: Rana muscosa (assembly GCA_029206835.1). Lineage (NCBI taxonomy): Eukaryota > Metazoa > Chordata > Amphibia > Anura > Ranidae > Rana > Rana muscosa. Next base: position 205,564,877 of record CM055116.1, on the reverse strand, counting down.
TGGGAGGAATAGTCCCCCCCCCCCCATCGTAGGTGTCGGTGGGAGGCATAGTCCCCCCATCGTAGGTGTCGGTGGGAGGAATCGCCCCCCCCCCCCATCGTAGGTGTCGGTGGGAGGAATCGTCTCCCCCCCATCGTAGGTGTCGGTGGGAGGAATCGTCTCCCCCCCCATCGTAGGTGTCGGTGGGAGGAATCGTCTCCCCCCCATCGTAGGTGTCGGTGGGAGGAATCGTCTCCCCCCCATCGTAGGTGTCGGTGGGAGGAATCGTCCCCCCCCATCGTAGGTGTCGGTGGGAGGCATAGTCCCCCCATCGTAGGTGTCGGTGGGAGGAATAATGCCTTGTATCACTTGGTGGAATAGTGCCCGTGGGCCAGGTAAATGCAAGCAAATGGTTTGCAGTTTGGGCCACTGATCATGGCAGGGTTGTAGCTATCCAAAGAACCCATTTGACTATATTGTTCATGGGGAATATTCAAAAGTGCCAGGCAGGTACTGACTGCAAAAAAAAAAAGTGATGTTTGCTGTAACTATTTAAAGCGGTATTCAAGCCAAAAGTTTTTTTTTTTTTTTTAAAGTCGGCAGCTACAAACACTGTAGCTGCTGACTTTTAATGAGGGCACTTACCAGTCCAGGGAGCCCGCGATGCCGGCCCCCTGAGGCCGATCGGTCCATCGGATCGGGTGCTGGTGCCGCTGTTCCAACTAAGGGAACCTGGCAGTGGAGCCTTGCGGCTTCACTTAGTTTCCTACTGCACATGTGCGAGTCGCGCAGCGCTTTGTGAATGGCCAGCATTTCTTCTGGGACACGCATGTCCCAGAAGACAACGGCGAGCTCGCCACAGAAGAGGACGTGATGTCACGGGGCCGCGGCCCGGCTCGATCGGAAGTACCACTCGGCACTCCAAAAAGGTAAGTAAGAAAAAGAAAAAAAAATTGAATGTCCAAAAATCTAGGTTTTGAGAGGTGGTCTTTAGTTTAAGACAACCTCTCAAAAATGGGTGGAACTTTAATTGCCTTTCCAAATTCTGCATATATGAGATAAATCAATATGATTTATAATCATTTTATTTGTAAAAATAAATAAAAGGCACACAGAATTGGCAAGAAAAAGCTGTGTACATCTCTACAGATGATGTGCTACGTGCCTACTGAGCGTCTAGACTACACTTTTCTATGATGTCATACTTTTCTTAAACCACACACTGCTGTTTGGAATGTAACAGACTGTTAATGAACGTGTGTGTTGTGTGGTTAGAGCAAATCAAATTTCCTGGCAAATTCTTCTTCTGCTGATCCTTCAGTATGGAATTACATGGGAAATTGAAACACTTTTAGCCACCTTTTCGGTCGGGGCAACAGTTAGGGATTTTCAGTTTTAGTAGAAATGTTTGCTGTTGGGTTAGTTTGATTTCTTTTTATGATTAAAAGCTGGTTGAAAGTGGTTAAAATTGCTCAATCTTATGACCAGCTCAGTGTAGTATGTTTGTAGCTCTCCCTTCCACTCCCTCGATTATGTTCTCACTGATGGCAGTTTCTTTTTTTTTTCTTTTTACTTCCTGTACACTTTTTATTATTAGTTGTACATTTATTCTGCAAAATAAAAATAAATAAATTGCACGCCAGCTGTAATTTTTTTTCTGGTCATTTTGTTTTGTTTGTGAATTATACTTGCCTATAATGGCATATACCCCTCCCTGGGTGTCTGCACTTGCTGTCACAAGAATTAACTTTTTGGAATTCCTCTGCCTTGCATTATTGGTGTACATCACCTGGCTGTACAGTATGCAAAAATGGAGCTTTCAACTTCAACAGAGAAAGCAAATTCCACTGGCAAAAAATAGGGATATTGTTTGGTGTAACTTAAAGCCCTGGTTCACACTGATGCGATGCAGGAAACGCAGAAGATTTGCTGCAAAACAATCGCATGACATCAATGCAGTCTGCTGTGGGTGTCAATGTTAGGTGAACGACACCCTGAAACAGATTGCAAAATACAGTGCGATTGCCAGAATCGCATCACATGGGTGTGAGCACCCATGCAATGTGATTCAGGTGCGGGGGGGGGGGGGGGGGGGGAGGGTCCTGTACCATTTTGATGCGGGTTTGATGCGATTTAAGCCATATAAAATGTATGGCTCAAATCGCACTCCACAGACATTGTAATGATGTACACAGAAATGCGATATGATTGCTGTGCGAATCACATGCAATGTCTGCATCGCACATGTGTGAACCCAGGCTGAAACAGAGCTGGCGGAGGCTAATTACCTACAGGCTCAGAATGCCATTTTCAAAAACTCTGGCCCTTCTGGCAAATAACACTTGACAGATAGGCAATCTGCTGTGGTTTAAACTTTTCAGTACTTAAAAGAAAAATGGGAAAAAAAAATATAAACTATTTTTCCTTCAGCTTGCTGAAATAGTGAAGTAATTGCATCTGATTTTTTTGATGATCACATTGCGGATGTATATTCATTATGACAGTTGGAAATAAACTGCTACAAAAATCCCCAAATGTTTAATAAGATACATAGCAAACATGTAGAAGAGCATAGTAATTATGATAAAAGACTTAATGGGTTTATGGTTGCAGGCAATAATATAAGTTAATGAGAAGAGGAGGAACTGGGGATGTTACACAGACACTCCCAAACCACATAGGGGTTTAGAGAAAAGAAAGAAGGAACCACTGCAAAAGCTTATGTAATCACTTCAGCTATCTCACCAGACTCCCGCTCTGAATTGCATTTCACTGCTGTATTTACTTAATCATAATAAAAAAGAGAACTTTGGTTATTTTTTTGGAAGGAGAAAGTGATGTCAGCCAAGGAGTGTTAATATTTTAAACCCCATGTCCCTTTGGCTACCAACCCAAACTTCTGTGCTACAAGCAGGATGGAATATCTAGCAATTCAAGTTTATTTAGGCGAGCCTGATCTCTTTTACATAATGAATTCTGGCAAGGCTACTGGCCATAGTTTTATTAAGTGGATGTGATCACAGTAGCTATGCTTGACATATCCTAGAGAGCAGGCAGGGGATATTCTGTACAATTGTGTTCCTACACACTTGTGCCCAGAAGTCAACATACAGTTGCTGCAAGAAAATCATTTTGGTGGGCTGCTTGAGGGTGACTTAAAGGCTAAGTTCACCTTTTTTTCTTTTAAAAACATATTGAATGCTCATATTTCTCTTTCGTTCATGGACGGACACAGCACTTTAGTCTTGACCTTAGGGTTATACTGCCTCCTATCAGGAGAGGGACTAGGCAGAACATGTAAAAACAGAAAAGCTGAACATTACCGCCCAGGGGGCGGTCCTACTGGCTTTAACCCTTCACACCGCATCCAGCAGCTCAGTTTTTTTCTGCATAGCATAGAAGGACCTGGCTCCCTGTGGGGACCATTGGTCCTGGAGATTTTTTGCTTTTTTTTTTTTTTACTTTTTTTGAGATCTACTATCAACAGTCGGCTGGGTGACAGACTGGATAATATAGATCCTTGTAGTCTCCCCAGCCCGGCCATCGAGTGTGAGCAGACCTTTAGCTATGCGCTGGGTCGGCCATGACATGCCCCGTTTTCTCCAGTGGTGGCCGGTGAGCTATATGCTCCAGGGCACACATATGACCGGGCTACTGCAGTCCGAGTCACAGTGTGCTGTGGGCGACAGCCACCACGTACCGTTTGGGTGATGGGTCTGTCCAGAATGGATGGGAAAGTACGGTTCCACCTGTCTCGCCAGGATGGAACAGCTGGGCATTCCTGGGGCGGTTGACTAGGGAGTCTCTCACTCTCCCTTTCTTCTCTCCCTGTCCTTTCCCTCCTCCCCATGCTCTGTGGTGGCTGGGCCTGCTGTGTACATGACCGGGGGGCTCCGAGTCCTGGCTGGGGGCTGCGCTGGGTTTGGGTGGTCCGCTCTCCATAGGGGGTGTCTCGGTATGTACAGGGGTGAAGGTCTCCGCGTGGTGGGTCAGCGTGCTGGCGGCCATTTTTTTTACCTCAGAGATAGACCGGCGACCATTTTCTTGTAGCCTGTGCTTGGTTTTACTGAGGTGGCCGGCGGCCATTTTCTTGTAGTCCGCGCTCGTGTTTGCTGAGGCGACCATTTTCTTGTAGCCCCAGCTTGGTTTTTGCCTCTAGCGCTGGGAATGTTCCTTCTGAACGGCGCACACTGCACAGAACACCTTGTGAGACGGGAGAGCATAAAGGCAGCTCGGCAGCACTATGCCTGGGTCAGGGTGGTGAGTCCTGCGGGGGGTCCCTAGGTCTGTAGCAGCTAGGAGGGTGGACGTTTGTGCGCCCTGACTTTGTCCCAGAAGGGTGTCAGGTGAGCGCAGGTCAGCATGGCGTCAGAAGCAGGGGGCAGCACAGTGGTGTAAGTGGTTAGCACTTTCACCTAGCAACAAAAGGGTCGCTGGTTCGTATCCCGACCACGACGCCATCTGCCTGGAGTTTGGATGGTCTCCCTGTGTCTGCGTGGGTTTCCTCTGGGTACTCCGGTTTCCTCCCACACTCCAAAGACCTGCTGGTAGGTTAATTGGATCTTGTCCGAATTGGCCCAGTATATATGTGTATATGTGTGTACGACTGTGTGTCCCAAGCGTGTCAAGATCCTACGGGGTAAAATGACCACACCAGCCAAGCAGACACTGGCTGCAAAAGCGCCTAGAGGCGATTCAGTTCACATGTGAGCGCTATACAAGTCACTCATTCATTCATTCAGAAGCTGGCACTTCTTCCCCAGACATCCCTGTGGTGGCAACCGGTTCCCCTGCACCTAGGTGCCTATGGACACTTTGTCGGCGGTCCTGGAGTCCTTGTTGCCAGGGTGGAGGCGGCTTGTGGGCGCAAAGGGGGGGTAATAGAACGCCCCCATGTCCTCTGGGGAATGATCTAATTCAGACTCGGGCCTTGCTGTGGCAAACGGCCCCTGTTCTGACGTGTCAGAAGATGCGGGCCAAGACCATTCGGACAGTGAGGAGACTCTGTGTCCGGGTCAGCGCAGGAAGGCGCTTGTTGGAGCACTTATCACCAGGTGCGGAATCACCCCCAAAAAATGGAGGATACGGCGAGGGCATCTCCTGAGGTGTCGGTCTCTTCGGGGTTCCACAAGCCGGCCCGCTCCGTTAAGTTTTTTTTTTCCCTACCTTATTTTGATAAGTTTATATACAAAAACGCATGGCAGTCCGTTATCCCTTTTGAGGAGAGTTTCCTAAAAAATGGACATCTCCCCCAATTGTGGGTCCCCCGGTATCCAGGTTTGATAAGATTACCACAATTTCGGTGGAGGGGACCCCTGCTTTTAAGGACCCTGCAGACAGGAGGGCCGAGGTGGTAGGCCGGCCCATGTTCATGGTATTGGGGTAAGCATTGCGGCCACTGTTGGCCACGACCCTGGTGTCACTGACGCTTCCTGAATGGGCAAAAAATTGGCTGCACTGTGAGTTGAAAAGCAACAGGCTCCACCGGTCTGCGTGAAACTAGCGGACCGGTTGTTGCATGGCCTTAAGTATGTCTGCAATGTGGCCTTAGATACAGCTCACTTGCTGTCCAGAGCCTCAGTATCTGCTGTGGGGCTACGCCGCCTGATTTGGCTGAAATGCTGGTCCATGGGCCAGACGCCCAAGTAGGCTCTGGCAGATTTGCCCTTCCAGGGTTAGAGGCTATTTGGGGCCTCGCTGGAGGACGTTATTAAAAATGTCATTTGGGGTGAGAGCATGGTGCTCCCACAATCCAAAAAAGGTAAGGCGCCACGCCGTAGGCCAGGGCCCTCCTTTTCCGCTCACAAGCGTTTTTTTCGTCCGCCTGGGCCCGCAGGTAAGCGTTCCCAGGCCGACAAGTTGCCTGCTGAGGGGCAAAGCATCCCTGTTTTTCGCAAGCCAATACATGCCTGCGAGCAAACCTGTGGCAGCATGGAGGTTTTCCCTCGCCCGACTCTCGGGTGGGGGGGTCGCCTTCGAGAGTTTGCAGCTCGGAGGACCTCCCTACTTCCGACCAGTGGGTCTGTGAAGTGGTCTCAGCGGGGTACAAGATGGAGTTTCTCTCTTGTCCACCAAACAGATTTTTTCCCTCCAGCCTTCATCTCCTTCTGGCTTGCGGGGACGCCCCTTTTGGGGCAGTGCAGGACCTGCTGATGCGCAGGGTGATAGTGCCTGTGCCGGTGCCGAAAAGGTTTTCAGGGATTCTGCTCTGTTTGTCGTCCCAAAGATGGGAGGGGTCAGTCTGGTTCTGTATCTCAAGACCCTCAACAGATTTGTTCAGGATGGAATTAGTTCACTCTGGTCATTGCACTCCATCCGGGGGATTTTCTGGCATCCTTGGACACCAAGGCCGCATATATTGCAGTCCCAATATGCGTCAGGCATCAGAGATTTCTGCGGTTTGCAGTCAGATGAGCACTACCAATTTGTAGCTCTCCCTTTTGGCCTGGCGTCGGCATCAAGGGTTTTCACCAAGGTGCTTGCCCTGATCCTGGCCTTGCTGAGGCAGCAGGGGATCGCAATCGTGGGCTATCTGGATGACCTCCGTCTGAGAGCAGCTCCGCCTCAGAATTAGGGGAGGTTGTGGAGATCGCCAGTCAGACTCTTTGGGAGTTTGGTTGGGTGCTGAACCTCCAGAAGTCGGTGTGGTGCCGACTCAACGCCTGGAATACCTGGGCTTGATTCTGGACTCCTCAGAGGCGAGAGTTTTTTTTCTTCCTTCAGGCAAGTTGCGGTGTCTTCAGGCTGTGGTGAGGCTGTCGGCGTTCCGCAGGTGGTAGTCGCTGCGCTTTTGCATGCGAGTCCTGGGTCTCTTGGTAGCCACCTTCGAGGCACAGTACCGTATGCTCAATTCAACACGAAAGTCTTGCAAAAAGAGATCCTGTCAAAATGGGACAAATCTCCGTTGTCCCTGGAATGTCAAATCCGGGTGCGTAGGCTAGTCAGGGATTTCCTGATCTGGTGGCTGAGGTCTCCGGCCTTTCAGTCCGGGAAGTCGTTCCTTCCTTTTCACTGGACGGTGATCCACCATGCTGAGGGCACGGAAGTCCTCTTCTCTGAAGATTTATCATCGCACGCCGAAGGCTTACATCTCTGTGTGAGGAGATGGAGTGGCGTCCACGTACATATTCGGTTCCCAGGATCCTGATGTTTTTACAGCGTGGAGTGGATCAGAAACTTGCCTTAAGCACCATTAAGGGGCAGATGTCAGCCTTGGCTGTATTCTTTCAATGACCTTGGTGGCTTATTCTCTGGTGAGTACGTTTGTGCAGGGAGTTCGACATGTGACCCCCTCCGGTTCAACCACCGCTGCCCCCGTGGGACTTGAATCTGGTGCTCTCGGCACTTCAAAAACCACAGTTTGAGAACTTGGAGAGATTCCCCTATTGGCGCTCTCTCAGAAGGTAGCTTTTCTGGTGGCTATTACAACAGTCAGAAAGGTTTTTTGAGTTGGCGGCCTTGTCTTGCAAGGCTCCCTATTGCTGTTCCACAAGGATAAGGCGGTGCTACGCCCGCAGCCTTTGTTTCTTCCTAATGTTGTTTCGGCTTTTCAGCTAAATGAGGACATTGTGCTTCCATCCTTGTGTCCTCGGCCGTTGCATCCTAAAGAGCTTGCTTTGTATTCCTTGGACGTGGTCCGAGCTCTGCGGGTGTATCTGTCTGCTGCGGCTCCTTTTTTGGAGGTCAGACTCACTATTTGGGTCGGTGGTTGGCCCAAAGAAGGGCCTGGCGGTCTCGTTGGCCACCATTTCTCGTTGGATCAGACAGATCGTGATTTAGGCTTATGCCCTAAGAGGACTGGTGCCTCCCTTTCCTATCACAGCGCTTTCAACCAGGGCACTAGGTGCCTCTTGGGCTTTCCGACATCAAATGTCGGTTTCCCAGGTGTGTAGGCGGCGACCGGGTCGTCCGTTCACACTTTTACTAAGAATTACAAGGTTGATGTGATCTGCGGATGCTTGCTTCAGCCACAAACTTTTGCAGGCGGCAGTTTAAGGTTGCAACGCCTCTGTTGGGGAGCTCTGATTATTTTGGGTGGAGGTTTGTTTGCTGTTCTCACCCCTCGTTTTTTTGACACTGCTTGGGGATGTCCTTAAGATCAACACTAAAGTGCTGTGTCCGTCCATGAACGAAAGAGAAAATAGGATTTTTGTACTCACCGTAAAATCCTTTTCTCTGAAGTTCATGGATGGACACAGCACCCACCCCTTCCATTTATGTTTGTACTGCTTTTTGACGAACTGAGCTGCTGGATGCAGTGTGAGGGGTTACAGCCAGTAGGACCGCCCCCTGGGCAATACTGTTCAGCTTTGCTGTTTTTACATGTTTTACATGTTCTGCCTAGTCCTCTCCTGATAGGAGGCAGTATAACCTTAAGGTCAAGACTAAAGTGCTGTGTCCGTCCATGAACTTCAGAGAAAAGGATTTTACGGTGAGTATAAAAATCCTATTTTTTGCAGGAAAATAAATTGCCTACAAACCACTGCAGACGCTTCCTCCAGCTTTCCTGCCCGTACCTCCTGTACGTGCTTTCTTTATGTTTTGAAAGCTGGAAGAAGTGTAAATAAGCTAAGAGGGTGCTCATCGGCACCCTCGCAGTTTAGTGAGAACTTCAAGCTATCTGCCTCGGTGGCAGATGGGACTTTTAGTTTATTCACAGATTGCTGTGAATGAATGATATTGCTGCATAGGCAGAGCCCCACACAGCCACACCAATCTTGACATATGACAGCAGGTGTGGGGAGAGGCTCTCCAGCCAGCTGTTACAAGGGGAATCGGGGGATGCCGGTGGCAGGAGCTGAAGCATGTTACATGCTTCAAAAGGTGAACTTGGCCTATTCTATGTAGAGCCATATTCTCCTGGAGACTGTTACACTTAAGCTAGTCATACACGTTTAGACTTTGGTTTGAATGTTCATACGAAACTATGAAAACCATTGGATCAAGCATCCGATGAAGCCAACATGGACTGAATGAATTTCGTTTGCAAGCCACTAAAAATGTTGTTCTATTGCCATACCTACGTATAAAACTTTGACATTTAATTTTTGATCTTTACATTAGCATACAAATGCAATACAAATGATTTCCCCAACTGACAACCACATCAATGGTTAGAATTTTATTTGAATAAGAAATAAGAATTTTTTTTCCATCTTGAGCCTTCAAATTCCCTGGTTCATCTGGTCCAAAACGATTTTCAGTTTGTCCCCATTGATTTATTAGAAGACTGAACGAACATCCCGAAAATTTATTTTTTCAACCAAAATTCTCCTTGTGTATGGCTAGTTTGAGGTGCCTTCATATCTTGTCAGGTCTCCAGTAGGTGCCCCATGGCTTCCAAATCTGACAAGTTCAGTTAAAGAAATTTTTTCCAGGTCACCATCTCAGGTTCACCTTCTCCCATGTCCAAGAGTTGTTTAATAAGGCCACCAATCACAGGGGTGTGCAAGTCAGAAGGTAGGGAAAGCAGGAAAGAGCAACCATAGTTGTGGCCACTTGTTGCAGATAACAGCCCCCCCCCCCCCCCCCCCCCCCGTTTTGCAGGCCACAGAATACACTACAGCAGAAATAACAGACACCTAGGGATACCACTATTGCAGACAAGTATTGTCCGAATTATTCCCAAGAATCAAATCTGGCTTGATTTGAGTATTTTTTAAATATTATATTTTCTCCAAAAATAATCCATACATATTCACTACCTAATGGCCCCTAAATATATTTTTGTTGAAATTGTCTTACTGTGTTTTTCTGTAACCTTGTAATGTCTCCAAATCCTGAATTCCCCCCCCCCTTTTTTTTTTTTCCCCTCCAGCTTACTTCCATTTGTTTAGAACTAGCAGTACATGTTAGTTGCAGTCATGTGCACTGCTCTATGCACACTACAGATCTCATCGCCCGTCATCTATAGTCCACCTCGGGAACGAGCAAGAGAGGATGGCTAAATTCCTTCATATTGTAGGACTGTGGGGAAAAGAACATAGCCACCCTCTAATTAGGAAGTCTGATCACAGCAGCAAAGGAAATTAATTTGGAGGAGGCTGAGCACAATAGAATAGAAAAAAACGAAAAAAAAAAAAAAAACTGAGCAATGTCCGGCCAGCCTAAAGCCCTGTACACACGGGCTGAATATCGGGTTCAATAGAAACCACCCGACATTCAGCCCCTGTGTACAGCAGCCAGTCCGACATACATCAATTAAAGCCGGCTTTAGAATCTTAGAATGAGAGTTGGAGTTTGCAAATTTTCTTTGCATCTGACCTGTGCTATAAATTCGAGGATTGTTCTTTTACTTTCAAAAGATTAGGTCTATTGATGTCGTTTGCTGAATCATTATTGGGCTTGTTGCGCCTATATCTTTTGTGTGCTGTCATAGAAACAAGCAAGTAACACAATACATGGGCACAATCAACTATTATGCCTAAACCATTTAAAGCTTTCATCTTATCCACAATCGGTTACAGATTTGACTGCACCTGTATACGTCTTTCACAGTGTTTCATTTTTTACTTTAGTACCTCCTGATTTCAGGTTTTTACAAAGCACAATGATAAACCTGCTTCTAAGCTATCTAGGCATTTAACAAGCGTTTCCCCCCACAGGAATTGTAGATTTTCTAAAGTTAAATTGCATTTATTTGTAGAACCCATAAACCTTAATTTTTATTTTTTTTTTATTTCTGTGGAGAAGTTACTAAAATTCACAAATGTGTATCTAGAGAGTCCCATGACTGCACAGAACAGTCAGCTGGTACAGGCAGTATTTCATATTTGCAGCCATTTTAGATTAAAGGTGCTGAATATGGAATGAATGCATGTCGGCTGTATGCATTACAATTGCCAACCGTTTCTTCTTAGTTCTAATGTTCCTGCAATAAATTTCCCAAGGAGTAAACTTTTCAGGTCCTCAGGAGCTTTTGCCAGAATGTACAAGTATGTATATCATATTTGCAAGCCATGCAACCTCTGCCAAATTTTTAATTGGGCCCCAGGAGCTTTTAGCCATAATGTGCTAGTATGCACAACGTATTTGCACATTATGGCAGACTCACCTGGAAAGCGATCCCCCTTCAGTGCAGTCTGCGTTCCCAAAGGTCACGGTGCTGCCATCTTCTCCTGGTCTGTGTTCCCGGTTCAGTCACTTTTTGCTGCTTGGTTGGTTGCACATGCGTGAAGAGTGATGTCATGGCACAGAGCAGTGCCATAAATGTACACTGTGCAGCACATGCGTGGCTTAATGTACATTAGTACTAACCGGTAGGGTGGAGGGTTTGACCTGTACATTGACAGTCCTTCCCAGGGACTGAAATGCGGTCTCTGTTCCTTTGTCCAGGAGCGATTTGCATTATTTTTTCTCATTGCAACAATGGCAATGTGTACATCATTTGTACAGATATCAGTATTTTGCAATACCCTGAAGACTGATACTGCATCCTAAAGTGTTTGTTTTAATCTGAGGGGCAGCATTGACAAATTAGGTATTTCCCCTATCTGAGTTGTCATACGGTTTTTATTTTTTAGTTACCTAGTATGTTGTGTTTTATTTTATTGCAGCCTTTTATTTGTATCAAACTTATGTGTGACCTATCCTGTTTTAGTGTACTGATTGCTGCCAGTATGGCTCCTACCATTTACCTGCTTATGAGAGATCTGATATCATGCCCCTACAATTGGGGCATTGTCCTATGCGTGAGGTTTAGTCTGTAACCTTTATGCTCGGTTCACACTGCTGCGACATGAAAGTCGTGCGACTTTGCCAGGCGACTTGAGTACTACTTGATGCGACTTTTAAGCAACTTCAGCGAATGCCTGGGTAATCTTCTTGTAATGTCGGATCCTAATCACATCAATATAGATGAGGATCTGACTAGGAAGACGACTTCAATTAAAGTCTATGGGCACAAGTCAGATAGAAGTCGCCTTGAAGTAGTACAGGAACCTTTTCTAAAGTCAGAGCGACTTCAGTAGTGCTAATTAGGACAGCGCTCATTGACTGACTAACATGGGATTTCACATGTCACGCGACTTGGGGTCTCACAAGTCGTATCCTAAGTTGCGGCAGTGGGAACTGAGCCTAACTGGTATATTGGAGTGATTGGCCTGTCCTGAAATGGAAATTTAACTTTTAGGTATATGCATTACAAGCATTGTTGGCTATAATCTAGGAGTGCAAGGATAATAAAGTGGTATTGAGCTCTGGCTTTCTTGATAGGAGATTTTAAAAACACTGAAATAACTTTATGGAAAGCATGACACCACCCAATCTGGAGGAAAGGGTCACGCTGTGTCCAGTGATTAAGTGCCCAAGGTCAGTTTATCTCCTTTTGTGTCAGTGAGGGATATGCCTATTTTACTACCAGACTCCCTCCATTCTCAAAAAGGGTGGCATTTTCACTTGGTCACCATCCAAATCTGATATTTCGAAACCGTACTGGAATTTCCACCTAAGGACAACACAGCTGCTGTGAGGTCCATGGGCAAATGGGAGTGATATTCATTCATGGGCCAGATCAGTATCTGGTATATACAACCGCATTGATGATATAGATTGTACAGGCTTCACTAATGCATAGGTGAAGGGCAATTGTATTGAACACTTTGGACCATCATACAACCCCAGATTGTTATTATTATCATCATCATTATACAGGATTTATATAGCGCCAACAGTTTGTGCCGCTCTTTACAACGTGACGGCAGACAGTACAGTTACAATGCAATTCAATAGAGGAGGAATTGGGGGGGGGGGGGGGCTCTGCTTGTTAGAGCTTTCAATATAAAAGAGAGGGTCAAGTGATGCAAAAGGTAATCACTGTGGGTGATGAACTGATGGAGAAAATAAAATTACAGTTAGTTAAGGCAGGATAGGCTTCTATGAAGAGAACATTTTTCAGTGATTACCTAAAAGCGTACTGGGTGGAAGAAAGTAGGATAGGATGGGAGAGGCTCGGGAGAAGTTCTGGAGGCGAGCATGGGAGGAGGTGACAAGGGAACTAGAGCAGAAGGCCTTGGGAAGAACGAAGAGAACAATTTGGTTGGTATTTTGAATCTAGGTTTGTGATGCAGCTGGGGGCAGAGTTGTGGATGGCTTTGTAAGATGTTAGTATTTAATTTGTTGAGGGATTGGCAGAGCGGGGTGGCAGACACTGAATGCTTGGTAAGGTGGATGAGTCTGGTAGCAACATTCATGATAGACTGAAGGGAAGATAGCCTATGTAAAGTTAATCCAATGAGGAGGGAGTTGCAGTAGTCAAGGCGAGACATGACCAGGGAGTGGACTAGGAGCTTAGTGATGAGAAAATAAAGATATGGATGGCCGCACTCCAATGCAAACACCTTTTTATTGTGGTGAAGATCCATACAGCAACAGAGGTACAGATACAGCTGACATGTTTCACACCCTTACTGGTGCTTAGTTATGGCTGTGACTAAGCACCAGTAAGGGTGTGAAACGCGTCAGCTGTATCTGTACCTCTGTTGCTGTATGGATCGTTCTTCACCACAATAAAGGTGTTTGCGTTGGAGTGCGGCCATTCATATTTTCATTTTCTCATTGATTATGTATGCAGAGTCAGCACCCTTGACCTTTCGTGAAAGGATGGTGTAATCGTGGTTTCACCACCTGGAGCGTTACAAATCTTTTTCTACTATTGTTGTGAGCTTGGGGATGTCATTGGTCAGGAAGGGGCCAAAAGATTTAAGAGTCGAGGACTGCACCTAGCAGGCTGGCATGTGGGGATGGGTTGATGGCTGTGTCATTGATCTTGACAGAGAAGTCAGGGGAAGGGGCAAGTGGGAGAGGATATATTAAGGGCTTGGTTTTGGACAGGTTGAGTTTGAGGATGTGGTGTGACATCCAGACTGATATGTCGGTTAGTTAATTAGTGAGGCGTTGTGAGCTGAGGGGTAGAGAGATAGACTTGGGTGTCATCAGCTTAGATATGATATTGAAAGCCATGTGAGGCTATCAGCTGACCCAGGGAGCAGGTGTGGATCTAGAATAGGAGCGTTCCAAGAACAGAACCTTGGGAGACCCTGTCGGAGAAAGGAAGAGGAGGGAGTAGAATTATAATTGACCCTGCAGGTGCGGTGGGATAGGTAGGATGAGAGCCAATGGAGAGCGCAGTCACGGAGACCAAAGAAGTAAAGTTCAACCATATCAAAGCAACCGAAAGGTCCAGAAGTAGGAGTACAGAATAGTGTCCATTGGTTTTTGCTGTTAGTAAGTCGTTTGAGTTTTAGTAGAGCAGTTTCTGTGGAGTGTTGAGGGCGAAATCAAGATGTAAGTTAAAGGGTTTACAAATTTAGCCTTTTTCATACACACAAGCCTACAATTGTACCCAGGTTTCCACCTAGTACATATAGACTCTCTATAGTGCAGTATAATTGACCACAGTGAAGATGCAGGACATGTTGTTATAGTCCCATCTTAAAGTCCCTAGTTCCTTATGTTATAGTCTTCCTCATAGTCCCCAATTTGTTATGTTATAGTGTTCCTTATTGTCCCTAGGCCCCAGTGTGCAATGGCATTACATCGACCACCACCACTATGGGCTGCCCTCTCTAGGCCACAAATAGTCTGCTTTCACCTGACATTATCTCTAGTGAACCTGTGGTCCTTTTATGATGATAATGATGATGGGTGATGACCATTTATCACTGGCTGCATTTCCTAGGCCACAAACAGTTTGCTCTCACCTGACTGACTACAATGGAAGTACCGTGGTTCTTCGGGATGTGTCAGTCTCAAGACTGGAACTATGTTGGTTGTGCTCTGTAATATTGAGCTTGATCAAATAAAATATTGTGACCATCTTGGGGTAGCTTCAGTAAATAAAATATGAGCTGCCAAAATTGAGACAAAGCTGTTCCCTTGTTTTTGTTACTGCCTTGCTTGGAAAACATGTGCCAATTCCAGGGAGTAGCAGCCATCTGGGATCGCCTGGAAGAGAAATGGGGCCTAGCCTTCCCTGAGGAGCCTCCGTCTTGTAGCCGTGGCTGGTTACTTTGCTTCATGCTGCTTGCTCTGTTTCTTGTTGAGGAAACTTATCTAAATATATTAGCCATGTAAAAGCTGAAGCAACTATTAAAGGATAATTGTACCCTACTCAAGGTTTTCTATCTGTGGAAGAAGCGATTTACCAGCAATCAATTACCGTAAGTTTCTTTCATCTTCTTCCATGTGTTTTCGGCTGAAGTATTCATAAATCTGGGGGTTTAGCACTAATTCCTAACAATTTTCTGTATGCTTTGGGATTTGAACAGAGACTTTTTACCTGGCAGACAACAATGTGACTCCATGTAAGTACTTCAGACTTATTACATCTTCTTTTGTTTTGCGATTGTACAAAGATGAGTGCTTTTTTACAAACTAGTCCTTCAACTTTTTAAGTGTATCCAAACCTAAACTCTTAGGGCCCGTAAACATGAAGTAGGGCTAGGGCTGTACTTTGCAGGTTTAAGCAGCACCGACCCAACACAAGTCAGGGTAAAAGCCTTGTTCCCTAATCCCTACAAGGGCAGTTCACACCACTGCAGGGATGTCTGCTAAAAATGTACGGCACACTGTCTTTTTTGAGTGCAGTGGGTTACAATGCAAACTACTGCAATGCAACGCCAGTATGAATAGATCCTAATTAAATGTCACTTGTGATATCTCAATAAAATTCAATCAAAAGAAAAAAAGATAAAGGCGCAATGGGCTGGGATCGATGCATCACCTCCTAGTACATACATACCTGTGGGCTTGCAATCAGCACAGCTGCTGGTGTGAATGAGCCCCCAAACTAAGTGGTTCACATATCCCTGTAATGTAAAAAATGTGTTTACTGCTCTTTGATTAAATCAATGTCTGCAAACTGTATCCACAGATACTTCCTGTCTTAGGCCGGGTTCACACTTTTATGCTCCGACATTGGGAGCTCATGTCGCATGACGTGTGCAAATCGATGGTTCCCTATGAGAGCCATCTAAACTGGTCTGACTTTGAAAAATGTTCCTGCACTACTTTGGTCCGACTTTGATCCTATTTCAGCCCATTATATATCATTGAAATAGGATCAAAGTCGGATCATCGTCTTAACTGATCCGACTTTGGCATGCGACTTGTGCTCTGAGGATCTTGAAGGGGAACTCCACGCCAAATAAAAATAAATAAAAATTAGCGTGGGGTTCCCCTTAAAATCCATACCAGACTGAAGGGCCTGGTTATGGTCTTGGAGGGGGAACCCCATGCTGGTGTGTTTATTTTATTTTTTTGGCATGGAGTTTTCCCTAAAGATTCATATCAGACACAAAGTGGCTGGTATTGTCGAGATCAAAGTCGGATCCCCGTTCATTAAAGTCGGATGGATGTCGCGACTTCAAGTCGCAGGGCAAAGTCTGATCCACAGTCGTACGACTGTCGCGTCGTACCTGTGCGAACCCGGCCTAAGGCTTGTTTCATACCTACAAGTGCAAAGACCTTTCCACGTGTTCCCGCATGTAGGGTAGCCCACCCATGTCAGTGGGCTGCCTTGTGTGTGGAAAACAAGTCCCATACTCCTTCTTCTTTTTTTTTTTTTTTTTTTCCTCGTGCTGCACCATGCATTTGGCATGCCGAAAATGTGATGCGTTTGCAGATGTGTTAGGGTGCAATTAAGGTTACTTTCACACTGGGGTGGTGAGAGCGTCGGCGGTAAAGCACCGCTAGTTTTTGCAGCGACTTACCTTGGTGTTAGCGGTGCTTTTTGGCCGCTAGTAGGATGCTTTTAACCCCTGCTAGCGGTCGAAGAAGGGGTTAATGGCATGTAGCGCTGCTGCCGAAGCGTTTTGGCATCGCTGCCTATTCATTTTACTGGGCTGGTACGGTGGAGGAGCGGTGTATATGCTGCTTGCAGAACTTTTTTCTAGCGTCCTGCAAGCGCCCTGCTTTGCAGGCGCTATTTTTGGCGCTAAAACACCTGTAAAGCACCTCAGTGTGAAAGTGGCCTAATAGTTAATGGTGTGTCTGATAAATGGCAGCATGATTCTCTGTGTGTCTGGAAGCGAGCAATTTTGCGCACATTTCCAATGCATAAAGGCTTTCTCAGTTCAGCTGCAGTGTTGATCGCACTTTCCGCTCACTCCTAGTTGGACTACAAGCGACCATGCCTATGCAGTGTGCTCGCACATTCTGATGTAGTCTGCATAGTAAAGTGTGATGTTCAGCTGCTGTGGGTTTGTGCACATCCACTGGAAGTTCAAATGAAGTCTACAGGGTGTGCACAGCACCAGGAGATAAAACGTGCAAATAAGGGGAAAATTGCATTTTTGTAACAAATAATGTAATCTTGTTATACTTCCATTGCTTTACAAAACTAAGTATTTTTGTGAGCGGTAAAGTGACAACTAACTTTTATTTTATTTTTTATTCTTTTCAATTTTATAATTATTTAACCCAAAAAGCACCTTTTTATTGATCTCTGCCTCCTCCAACACATTTATCTTTTTGCTGCTGTGATCTGACTTTCTGTTCGTGTTCTCCACGATCGTATTGTATTTAGGAATGTAGCCACCCTCTCGCTCACTCCAGAGACAGACTAGGGACTATGGAATTTGTAATGTGCATAAAGCAATGCACATGACCACAACTAACTTGCACTGCTTGTTCCAAGGGGAAAAGAAGAGGTTCACAAGCTCATGGAGTATTTTACAAGTAGCTAGATAAACACAGAAACAATTTTAGGTGAATTCAGATTTCGGACAAGAAAGGGTCAAAATAGTTTGTCCAAGCATTTGATAGAGCTTTCATGGACTTTACAAATTTTGAACAGCTTTTCATTCAAGTATCATGTCAGTGCCTTGATTTTTTGATTGACAGGGATTTTCCTGGGCCAAGAGTCAATTTAACGAATAGAAGTTAGTTCATTACCATTAGATTCTGTAAACATTTTCCATCTTTTTTCCTTCAGTCTTTCCGCTCACTCTGGTCTTATCGGCCCTTTAACGAAAACGTTCTGAAAATTTGAGTTTTTTGAACAAAAACATACAGGTGTAAGGCCATCTTTAGTCTTCATTTGAAGCAAGGAAACCAAAAAGTTTTTTACATTAGTGGTTTATAAAGAGGACCTTTTAGACCCGGTTCACACAGGGGCGACTCCGGACAAGACTTCGGGTCTCCCCGAGTTGCCCCAAGTCGCGCTATTTTTTAAACTAATTTGAAGTGAATGGAGAGGTTTTAATGTACACGACTGCAGTCGCTCCGACTTCAAAAAAGGTTCCTGTACTACTTCAATCAGACTTCTAGGCGACCTGTAGGCAACTTGTACCCATTGATTTCAATGGAAGTCGCTTAGAAGTCTGATCACTGTTCATTTTGAAGGCAATTTTACAGAAAGCAGAAAGGAATTTACCCAGAAGCCACAAGGAATTAATTTACTTCAAGTCGTGTTGTTAATGACCACAAGTTCTGCTGAAGTCTCCTCCAAGTCTGCTGAAGTCTCCTCTAAGTCTCGCTGTGATTCATGCTCAAGTCGTGTCTGAAGTTGCTTCTGGAAGTCGTGTTGCCCCTGTGTGAACCGGCTCTAACTCTCCCCTCGTTCCTCCGAGAAGGGAAAATAGTTATTGGAGTCCCATATATATAAATATAATGTACAATGTAATCATATTCCCACAAAAGTACTTCTTCAACAGAGTGAATGACTGTAATCTATGTAATTAAATATTTGGGTTCACTGAATAATGGCTTCATTTGTTCATCGTGTTATGCTGACTAAGCTTCATCTTTGTATGAGATTCAGAGATTCTCTTGCTGTAAACTGCATCATAATGTGCATCTAACATGTTGATGAGAACTTCGAAATTGGATCTTTCTGTGCTTTATGTACATTTTAAAGCGGAGTTATACCCACATTTTTAAAAATACATTTTTAAAGATAGTGG
Organism: Rana muscosa; assembly: GCA_029206835.1. Classification (NCBI taxonomy): domain Eukaryota; kingdom Metazoa; phylum Chordata; class Amphibia; order Anura; family Ranidae; genus Rana; species Rana muscosa. The sequence continues at coordinate 205,545,996 of CM055116.1, read as the reverse complement.
CACCCGTTCTACTGGTATTAATCAAATTCTGTAATAGATGTTCTTACTAAATCCGCCATTGTATTACAATTTTTTTTTTAATTATTTTTTTTTCTAACCGTTGTCTTCTCTGTGCTGCGCGGTTTTATCTTGATTGTGGGCATGTGAAGTCCACTAGTGCTCATTTCTGGGATAGGGTGCTGCTGGCTACCCAGCATGTACCTCCTGATCTGGTCCATGCGCATTACACACAGGGCGCAGCGCAGAGAGTGTCTCGGGTTGCCATCACAACGGGCGTCCACTGACTCCTGGGAATGATGACGCACATCTTCCAGCAGCAGAGGCACTGCAGGAAATGACGTACATCACCACAGCCCCGAAGGAGGAAGAATACACAAGACACGCTAGCAATAAAACGAGAGAGTGTAAGAAGAAAAAAAAATATCCAAATGTTATTTAACTTGCAGGACTGTACCCATTGAGACAAAGATTGATTTATGGGTGGAACTCCGCTTTAAGAAGTGTCACCCATTTCTGAAGAGCAGAGTAGGACATGGGCACTTTGTTGAGGTCTCTCATAGTTCTCCAAAACACCAATGCCATTACTTCACCCCAAACTTTGAAGGATATCTCTACTATTCTAACATCGGGATTTAATTTACTAATTTTAGTGGCGCTTTTATAAAAATTGAGGGGGTTGGGGAAGTCATGTGAAACGGCTTCTCTTACCCTTGTGAGAGGTCTGCCCTGCGATGAGGAGTGGGCAGAGAATGTGGAGTATGTTGCTGCAGATGAAGAATAATCGGAGGGTTTGTTCATTGTGTGAATAAAGAACTATTCTATAGAACAGGCTGTTGTACAGATTCACAAGTGCACTTATCTGCCATTTTATCTTGTACATTGAGCATTTGAGCAAATAGCTGCTTACATTGTACATGCAGGACAGCGTCCGACAGGAAAGGTGCCAGGTGCAACCAAGATAAATTATATCCTTATTGTCCAAACCTCATACAAAACACCCACTACTTAATGGCTCTGTAATCTGTTTTTCATGAAATCTCTTCTTACAGTGGTTTTCCTTCCTACCTGTAATATCCTTTGTAAGCTCCTGAACCTATTCTTATACTCCTCATTGCTGTTTGTAGCCACCTTCTAAATGAAAGTTAGAACACAGCATAAAAAAGGTAATTCGAAAAAAAAAAATTATACATTTTTTTTTGGAGATGTGAAGGAGGCTGAGAGCAATAGAATGTGTACTTTTTTGAGATAAAGTGCTTACTTTTGTTTTTCTAATTAAAATAACAAACCTGTTTTGCCTGCTCTGTGTAATGGTTTTGTACAGAGCAGCCCCGATCCTCCTCTTCTCGGGTCCCCCGCCGGTGATCCTGGCTCCACCCTCCTTTCCTCGTTCTCGAGCCAACTCTGTATAAGAGTGCAGCTTGGCCCCAACTCCACCCCTCCTCACTGGCTATGATTGACAGCAGCCGGAGCCAATGGCTTCCGGCTGCTGTGTCTAAGCCAATGACGTGGGCGAGAGCCCAGAGCCTTTGCTCTCGTGCACATCGCTCGATTGAGATCGGACTTGGGTAAATATAAGGAGGGGCTGGGGGGAGCTGCATGCAGAGGGTATTTTTTAACCTTCGTACAGAGAATACGTTAAAGTAAAAAAAAATATCTGCCCTTAGAACCACTTTGAGTTCATACTTGGATAGAATTTTTTTGTTAAAAGGTGAACTTATCCCTTAAGGATGAGGATCATGCCAGTCAAGTGAGAGGTTTAAGTAGCAAGAAGGATTTTGGCCAAACTCGCCAGGCTCTTGATCAGGAAATCTAGTTGATAATTGCATGCCGTTAAACTCTGGGTTTGGCACATGGCTGGAGCCTGACGTATAGGCATTTAAAGGTAACTGTTTATATTGCAACTAGCAGTTCAAGTATTTTTTTCATGCTTCGGGTTCCGTTTTAGCTGAAGCTTTATATCGTGCAGGTTCTCCTGGTTGATGCTGCTGTTTCTTCTCGCTTCTTAATAGTTGGTGGCAACTCATTAGCATCTGATTCTCCATCTGTAGTGTTGCCACCCTCTGTACACATGCTCTTCCACTGTACTCAGAGGGAGTCCTTTATTGCCAATTTCTCTCTTAAAAGCCCCCCATGTGACTCTTTGCATCTGCTTTAGGGGTGGCTCCAGAACTTGGACTGACGTGTCCTCCCGTCTTCCCCTCTCTGCTTCACTTGATCACTGCCTCATTTAGCAGGGATCTAGCAGGCATGATTTAAAGATTCCTCTTCTCTTTGCTAGCTGCCACACTTGACCCATTCCACAAGCTTAAGGAGGTGTGTTCCACATTGTGGTTGGCAGCAGCTCCTCCAGAGTGCCTCGCTGCCAGTCTATACACTTCCAGAAGTGTCACTTCTAGGTGCATTACAGGATTATTCCTTACTCCCCCCCTCTAGATCTCACAGTGCAGAGGACATCACAGAGATGTCACGTGACTACTGTATATGAACTCTTCTCAAAGGTATTTGGGGTACTTCCTGCGTAGAACATATATTTATTTTCAGTGTGAGAAATAAGAATGATCTGTATGAATTTGTCACTCTGGGTTTAATAACACTTTTTAATGTTCACTTTCAGAATTTATGTGTATTTAAGAAGTCTCTTGAATAATCTAAGAACACAGATGCTTTCCCTTTTCTTCCAATAAAGTTAGAGATCCTGGTGTGAGATTTTGTAAAAAAAAGAGCTACTGTATATCATTTCTTATGCAATAAGATATTGTGCATGCATGGCAACGTTTTGAGGTTGCAACACTTCCTCCATCAGTTCCACATGATCCTAAAGTGTATCTAAAATCAAAAACAAAAACTATGAGAGCCGGTTCACACAGGGGCAACACGACTCTTTGGAGGCGACCTGGAAGCGACCTGAGCCTGCACCACAACGCGACATGGGGCGACTTAAAAGTCGCCTCCAGGACAGGAGGCATTCCAGTGGCCAATCAACCTTGAATCAGCTCTGTGGGAGGGAGGGGTTTGCCCTAGAAAATATTTTCACTTCCTGAAAAGTTGCTGCAGTAAAGACAGTGATCCGACTTCCGAGGCAACTTCCATTGAAATCAATGGGTACAAGTCGCCTAGAAGTCGGATTGAAGTCGTACAGGAACCTTTTTTGAAGTCGGAGCGACTTCAGTCGTGTACATTAGGACGGCTCCATTCACTTCAATTAGTCTTAAAAACAGCGCGACTTGGAGCAACTTCAAGTTGCCTCCCGATTCTCCCCTGTGTGAACCGGCTCTAACCCAAGCTTGCCAGTCCGTAGATGTAGTGGCTGCAAACATATATTTTCTTTCTTCAGGCTTTTTTTTACCTTTTTATTTTCACATGGTATTTACTCTAAATAATACACTTTTTGTCCCTGGGTGGCCGTGGTTGTCACTAGGCTGATCTCCTGGTTTGGACTACAAGCAGGACTTTCATCTCCGTTAGTATTTTACAGAATATAGACCTAAAATGAAGATAAGAGTTGTTTGTACAGGGCAATTGGTAGTTTACCAGTAGCTAAGAAGCCATCTCACAGAAAGTGACAAGAACACCCTGCATTTATGGCAGAATCAATAGGTATTTTCTGTATTTGCTGAAAATGTTCTTGGCTTGAAAAGGGAGAAAATGAATGAAGTCTGTGCATCTCAGGACTGTAAGCTGCAAAATAGTGCATCTTTGTTCTTGGATTTAGTTTTCCCTAAAAGTGTTACACATAGATTTTACTGTTGTGGGTTTAGTATATGCAGTAAAGCATGCTTGTTATACTCACTGTGGAAGGGGTTAATCCTCTGAATTGTGTTTAAAATGCTGTTTGATTCCATCTTCTCTGATCCTCCCCTTCCACAGTTCCCAAATCATCTCTAGATAGTACAGAGGCTTAGGGGACAAGCTGCACATGCTCAGTTTGGTGTGTATTGCTAGAGAATTTTTTTGTTTCTTGGGAGTGTGCATGTGATCAGCACAGGGCCAATCCGCACTGTCCAGACAGAGGGTCAGGGGTCCTGCATCCTCATAGGACAATCATGGGAGAATGAAAACTCCTCCTACAAGCTTTAATCAGACACTGATATATAGTCAGGTCCATAAATATTGAGTCATCGACACAATTCTAATCCTTGTTGGCTCTATACACCACCACAATGGATTTGAAATGAAACGGACAAGATGTGCTTTACCTGCAGACTTTCAGCTTTAATTTGAGGGTATTTACATCCACATCAGGTGAATGGTGTAGGAATTACAACAGTTTGCATATGTGCCTCCCACTTTTAAAGGGACCAAAAGTAATGGGACAATTGGCTGCTCAGCTGTTCCATGGCCAGGTGTGTGTTATTCCCTCATTATCCCAATTACAAGGAGCAGATAAAAGGTCCAGAGTTCATTTCAAGTGTGCTATTTGCATTTGGAATCTGTTGCTGTCAACTCTCAATATGAGATCCAAAGAGCTGTCACCATCAGTGAAGCAAGCCATCATTAGGCTCAAAAAACAAAACAAACCCATCAGAGAGATAGCAAAAACATTAGGTGTGGCCAAATCAACTGTTTGGAACGTCCTTAAAAAAGAAAGAACACACCGGTGAGCTCAGCAACACCAAAAGACCCGCAAGACCACAATCAACTTGTACCAGAGTGATGGGAAAAGAAGAGTATGGAGAAGGAAAGGAACTACTCATGATCCAAAGCATACCACCTCATCAGTGAAGCATGGTGGTGGTAGTGTCATGGCGTGGGCATGTATGGCTGCCAACAGAACTGGTTCTCTTGTATTTATTGATGATGTGACTGCTGACAAAAGCAGCAGGATGAATTCTGAAGTGTTTCAGGCAATATTATCTGTTCATATTCAGCCAAATGCTTCAGAACTCATTGGACGGCGCTTCACAGTGCAGATGGACAATGACCCGAAGCATACTGCGAAAGCAACCAAAGAGTTTTTTGAGGGAAAGAAGTGGAATGTTATGCAATGGCCAAGTCAATCACCTGACCTGAATCCGATTTTGAGCATGCATTTCACTTGCTGAAGACAAAACTGAAGGGAAAATGCCCCAAGAACAAGCAGGAACTGAAGACCGTTGCAGTAGAGGCCTGGCAGAGCATCACCAGGGATGAAACCCAGCGTCTGGTGATGTCATCGCGTTCCAGACTTCAGGCTGTAATTGACTGCAAAGGATTTGCAACCAAGTATTAAAAAGTGAAAGTTTGATTTATGATTGTTAATCTGTCCCATTACTTTTGGTCCCTTTAAAAAGTGGGAGGCACATATACAAACTGTTGTAATTCGTACACCGTTCACCTGATTTGGATGTAAATACCCTCAAAATAAAGTCTGCAGTTCAAGTACATCTTGTTTGTTTAATTTCAAATCCATTGTGGTGGTGTATAGAGCCAAAAAGATTAGAATTGTGTCGATGTCCCAATATTTATGGACCTGACTGTAAGGCACAAGGCTGCTTTAACTGCTGATGAGAAAAGGCATTTATCAGTTTATATAATAAAACTATTGCATTTCCATGTTCTGTGTACTGTGGGGGACCAGATATAGTGAATGCAGGGTCCTGGGTTTAGTAGCACTTTAATAATACAACGTTTTGCTACACCTCGAATTTAAAATATCATCTCTGTCCCAATGAAGAACTAACTGTTTGGTTATTTAGCCTGGTATTGGGGAGATATGTACCAGATTCTAGAGCATGACCAAACTGTGATCTAATCGGCACAATAAACTGCACCACAGAGAGGAAGAGAACCATTTCCTTCACTAACACATGCTGTCAACACTGTCTGAACTGTATATAGCCTCAGCTACATACAGTATGCAGGGCTGTGTTCCAGCTGCGATATAAGGACTTCCTCTCCTGCTCCCAGAACAAAATCGAGTCAGGGTGAGTGCTGCTCGGCCATTCACAGAAATCTTTGTAATTTCTGAATGAATGCAAGGCTTCCTCTGATTGGCGGGGTGGAGAAGTGGGCAGATGACATCGCAATCTTTGCCTCAGAGGAAGCTTTGTATTCATTCTGAAAATACAAAGCTTCCTGTGAATGGCTGAGTGGTACTCAGCCTGACTTGATTTTGTTCTAGTAGCAGGGCAGGAAGTCTAATGCTACATACAGTTTATACAACACGAACAGCCGCTGCATATGTTCGTGAAGGAAATCGTTCACTAAAATCTGTAAATTAGGCTTTAAAGGTGACCATCTGGATTACTAAAAGGGCACCTTCTTCTGTGGCTTCACATGTTGATGCTTCCATGCTAGCGAGATTCTACAGCAGGGTTCCTGCAGAGATTGCTACGGGTAGCTTGAGCTGTGGCTCATTGCACTCTCATCTGATGGTGCCAGTTCTGGGGCCAGCTCCACTTGGCAGAGCCAGCTGAATGACACCAATAATCTTTTTAGTGGTCTAGATAAGAGTGGCATTCTGGCTGCCACTGAAAGGAGGTGCAGTCTTCCCCCAGGCCACCAATATAAGAAGCATTTTATCCTCTGACCCATAATGAACTGTTTTTAGCTGAGGTGCCCAAAACCTGAAAATTATTCCAAGGGTTTCTCTGGGACCAAAAGGTTGAGAGAGATTGTTCTACAGTGTTTCGGACAGGGAAGGATCCGTGCACATTAGGGAAGGGTTCTGTTGCACCTGACTGATTCTGCTCTTGGCTAGGTGTCATCGGTGACAAGATTGCTAGTTTGACTTGACCCTTTAGAGGAGAGCCTGTAATTGTATGCTCTGCCCTGTGTGTTTTTTTTTAATTTATTTTTATAAAACTACATATGGCATTGAAAATGCATTTTGAGATAAATGTCATGTTGAATCTAGAAAATGGATGTTCAGGTAATGATACAAGTAGTTATTTTATCCCATGGAGACTTTATTTGTATTTGAAGGAACTTTGAGTATTGCCCATAGGTCAGGGCTTGACAAATTTGCTTGGAATCTAGGAGCCAGCTAAAAAAGTTAGGAGCCAGGAACGCGCCCTGTCCCGCCGAGCTCGCGCGCAGAAGCGAACGCATACGTGAGTAGTGCCCGCATATGAAAGCGGTGTTCAAACCACACGTGAGGTATCGCCGCGATCGGTAGAGCGAGAGCAATAATTCTAGCCCTAGACCTCCTCTGTAACTCAAAACATGCAACCTGTAGAATTTTTTTAACATCGCCTATGGAGATTTTAAAGGGTAAAAGTTAGTCGCAATTCCACGAGCAGATGCAATTTTGAAGCGTGACATGTTGGGTATCAATTTAAATCAGCGTAACATTATCTTTCACAATATAAAAAAAAATTGGGCTAACTTTACTGTTGTCTTACACTTTTTTTTTTTTATAAAAAAATATTTTTTCCCAAAAAAGTGCGCTTGTAAGACCGCTGCGCAAATACGGTGTGACAGAAAGTATTGCAACAACCGCCATTTTATTCTCTAGGGTGTTAGAATAAAAAATATATATAATGTTTGGGGGTTCTAATTAGAAGGAAGGAGATGGCAGGGAAAACAGACAGGGAAACTCCATTAGCATTGCTGGTTGTCATACCAACTGCCACCACAAGATGGCGCTAGTTCATAGAAGGAAGCATAGGCCTGCAAAAGCCGCGGCCTCAATTACCGGCCGGCGCAGCCCGACGCGATCCCGCGGCGCGGAGGGGGGGGGCACGGAGACACAGGATACCCCAGCTGTGCTGCCCCAGGTCGCTAATTCTAGTCGCAATGGCAACCTGGCGCCCGGGTTTTGTCGAGCCCTGCCATAGGTGATCAAGAACATTGTTCATCTATGCTTTGGCTGCATGACATGGGGAGTCTTGAAGCCACATAAGAAGAAATTCAGAACTCCATTATTTGCTGATTTGCCTTTCCAAGCAATACCTTATGGCAGGGATGTCCAAACTTTTTTTAAAGAGGGCCAGATTTGATGAAGTATAATATAATACACTGCCCAACAAGAATTCCCTTGCCTTTGTGGCTGTGTGTAGTGAAGAGATGAGCTCAGGCGTGTTATTTGGAGATCTCTCTCTCTATATCTATATCTATATCTATAATCTATATTTCTTTATCGTACACCACGGGACACAGAGCTAGTCATTACATAATGGGTTAAGGGTCACCAGCGGTGATTGGACACTGGCACAACCAATGGAAGACAGTTCCCCTCCATATAACCCCTCCCATCAGGGAAGTACCTCAGTTTTTTCGCCAGTGTCGAAAGGTGTTGGACGCGTTAGGAGGTGCTAAAGGAAAGCTCTACCAAAGAGACCCTCTGGGGGTAAAAGAGCTATGCTTTCGGATCCATCCAAGACGCCTACAAATGAGCTGAATCTGGATGGGATCCGGGCCTCATCCATGAGGCGTCGCCTGTAATGTCTCTCTTCGGAGGACTGGGCTCTAAGATCCAGCACTTTCGCTATTTCGCTATAAAGTCCTGGTAAGAGTCTTGTACAAGGCCCAGGGGAGAGGTATCCTTTAAATAGGAACCCATATCCCTGAAGGTTGGCACACATAGCCCACCGTGAAGGGTGAAGTTTGGTATCTGTCTGAAAACTTACAGCAGAAAAACCTGCGGCGTGGATAAGGTGAGATTAGAAGGTCCATAACTAGGATGGGACCTTTTTCAAAAAGTGGATGTCTTCTTTTTTTCCACCACTGGGGGGAGTAAAGAGCTGAATATACTCACCTCACTCTGTTCAGTGTCGGCTTCGGCGAAGTACACTGCTCGTCACCTCTGCTGCTGAGCTTGCTTGAGCACCCCGCTCCTCCTTCCGGTGGCCGATACAGACACCTGCAGATGCAGGTAAGTGGGGACAGGGGCTGATGAGAGTCCTCTCTCACTATGGCCACCACCATAGCGCTAAAGGCCGCGCGGGAGCGCGCTTTATCGGAGGGGGGGGGGGCCTAGGCGTGCGCGGGCACGTGGCGCGCGCAGGCACAGAAACGGCGCCAAATTTAAAAGACTGTCAGTGTAAAAAGCACTGCAGCAGCAAGCAAGCTCGTTAGTTCTCTTGTTCCTGGCAGAGAAACACAGCAGCTATACAGGGACGTAAGACTCCATGTGGTTGGATTGGGTACTTCCTAGAAGACATCCATGTTATGCATAGTTATGTGTTAAAAGTTGCATACTTAATGTATTTGCTAAACTGAACACGGTAGTATATGCATTTAGGTACCTTGTATTTTGTCTAAACAGTAAGTCTTCCAGGGGAAGTAATGCGGACAAAAAGAGATAAAAGAGCACCGCCGCCTGAGACAGGGGGCTCTAGCTGTGCTGACTCGGTACCTTCCTCTCCTGTGTTGCCAAAAGCACCTGTACAGGATGAGCCATTACCTCTGTCAGGTATGGCAGCTTCCCCAGTGAAGCCTGGGCCTGCATATGTCACTGAGGACACTTTATCAGCTGCCCTAAATAATCTGGAGGAGAAAATTGCTACTTTAATCGCTAAATCCTCTAAAAAGGACAATAAGCGAAGCAGATCTCCTCCAGTATTGGACCTCCCTTCAGAAGTACCTGAGGAGGAGGAGGATTAGGAGGAGGCTACATCAGCAGAGGATGAGGAGTCAGACGGATCAGGGATATCGGATGAGCCTTTTTCGGTATCCCAGATTTTAAAGTCACAGGTGCAATGCTATGCAGGAGCCGTGCGAGCTGCATTTAAGTTACCCTCTTTGGAGGTAACAGAATCACCTGTCTCCTCCCTAGGATCATTAAGATCCCTGCAAGGTGCATGCTCCTTCCCGGTTCATCCGTTACTAGAGGATCTATTGTACGCAGACTGGCAACATCCAGATAAGCGTTTTTCACCTCCAAAAAAGTTTAACATTCTTTATCCTATGGAGGAAATTTTTTTAAAGAAATGGAGCCTGCCTACGGTAGATGCGGCTATTTCTTGTGTAAATAAAAACCTGACATGTCCAGTGGATAATGTACAAGTGTTTAAAGATCCTTCTGAGAAGAAGTTGGAATCCTTACTGAAATCCTCCTTCCTTTTGGCCGGCTCAATTATCCAACCTGCAGTAGCAGCAGTCGGTATGTGTCAGGTCGTCAGCCAACAGGTAAAGCAGGGGCTGAAGGAGCTGCCTTCAGAGCAGGCTAAAAATTGGGAGAATTTGCCTAAAGCCTTATGCTTCACAGTGGATGCCATGAGAGATTCTATCATACAGGCATCACGCCTTACACTCCAGCTGGTACAGATGCGCAGAGTACTTTGGCTTAAGCATTGGTCAGCGGAAGCCCCATGCAAAAAGTTGTTGGCAAGTTTCCCGTTCCATGGCGAACGCCTTTTTGGGGAAGATTTAGAAAGATATATCCAAAAGATATCAAGTGGTAAAACGACACTTTTACCTGAGAGAAAGAAAAACAAGAGACCTTGTTTTAAACACACTCTCTCCCCAGCTCCCGGGAAATCTGACTCCAGCCAGTGGCGACGGCCTTTTCAGCCGCCCAAAAAAGCCAAAGAACAGGCTCAGAAGAACAAGAAGCCGTGGGGTTCAAGAGCTAATAAGCAAGCCCCCAAAACCTCTCATTGAAGGGGCGCCCCCGCTCGGCCGAGTGGGGGGAAGGCTTCGTCAGTTCTCAGCGACTTGGCGGACAGAAACCCAGGACAAATGGGTGGTATCCACAATATCCTCAGGGTACAGACTAGAATTTCGAGAGATCACATCTTCTCAATTCCGAAGTTCAAGACTCTCCAAGGATCCACAAAAAAGAGGATCCTTCTTCAAAGGTTTGAATCACTTAATAGCTCAAGGTGTGGTTACAGAGGTACCCCAAAAGGAGCAAGGTTCAGGTTTTTACTCAAACCTCTTTGTGATTCCAAAACCGAACGGAGAAGTCAGACCCATCCTGGATCTAAAAAATCTAAACCAGTTTCTGAACGTTCGCCATTTTCGAATGGAAACGATTCGATCCGTGGTCGCTACTTTAAAAGGCGGAGAATTCATTGCATCCATAGATATCAAAGACGCATATCTACACATACCAATCCTCCCCGCTCACCAAAGATTCCTAAGGTTTGCGGTAGAAGATCGCCACTTTCAATTTGTGGCCCTGCCATTTGGTGTAGCCACCGCGCCCAGAGTATTCACAAAGGTGCTAGCTCCTCTGTTAGCAAACCTAAGAACACGGGGCATTGCGGTAACAGCCTATCTAGACGATCTACTATTAATAGATCAGTCAAAGGAGGGATTGGATCACGCTGTAGACACTACAGTAGGATACCTGGAGCATTTAGGATGGATTATAAACTTACAAAAATCCTCTCTCCAGGCCCAAAGAAGGATAGTGTACCTGGGCATGATCATAGATACAGCCCAAAACAGGGTATACCTGCCAGAGCCAAAGATACAGTCTCTGAAAGACCTGATCCACAAGGTCAAAGCAAACAAGAGGCCGTCTATTCGCCTTTGCATGAGACTATTGGGAAAGATGGTAGCCTCCTTCGAGGCGGTCCCTTACGCCCAGTTTCATTCGAGACTACTTCAAGGCAATATTTTAGCCTCCTGGAACAGGAAGAGCCAAGCTCTGGATATACCCATGCGCCTGTCCTCACAAGTACGCCACAGCTTCAATTGGTGGCTAGAAGCCAGGAATTTACGGAAGGGAAAGTCCTTCCTCCCAGTGGCCTGGAAGGTGGTATCTACGGATGCCAGCCTATCGGGCTGGGGTGCAGTATTCGAGGAGGCTTCTACCCAGGGAACCTGGGCCAAGACTCAGGGGATCCTGCCCATCTATGTGCTAGAGATCCGGGCGGTATATCTAGCCCTCAAAACCTGGACATACAGGTTACAGGGCTACCCAGTTCGGGTTCAATCCGACAATGCTACGGCAGTAGCTTACATCAATCACCAAGGAGGCACCCACAGTCGGGCAGCCCAAAGAGAGGTGAACCGGATCTTGGCATGGGCAGAAGAGCATGTACCTTGCATCTCTGCAATCTTCATTCCAGGGATAGAAAACTGGCAAGCAGACTACCTGAGTTGTCAGCAGCTGCTACCAGGAGAGTGGTCTCTTCACCCAGAGATCTTTCAGGCCATATGTCTGAGATGGGGAAACCCAGATGTAGACCTGCTAGCTTCCAGGTTCAACAAGAAATTGGACAACTTTGTGTCCAGAACGAGAGATCCTCTAGCCTACGGGACAGACGCTCTAATAACTCCATGGAATCAGTTCTCACTGATCTATGCATTCCCTCCGATCCCTCTTCTACAAAGACTGCTTCGCAGGATCAAGGAGGAGGGAATACCAGTAATCCTAGTGGCCCCAAACTGGCCCAGGAGGCCTTGGTATGCCGAGATCGTAAAAATGGCGATAGGAAGGCCCTGGAAGCTTCCACTTCGACACGACCTGTTGTCACAGGGTCCAGTATTCCACCCTTCCTTACAAAGGCTAAATTTGACGGCCTGGCTGCTGAGACCCACATTTTGAAAAAGAGAGGGGTCTCTGGCCTGGTTCTTTCTACGCTCATTAATGCTAGAAAGCCAGCCTCCAGACTCATCTATCATAGAGTCTGGAAAGCATACGTTTCCTGGTGTGAATCCAGAAGTTGGAATCCTCTGAAATATGAAATAAGTAGGATTCTTGCTTTTTGCCAGTTAGGAGTAGATATGAAATTAGCCCTTAGCACCATCAAAGGGCAAATATCGGCTCCATCAGTCTTCTTTCAGAGACCATTGGCATCTCACTCCCTAGTTCGGACATTCATTCAGGGGGTACTGAGGATAAAAATCCTCCAGTCAGGTCTCCCTTGTGTCCATGGGATTTGAATTTGGTATTGTCAGTGTTGCAAAAGCAACCTTTTGAACCTATTCGCCATATTCCTTTAATTATATTAAGTAGGAAATTGGCCTTTCTGATTGCTATAGCTTCTGCTAGGAGAGTATCAGAGCTAGCAGCTCTTTCTTGTAAAGAGCCTTATCTAATTTGTCACAAGGACAAGATCGTACTACGACCCCATCCGGCTTTTCTGCCTAAGGTGGTGTCGGCTTTTCACTTGAATCAAGACATTGTTCTGCCTTCCTTTTTTCCAAACCCGCGGACGGCGGGGGAAAAATTATTACACTCTCTAGATCTAGTGAGAGCGGTAAGGGTGTATCTGCAAGCAACCGCTCAGATACGTAAAACAGATGTTTTGTTTATTTTACCAGATGGTCCCAAGAAGGGCCAAGCGGTATCAAAATCCACCATTTCCAGGTGGATTAGACAAGTAATTGTTCAAGCTTATGGTTTAAAGAACAGGACTCCTCCTTTTCCTGTTAAGGCGCACTCTACCAGGGCGATAAGTGCTTCATGGGCAGTGCACCACCAGGCTTCGATGGCTCAGATCTGTAAGGCTGCAACTTGGTCCTCAGTCCATACATTTTCCAAATTCTATCAAATAGATGTGAAAGGACATGAGGATTCCGCCTTCGGGCGAAGTGTGCTGCAGGCAGCAGTATAGGGCTTCTGGTCCGCAAGCGGTCGGTTTGATCTGTGTCTCCCCCCCTTCATATGAGCATTGCTCTGGGACGTCCCATTATGTAATGACTAGCTCTGTGTCCCGTGGTGTACGATAAAGAAAATAGGATTTTTATAACCGCTTACCTGTAAAATCCTTTTCTTGGAGTACACCACGGGACACAGAGGTCCCACCCTTCTTATGGGAACCTTACTGCTTTGCTACAAAACTGAGGTACTTCCCTGATGGGAGGGGTTATATGGAGGGGAACTGTCTTCCATTGGTTGTGCCAGTGTCCAATCACCGCTGGTGACCCTTAACCCATTATGTAATGACTAGCTCTGTGTCCCGTGGTGTACTCCAAGAAAAGGATTTTACAGGTAAGCTGTTATAAAAATCCTATTATCTATCTCCTTTGTGGCCCCAACGAATCCCTGAGCGCTGCTCAGGACTAAGAATGAGCTTGGGCATGTTATTTGGATATACCGTATTTATCGGCATATAACACGCACCTTAAATTTAATAGGGAAGTTTCTGGAAAAAAATACAATTTTAAATCAAGAACTGTGTAGCAAAATAAGGGTCAGTGCCCACCAATGCAGCCTAATCAGTGCCCATCTGCAGCCTCACAATTGCCATTAATGCAGCCTCTCCATTGCCATCAGTGCAGCCTGATCGATGCCCATCTGCAGCCTCGGAGGGGACAGGGAGGGGGCGGGACGAGTGCCAACAGATTACATACAGGAGCTTCTCCTGTTTACATAGAAGCCTCTTTAATAAAATGTCCAGCCTCCTATGATAGACAGAGGAGTCGTCCAATGGCAGCCCATGAGACGGGACTTCCTATTACAGATGCCGCCGATTAAACAGGAGATTCTCCTGTATGTAATCTGACAGATCCACAAAAGATATATATACAGTATATCCAAATTACCAGGGGGGCCACATTAAACCATAACGGGGGCCGCAATTGACCCGCTTGCCGGACTTTGGACATGCCTGCCTTATGGCTTGGTTCCAGTAGCTGAAATGTGCTGTGTATTGTAGATCAGCTCTAGTAAATAGAACAGTGTGGATGTGGAGATACCTGTGTGGACTGAACTTGGCTGCACGTTGGCTGTCTTCATGGGTTAAGTCTTCTGCCAGTTGATGGTAAGCTCTGGTGGGGAGGAGTCCTCCTGGGTAATGCAGATGGGTCAGTGAAAACAAAGATCTGTTAATTTGATTTGTATGTACAGTATAGGAGTATGTGTGTTTTTTGTTTTTTAAAAGTCTTTTGAAAATCTTGAACCCAATTACAGATGCTGCCTACTCCTTGGGTCCCGGTCTTCATCAGATTTGGTCATATACAAATTTTGATGCCAAATCCAAACCTTGGGTTTGGCAGAGGATGCGAAAATCTGTTGCATATTGATACCATGTAATCTCCTGGATGTTCAACATGACTGGATTCTGATTGGTCATTTGGGAAACACACAAGTGCTTAGTCCTTATAATCTATCCAATAATTGTTCTGCATTTGGGCAGGTAATGTGGATTGTCAGATTTCATCTGTAAGTCACTATTAAAGTCTCCCTGTCATAGAAGATATAAGGGGCTACCATTGTTCACCCCCTTACACATAATGCTAGATTACTGACTCATTGATGTCAGTGCTGGGTTGTCAGAAGGGACACTTTTAGCACAAATGATGTAAATAATATATGGTTGCCAAATCTCAAGTCACGCAGACTGTGAAGAAATCATACTTTGGAAACATTTTTAAGTTAGTGATGCTTTTTTCAAGCAGCACTTCTCCTTTAGATTAGCGTGAGAAAATAATAAAATCAGTAATGTGTTGATTAGATAAAAACTTTGTGCAGTATAAACCGTTTTGACTGATTCACTGTTATTTTATTTTTATAAATTCCTGTTCATGAGTTAAAGCGGTATTCATCCCAAAACCAAACATGCCATACATTGCAGCTTACCAATCGGATGTGGTGGCTGTATTCGTTTTCCTTTTATTTAGGCTTTTCACCTGGTGATCTGGCCAGTAATGCACCTCTTGTATTAGAATGCCACCACTCTGGATGAAGGAGGACAGGGGGCACCTTTTTGGATTGCAGCAGGGTCAGTCTGAAAGGGGGAGGGGAAGTGTTGGATGAACTAGCAGATTTAGATACATTAACAAATTGAACCTGAACTCAAGCTAACACTTTATAAGCAGTAAGAGCAGACAGTTTTTTTCCTTTTCTTGGATAAAGGTTTTACATACATAAGTAAAAGTTGATTATTGTAAGCACAATGTCAACCAGTGGTAACTGGTTTGTCTCAACCATCTAACTGCTACATCTGCAGGACAGCTTGCTTCTTTGAAAAACAAAAGACTTAACTGGCTGGATCAAATTCATAAGTGGCAATATAATATTTACTTTTGGGTTTAATAACTCTTAAAGGGGGTTTCACCCCCCCCCCTCTTACCTGAGCCTGATTGTTCCAGGGACAGGGACAAGCACAGCAGCTCCAGCTGCTGTCTCGGGTCCTCGTTGGATAGATTGATAGCAGCAGGAGCCACTGGCTGGGGCAGAGTCCTGCTGTCTGTGTCAATGGACGCAGTAGCAGGACACGGGAGTGTGCCCGCACGAGTGCCCCCATGGAATGCGGCTCTCCGTGGGGGCACCTGATGAAGAGGAGTGGCCAGTAGAAAGAAAGGAGGATTGGGCCGCTCTGTGCAAAACTCTTGCACAGAGGATGTAAGTATGACATGTTTGCTATTTAAAAAAACAAAACGAAAAAAACAAGCTTTACAATCCCTTTAAGGTTTCTTCTACACGGGGCAGGCTCCGCTAGGAGTCTGCTTGCTCAGCGGGGGATCTATCCGCTGATCCCCACTGAGTAGGCAGGTGGCTGATTGGTGGCAACTATACTTGTGCAGAGCAGACACAGTCCGTTCTCCACTATGGGAGGTTGGATGTAAATGGACCACCTGTCCATTTTATACCCGACTGGCAATAATTTTTTTGCTTGAATTTGGCTTCTATGAAATGATTTGGCATATATAACGGATACTGTTGGCTGCAAACAAGCTGCCTAAAAATTACCCTCTCTGATGTAAACACCAGAGCAATATAAAGAAAAGCTGCCACGGTTCTGAGTACAGTTTATTTTAATACCACTAAAAAAATGTTTAAGCATTTTAACTAATGGTTTATTTATATGTGTTTTATTTGATGATTCTATTGTATTCATAGGGTATATGTAGTAGTGCACAGTAGACACTGCCTGCTTCCTGGCTTGCTTTGTCTGATTGGAACTTCATTCATAGCCCTCTGAAGGGATGAGTTATTGCTTTTGACTCATTCGCTTGTGTGTGCTCATTCAGCTTGAGCCATTGGGTTCTGTAAACAGGAGAGGTAGGAAAGCCCACATACTCAACATTATATATTAAAGTGATTGCCAAGTCTCGTTTTTTATGAAAAAACATTATACTTACCTGCTCTGTGCAGTTTTGCACAAAGCAGCCCAGATCCTCTTCTCTGGTCCCTCTTCGGGGCTCCTGGGCACTTCATCCTGTTGAGTGTCCCCACAGCAAGCAACTTGCTATGGGGGGCACCTGAGCCGAGTCACAGCTCCGTGTGTCCGTTAAGACATGGAGCTGTGGCTCAGCCCCACCCCCTCTCTCTCCTGATTGGCTGGCTGACTAACTTTGACAGCAGCAGAAGCCAATGGTGCAATGGTGTTGCTGATGTTTCACAGCCAATCAGAAGGGAGAGACATTAGTGGACATCGCTGGACAGAGATGGGGCTCAGGGTAAGTATTAGGGGGTGCTGGGGCAGCTGCTGCACACAGAAGGCTTTTTATCTTAATGCATAGAATGCAACTCCTTTAATCATAGGCAATATTTAACACCCAGATACGTTTTATTTTTAAGTCCTGATCATAATGCTATACCACTATACATTCCCTTGTAACGTGTAGGGAAACCAACCACAGTCTGACAGTGAAAGTATTTCACTAAGCAGCTTACAACCAATTGTGCACTTAGATCCCAGAGAGCTTGTGTGAATGACTTTGGGCTTATGCACATGGACCCAAACAACACAGCGTTTTTTATCTATTGAGAGTTTTTATTTTATAAACAGATCTGAACGCAGGTGATATTGTTTGCTATGGCTTCACCTGTGTAAAGATAAGTAAATTTGTGCTGCCAAAAAATTAATCAAAAACCAAAATCTGCGTTTTGAGGTCGTGCATAAGGACCACATTTTATTCTGCATGCTTATAAATATTTGTGATAAGATATACATGCACACAGCGCAAATGCACTCTATTGCCGCCACCTATGTCCTAGCTAGAGAAGGATGCTAAGCTGCAGAAACCACCCTCGTCCTAGCAACAGAAAGACGCTAGGCCAAAGAAGCCATCTATATCCTAGCAACAGAAGAAAGCTAGGCAGCAAAAGCCACCTGCGTCCTAGCAACAGAAGAATGCTAGGCAGCAGAAAAAAAACCTGTGTCCTAGCAACAGAAACAAGCTAGGCAGCAGAAACCACCTGCATCTTAACAGAAGAAAGCTAGGCAGCAGAAGCCACTTGTGTCCTAGCAGCAGCAGGATGCTCAGCCGCCAAAGCCACCTGCGTCGTAGCAACAAGACTGAAAAGTTAGAAAGGATTTGGTCTTTTAAGTGATGCGACCTTGCGCTTCTTCGTCCAGTTTTTGCATACTTGCCTGCGGGCCTCCTGTATTCTCTGGAAGTTTCCATCCTGGCATATTTTTGTCTTTCAGCACACCGAGATGTAGATATTTTCTTTTGTTTTCTGGGAACGGCAGCTTTAATTTTTTTATTGTGTTGCTCTTAATTTTATCATGTACTGTTCAGCTGTGCCGCGATAATTAGGAAGTTGAATCAATTGTGTATTAATTTGGTAAGTGTTTTTACAGGGAGTGCGTTTCCCATCCATGACTGGTTCTCCATTGTTCACCAGTGAGCGGAAGCCAGTTACTTGTTATAAGAACAGAACACAGATAAAGGGAGAGAGGCAGCTGTGTGGTGAAGGGGATTGGTATTGCCAGCAAGAATGTCTGTGGGAAGAGGAGTGGGCAGATGCAGACTGTTATTACATGTCTGAGCATGACTCTGGACTGGCGGCTTCAAATCTCTGCTTTCAGTGTTCATGAGATCATTTTTTTTTTTTCTGATGGAAGATAATAAGCATGTTACATTTAGAACAAGTGAACAAGTCACAGCGTGAAATCGTATAGCCTGGGAATGATTGCTATTCTTTATTTAATACTTTTTTTTTTCAGAAAGCTTTATAAAATATGGGAATGCATCATTTAACATACAAGAAGGAGCAAAGTAAAAAGCATAATGGACTAGTATGCATAGCATGCTAGCCCATTATGTGCCTCTTAACTGCAAACGAAGCCTGCAATGTCCCTGATTTCCCTGCTGGTGGAAGTGTCCATCTTCACCCTTCTTCCTTTCGCACCCACGGACTCCGGCTCTGTGACGGGCCAGAGTTGCGTGACGTCATTGCCGCAACTCTGCACATGCGCACGGGAGCCGATGGTCACAACGTGGGCCCTCAGTGCGCATGCGCCGATGCGTATAAGATAAATATCTCCTAAACTGTGCAGGTTTAGGAGCTATTTCCAGTACCTACAGGTAAGCCTTACTATAGGCTTACCTGTAGGTAAAAGTGGTATGTAAGGGTTTACAACCACTTTAAAGAGGAAGTAAACCCTGATGGGTTTTACTTTTTTACCCTCTGCAAAGTAAGAGCACAATGTGTTAGTATGCATGGCACATTATGTGACACTTACCTGCAAACGAAGCCCGCAATGTCCCCGCTGTACGGCGCATTCATGTTCGCCCTTCTTCCTTTCCGGGGCCGCGGACTCCGGCTCTGTGACTGGCCAGAGTGGCGTGACGTCACTCCCGTGCATGCACGCGGGAGCCGCTGGTCACGGCATCTGCTATTTAAAAAAAACGGCATGGGTGGCCGCTTCTTCACAGCGCATGCGCCGATAACCTCATTAGTGAAGTGTGCAGCAAATATCTCCTAAACAGCACACGTTTAGGAGATATTTACAGTACCTATAGATACAACTTGCCAGTGAAGGTTTACAACCTCCTTTAAGTTCACGTTGGAGTGGCTGTTAGGGATGAGCTCAGGCGTGTTAGCAGGTAGACATTGTCCCAATGCTCAGCTGCAGAGATTGGGAAATGTCTCCCTGCCTGTGATTAGCGCAGTGCGGTTCTGACGGTGCCGACTTCCTTGGCCGGCTCTGCATGTGTTCAATGTGAACACGCCTGAGCTCATCCCTAGTGGCTGTGAAGCACTTTTTCCTGCGCTGTCCTTTCCTCTAAGTAATGGGGCATAAGAGATTATTTTTGTCAGTCCAAATAATACTCCAAGAAGAGAATTGACCTCTGGGTAAATCAGAACTTCTTACACACTGTTCATACGGTCTAGGGAAGTCATATATGTGATGCTTTAGATTCCTGTGCAGAGCCACCAGGCCTATGCTGTTGGGACCCAGCAGGCTCTGTCCATGGGTTGGTGTTCTGATTCATCAAAAATAATGTGATGCATTGTTGGGTTCTGTGTGCTGAAGCTTAAAGTGGTGTCTAAAGCCTTATGTTTTTTCACTTTGATGCATTCTGTGCATTAATGTGGAGCTCCAGGCTCCTTTAAAATATGTTCCCTTTTTTTTCATGTTTTTCATATGCGCATATTTTTTCATAAACACATTGTTTTATGATTTTTCACTTGGTTGGTATAGCGCAGCTTTATTACTTTTTATTTCTTATTGGTGTGCATCCCACTCTTTAGCTGCTGCTTTTTGTTAGATAATTCTGTTGATTTTGTGTTAGCGCGGTATTCTTTACCACTATTTTTCCTTTAAAATATAATGGTCAGCAGCTACAAATACTGTAGCTGCTGACTTTTATTATTGGGACACTTACCTGTCCACGAATCCAGTGGTGTCTTCAACCGAGCCAATTTTTCAATCAGCTCTTGAGTGCTGCCGCCACCATCTCGGCTAAGTCTTGCAGGCGTCACAGCCGGTTCCCTACTGTGCATGCATGAAGCGCACTGTGCTTTGGGAATGCTTTGGGAATGGCTCAGCAACGGGGGAAGGAGGAGGGGGCAGAACTTCCAGCTAAGGTTGCCGTGGCAAAGTCAGCCGGAAGTGGGAGCGGGTACCTGTCAAAACCAATGTACCCACTCCCCCCTCTCCCCCAAAAGAGGTGCCAAATGTTGCAGCGGAGGGGTGGGAGGAGGCAAACAAGTGTGGCATTACGCTTCAAGGTGAAAAACCTTCTGTGCTACAACTCCCCCGCCCTTTCCTTACCTGAGCCTGATCCAATCCAGCGATGTGCACAGGTGCTCTAGCCGCTGTCACTCTCCTCATTGGACAGATTGATAGCAGCCGGAGCTATTTGCTCCGGCTGCTGTCAATCAAAAGCTGTGACATGGGAGTGGGGGGAGGGCAGGGCCGAGTCCTGCTGTATGTGTCGGTGGACACAGCAGCAGGACTCGGGAGTGAGCCTGCACGGGTGTTCCAATGGAAAGTGGCTTTCTATGGTGGAACCCGATGAAGAGAAGGGGCCTGGAACGCCAGTGGGGGGACCCCGGAAGAAGAGAATCGGGGCTGCTCTGTGCAAAACTATTCTCAGTCATGCTCAGACATGTAATAACAGTCTGCATCTGCCCACTCCTCTTCCCACAGACATTCTTGCTGGCAATACCAATCCCCTTCACCACACAGCTGCCTCTCTCCCTTTATCTGTGTTCTGTTCTTATAACAAGTAACTGGCTTCCGCTCACTGGTGAACAATGGAGAACCAGTCATGGATGGGAAACGCACTCCCTGTAAAAACACTTACCAAATTAATACACAATTGATTCAACTTCCTAATTATCGCGGCACAGCTGAACAGTACATGATAAAATTAAGAGCAACACAATAAAAAAATTAAAGCTGCCGTTCCCAGAAAACAAAAGAAAATATCTACATCTCGGTGTGCTGAAAGACAAAAATATGCCAGGATGGAAACTTCCAGAGAATACAGGAGGCCCGCAGGCAAGTATGCAAAAACTGGACGAAGAAGCGCAAGGTCGCATCACTTAAAAGACCAAATCCTTTCTAACTTTTCAGTCTTGTTTCTGTGGGCAGATTTGGGTACTGTGCATTTTGCTGAATACATAAGCAAATGGATTATAAAAGAGTTTTGCATTTATGACTGGGCCTATTTATTGTAGTTGTGTCTGTTTATTTACCAAGACAGGTGAGCAAGTTTGTAATCATCTTGTAATAAAATATCTGTTATACAAAACAATGGGCGCCTGCAGTCTGCATGTGTGTCTCAGTGCCCGCATTTGCTTCCGCAGTCCCACCTGCTTTTTTTTTTTTTTTGTCTTTGCAAAGCAGTTTCATTGGCACAGTTTGCATCAGAATTTGGAAGCTTAGAAACGCTTGGCCATATTGTTTGATAACAGCCTCTCACGCCATATCTCTTGCCAATGGCGAGCTCGGGAATAAAAACATCAAGTATAATTCCACCATGGGCAGATTAACAGCTGCTCAGGCTTAGAGGTATAGAAATAGAATGAAAATGCAGAATTAAGCTTTTAATAGAATTAAAAGGGCTGGTCTCATTTTTCTGAGTCCTATCTGATCTTGTTGGGTTCAATCCTTGTACTGATAATGTACATTTTTATAAAATAATCTATATAGGAGTCGGTGGTTCAGAATGCTTGTCTTCTATGTATGGCTTCAAAGGTAATTTTTGAAATGTGGCTGATAGACCCCAGCTTTCAGCCTTGAACCCCCCACAAATATTAATGGGCATCCTGTAGAGTACAGTTGTTGAGACTGTAAGTTGAACTATGCCATGAAAGGGGGGTGCCTAGATAATTTTTCACCTGTTTAAAGAAACAAGTGAAATAAAGTAACCTATAGGTCAAGGATGTGTTAAAGAAAGTTAGTGTCCTATTTATAAGGCAGTGAATGTTGCATTGCCCATAGTTTACTACGGTGCATCTTCCTGGTATATGTGTTTTTTTAATATACAATGAATGGTTCGCCACCAGTCAATGCTTGGATAGTACCAAATTCACCGCTTTGTAAATATGCTCCAATTTTTTGAAAAGATTTTTAATGTTTGGTTAGAAGTAAAAACTACAATTTAACATGGGCATGATAAGTTGGTGATGGGGGAACGGATCAGATGCAGGGACACCACAGGTCATACTGGTGACTAGCCTTTGTCCTCTGCTTACCTTTTTTGGGCACATCTTCTGCAGTTCAGGTCCTCTTTTTAAGTATAGCTGTGTCTTTAGCTGTGTACCTGAGAGAGTAGAAGTAGAAAACCCCAGTGATAACTGATATCTTTGGCACCATCACTCTGCCAGTGGCACTCATTTTTATCAACTTTAAAGTGATACTAAAGTCTCCTTGTTGTTTTTAAAGAAAAAAAGAAAATGTCCAATGGTTTTGCACAGAGCAGCCCAGATCCTCCTCTTCTCTGGTTCCTCTTCGCTGCTCCTGGCCCCTCCCTGCTGTCGAGTGCCCCCACAGCAAGCAACTTGCTTTGGGGGCACCCGACACGAGTCACAGCTCTGCATGTCCATTCAGACACAGAGCAGTGGTTTGGCCCTGTCCCCTCTCTCTCCTGATTGGCTAACTAACTTTGACAGTAGCGGGAACCAATGGTGCTGCTGTGTCTCCACAAATCAGGAGGGAGAGTCCCGGACAGCCGAGTCACTTGTGTACTTTGCTGGATAGAGAAGGGGCTCAGGTAAGTATTAGTGGGCCTGAGGGGGGGTTGCTACACACAGAAGGTTTTTTATCTTGATGCATAGAATGCATTAAGATAAAAAAAACCTTCTGCCTTTACAATCACTTTAAAGCGGAGTTCCAGCCTCCAAATTTTTTTTTTATTTTTAAGTTGGCAGCTACAAGTACTGTAGCTGCAATTTTTTAATAAGGACACTTAGTTGTCCAGAGAGCCCACAATGTCAGCCCCCCGAGGCCGATTTGTCCACCGGCTCGGGTGCAGGCGCCGCCATTTCAACTAAGGGAAACTGGCAGTTTCCTACTGTGCATGCGTGAGTTGCGCAGCGCTTTCTGAATGGACGCCTCGTCTTCTGGGACACACACACACGGGTCCCAGAAGGCAGCGGGGGAGAAAGGGGAAGCTCGCCGCAGAAGAGGAAATTACGTACTTTGCCACGGCCCGGCTATGATGGAAGTATACTTTTTGTACTTCCTAAAAGGTAGGGGGGGGGAAATGCGCGCGCGCGCGCGCGCGCGCGCACACACGCATATATATAATGTGTGTGTGTGTGTGTGTGTGTGTGTGTGTGTGTGTGTGTGTGTGTATATGTATATATTCTCCAAAAACAAGGGGTGATCTTTAGTCTAAGACCACCTTGTAAAGTTGGGTGGAACTCCACTTTAAGTTTAATTTTTCAGGTTTCAGATAATTGCTGTCAACTAAAGCCTAGTACACACGGGCTGAATGTCGGATGACCTTGGCTGGTTTAATAAAAACTGGCCCGTGTCTAAGGTAGCTGGTCCAACAGAATCTATTGGATTGAGATCTGGTGACTGTGGAGGCCATTGGAGTACAGTGACCTCATTGTCATGTTCAAGAAACACACAGTGTGATGATTTGAGCTTTGTAAGATGCATTATCCTGCTGGAAGTGGCCATCAGAAGATGGGTACACTGTAGTCATAAAGGGATGGACATAGTCGTCAACAAAACTCAGGTAGGCCCTGGCATTTAAACAATGCCCAATTGATACCAAGGGGCCAAAAGTGTGGCAAGAAAATATCCCCCAGCACCATTACACCGCCACCACCAGCCCGAACCGTCGATACGGTTCGGGCAAATTCTGACCCTACCATCTGACAGTCGCAGCTGAAATCAGGACTCCTCAGACCAGGCAACGCTTTTCCAATCTTCTGTTGTCCAATTTTGAGCCTGTGCGAATTGTAGCCTCAGTTTCTTGTTCTTAGCTGGCAGCAGTGGCATCCGGTGTGGTCTTCTGCGGCTGTAGCCCATCTGCTTCAAGATTCTATGTGTTGTGCGTTCAGAGATGGTATTCTGCATACTTTGGTTGTAACGAGTGGTCATTTTAGTTGCTGTTTTTTTTTATCATCTAGAACCAGTCTGCCCATTCTCCTCTGACTTCTGACATCAACAAGGCATTTTTGTTCACACAACCGCTGCTCACTGGATATTTTCTCTTTTTCTGACCACTCTCTGTAATACCTAGAGATGGTTGTGTGTGATAATCTCAGTAGATAAAACCAGGTCTGCCTTTTTCTTTTTCGTACATCACGGGACACAGAGCGACTTAGTCATTACTAATGGGTTATATAGATTACCTTCAGGTGCTGGCACTGGCCACTTCCAAACCGGAAGTACCCTCCCCTATATAAGCCCCTCCCATCCGGGAGCACCTGCGGCGGGGATCAGGTAAGTGGGGGCCCCCAGGAACTTGGTTCTATTGGGGGACCCCCAAGCCTAATTTGTCTTTCTGTCTGTTACCTAACGGTATTCCCGCTAATATCTGTGTATGCCTGTAACTACTGAAAATGTAAAATTTTAATAGTAGTCAAGAAAAAAAAAAAAAAGGACCGCGGTACCTGTGTTAAACCACTAGAGGCCGCTGTGGTCCATTTTTCTTGTCATGTGGATCTTTGGTTTTCTCAAGTCAAAAGATCCAGGCAGTTGGTAAGTTTCTCTGTGGGAATCCACTTCCTCTGCCCTGTTGCTGCGCTCATCCACCGCACAGGCCCTCCGGCAAAAAGGGCCCTGGCTCCTAGTCCCTGTTTGATTTTCGAAAAGGGCGCCAATGGCGCACGGGCGCGTGCACGCGCCTCCTATGAAAAAAAAGGGGCGGGGCGGGTGGATGACGCTCGATGCGTGCCACGACGCGTCTGCGCATGTGCAGGCGTCCCAGCTTGTATAAAGACACAGTACAAGTGTCAGCTGGATGCAAACAGAGCTAGCAACAAACAGTGGCACACAGAGGCGGTTGATGCAGGCATCCCCATAGAAAGGCACTTTAGTGGACACCAGCTGGTATATAGCAGCAACTGTGTTAGACTATTACCAGCAAAATTGGTGTATGACGACGGGAATACCTCAGCTTTGTGCTTATAGGATATGTCGTCCAGACGCTCTGGAAATAGATCTTCCAAGAAGCGAAAGGGGTCTCCGTCGGGCTCTGAGGATTTTGGGCATGCTGTACTGCGCCAATCTCCCCTGAAATTTCAGAGGTCAGTAGCCGTAGGAACCCCGCAGGAGTACCTGGTACTGCGGCTGTCCCCAGTCCACCTGCTCCTGTATATATAACAGAGGAGGTTTTATCCTCAACTCTGGGAGGATTGGAAGAGAGATTAACAGCATTGATCGCTGCTTCCCTGTCACAGGAAAAGCACGTCCGATCTCCGTCTCCTCCTGCAGAGTGCCTGTTAGTGGAGGAACAGTCCCAGAGATCGACCTACCTGAAGGGGATCAGGTGAGGTTGATAAAGTTATAGAGGAATCAACAGTGGAAGAACCTTTCTCAGCATCTCAGGCTGAAAGATTATGGGTTCAGTCTCTGACTAACATGGTCCGAGCAGCATTTTAAATGCCTCTGGCGGAACCATCAACCACTACTGTCTCCTCGCTGGGGTCGCTGTAAGCTCCCCAGACTGTCTGTTCCTTCCCAATCCACCCTTTATTGGAAGGGTTTATTTACCAGGATTGGGAGCATCCTGTAAAATATTTACTCCCCCCAAGAGATTTCCAGTGATCTATCCCATGGAGGATAAGTTCATAAAAAAAAAAAAAATGGGAGGGTCCCTACAGTGGACACAGCCATCTCTTGTGTAAATAAATCACTGACATGTCCAGTAGATAATGTTCCAATGTTCAAGGACCCAATAGATAAAAAATTGGAGTCTTTACTAAAATCTGCTTTCTCTACAGCAAGCATGGTGACACAACCTGCAGTAGCAGCGATTGGAGTCTGCCAAGCAATGAAAGATCAGTTGAAACAAGTCTTAAGGGACTTACCAGATCAGCAGGCTCTTGCCCTAGCTGACCTACCTAGAGCCTTGTGTTGCGGTGGACGCCATAAAGGATACAATCCAACAGGCATCCCGCTTTACGCTGTCTGTAGACATATGCGTAGGCTTCTATGGCTCAAAAACTGGTCTGCTGAAGCTCCCTGTAAGAAATTGCTGATTAGCTTCCCATTTCATGGAGAACGCTTATCTGGAGATGATCTGGACAAATATATCCAGAAAACTTCTGCTGGTAAAAGTACACTCTTGCCGGTTAAGAACAAGTGTAGAAGTCCTTCTTTTAAGAGGCCTACTTCTCCAGTCCCTGGCACATCGGCTGTGAAACAGTTCCGACGGCCTCCGCGGTCAAATCCAGGGGGCAGAAATCAGGGACAATCGCAGGGTAACAAGAAACCCTGGGTCAAGAGAGGTACAAAACCTCCCCCTAAGTCATGAAGGGTTGCCCCCACTCAATCGGGTGAGGGGAAGACTTCAGTTGTTCACAGAGACCTGGCGGGACACCATCAGAGATGGGTGATCTCCGCAGTAAGTCTGGGATACAGGCTGGAGTTAAAAGACATTCCTCCTGCCCATTTTATAAGGTCAAACGTGCCAAGCGATCCCCAGAAGAGTGGATCCCTCCTTCTGGCACTAGAGCAACTATTGCCCCAAGGGTAATCGTGAAGGTTCCCTTGGAAGAAAACGGGTTCGGGTTTTACTCGAACCTTGTCACAGTCCCCAAACCAAATGGGGACATGAGGCCCATATTAAATAGAAAAGGGCTAAACAAGTTCCTACATATCAGGACTTTTTCGGATGGAGTCGATCCGATCGGTGGCCACCGCCCTACAAGGGCAGGAATGGTTAGCCTCGATCGACATAAGGGATGCTTATTTGCATATTCCCATCTGTCCGGCCCACCAGAAATTTCTACGCCTTGCAGTAGAAGGGCGCCATTTTCAGTTCAGAGCCTTACCTTTCGGTCTGGCCACAGCACCACGAGTGTTCACAAAAATCCTGGCCCTACGATTGGCCAAACTAGGAACACAAGGTGTAACGATAATGGCATATCTAGACGACTTGTTGCTGATAGACCACTCAGTGAAAAAAACTAGAAGTGGTCGTTCACAAGATAATCAAGTATCTGGAATCTCACGGTTGCATTATCAACCGAGACAAGTCAGCCCTAAAACCAGTCAAAAGCCTGGAATACTTGGGGGCTAAGACTGGATTCAAATCAGAGAACGATTTTTTTACCTCCAGAGAAGGTGTCGTCTTTGAAAGATTTGACCCACTTAGTGGGTACAAAAAAGAAAAAACCATCCATACGCCTGTGTATAAGGCTGCTGGGAAAAATGGTGGCTTCATTCGAAGCAGTACCCTACGGTCAATTCCATTCAAGGAACTTGCAGAGGGCCATACTGTCAGCCTGGAACAAAAAAGTTCAGGCTTTAGACTTACCAATGTCCCTGTCCCCTTCCGTTCGCAAGAGCCTCCATTGGTGGTTGGTACCAGAATCTGGAAAAAGGGAAACCCTTTAGTCCGGTTTCTTGGAAGATGGTCACTACAGATGCCAGCCTTATAGGCTGGGGGGCAGTACTGGAGCAATGGTCTCTCCAGGGCAAGTGGTCAGAAGCAGAGAAGGCCCTGCCCTCAATCTCTTAGAGATACGAGCAGCCCGGTATGCCCTAGTAGCATGGACATCCAAACTCCAAGGGTCACCTGTCAGAATTCAATCAGACAATGCCACAGCAGTGGCATATATCAATCACCAGGGTGGCACCAGGAGTCGTGCAGCCCAGAGGGAAGCGAATTGCATCCTGGAATGGGCAGAAAGGTATGTCACAGCCATATCCGCGGTTTTCATCCCAGGAGTGGAAAATTGGAGAGCGGACTTTTTAAGTCGCCAGCAATTATGCCCGGGGAATGGTCTCTTCACCCCGAGGTTTTACAGGCAATATGCCAGCGGTGGGGAACACCGGATGTAGATCTGCTAGCATCCAGATTCAACGAGACAGATTTGTGTCTCGCACAAAGGATCCCCTAGCTTGCGGTTCGGATGCCCTAGTGTTCCCTTGGGATCAGTTCAAGCTGATATATGCATTCCCACCGCGATTAATCTGCAGAATCAGGGTAGAAAAGAAACCAGTGATTCTGCTGGCTCCAGCGTGGCCCCGAAGGGCATGGTACGCGGAGATTGTAAAAATGTCAGTGGGAAGTCCTTGGACCCTCCCACATCGTCCGGACCTGCTTTCGCAAGGACCGATATACTACCCTTCCTTACCAGCCCTAGGTTTGACGGTCTGGCTATTGAAGCCCACATTCTAAAAAAGAGAGGGCTCTCTAATCCTGTGGTATCTACCATGATCAATGCCAGGAGGCCGGTATCCAGGCAGAGCTATTATAGGATCTAGAAGGCGTACATCACGTGGTGTGAGGCCAGGAAATGGCATCCACGTAAGTACGTAATAGGTAGGATTCTGGACTTCCTACAGTGGGCTGTACATAGGAAGCTTGCCTTGAGTACTATCAAGGGTCAGACGGCCTTGTCAATATTTTTTTCAAAGGCCCTTGGCTTTGCATTCATTAGTCAAAGCTTTCATACAAGGAGTGATGCGTATTAGCCCTCCGGTTAGTATTCCCATATGTCCATGGGACTTAAACCTGGTTCTGTCGGTTCTACAGAAACAACCATTTGAACCATTGCGGCACATTTCCTTGGTTCTTTTCACCAGGAAATTGATTTTCTTAGTAGCCATTTGTTCGGCTAAAAGAGTATCGGAATTAGCCGCCTTGTCCTGTAAGGAGCCATATCTGGTTATCCATAAGGACAGAGTAGTGTTACGTCCTCATCCAGCCTTCTTCCTAAGGTGGTATCGAGGTTCCATTTGAACCAAGATGTGGTTCTTCCTTTCCTTTTTCCCCAAACCTAGTTCGGTAGAGGGAAGGTTATTGCATTCTTTGGATGTAGTAAAAGCAGTTAAAGCTTATCTTAAAGCCACTGCTCAGATTCGTAGAACGGATACTTTGTTTGTTCTGCCGGAAGGCCCCAGAAAGGGTCAGGCAGCATCAAAAATCTACTTTAGCCAAGTGGATTCGACAGGTCATTATGCAAGCCTATGGCTTGAAAAGGAGACCGCCTCCGTTCAAAGTTAGGGCGCACTCCACAAGAGCAGTTGGAACTTCATGGGCAGTGCATCACCAGGCCTCCCTGGCTCAAGTCTGTAAGGCCACAACATGGTCCTTAGTACACACGTTTACTAGATTCTACCAGGTAGACGTCAGAAGTCAGGAGGATTTCGCCTTTGGGCGCAGTGTGTTGCAGGCCGCAAAAGAGCCTCATGCCTGATGGCGCCCAGCTTATGTATCCCTCCCCTCATTTGGCATTGCTTTGGGACGTCCCATTAGTAATGACTAAGTCGCTCTGTGTCCCGTGATGTACGAAAAAGAAAAAGGGATTTTTATAACAGCTTACCTGTAAAATCCTTTTCTTGGAGTACATCACGGGACACAGAGCTCCCACCCCTCTTATTTTTTGGGACACTTATTGCTTTGCTACAAAACTGAGGTGCTCCCGGATGGGAGGGGCTTATATAGGGGAGGGTACTACCGGTTTGGAAATGGCCAGTGCCAGCACCTGAAGGTATCTATATAACCCATTAGTAATGACTAAGTCGCTCTGTGTCCCGTGATGTACTCCAAGAAAAGGATTTTACAGGTAAGCTGTTATAAAAATCCCTTTTTCATTCAACTTTTTGGGAAACATTTAAAATGATCAGTTTAGTTCCGCTTTAAAAAAAAAAAATATATATATATATATATATATAATATATATAATATATATATATATATATATATATATATATATATATATATATATATATATATATATATATAGTTGGATGTAAGTTTCAAGCTGATGAAGAAGTTTGATAGTTTTATGCAGTTCTGCTTCGTTCTTGAATGTCAGTGGGCTTGCTGGAATATGTATATATTATGATAATTTGCAGGGCCAAGCTGCTGGCAATTATTAAATGAAGTGAAAACTGGTGAACGACATAAAAAGATATCCTCAAAAGCAATTATTTCTCAGAGTTTCTCTGTCAGATATTTCCTCACTCTTTGTGCCAACCTTCTTATCAGAGTCTGCCAGAGATAATGTTAAGAAGGGCAGACAGAAGGCAGGAAGCTGTACTCCTCCCCAGACTACCCAGAGACAATGCAGAAATCTGCATATTGATTGCAGAGCATGGAGCTTATAGGGTCACAGTCACAAGCCTGGAAGTCTATGGTGACCAGGGGTGATCGGTGAGCTAGATGGTTGGGCATGTCAGTGGTGAAGACTGTTATGACATTGGTGGTAGGTCATTGCTGCTGATGAAGATGCATGCGTATAGTTGGGCACAGGAGTGTAAAGAAATAGTTTGGCCATCATTCTAAAATATGCCCTGTCTTTGGATTTGTGTTGGAAACAATGTAAATGTCTACCCTCTTCTTGCTTTATTTTTTTCCTGAATCTATATACCGTATATACTCGAGTATAAGCCGAGTTTTTCAGCATTTTTTTGTGTGCTGAAAATTCCCCCCTCGGCTTATACTCGAGTCACCTTTTTGCACCTGAGCTCCCGGTCTTTGGGGACCCAGCAAACTTGGCACACATATAGACTCACTCTTCCTCTATAAGTGTGCAAAGTTTGTTGTCCGGGGGACCTACGGCCGGGGAGCACTGATTTTTCAAAGCCGGGCACCCATTCCATAGACTCCCATGTTAAACCTGTCATTTCTCCAGTGATTTTGTGGACCTGGTACCGGCCGGTCGTAGGTCCCCTGGACCTGAAACTTGGCACACATGTAGCCCCATTTCTCCTCTATAAGTGTGCAAAGGTATTTGCCTGGGGGACCTACAGCCGGGGAGCACCGATTTTTTTCAAACCCAGGCACCCCTTCCATAGACTCCCATGTTAAACGTCCGTCATGGGCACAGTGAGGCATGCACATGGAAACAGTGAGGCACAGTGAGGCATGCAGATGGACACCCTAGGCCAGGGCTCGACAAACTCCGGGCGCCAGGTCGCCATTGCGACTAGAATTAGCGACCTGGCGCCTGGGGGGCACAGCTGGGGTATCCTGTGTCTCCGTGCCGCCCCCCCTCCGCGCCGCGGGATCGTGTCGGGCCGCGCCGGCCAGTAATTGAGGCCGCGGCTTTGCGGCCTTCTGCAGGCCTATGCTTTCTTCTGTGGTCTAGCGCCATCTTGTGGTGGCCGTTGGTATTGCAACCGGCAATGCTAATGGAGTTTCCCTGCCATCTCCTTCCCTCTAATTAGAACCCCCAAACATTATATATATTTTTTATTCTAACACCCTAGAGAATAAAATGGCGGTCGTTGCAATACTTTCTGTCACACCGTATTTGCGCAGCGGTCTTACAAGCGCACTTTTTTGGGAAAAAATACACTTTTCTCTTACCATCCATGGACTGACACGGTGTCTCTTTACACTTTACACGTGGGTTATGTCCCTGCTTGCAGGAGAAGCCTAGGCAGAATGTGAAATGTTATACATACATTCTAAAAGCCAGAGCTGAACAGCCCCACCCAGGGGGCGGTCCCTCCGGACATAACCCTCCCACTACAGTCAGCAGACTTCAGTTTTTTTCTGCCTAGCAGAAGGAGAAGACGTGGCTCTCTCAGGAGCCAGTCTCCTGACCTATTTTTATTCCTTTTCTGGAATTCTTTTTTATTTTATTTTTGAGAATTTTCTATCAACTGTCGGCTGGGCAACAGGTTGGGTACAAGATATCCTCGTAGTCTTCCCTGTCCGACCATCGAGCGTGCTGATCCTCGCCTTGTGTGCGTGAGACTCAGTTCACGACAGGCCCCATGACTCCAGGGGTGGCCGGGTTTGCTTTCATGCTCCCACGGTCCTCTCAAGACTGAACAGCTCCTGACTGACTGTATCTTTCGCGGTGGACCGGGCCGACAGCTACTCAGTACTGCACTGTGATAGTCCTGTCAGAAACACACCAGTGGGTCCCTCAGGGGACGGGTAAGTAGTCTCTCCTGCCTGCAGGTGAGTACAAAAGGCTGTGTGTTTCTCTGTGGGGGATTTTCCCTGTCTCCCCCTGTATTTCATTGTCACTCTCTGTCACCATTGCTGGCGCTGTGCTGTGTGGGGTGCCTGGGGGTCACACTGTTCTTGGAGGGGCTAATGCTGGTCTGCAGATATGCTTGGGGCCTTTGTGTGTTTTGGGGCCTGAGCGCCGAGTGGCGCTGTGTGTGCTGTGTTTTTTTTTTTCACTTTTGCTGACTCATGGCGGCCATCTTGCCGCGGATCGCCTCAGTGAAGTGCGGCGGCCATTTTCTTGTAGCCCGCGCGCTCTTCAGCACTAGTTTTGGCCTCTAGCGCTGCTGTGACAGCGCAAATCTCCTCACAGCTCACCAGCGCTGACACAGCGCGGTACAGACAGCGGAACCGAGCGGTCCCTGGTCCGGTTTGGTGAGTCCCCTGGGCGCCCCCCCCCTCAGTCAGCACAGCCTGTGGGTGGACTTTTTATCTGAGGAGTCTCAGAGGGGGGCAATATGGAGTCTGTCACCAGCTTCCCCTAAATGTCAGTGGACAACAGGCAGTGCAGATATGGGCCTAGCCACTACCGCTCAGGACCCTAGTTCTGAATGTATTGGATGGTTTTGAACAGGACATTCCTTATGAGGAAAACTCCAGTCTGAGTCGGTAAATGACAGGGCGCTTGTTGGTGTACTCATGACTGCGATGGGGGACACTCTCAAGCTAAAATGCTGCGGATGCAGAACCTCAGGTGGATACAGTCTCCTTTGGTTCTTTTAAGGCCAGGCCTTCTAAAGAGGTTTTTCCATATGTACTTTCTTTGACCAGCTCATTGATAAGGTCTGGGAAAAGCCGCAGAAGAATTATTTTTTATGGTCCCGCGGCGTTTGTCTATCAGATACCCCTTGAAGATGCCCTACTTAAAAAGTGGGCTTCTCCCCCAGGGTCGACCCTCCAGTCGCCCGGTTGAACAAGGCCATCACTCTCCTGATGGAGGGGACTCCTGCATTTGAGGTCCCCACTGACAGGAGGTCAGAAGTGGTGAGCAGAGCCATGTTTGCCTTGTTGGGATCCGCCCTATGGCCTGTGGTAGCGGCGACCCTTGTGTCTTAAACACTTACAGGTTGGGCAAAAATGTTGCACCTAGCTGTACAGGAGCGTAATCTTCCTCCAGACACAGTTGCTTTGGCCCACCAACTGGTTCAGGGCCTGGTTTATGTGTGCGACGCCACGTTGGACGCGGCCCCTTTAATATCCAGGGCCTCTGTCTCGGCGGTGGTATTGCGTCGTCTTATCTGGTTGAAGTGCTGGTCTGCTGACCTAGCCTTGGGAAGCTCCTGACGGATCTACCATTTAAAGGTGGTAGACCTTTCGGTGCTGCTCTGGATGACATCGTCATGGATGTTATGGGAGGTAAAAGCACTCTTCTTCCTTAGACTAGCAAGGGTGAGGAGGCCCGTCGCAAACAGGGGCCTTCCTTTCCAGCAAAACAGGGGTTTTTCGTCAGTCAGTCCACGGGTAGGCCCTCTCAGACTGACGGCAGTGCGGCTGGTGGGCACAAGTGCCCCTGGGTGCGTAAGCCGAACAAGCGGCTCCCAAGCCCGCCTCCGCGTGAAGTCTTGCCTCCGCCCGACTCTGGGGTGGGGGGACGACTTTGCAGGTCACGAATCGGTGGTCCTCCCAAATCTCCGACTGGTGGGTGTGCGAGGTGGTCACCACAGGATAGTATTCCGATCCTGGCCCCCCAGACAGATTCTTTCCCTCAAATCTTCCTCTCCTTCCTACCTGTCGGGCAGCCCTCTTGGGGGCTGTACAGGATTTGATCAGGTCCGGAGTGATTGTGCGGTTCCGTCACAGGAGAGTTTCTTTTTTGTACATCACGGGACACAGAGCGACTTAGTCATTACTAATGGGTTATATAGATACCTTCAGGTGCTGGCACTGGCAACTTCCAAAACCGGAAGTACCCTCCCCTATATAAGCCCCTCCCATCCGGGAGCACCTCAGTTTTTTTTGCCAGTGTCTAAGGTGTTGGCCAAAGAGTAACATGTGTTTTCACTGGGCTTGCGTACAGGTTCTTTTACGGGCCTTAGTAAGCTGTTCCGGATCCGACCAAATAAGCTTCATAGCTAAACGGTCGGTACCCGGGCCTTGCAACAGAAGAGCAAGGTTTTGCCTGTAATGCCTCTCTTAGGAGGGCTGGACCCTGGGATCCAGAGCTCTGGTCATACCCACGACCAAGATGTTGTCTGTGCAGGGTGCTATACAGGTCCAGGGGAGTGGAATCCTTGGGAACCCGGTCCCTGAAGGTTTAATTATAATGCCTGCCGTGATAGGTGAAGTTTGGGCTTCTGTGGACCAAACAGAGTCCTGCGGCGGGGAACAGGTAAGTGGGGGCCCCCAGGAACTTGGTTCTATTGGGGGACCCCCAAGCCTAATTTGTCTTTCTGTCTGTTACCTAACGGTATTCCCGCTAATATCTGTGTATGCCTGTAACTACTGGAAAATGTAAAATTTTAATAGTAGTCAAGAAAAAAAAAAAAAAAAGAGAGGACCGCGGTACCTGTGTTAAACCACTAGAGGCCGCTGTGGTCCATTTTTTCTTGTCATGTGGATCTTTGGTTTTTTCAAGTCAAAAGATCCAGGCAGTTGGTAAGTTTCTCTGTGGGAATCCACTTCCTCTGCCCTGTTGCTGCGCTCATCCACCGCACAGGCCCTCCGGCAAAAAGGGCCCTGGCTCCTAGTCCCTGCTTGGTTTCAAAAAAGGCGCCAATGGCGCGCGGGCGCGTGCACGCGCCTCCTATGAAAGGAAAGGGGCGGGGCGGGTGGATGACGCTCAATGCGCGCAGCGGCGCTTCTGCGCATGTGCAGGCGTCCCAGCATGGATAAAGGACACAGTACAAATGTCAGCTGGATGCAAGCAGAGCTAGCAACAAAACGGTGGCACACAGAGGCGGTTGATGCAGGCATCCCCATAGAAAGACACTTTAGTGGACACCAGCTGGTATATAGCAGCAACTGTGTTAGACTATTATCAGCAAAATTGGTGTATGACGACGGGAATACCTCAGCTTTGTGCTTATAGGATATGTCGTCCAGACGCTCTGGAAATAAGTCTTCCAAGAAGCGAAAGGGGTCTCCATCGGGCTCTGAGGATTTTGGGCATGCTTGTACTGCGCCAATCTCCCCTGAAATTTCAGAGGTCAGTAGCCGTAGGAACCCCGCAGGAGTACCTGGTACTGCGGCTGTCCCCAGTCCACCTGCTCCTGTATATATAACAGAGGAGGTTTTATCCTCAACTCTGGGAGGATTGGAAGAGAGATTAACAGCATTGATCGCTGCTTCCCTGTCACAGGGAAAGCGCGTCCGATCTCCGTCTCCTCCTGCAGAGTGCCTGTTAGTGGAGGAACAGTCCCACACAGAGATCGACCTACCTGAAGGGGATCAGGATGAGGTTGATTCAGTTATAGAGGAATCAACAGTGGAAGAACCTTTCTCAGCATCTCAGGCTGAAAGATTATGGGTTCAGTCTCTGACTAACATGGTCCGAGCAGCATTTAAAATGCCTCTGGCGGAACCATCAACCACTACTGTTTCCTCGCTGGGGTCGCTGAAAGCTCCCCAGACTGTCTGTTCCTTCCCAATCCACCCTTTATTGGAAGGGCTTATTTACCAGGATTGGGAGCATCCTGTTAAAATATTTACTCCCCCCCCCCCAAGAGATTTCCAGTGATCTATCCCATGGAGGATAAGTTCATAAAAAAAATGGAGGGTCCCTACAGTGGACACAGCCATCTCTTGTGTAAATAAATCACTGACATGTCCAGTAGATAATGTTCCAATGTTCAAGGACCCAATAGATAAAAAATTGGAGTCTTTACTAAAATCTGCTTTCTCTACAGCAAGCATGGTGACACAACCTGCAGTAGCAGCGATTGGAGTCTGCCAAGCAATGAAAGATCAGTTGAAACAAGTCTTAAGGGACTTACCAGATCAGCAGGCTCTTGCCCTAGCTGACCTACCTAGAGCCTTGTGTTGCGGTGGACGCCATAAAGGATACAATCCAACAGGCCTCCCGCTTTACGCTGTCTGTAGACATATGCGTAGGCTTCTATGGCTCAAAAACTGGTCTGCTGAAGCTCCCTGTAAGAAATTGCTGATTAGCTTCCCATTTCATGGAGAACGCTTATCTGGAGAAGATCTGGACAAATATATCCAGAAAACTTCTGCCGGTAAAAGTACACTCTTGCCGGTTAAGAACAAGGGTAGAAGTGCTTCTTTTAAGAGGCCTACTTCTCCAGTCCCTGGCACATCGGCTGTGTAACAGTTCCGACGGCCTCCGCGGTCAAATCCAGGGGGCATAAATCAGGGACAATCACAGGGTAACAAGAACCCTGGGTCAAGAGAGGTACAAAACCTCCCCCCAAGTCATGAAGGGTTGCCCCCACTCAATCGGGTGAGGGGAAGACTTCAGTTGTTCACAGAGACCTGGCGGGACACCATCAGAGACAGATGGGTGATCTCCGCAGTAAGTCTGGGATACAGGCTGGAGTTAAAAGACATTCCTCCTGCCCATTTTATGAGGTCAAACGTGCCAAGCGATCCCCAGAAGAGAGGATCCCTCCTTCTGGCACTAGAACAACTATTGCTCCAAGGGTAATCATGAAGGTTCCCTTGGAAGAAAGCGGGTTCGGGTTTTACTCGAACCTTGTCACAGTCCCCAAACCAAATGGGGACGTGAGGCCCATATTAAATATAAAAGGGCTAAACAAGTTCCTACATATCAGGACTTTTTCGGATGGAGTCGATCCGATCGGTGGCCACCGCCCTACAAGGGCAGGAATGGTTAGCCTCGATCGACATAAGGGATGCTTATTTGCATATTCCCATCTGTCCGGCCCACCAGAAATTTCTACGCTTTGCAGTAGAAGGGCGCCATTTTCAGTTCAGAGCCTTACCTTTCGGTCTGGCCACAGCACCACGAGTGTTCACAAAAATTCTGGCCCTACGATTGGCCAAACTAGGAACACAAGGTGTAACGATAATGGCATATCAAGACGACTTGTTGCTGATAGACCACTCAGTGAAAAAAACTAGAAGTGGTCGTTCACAAGACAATCAAGTATCTGGAATCTCACGGTTGCATTATCAACCGAGACAAGTCAGCCCTAAAAACCAGTCAAAAGTCTGAAATACTTGGGGGCTAAGACTGGATTCAAATCAGAGAAAGATTTTCTTGCCTCCAGAGAAGGTGTCGTCTTTGAAAGATTTGACCCACTTAGTGGGTACAAAAAAAGAAAACCATCCATACGCCTGTGTATGAGGCTGCTGGGAAAAATGGTGGCTTCATTCGAAGCAGTACCCTACGGTCAATTCCATTCAAGGAATTTGCAGAGGGCCATACTGTCAGCCTGGAACAAAAAAGTTCAGGCTTTAGACCCCTTCAGTCCGGTTTCTTGGAAGGTGGTCACTACAGATGCCAGCCTCATAGGCTGGGGTGCAGTACTGGAGCAATGGTCTCTCCAGGGCAAGTGGTCAGAAGCAGAGAAGGCCCTGCCCTCAATCTCTTAGAGATACGAGCAGCCCGGTATGCCCTAGTAGCATGGACATCCAAACTCCAAGGGTCCCCTGTCAGAATTCAATCAAACAATGCCACAGCAGTGGCATATATCAATCACCAGGGTGGCACCAGGAGTCGTGCAGCCCAGAGGGAAGCGAATTGCATCCTGGAATGGGCAGAAAGATATATGTCCCAGCCATATCCGCGGTTTTCATCCCAGGAGTGGAAAATTGGAGAGCGGACTTTTTAAGTCGCCAGCAATTATGCCCGGGGGAATGGTCTCTTCACCCCAAGGTTTTCCAGGCAATATGCCAGCGGTGGGGAACACCGGATGTAGATCTGCTAGCATCCAGATTCAACGCAAAGGTGGACAGATTTGTGTCTCGCACAAGGGATCCCCTAGCTTGCGGTTCGGATGCCCTAGTGCAGGGGTCTCAAACTGGTGGCCCTCCAGCTGTTTCAAAACTACAAATCCCATCATGCCTCTGCCTGTTGGAGTCATGCTTGTGCCTGTCAGCCTTGCAATGCCTCATGGGATTTGTAGTTTTGCAACAGCTGGAGGGCCGCCAGTTTGAGACCCCTGCCCTAGTGTTCCCTTGGGATCAGTTCAAGCTGATATATGCATTCCCACCGCGATTAATCTGCAGAATCAGGGTAGAAAAGAAACCAGTGATTCTGGTGGCTCCAGCGTGGCCCCGAAGGGCATGGTACGCGGAGATTGTAAAAATGTCAGTGGGAAGTCCTTGGACCCTCCCACATCGTCCGGACCTGCTTTCGCAAGGACCGATATACTACCAGCCCTAGGTTTGACGGCCTGGCTATTGAAGCCCACATTCTAAAAAAGAGAGGGCTCTCTAATCCTGTGGTATCTACCATGATCAATGCCAGGAAGCCGGTATCCAGGCAGATCTATTATAGGATCTAGAAGGCGTACATCACGTGGTGTGAGGCCAAGAAATGGCATCCACGTAAGTACGTAATAGGTAGGATTCTGGACTTCCTACAGTGGGCTGTACATAGGAAGCTTGCCTTGAGTACTATCAAGGGTCAGACGGCCTTGTCAATATTTTTTCAAAGGCCCTGGGCTTTGCATTCATTAGTCAAATCTTTCATACAAGGAGTGATGCGTATTAGCCCTCCGGTTAGTATTCCCATATGTCCATGGGACTTAAACCTGGTTCTGTCGGTTCTACAGAAACAACCATTTGAACCATTGCGGCACATTTCCTTGGTTCTTCTCACCAGGAAATTGATTTTCTTAGTAGCCATTTGTTCGGCTAAAAGAGTATCGGAATTAGCCGCCTTGTCCTGTAAGGAGCCATATCTGGTTGTCCATAAGGACAGAGTAGTATTACATCCTCATCCAGCCTTTCTTCCTAAGGTGGTATCGAGGTTCCATTTGAACCAAGATGTGGTTCTTCCTTCCTTTTTCCCCAAACCTAGCTCGGTAGAGGAAAAGTTATTGCATTCTTTGGATGTAGTAAGAGCAGTTAAAGCTTATCTTAAAGCCACTGCTCAGATTCGTAGAACGGATACTTTGTTTGTTCTGCCGGAAGGCCCCAGAAAGGGTCAGGCAGCATCAAAAATCTACTTTAGCCAAGTGGATTCGACAGGTCATAATACAAGCCTATGGCTTGAAAAGGAGACCGCCTCCGTTCAAAGTTAGGGCGCACTTCACAAGAGCAGTTGGAACTTCATGGGCAGTGCATCACCAAGCCTCCCTGGCTCAAGTCTGTAAGGCCACAACATGGTCCTTAGTACACACGTTTACTAGATTTTACCAGGTAGACGTTAGAAGTCAGGAGGATGTCGCCTTTGGGCGCAGTGTGTTGCAGGCCGCAAAAGAGCCTCATGCCTGATGGCGCCCAGCTTATGTATAGTGTATCCCTCCCCTCATTTGGCATTGCTTTGGGACGTCCCATTAGTAATGACTAAGTCGCTCTGTGTCCCGTGATGTACGAAAAAGAAAAAGGGATTTTTATAACAGCTTACCTGTAAAATCCTTTTCTTGGAGTACATCACGGGACACAGAGCTCCCACCCCTCTTATTTTTTGGGACACTTATTGCTTTGCTACAAAACTGAGGTGCTCCCGGATGGGAGGGGCTTATATAGGGGAGGGTACTTCCGGTTTTGGAAGTTGCCAGTGCCAGCACCTGAAGGTATCTATATAACCCATTAGTAATGACTAAGTCGCTCTGTGTCCCGTGATGTACTCCAAGAAAAGGATTTTACAGGTAAGGTGTTACAAAAATCCCTTTTTTCAGGGATTCTACTTAAATCTGTTTGTCGTCCCAAAAATAGGACGTGGTTCGACCTATCCTGGACCTCAAGGCCCTAAATGCCTTCGAGAAGGTGCCGAAATTCCGCATGGAATCCATTCGCACGGTGATCGCTACACTCCACCAAAGGGATTTTCTTCTGGCGTCCTTGGACTTCAAGGACGCCTACTTGCATGTTCCAATCTGCGCAAGTCACCAGAAGTTTCTGCGCTTTGCGATCAGCGAAGTCCACTATCGATTGTGGCTCTTCCTTTCGGCCTAGCCTCGGCACCAAGGGTGTTCACCAAGGTGCTTGCTCCGGTTCTAACCTTCTGTTACAGCGAGGTATTGCTGTC
Source organism: Rana muscosa (assembly GCA_029206835.1). NCBI lineage: Eukaryota > Metazoa > Chordata > Amphibia > Anura > Ranidae > Rana > Rana muscosa. The sequence continues at coordinate 205,505,267 of CM055116.1, read as the reverse complement.
GTGGGCTATCTGGACGATCTTCTGCTAAGAGCAGAAAGTGGATCGGACTTAGAGGAAAGGTGACTATCGTCAATTAGACCCTCAGGGACTCCGGTGGTTCCTGAACATTCAGGAGTCAGTCCTGGTCCGGACTCAGTGTCTGGAGTATCTAGTTCTGATTCTGGACTCCTTGGAGGCAAAGGTATCCTACCTCTGGAGAAGTTGCTGACACTTCAGTGTGCGGTGCGGGTGCTGACATCCCAAAAATGGTTGTCAATCCGTTTTTTGCATGAGATTCCCGAGACTCGTGGTGGCCTCCTTCGCGGCCGTTCCGTATGCCCAATCACACACCAGGGCATTGCAGAAGGAGATCTTGTCCACCTGGGACAAATTCCTGTTGTCCTTGGATCTTCAGATCCAGGTGATTCACCTGGTCAGGGCGCCCCTGACATGGTGGTTGAGATCCTCGGCTCTTCGGTCCGGAAAGTCGTTCCCCTCCCATCCAATGGACGGTACTCACGACGGACACCAGCCTGACGGACTGGGGCGGAGTCTGGGGAGTCCTGTCGGCTCAGGCCTTGGACTCCGGACGAGCCCGTTTACCAATCACTGTTCTGGAAATACGGGCCATCGGACTGTGTCTCTCCTCAGGTCGGAGAGAGTACGGGGTCACTCCATCAGGAGCCAGTCAGACACCGCCACGGCGGTGGCGTATGTAAACCATCAAGGGGGAACTCGGAGCTCAGCTGCGGCTTCCGAGGTAGTCCGTATCCTGAAAAGGGCCGGAAGAAACGTGCCGGCTCTGTAGGCCATTTTACATTCTGGGCATAGACAATGGGCAGGCGGACTATCTGAGTCGCCAGACACAGGACCAAGAAGAGTGGTTCTTGCATATTTCAACTCCTTTACCGACGGTGGGGCACGCCAGATGTGGACCTGATGGCCTCTCGACTCAATCGCAAGGGTCGAGTTTGTGGCCAGATCCAGGGATCCTTGGGCGATGCCTCGGATGCGTTGGTGGCCCCATAGGGTCCTTTATCGCCTGATATAAACTCTGGCGATCCTAATTGTTCGGGATTGGCCTCAGCATCACTGGTACGCTGATCTGGCACGTCTCGTCGCGGACGTTCCCTGGCGGTTGCCGATGAGGGAGGACCTTCAGTCTCAAGGTCCTATGTTTCATCCGACTTACAGTCTCTGGCTTTAAAGGCAGGGCTGTTTAAAAGCCAGGTGTTGAGGGACCGAGGTCTCTCGGACTCGGTCATTTTGACCATGTTAAGGACACGGAAGTCTTCCTCCAGGCAGATCTATCACCGTGCCTGGAAAGCTTATATCGCCATGTGCGAAGCGCTGGACTGGCGTCCTCGGACGTATTCCGTCCCCAGAATCCTGCGTGCTCTGCAGTGTGGAGTGACCCAAAAGCTTGCTTTGAGTACCATAAAGGATCAGATTTCGGCCTTGGCCGTCTTCTTTCAGCGACCTCTAGCGGGTCATTTTAGGGGTTCGCCATGTGCTCCCTCCTGTCAAGCCTCCTCTCCCACTGTGGGATCTGAATTTGGTGCTCTCGGTCCTCCAGGAACCTCCTTTTGGGAATATCCGGGATATTCCCCTCTTGTCTTGTCTTGTCTCAGAAGGTGGCCTTTTTAGTGGCAATCACTTCTGTTTGACGAGTGTCTGAAGTGGTGGCTTTGTCCTGCAAGTCGCCATATTTGGTCATCCATAAGGATAAGGCGGTGTTGCATCCGCGACCTTCCTTTTTTGCCAAAGGTGGTGTCGACCTTTCACCTACATGAGGACATTGCCCTCCCGTCCTTGTCTCCTCACCCATCGCATCCCAGAGAGTTTGCGCTGCACATATTGGAGGTGGTACGAGCCTTACGGGTGTACCTGTCTGCTACTGCTTCTATTCGGAAGTCCGACTCACTGTTTGTGACTGTCTCTGGTCCATAACAGGGCCAAGCGGTTTCGTCTGCCATCATTTTTAGGGGAATCAGACAAACCGTCATTCAAGCCTATGCTCTCAAAGGGCGGGTGCCTCCCTTTCCGGTTACGGCGCATTCCACCAGGGCAATTGGTGCTTCCTGGGTTTCCCGACATCAAGCGTCGGTTGCACAAGTGTGCAAGGCGGCGACCTGGTCGTCTGTTCATGCCTTTTAAGTTTTATAAGGTTAATGTGGCTGCATCTTCGGATGCTTCCTTCGGCCGCAGGGTGCTGCAGGCCGCTGTTTAAAGTTGCGACTCCTCCGTTGAGGAGCTCTGCCTTATTGGAGTGAAGTTTTGGTTTTTCCATTTATACTGCTCCCATCCCTCTTGACACTGCTTTGGGACATCCCACGTGTAAAGTGTAAAGAGACATTGTGTCAGTCCATGGATGGTAAGAGAAAATAGGATTTTTTGTACTCACCGTAAAATCCTTTTCTCTGACATCCATGGACTGACACGGCACCCACCCTTCCTTTTAAGTTTGTACTGCTTTGTTACGAACTGAAGTCTGCTGACTGTAGTGGGAGGGTTATGTCTGGAGGGACTGCCCCCTGGGTGGGGCTGTTCAGCTCTGGCTTTTAGAATGTATGTATAACATTTCACATTCTGCCTAGGCTTCTCCTGCAAGCAGGGACATAACCCACGTGTAAAGTGTAAAGAGACACCGTGTCAGTCCATGGATGTCAGAGAAAAGGATTTTACGGTGAGTACAAAAAATCCTATTGTCTTATTTTTTTATAAAAAAAAAAAAAAAAAACAGTAAGGTTAGCCCAGTTTTTTTTTATACTGTGAAAGATAATGTTACGCCGAGTAAATTGATACCCAACATGTCACGCTTAAAAATTGCGTCCGCTCGTGGAATGGCGACTAACTTTTACCCTTTAAAATCTCCATAGGCGACGTTTAAAAAATTCTACAGGTTGTATGTTTTGAGTTACAGAGGAGGTCTAGGGCTAGAATTATTGCTCTCGCTCTACCGATCGCGGCGATACCTCACGTGTGGTTTGAACACCGCTTTCATATGCGGGCGCTACTCACGTATGCGTTCGCTTCTGCGCGCAAGCTCGGCGGGACAGGGCGCGTTCCTGGCTCCTAACTTATTTAGCTGGCTCCTAGATTCAAACCAAATGTGTCAAGCCCTGCCCTAGGCTTATACTCGAGTCAATAAGTTTTCCCATTTTTTTTGTGGTAAAATTAGGTGCCTCAGCTTATATTCAGGTCGGCTTATACTTGAGTATATACGGTAGTACCAGGATATTATGGAACACTGTGCACGGTACAGAGATTCATTTGTATTATCCTCTGAAGAAGCCTAGCTTCTCTACCTGTATAAAAGCTGGAAGAACGTCTTACCAAATACACGCTTCCTGAACCCATCCTCCCTCCAAACACACACAAAACCCTCAAGGGGACCCTCAGCAGCTAGCGGTCATCAAGGCACATAGTTGGTAATTTACTACCAAATAAAACCGTGGCCTGGCATGTCCTTGTGCCTTTTTTTGGGAATAATTTTGTCTGTTTTTTAGATATTAAACCCAAAAGCAAACATTTTATTATATTGTAGCTTACCAGTTCTTAGATGTGATGATAGTATTAGTTTCTTTTTTAGGCTTTTTTTCTTTTTATTTCCATCTAATGATCCAGCAAGTTGTTTTGCAACTTACTTGCAGTTACAGAAATTAGACAAACCATTTACCACTGACGGGGGTGCTTAAAATAATTCAGCTTTTATTTGTATATGTAAAACAGTTCTCCCGAAAAAGGAAAAAAAAAAAAACAGTTTGCTATAATTGATTGTAAAGTGTTAGTTGGAGTTCAGATTCAAATTGTTAGTGTATTTAAAGCTGCTAGTACAACCCCAATTTCAAAAAAGTTAGAGCGCTACATAAAAACAGAATGCAATTTTTTTAATATCTTTATACAACCATATTTTATTCACAATAGAAAATAGAAAAAAATATATATGTTTAAACTAACTTGTATGTACCATTTTAACCACTTGCCTACTGGGCACTTTTACCCCCCTCCTGCCCAGGCCAATTTTCAGCGCCCTGATACTTTGACAATTGCGTGGTCATGCAACACTGTATGCAAATGGATTTTTAATTTAATTTTTTGGAGACCGATGGAGCTTTCTTTTGGTTGTATTCACCACTGGGTTTTTTTTTTTTGCTAAACAAGCAAAAAAGACAGAAAATTTTGAAAAACAAAACACGTTTTAGTTTCTTTTTTTTTTTTATTGTGTAAAAAAGTGACTTTTCTCCTTCACTGGTGTACGCTGATGAGATTGCACTTATGGGCACTGATAGGCTCCACTGATAATTCAACACTGGTGGGCACTGATAGGTGGCAATAATAGGCGTCATTGATATTCAATGGCAGCACTGTTGGGGCTGCACTGATAATCAGGGCATGGATGATTAGTGCCCTGATTATCAGTGTAGATGTCCTCTGTGTGGATTTGCTGCTTATCAGCTCTCCTCTCCTCATGCTCTGTCAGTGTGAGGTGAGGAATGCTGATAACCAGCAAATCCTGTTTACACTGTAATCAGCTGTGATTGGACACAGCTGATCACGTGGTAAAGAGCTGCTGTGATTGGCTCTATACCACAATCTGTGATCAGCTGTGTCCCAAGGACACAGTGATCACAGATGCCTGCTGATGTGTGCAGCAGTGGGCGCTCAAGAATCGCGATCACGGGAGGACATGATGAAAAAACTGTAATTTTGAAATTGATAGAGGCAACACGTCTCAAAAAAGTTGGGACGGGGCAACAGAAAGCTGACAAAGTGGTACTAACAAGGAAGATAAAGAAGAACTGTTTGCACCTACCATAATTGGGTTAATTGGCAACAGGTCAGTAACATGATTTGCGTATAAAAGGGCATTTTAGAAAGTGTCTCAGAAGCAAAGATAAGCAGAGGTTCACCAATCTGTAAAAAGCTGCATCTAAAAATTGTTAAACAATTTCAGAATAATGTTCCCCGGCGTAAAATTGCAAAATTTTTAAATATTTACTGTATTGGCGTATAACACTCACTTTTTTACCGTGAAAATAGAGGGTAAACTGTGCCTGCGTGTTATACGCAGGGGGCTGCGGGATGTTTTTTTTCGCTGAAACTTCCCTCTTAAAGTTATACGCCGATAAATACAGTAATTGTCTACAGTACATATCCTCAAAAGATAACGAGAATCTGGAAGACAAGGTCCCACTGCATGGATTCAGGAATACTTACAAAATCCACTGTCTGTGCACACAGTTCACCCTGCCTATCCAAAAATAAGTTCTATCATTCAAAGACGCCTTATCTGAATATGATCCAGAAACGTTGTCATTTTCTCAGGGCCAAAGCTTTTTTTTATAAATGGTCTGTTGCAAAGTGGAAACAGTTCTGTGGTCAGACAAATCGAAACTTGACATTCTTTTTGGCAGCCATTGGGGTCACGTCTTCAGGGCTTAAGAGAGGGGCCTTCAGCTTGTTATTAGTGCTCACCTCAAAGGCCTGCATCTCTGGTATGGCTGTGCATTAGTGCGTATGGAATGGGCAGCTTGTACGAAGGGCACCATCAATGCCGAAAGATATATGCAAGTTTTAGAGCATCATATGCTCCCATCCAGACAACTTTTTTTTCAAGGAAGGCCTTACATATTTTAACAGGACATTGCCATTTTGTCTTTTGGGGATAATGGAAGTATAATGGGTTGTGTATTTTTTTTTCTTCCATCTCCAGAGGTTGTGCTATGTACACAGCTTTATTTTTTGCATGCTAACACTGATGATGTAATTTTAGGATGAACAAGATTTAAATGTGTATATGACTTTTTAAATGATCGTACTTTCTTTTCCAGTTTGGGCAAGTCTGATCAATGTTGGATATTAAGCACTGAAGTGGACCATCTCCAACGGATGTCTTGTGGTTAGTACATTTTCTTTAGATTTACTGCAATATATTCTGTAGTGTTTTGTCAGGAGGCGTTTGAAATTAAATGTATCATATATTCTAAGAGATACATCATTGATCCTCTAGTTCAGCCTTTCTTAAAGCGGAGTTCCACCCAAAAATTGAACTTCCGCTTTAACCACTCCTCGCCCCCTTACATGCCACATTTGGCATGTAATTTTTTTGGGGGGGAGTGGGGGCTTCGGTAGGAGTGGGACTTCCTGTCCCACTTCCTCCTTCCCCCCCAGGGACCGCTTAGGCGACTCGTCATATCGCCTAAGGCGGCCCCTCCCTGTAGGCGATCACCTGGGACACGTGACAGGTCCCAGGCGATCGCCTGTCCACTGCTAGGACGCAGCGCGTCTTACGCATGCGCATTGAGTGCCCGGCCATAAAGCCGAAAGCTGTCACGGCCGAGTGCCCACAGTTTGAATGGACGCGCCGGCGGAGAGGAGCGACGCTTCGGACGGCCGCGTCGCTGGACAGTGGAGCAGGCAAGTGTCTGTTTATTAAAAGCCAGCAGCTGCTGACTTTTAGAAAACATAAAAAAGTCTGGAACTCCCCTTTAACCTGTTTACCACAGAGGAACCCTTGAAATGTTTTCAGCTGTCAAGGAACTGTGTGTGTGTGTGTATGTATGTGTGTATATGTGTGTGTGTGTGTGTTTTTTCTGTTTAAAAACCTTACACTGTACTACAAATGGATGACCAAGTGCATATTGTAGATAGGTTAAACATAAAGTCTTTGACGTTGCTAGGATAAACCCCTATAAATATAATGTGATGCCCAAGCAGCAAAAATGTTGTAAAAATATGTCTATATGAGGATCCCATAGTAATGGATCAAATACAACACATACTGTACAGTGTCTATATAAAGACTCGTGTCCATATATTGATTTTTAGGTTCATGAACTTTGAAAGTCATCATGCGTGTTTAATAGTGTGGTCTAGAGGAGGGCCCACTAAATGAGGGAAAAAGATCTGCAGATGTTCAACTCGCACACTATCGTATAAGTCAGTTTCCAGGAAGTTGTTGGTCATTAGGGTGAACCATATATAGATCACACACACATTGGTTGGTTGATGGCTAATGAGCAATAGCATGATCGCATATACACAGGTTGATGGCTCATTAGCAGTAGCGTTGTCACACATATATAGGTTGATGGCTAATGAGAAGCAGCGTGATCCAGGGGAGGGTTATGAGTTCATACGTCCTCCATCACACGTTATACTGAAAAGCTTGTTCATGCATATATGTGCTGGGTGATGGTATGTCAAAGTTCCATGATGTAAACACAAAGTTCACACATGCAAATCCTAATAATATAGGCCAATGATGCCCTAGTCCAGCCTTTCTCAACCTGTTTACCACAGAGGAACCCTTGAAATTAGTTTCAACTGTTAAGGAACTTCTGATAATACCAATTCATTGAGGGTCACTGGAAACAATGCCCTCTACATTCATGGCTAGTGGAAAGAATACTCCCTATTAGTGTTGGCCAGACTGCTACCCTTACAGATAGGTAAAAAAATATCAGTGTCATGCCGCTGGTTTTGCCAAGTGGCGTTAGCCCTAGATCTATGCAGGCATCGCAACCTCTGGAGGAACCTTAGGATTGCTTGCCACCCTGATTGAGAATGCTTGCTATAGTCTGTACCGTGATTACCGTATATACTCGAGTATAAGCCGTATTTTTCAGCACATTTTTTTGTCATGAAAATGCCCCCCTCGGCTTATACTCGAGTCTGTGTCCATCTTCAACTTAGGGGACCTGTTACCGGCCGGCCTTGGGTCCCCTGGACCCCAATCTTGGCACACATGTAGCCCCACTCTTCATCTATAATTGTGCAAAATTTGTTGTCATGGGGACATACAGCCAGAGAGCACCGATTTTTTTATTTTTTTTTCAAAGCCAGGCACCCCTTCCATAGACTCCCATGTTAAACGTAAGTCTAGTCACACAGCGCCGTAGATCAGGTAGGGAGGCATGGGCACAGTGAGGCATGCAGATGGACACCCTAGGCTTATACTCGAGTCAATACGTTTTCCCAGTTTTTTGTGGTATAATTAGGTGCCTCGGCTTATGTTCGGGTCGGCTTATACTCGAGTATATACGGTAAGTGATCTGTATCTTGGTGCCCCGTGCAGCTACATGAAGGCATATTGTCCCTAATTCTGGTACCCTTCCAAATGTCAGATTGGTTTATTTAGCAGACCAGAAATCCCACCTGACCTAAACATGATTAGGCCTCGTTCCAAGCTTTGGCTAAAATGCATCTATCATCAGGGAATGTGGCTATGGATGTGTATGAGCGGGGAGGACTTGAGTTCTCTTAATAGAAATGTGGCAGCAGAGAAACAGAGGCTAAATGTTTGTTATGAGCAACACTTCCATTATTCCTGTCTTCAAGCACATGTGAGGCCCAAACGTCTCATTTTTTTCTGCACTGCTTTACACTTGCTAAGGTTGCCTTTATATGAACACAATGCAAACACGTTCCTCTGTGTAACTGTATAGTTTGTGTTACTTATGTGATACCGTGCTTACATCCCTCGACGGTTGCTGTCATTTTCTCCCTGGCTACTTCCAGGCTTTCGGTCTCCTCCTTATTGGTCTGTGGTAGAATGATGTCACCCTGCGCATATGCCGAGGAACTCTCCGGTGAGAGCTTCTTGTAGGGGCTCATCTACAAAGTTATTTTTTTACAATAAAATTATGAAACAGCAAGCTTATTAAAAAATTTATGTAACCATTGCAATTTTAATGTAAAATATATGCTCATTGAAAACGCACTGTACTTTCACTTTAAGGCTGATTTAGAGAGTCACCGTTTAGTATAGTGAATGGTGGCCAATGTGGAATTCATAATGTGGAGTCAATGTAGCATTATGTTCTCATACAAAGGTTATTGCAGAGTTCTTCCTGATTCTGTGTCACAGATGGTCAGGCTATATTCAGAGAGCCTAATTAGGTGCTTTTCCGTCCTAATAGATTTTTGTAACTAGTCTGTACTTTATAATTTTCCATTGGGTTGCTATCTGTCGTGCAACACTAATTATGCATATTCATCTAAACTTAAAAAGCAGCTTTTGTAGCTCCATCAGACCATGTCCCTTTCCTCATATTCAGCATTTTTCCCCTGTGAACATTTTGCTGTTTCAGCTTTGGTACCAGTGAATGGGCAGGCTCATCAAACATTCTCAGGCCGGAGCTACTGAAATGGACGCTGATCCGCTGAAGCTATCAAAATCTGTTTACTAGCTGACGTCAGAGATAAGATCTTATTAGACCTTCAGAAAACAGAGGATGACTAATTGGAAAAGTGTGAATTAAAGCTGCGAATGTTGAAAATACGTCCCCCCCCCCCCCCCCCTGGGTTCTGCATCCCTTACCTAACTAGATGATAAAAAGCCCAGTCTGATCATTGATTGCTTTTAACTCATTGAGCTGAATTCCTTTGTCACTTCATTATATTCGCCATGGGGATAAATTCAGTACATTATAAGCCTAGGCAACCTGGGGCCATCCAACTGTTGTGAAACGACATTTCCTATAAGGCATTGCAAGGCTGGCAGTTACAATTCCTCCCAGAGGCATGATGGGACTTGTAGTTCTGCAACAGCTGAAGAACCCCAGGTTTCCTAACCCTGTTGTAAGCCTTATTAATTATCCTGGGCACCCCTTGACTTCAAAGGATAATTTCAGCTATTTGAACCGGAGGTTCAGACAGACCGCTATACTGAGAGTCTGCAGGAACCTGGCATTGCACCCATGATCTGCTGATTGCAGGTCAAACCAACTTGAAAATGAAAAATTTGCCCCTAAAACTTGACAAAAGGAACAAACCTTTTGGTTAAGGGTGCTGCTGTGAGAATAGAGGTGGGACTCCATCTATAAAACAAAAGAGGGGAAGGACAGTGCAACCACTCTGGTGTAGAATGTTCCAACAAGATTTACCTACAAAGAAAAGTTCCTCAGGGCTGTGGAAGAGGGAGATCCCTCGAAACGTGTCCTGTGACCCTGGGCTCCAGGTGGACATTACCATCTATCGGCGCTAGGAACAAGGAAGCCGCAGCACTACATATGCTTGCTGGGCTGTCGGAGCCATTCCCCTACTAGTAAAAAAAAAAAGAAGAAAATTACCGCTCAGATGTAACTGATTGATTATATCACGTCTATCCCAAGCCACGGGTGCAGGCAATGCATATAATGATGCGAAAAATGGAAGGAAACTATTGGACAGCCGCACTCCAAAAACAGTTCCTTTATTGGAAAATCACAGGAATCCACGCCACAGCAGAAAAATAAGAGCAGACAAGCTGACGCGTTTCGCACTGTAATTTCAGTGCTTACTCATACTAGTAGTCAACGACACAGAGATCCAGACTTTGTGCCTGCAGCAGCTCATCACCCATTCATCCATTCATCCATCCAGCTGCACCCTTCTAGGACTGCCTCCACCACATGCTCACCCTCTCCCGGGGACTTCAATATGTGTGGTTTTAATACTTTAACGAGTATTCATTTTTAACTTTTTTCTTCTTAATTAAACCTTGTTGAAACTTGCTACATCAGAGTGTTTGCGCCATCTACCTCCCTTCCCCTCTCTTTTGATTGAAGGTGCAATGACCTGCTGGCTCCTAAAAAAATAAACACACTTTTTTTTTACCTGCAAAAAATATGTTCTTTCTTCTTTCTTCTATCAGTCCAATCCAAGATCTGCTTGGTTAGAAGGCATTTGCATGGCTAGATAAGGTTATCATCTCATGTCTTTGGACAGCCTTAAGCCTCGTACACACGGCCGCTTTTCTCGTCCAAGAAACGACAAGAAAACTGCCGGGAGAGCTTTCTTGCCGAGAAAACCGGCCGTGTGTACGAGGCTTTCAGGTTTCTCGTCAAGAAAACTGGCCAGAATCTCAACGAGAAAAATAGAGAATCTGCTCTCGATTTTCTCGTCGAGATTCTCGTCGGCCTGTTTCCCGACGAGAAACCCGAGCGTGTGTATAGTTACCTGTCGCCGTGGAAACCCGCGCATGCTCAAAATGACTGACGCATGCGCAGTAGCTTCCTAGGCATAGGTAGGATGTAGCACGATGGCGGCGGCATCGAATGTGACAAGCGCACGCTCGTCGTAGTCGATGACGTCGCCACGTTCGTTCCATTCCAAAGAACGGCGGTTCTTTTGAATTGAGCATGTGTACACTCGGCCGGGACAAGATTCTTTTCAAGAATCTCGTCAGGAAAAACAACGTGTTTTTTCCTGGCGAGATTCTAGGCTGTGTGTACGAGGCTTGAGTGTCCAAAAGAGTACTCTGGTGAAAGTGCAGTCTCTGCAGCACTCCAAATGAGTTTGCTCCATAGTCGCCCCATTTCTAAGGGCAAGCCTCAGAGCTCAGTTGTAAAGATAGCATGAAAGTGACAGCATTATGATTGAATCTTTTTAAGGAACTTGTTCTACCAGATACTGGTGATATTTTGGTCCAAAGACATTTTTCAAGTCAACACCATAAACTGATCAAAATTGTTTCAGCAGCCAGTTAACCTACTTTGTTAAGGGTTGTCGAAAGAAAGTGGATTTGTTCAGAAATCAGTTGTATTTAGGGAGTAAACAGCACCAAGAGGAAATGCGTGCAAATCCTATGAGAATATCTTTGCTGAGAACCAAACCTATGACCCTAGGGGAAGAGTGCTAACCCTTTTAGCCAATGTGCAAGTCGGTGTGGCTAAAGGTCATAGAGAGCAGCAATAGACATACACATTTGCAGTCTTGTATGATCATCACAGGTACCTGTGCCCCATGGAGCAACTCTGTTTGTTACAATGCCTGCAGTCAGTTGCAGTAAGGTTTATCTGTGTACCAAGGCCAGAATCTAGTTTTGCTATTGGGGATGGGAACTTTCAGTCAGATACTTTAATGAGAACAGGATACTGTCTTCACTTGACAATGCTTTGTCATAAAACCTGACCTAATTTGCTGTTTATATGATTTTTATTATAGGTACTTGTATAGAGCCATCAATTTATGCACCTGCCCTCAAGGAGCTTACAATCTAAGGTCTCTAACTCACATCATACATACACATACTAGGGCCAATTTAGACAGAAGCCAGTTAAAGTGGTTGTAAACCCGGTAATTTTTTTTTTTTTTTTTATAACAACCTGGAAGAGAAAGGCATAATGAGCTAATATGACTAGCATAATAGCTCATTATGCATCACTTACCTTAGGTCGGGGCCCCCGAAGCCGTCCTTGTCTCCCTCTTCAGCTGCATCCATCGCTGCGGCGATAGCCGGAAGGTTACTTCCGGGTATCGCCGCACCAGCCAATCACAGCGCCGCTCCGGCGCTGTGATTTGCCGGAGCGGTGGAGACGTCACTCTGCGCATGCGCGCGAGAGATGTCACATTCGGCTAAGCCCAGCGATTGCTGGGAAGTAGCCGATTTTGTGAATGGGATTAACCCCATGAATGCGCCGTTGTCTACGGCGCGCATGCGCCGTAGACAGCGGCGCCTGTCATTTTTAGTAAATATCTCCTAAACCGTGTAGGTTTAGGAGATATTTCTTGCACCTACAGGTAAGCCTTAATCTAGGCTTACCTGTAGGTGCAAGTTGAAAAAGTGGGTTTACAACCACTTTAACTTACCAGCGTTTCTTTGGAGAGAGCCAGAGCGACACTTTGGGGTTGATTTATTAAAACGAGAGGGTGGAAAATCTGGTGCAGCTGTGCATGGTAGCCAATCAGCTTCTAACTTCAGCTTGTTCAATTAGGTCCCTTTCACATGGGCACCACCGTGAAGCGGGATCCGCTTGCTCATCCCTGCTGAGCAGACGCATGACCGGTCCGCGTCCGCTCCGTTATGCAGAGCGGACACAGACACAGCCCACTCTCGGCTATGGGGCAATTGGATGGAAATGGACCGCCAGTCCTTTCATCCTTCCATCTGATGCCATCCGATCCGCCTGACGGGCTTTCACATTGGAGAGACAGCAGCCGCGGTTTAGGGTCGGTTTGCAGGCGCTATTTTTAGCACAATAGCGCCTGCAAACCGCCCCAGTGTGAAAGGGGCCTTAGAGACTGGATGGTCCAATCAGGACCACCTGAAAAACTGATAGGTGGACCTGTGAAAGGGGCCTTAAGCTTTGACAAAAAAACTAGAAGCTGATTGGCCACCATGCACAGCTGCATCAGATTTTGCACTCTCCAGTTTTAGTCAAACAACCCATTTTGGGTCTTTTTTTTCCAAGATGGGCAAACCAATTTGGAGAAGGATCTGGTTAATGTCAGTCATCTTTGTTGTGTTAGGATATTCTTACCCTAATGCAAGGCTTTAACACAGGCACAGTTCATGCCTCATGTTCAGTTACTGTACGTTGCAGTAAGGCAGCCCATTCATTTGAATAGGCTGGTGACGCAAAGAAAAATGGTTTTGCACATTTCTTGCACAACAATGCAAGGTGGTGTGTTGTGACATTAAGAATGAATGGAACCACATTGCACTAACACGTTAAGGTAACCCACCAGTGTGAATGGACCTTTTAATATTTTATGGGATTAGCCATGTTTGCACATTTCACAAACTAGCTTTTGATTTCTGCCCTGCTAATCCTCACAGGAAGTAAAATATAAAACACTCTATGCCAGGGGTAGGCAACCCCTGGCACTGGTGCCGCAAGCGGCACACAAAGCCTCTTTTGCCGGCAACTCCACTCCCTCCCCAAGAGCAGTGCAGGGAAGTGTCAGTGAGACTCGAATGCATTCCAATTTCAGAGTTCCCCACACCGCACCTGCACTGAGGGGGGGGGCAGTGTGCCCCCACACATTGTAAAAGATGGGAAACATTGTTTGGTTCTCTAACTTTTGATTTGATATGGGATTTGTACCACGCCGAATGCGCTCCCTTAGGAGCGCGTCTAGGCGCACAGAGACCCTAGGACCCTAAAAGCAAATTTTGAAGGAGGGGGGTGGGGTGGGCTAGCCCTCCAGATAGAGTAGGAAAAAGAGAATTCAAAGTCCATGTTTTTTTGCACGATTCCTATACTTCATCAGATTGTCCGTAGGCCTGGATAAAGAGGAAGGTTTTTAAACCCTTCCTGAAACTCAGAAGGGAGGGTAAGGACCTTAGAGAAGCTCAAAGGGAAGTTCCACAGCTCATTGCACTTTGTAACCAGGCGTCTGTTACCAGTAGATTGTAGTCTGCTAATTGTCGGTTCTGTAAGAAGTAAGTTGGCCGATCGGAGTGATCTTGAAGGTACATGGTGAGAGGCCCATTCAGACAGATAAATTGGACCCAGTTTCCGTAACTGACGAACTTTGCTGTAGCTGCGATCGTCAGCTTTTGTGATGGTAAGAGATTGGGTGCAGTTCTGCTGGGGGGGGGGGGCGGTCCCTGTTTTCCAGGAGGAGGGGGACTGTTATTGGTCACTGCTAAAGCCAATCACAGTCCTACTAGCACCGTCCACAATCTGGAGGAAGATGACTCGCCTGGTTGCCACTACCAATTTCAGAAAGAAGGGATTTCACTGTGATGAAAACCACAATCAGGTGACAGTTTTTGGACTTACTGTTGAGCTTCTGGGAATTTTGTTGAAATTATTTCTGAACCTTTGTGTCACTTAATACTGAACTCTGGCACTCTGTGTCCCTTTAAGCCACAGCCAGAATTCAGCGCAATGAAAATCACACCCAACAACTTTCTCTCAGCTACGGGTGCCCAACTTATGATCCTGCAAACAGGCCCACTGCTTTCAGAAAATGCCCAGACCTGAGCTCATCATTGCCCATCCATTCCATATGCTTGTATTTGACATCACATACATCCTCTACATCTCATACAAGCACGTGGGCTGGATGCGATGGGTGGATCAGCAGGATGAGTGTGCCAGGACAGGTAGATGTCTCATCTTTGCTTCCTTTCACCACTCTGCATATCACGCATATCATAGATGAGAAGAGGGTACAGCGGTGGGGAAAATGAGCAGGAGGGGTTCAGAGGTGGAACAGAAGAGCAGGGAGGTACAGTGATGGAAGAGATGAGAAGGGGGTTCAGCAGTGGGGTGGAGGTGTATTGGTGGGGCAGAAGAGCAGGGGGGTACAGTGGTGGGGCAGAAGAGCAGGGGGGTACAGTGGTGGGGCAGGTGTGCAGGGTAGTACAGTGGTGGGGCAGGTGTGCAGGGTAGTACAGTGGTGGGGCAGGTGTGCAGGGTAGTACAGTGGTGGGGCAGGTGTGCAGGGGGTTACAGTGCAGATGTGCAGGGGGGGGGTTACAGTGGTGGGCTAGATGAGCAGGGGGCTACAGTGGTGAAACACATCTAAGTTGTGAAGGTGCAGGAATTGGGGCTCATCTGAGGCGTGCAAGATGTTGTTGCTTTCTCACTACTAAAGTAGTTTACAGTATTTACTTTATAAAAAATAATTTTCGTGATTGAGAGTGTGAAGTTTGTTTGTTAAAAAAATCGTCACGCTCCGTTTAGTTGAAAACATTTTTCGGCACACTGTGCTCAAAAGGTTGCTTATCTCTGCTCTATGCAGTCTCTAGTGACGTGAAACACTAGCAATGCTACAGGTTGCCAGAGATATTCTCTTTGCCAGATTTTTAGATTGCAGTAAGGAGTTCTCTTGTGTGACAAATAGAAGGCATTTCCAGGGACAGATTTTCATCAGTGGAACTTGTAGACACAAAACCTTTTTGGTGCCCAAAAATTCCCTACTCGACAAGATCACTTATTTTGCACAGAGCAGTTTCTTGTGCTATTGGTTCTTAGCTTACGGTATTACAGCTGGGTAAATTACACTTATAAAAGAGGCACACCTATTGGTAAATCTTGCCCTGGGTATTTTACACTAACCCAAGGGCAAAAATGAAATCTATTACAGCTTACCAGTCCCTAGTTGTGGTAACTATGCATTTTCTTTCGCTCTCTTCCCTACTGATTGACCCAGTGCTGTCACATGGAGCGATTCACATGCTGCTTCATTCCCAAAAGTAACTGATATATCAGGAGGCTATAAGAAGCGGCAAATGCTACAAAGGGACGGGGTAAGCCTAAAGTCAAAGCCTGAAATGGCAAAGGAAAATTGGGGGGGAGGATATGGGTATCTTAGTGGACACCTGGTGGTGATCTCATGTCTGTGGGTGGTCCTTAAGCCCTCAATCTGGTGGGGAAAAGCTAGAAGAACAAATTAGAAAAGTGTCCCCTTGGATGTAGTGGCACCGGCTTTCTCCCCTCTGCAATGACATAAACATGTAATCTTGGCTGAGCCCACAAGGGAGACTAAAGTAATACAGAAGTATGCAGATGCTCATCTGGGAGTCTGGCCAGCTGTTTCTTTGGAAATTAAGTATGTAAATGTTTGGCAATTAAAGCATTTAGAAACCTGCATCAAGTTGATGAATAAGATACATAGATTACGAGTATTAGAAGTATTTCTTAGTAAAGTCTTGAAAGTATAGAACATTCTCCTTTTTAGGATCTTCACTCATGAAATGGTTACACTTGTGCTAAATTTTAGACATTACTGTGTTGGTTGTTGTGTTATAATTTCCGACCTTTTAAGGTTATGAATTTTGTTTGGATTTTCGAGGGAGCTTAGTGCAACTGTGACGCTGGAGCTCTTGTTATAGGTTGAACTGTAAACACAATTCACAAAGTTACATAGTTGGTCACATTGAGAAAAGCACATTGAGTTATTCCAGCAGAAAAAAATGAATAAATACATTGCAAACCTATACAGAACCCTTTAACTACTGTTGATCAAGAAGAGAAGACAAACAAAACTCTTCGGGGCTCATGTACACGGACATCAAATCAAATTGCTCCTGTTAACGTCGGATCTTTCTGGCAGAGAGATCTAGCACAAAAAGCATGTGTAATGTGCACATATAGCATTTAGAAGTGTACAGAAGTGAAGTGTACACAATTTAGAAGTGTGACCAAGCAATTCTTTATAGTGGCTTGGATAATCATTTGTTTATGTGCATTTAGGAGTGTAAATTACTCCAAAACGAGCACCATGGAACACAAGACATGGGCCTTTATTTTTATTTTTTATTAAAGGACACAGCGCTAGAATATGTTGCCAAAGGCTATCATATAGCTACTTTCAGGTCCGTACAGGAGCCCTTATAAATCATGGTCCAGTTTGCACCAACAGGGTAAAAATCCTTCTTGATGCCCAATGGCAATTGGATAGTCCATGGATCAACAATCTCTGGTGTTATCACTTCTAAATAACATTAGCCAGTTATATTCGGTGCATTTGGCATGCATTAATATTTTTTAGGCTCCATTCACACCTGAGCATATCGATCTACTGGCTTTTTTTGGGTGTTTTTTGGGGTTATTTTTTTTTTTTTTAAAGCTTTTTACAAGCTTTTTTTAAAGCGCGTTAGAAGCGTAATAAAAGAGTTTTTACAGATTCATGTGTTTTTTGTTTTGCCAATAGAAAGCAGTAGGGGGAAGAGAGGGAGAGGAAATTAGTGGTGGAGAGCTGCTATTTGAACAGAAAATGCTCAAAAAACGCTTACTGTATATACTCGAGTATAAGCCGACCCGAATATAAGCCGAGGGACCTAATTTTACCACAAAAAGAACGGGAAAAATTATTGACTAGGGTGCCCATCTGCATGCCTCACTGTGTCCATGCCTCACTGTGCCCAATCTCCCTACCTGATCTCCTGTGCGGTGTGACTAGACCGACGTTTTAACATGGGAGTCTATGGAAGGGGTGCCCAGTTTTGAAAAATCAATGCTCCCCGGCCGTAGGTCCCCCGGACTAAAAACTTTGCTCACTTGTAGAAGAAGAGTGGGGCTACAAGTTTGGAGACCTACGGCTGGCCGGGATCAGGCGCACAAAGGTGAAGATGGACACAGACTCGAGTATAAGCCGAGGGGGGCATTTTCAGCACAAAAAATGTGCTGAAAAACTCGGCTTATACTCGAGTATATACGGAAAGTCTGTTTCTATTAAAGTCTTTGGAGCCAAAAACAATTGCAATCTACCGAAAAGAAGCTCATGTCATTTTGCTTCAGGCGACAGAACACTCAGATGTGAACAGGGGCCATTGAAATGAATACGATTTGGCTTGTTGAGCGTTTTAGAGCTACAAGCTTCAAGCAGAGAAGCGCTCAGGTGTGAAAAGGGCCTAAACAATTAGCTGATCTGGCTAGGACTAGTTCCTGAGGAAGGCTATTCCACATTTTCAAAACTATTACTGTAAATAAGCCGTTCTGTATGTGTTCAATAAGTTTATTGAAGTAACAATGCCGTATAAGGCACATGTGACAAAAATGGAAGTGAAAATCGAGCACCTTCAGGTAGTACAAGTCATTCAAATAGTCACAAATATAGAACCTTTGAATAAGAAACAGATCAAACTCAACATAGTGCGTTTGGTGGGAGTGCCCACTAACATGACATGAGAACAAAAAATCATTCACTGTATAGGCAAAAAAAATACATCCCTGATCGACTAGGGACCGGGTGTAGGTTGTCCCCATCAAGCTACGTTAACGTAGAGCATTAGGAGTGATTTGCACAGGGAGAAAGATGCATAAGTTCTGTCAGAGCATCTTATAGTTAGCAACAATAACCAAATTTACATTTTTTTTTTTTTTTTTTTTAAGAAAAAAAAGGGAAAAGAGAAAAAAAAAAGAAAGGGAGAGAGGAAAAAAGAGATAGGAAAGTTAAGGAGAGGGTCAGCCAGAAGCGCTTTAAGGTGTAGATAGATAACGTATCCATGGATCCCATGTAACATTGAATTTCTTAGTAGAATTGCGAAGGACACAGTCTGTCGTTAACCATGATCCAGCTAAGTTTATTCTTCACGTAAGCAAGGGGAACCACCGACTGCTTCCAGTATTTAGCAATAGTTCTTCTAGCTGCCAAAAGCATATATGTGATTAGTTTTGTCGATTTTTTTTTTTTTTGATTTTTTTTAGGGACCTCATCAGGTAACTTTTGAAAAAGTGCTGCTTCCGGGGATCTACATATATTAACCCCCGTTACAGAGTATATCAGATTAAATATACGAATCCAAAATCTAGTGACCCCGGGGCACTGCCACCACACATGAAACATTGTACCCATCTGGCCACAACGTCTAAAGCACGTGGGTGACGCAGACGGGTGCATCTTTGCGACTCTGGTCGGGACCAAATACCATCGTAAAAGTGTTTTATAATTTGCCTCAATTAATGTTGTATCGATCGATATTTTGGATAAAGCAATATCTTGCCAGTCCGATAATTCCAACGTGGTATTTAAGTCCCGTTCCCATTGATTCATGTAAGGGAGCTTAGCATTCGGTTGGGTAAGGATAGTGTATATTGTAGATATCCTACCCCGTAAAAGGCCCTTCGTTTGGCAAGATAATTAAAAATTTGTAAGAACAAGGGGTCCATCCAACCGGTTAAGTTTTTAGATCGTATAAAAGAAATGATCTGATTATATCGAAATAGTTCCCCGGAGGGCATCTGAAATGTGTCCTTAAGATGTTGCAACGAGTGCGGTTGATCCCCATTAAGGTAATCTCCTATCCTAAGAAGCCCTTTGGGCTTCCGGGTGAGAATTCAGGATAAAAAAATAAGGGAGCTAATGGAGTATGTGGGGAGCACAGAGGCTTACGATGTCATACTCTGTCCCAGACCGCTAGTGAATGGGACAGGGTAGGGCACAAGGTAGGAGGGTGGAGACGGCTAGGGAGCCACATTAGAGAACCTATGGTGAAGGGGTGGCACGAGAGGGCCTCAATAGAGACCCAGAGGGGTGTAGATCCTTTGGCAGTCGTGTAAGAAAGCTGGGTTATTTGAGCCGCTTGATAATAGGCTTGTAGATTGGGGAGGCCAAGCCCACCAGACCGTTTTGAGACATACAGTGTCAATTTATTCATTTGCGGTTTGTTATTGTTCCAAATAAAGCGAAGAACATCTGATTGCAGGCGCTGTATATCTCCCCTCGGAACCGCAATCGGTAAAGTCCTAAAAAAATAAAGTAACTTAGGTAAAAAAGTCATCCTAATAGAATTGATTCTACCAAACCAGGACAAGAGATAGTCTAACCATCATTGAAGATCCTCCCGGAGTCGACGGAAAAGTGGGGGATAATTAGCCCGATAGAGAGTATCGATCGAGGGTGTCAGTTGGATGCCCAAGTATGGCAGTGAGTTTTGTGCCCATTGGAATTTATAGGTGCTTCGTAAGGTTGAGACCGTCGAGGAGGGTAAAGAAATATTAAGGGCCGTCCTCTTTTGGGTGTTTAAAGAGAGCCCTGAGATCTGGGAAAATTGGTGGAACAGGGTCAAAAGATTAGGTAAGGTCAATTGTGGATTTGTGACATACATGAGGATATCGTCGGCAAACAGGGAACATTTATGCTCCCGTTGCCCACAACATATGCCATGTATATTAGGATGAGATCGAATTGATATAGTTAGGGGTTCAATTGCTAGGGCGAATAACAGTGGGGAGAGTGGGCAACCCTGTCTCGTTCCGCGTCGGATAGGAAACGATGCTGATTTATAACCCCGAATGGAAACCTGGGCCGATGGGTTACTATAAAGTTGTTTAAGCAATAAGATAAAGGCAGAGCCAAATCCAAATGCCTCCAGGATAGTAAATAAGTAGTCACAATTTAAGCTATCAAAAGCCTTATGAAGGTCCAATGATAGAAGCAATAGTTCCCTCGATACAGGGGCATCCCATGTACTGCAGAAACCAACGCTATGGAATGACGAATCTGATCCAACGTTTGGCGTTCGGTTATAAAGCCAGATTGATCTTTGTGAATGTATTGCGCCAAAAAAGTACCAAGACGTAAGGCTAAAAGTTTTGTTAGGATTTTGAGATCGTAATTAATCAATGAAATAGGACGATAATTAAGGATGTCTGTGGAGTCCTTGTGTGGTTTGGGAATAACACTAATGTATGCCCTATTTTCATCTAAAGGAACTTTTCCGCCATCTCGCAAGAAATTGAAGTAGAGAGCCATGTGAGGAGCTAACTGTTTCAGAATATTTCTTATAGTAAATATTAGAGAAGCCATCATGGCCCCGGTGATTTATGCAATGATAATATCTTAATAGTATTATGTATTTCCTCGCAGGTAATAGGTTGGTCCATAAGTTCTCTATGGGATTCCGTGAGAGATGGCAGTGATAAGGTGTGTAAAAAACTATCAATGGAAACAGGAATGTGGCCCTGGGATGGGTTGTATAATTTAGTGTAAAAATCTTGAAATTCCCAAAGAACCTTTTGGGTATGTTGGAAGAGATTGCCGCTTGAGAGTCTACTTTTTGGAAGAGCTACGTGTTAATGTTTAGGGGTAAGTTTACGCGCCAACAATGAACCCTGACGGTCCCGCCAAGTGAAAAACATGGTATTAGTCCAGCGCAAATGTTTTTCCGCCTTTGTGGTGAGACAAATGTTAAGTTCCGTACGTGCCTGTTCAAGTTTAATCAATAGATCAGGGTGTGGGGAACGTTTGTGTTGAGTAGCTAGGTCCTCGTATTCCCTAGTCTTGGTACGGAGCACTTCATCACAAGCTTTTTTAAGTTTAGATGCCAACTGGATCAAAAAGCCCCGTACAGAGGCCTTATGGGCCGCCCAATTGATGGCCGGGGTGGTATCCTCTGCTTTATTGATACCAAAATAAGTTTTCAGATGAGTAAGGATATCTCAACAGTAAGATCCATCACTAAGTATAGATTCATTCAATCTCCAGTGGGCCAGTCTGATAGATAAATTAGTGAACATCAATACTACAGGGTCGTGGTCAGACCAGGGCGTCGTGATTATCTTAGCCGAGACCAATTTGGGCAGTAGACCCGAGGGGAGAAACACGTGATCAATACGTGAATAACGATTATGGGCTCTGGAAAAGTGGGAATAGTCTCGAGTGGTAGGATTGGCCTCCCTCCAAGCATCAATAGGGTCATAATGGTGTAACAGCTGAGCAAATTTGCGGCTTTGTTTAGAAGGGGATTGAAGGTGGGAAAGATGGGACTTATCCAATATGTGGTCCAGCGCCAAATTAGAATCCCCAGCTAAAATTACATCACCCTCAAATTCCGGTGCCAAAGAGTGAAGCAAAGAATGGAAAAAGGCCACCTGGTTCGTGTTGGGGGCATAATACACCAGGATCGTTACCAAATTTTCCCCCAGGTGCCCTTTCACCAACAAATAACGTCCCTCCTTGTCCCGCAATATTTTGGATTCAGTAAACGAAAGCCGTCTTGACAGACAGACAGAGCGCCACCCCTCGTTTTTTCTCTGTAGCATTAGCAAAATAACAAACAGGATAATTCTTATGTATATACCGGGGAGTAAAGGAAGAGATCAAATGCGTTTCCTGAAGGGCCACAATATCAGCTCCTATAGACTTATAATAATTAAACATTTTAATACGTTTAAACGGAGAACCCAGCCCTTGAACATAATGGGAAAGCAGTCGTATGGTTCCAACGGAATCAGTTAACTTGGACATGGACAAGAATAAAAATAACCGTAGACTTTAGACTCACCCACCAATGTACGAATATCAAGGAAGTCCAGGCGAAATTCTGGTTGACCCTCAGGAAGGAAAAGGAAAAAAGATTAAAGACAGAGAAAAAAGTAAAAAGAGAAAGAAGGAGAAAATGATGCAAGGGCTTAGAAACGCCCAGTATCAAAAGGTGCAGCATAGAGAAATTATTAAACAATGGAAAACACTAAACAACGTAACCAAGTAGTCCAGAACCCAAGTTCTGGAAATGTGGGAGTCTCCACCAAAGGTAACCAATGGGAAGAGTCCGACAAATCAGCGTAGCCACCTCCCGGAACAGGTATAAAGTAGCAAGTAAAATGCCTCCCCCCCCCAAAAAAAAAAAAAAAACACAAGTCCCAATATCAATAAGGCCAATGTGTCCCAGAGAACAAAAAACACCAGGTTCAGAGACACATAGAACAGTAACAAAACATAGGCAGCGGCTAATGTCCCGCAAAAGGACCACTGAGAAGCCGCTGTCACACTAAAACAAAACAAAAAAAAACCAATCAACTGGTGCCAGTCAGAGAGTTCTCAGGTAACTCGGCGTGAAGTCGCAGCTTTCCGTGACGATGGGGAAGACCAGAGGGGTGAAGGCGGAGGACCGCTGGATCTTGGTTGATTCTGAGATGAGGGATCATGGGAGATAAATCCCAATTTCAGCAGGAGTTTTTCTCCTTCCGCAAACGTGGAAAAGGAATATGATCTAATATGGTAGGTAAATTGTAAACGGAAAGGATAGTTCCATCGGTAGCGAATGTCACGTTGAACCAAAGATGAAAGCAAAGGTTTAAACGCTCTACGCTTTTGAATGGTAGCTTGGGAGATGTCTGCAAAGATCTGAAGTTTATAGCCTTCAATTTCCAAGTCCGGGTGTTCCCTGGCATACCGCATGACCGCTTCTTTGACCCTGAAGAAGTGAGGTTTCACAATCACATCTCTGGGAGGCCCGTCAGGTTTCAGAGGGACTAGGACCCTGTGAATACGGTCAATTTCCAGATGAATTTCATCAATATCTGGGATAGCAGATTGCATTAAAGAATAAGTGACAGAAGAGAGATCTTTAACCGTCTCTGGTAAACCACGGATACGGAAGTTGTATCGCCTGGCGCGATTTTCATGGTCATCAATTTTAGTCTAAGCTTCTTCCAGGCGATCATGAAGTTCAGTAATCATGGTAGAATTTTGTGCCACTCTATGTACAGTGTCATCAACCTTGGATTCAATGCTGTCTAGGCGGCATCCTAGCTCCTGAAAATCAAGCTTTATGTCAGCGGCCAGTTTAGTGGTAGCTTTCCCCAATTCTTTTTGCAGCATATCTGCAAAACGTGTCGGGGGAATAGGGCAGCGGTGCAGGTAAAGGAACCAGGGATCCTTCAGGACTACCAGGGTCTGCATCCTGGCTACTGGGCTGCATATCGTCAATGACTGCATCCTGATCACTGGTCTGGCTGAGAAAGATGTCAGCCATATCTCCATCAAGGGCAGAGGAAGTGTGGGAAGCATGGCTTGGAGATGACAGAGGAGCCTGTGAAGGAGATCCGACAGGGCTGGATGGAATACAGGGAGGATCAGGCAGCTCACCTGAAGGCTGGATGGCAGTAGATGGAGTCATGCTGTGTGCCCCTGAGCCAGGGGGCTTCCCTTTGTTCCCCTGTGGCTGCTGCTGCGTCTGCTTCTTGTCCGTCCGCATAGCGCTGGAGCCGGACGCCATCTTGGGATCTTTCCAAGACCCACGAGGTGGGTAGCGGGAGTCGCCGAGGGTCTTCCCCGCCGACTGGGTGGACATGGAGCGGGTCTCCGTGGTATGCGCCCGTTGCCCCTGATGTCGTATGGGGGTGAGCGGGGTAGGAGGGCTGCTAAATAAGGCTGAATGTGCCGGGAGTGTGCGGAGCGGTCTAGCAACACATCTGCTTCCGCCGCCCGCGCATGCGCTCTGCCTTTCTATATGTGGAGGTTTAAATCTTTTTTTTTTCCTCCAGATATAAAGGGTTCCTCCTTGTCTTTTGCAATGACCAAAAAAGACATGGTTCACGTTTTGAAACCATTTTACAAAAGCACCTACACATTTTGCATTGAAGTCTGCAAGGCATTGCAACCACAATCCGTATGTTACAGGTGCAATGCACAGACCCTGCATTTTTATATCTCAGTCCCAGATCCGTATGGAGGTACTGATCCTCTGTTATGGGTTTTAAGTACCGGTAAGTAAGCAATCGACTGCACTTGTGCCAGTGCTTTTTGAGTCCCTCACGTTTATTTTTATTTTTTAAACGTATGTGCAAAAACCGGTTCTGGCCGTGAAAGGGTTAAAGTGAATATTTTACGGACCATTTATGTATTTATACATGGTGATCATATTTCCCCTTAAACTCCTCTTTTCAAGGAGGAATAAATCAGTTCAGCCGATCTTTTCTCATAGCAGGAGTCCTCCGTGACAAAGATGACAAATAGGTTTAAACCTATTTTTAGCATATTTTTCATTTACTCTTTCATTGAGAGAGAACATTTTGAAGGACCATTCCCAGAAACCCAATTCAGTTATAATTATACCTAACCTTCTGTTCTTTTAAGAAGGGAAATGTTTTCCTTTAGTGACCAGTACCAGTAAAGGCAATGGGAACTTTCAGCGATGCATCCCCCACAATTCCAAAATAAGTGTAACCTAATGTGCAAGAGAGCCTAAAAACATTTCACTTCTATTTCTTTTTGCCACCACGGCCCCAGCTACCTGGAAAGGTCTTCAAGCGGTAGTAAACCCTGCTTGGTCATTTTTGCTTACAGGTAAGCCTATAATAAGGCTTACTTGTAGGTAAAATGAATATCTCCTAAATGTGCACCGTTTAGGAGATATTCATCCTGAATGCAGTCAGTTACATCACAGGCTCATGTGTTCGGAAGGTCCGGCTTACCTCGCTGGATCTTCTTGGCTTCATGCCGGAACCAAGGGCTCCTGCACGCAGGACGCAGGAGTGATGTCATCATGGCGCCAGCCAATCACATAGCCGGAGCGCTGTGGGGGAACATGTCCGCTCACTAGCAGTGACAGGCCAGCGCTGGAGGGCTTTTTGCCAAGGTGAGTATTTGCCTTACAGGTCTGTGGTGGTTTTTTTTTTTTTAAACATCTGCCGTTTACTACCGCTTTAAAATTTGTTTGATGAATGTTGAAAAATAGATTCTTTAAGGCTCAAAAAACATAAATCTGGCCATACACTTGATGAACCGTCAAATTCTGTGGGTGGCCCTACTGCCCCCGCTCGGTTTGACAAAAGTCAATTGTTCAGTCAACTTTTGTCGAAGGGGCTTGCTGGAAAATGTTTATCTGAACAGAGGCTGCGTCCAAATAGCCAGCGAAATTTTTTTTGGGGATTCCTTTTGTTCAACCTGCAGGCTGAATGAAAGCGAAGACACTGTTAGCTAGGTTAAGTTACATGTCTAGTTACTACTAGATGGCTGTATGGTCTGTTCCTCAGGTGATCAGTCTCTCTCTAGCAGCAGATAGTAAATCCCCACAGCAGCAGCTCACCAGTCCCAGTGATATTGCAACTCGCCCATCCCATCCTGCACAACGGTTAGTCCACTGTCTGCTCTGCACCCTTGTGACTTGGCTGTCGGCACACCTGAACTTAGCGCTCCAAATCATGCTCAGGCCTCCATTATGCAGCAGTGGTGGTGCACACAGGACAGCGATGTGCAGTCTTCAGGCTTCCTCATGGCAGGAGGAAGCTTTGTCCTGTACAGCCTGAGAAAATACAGCTCTTTCCCCTCCTCTATCTGCAGGGTTTGATGGGGTGTGTAGTACACACCCCATTTAGGGTTGCCACATCATCCCTTTAATCCAGGACACACAATAATTACACAGGTTCTGTGGCTGATTAAAGGTGGTAATTAAACTCACTTGGTGTCTTATCTGCATTAAATCAGCCTCAGAACCTGTGTAATTAATATGTATCCTTGATTAAAGGGATCATGTGGCAACCCTATCCCCATTCCTTTTCTGTGGGAAGCGCTCCCAAGGGGACTTACCTGTACATGAATACTGTGTTCATATATATACCTCCTGCCCTTGCGTGGTCATTCTATCTATCAAAATGAACTCTCTAGGCTTGAAGCTTGTTAGAAATGACCATTAAATTGACTGTCCCATTTGTACATGTTGAGTTCTTGCTTGGAAAGCGAATTATGAGGATTGGCTATCCTTATAGTGATGCATATTTTATTGTTAAAGCAAAGGTCCAGTTTCTGAAATACAGGCTGTCCCAGGGTTACAAACAAGGCAGGAATAAGAAAGGTATATTTCTGGACAGCCGCACTCTGAAAAACGTTGCCTATATTCAAATAAGAACAGCACTACAGCAAAACGGTAAACTGGACAGCTGACGCGATTCACACTATTCCTAGTGTTTAATCATAGCTGTGATTAAACACTAGGAATTGTGTGAAACGCGTCAACTTTCTTATTCCTGCCTTGCTGAATGCCTTGCCAGCACCTGTGGTTTCTGTGAGGTGGATCACCATCAAGGCTTCTTTCATGGAGCGGCTACCCATTTCTCCTTCTGGGGTTACAAACAAGATGGGGTCTGTAGGTTTGTTAAAGCAGAGGTGCAGCCAGATTTTTTTTTTTTTTAAAGTCAGCAGCTACTAACCGTGTAGCTGCTGGCTTTCAATAAGGACACTTACCTGTCCTACTCGCCCGCGATGTCGGTCCCGCCACGGCGATCGATCGCTGCTGGCAGGTCCCGGCTCCTCCATCCTGACTAAGGGAAACAGGCAGTGAAGCCTTACGGCTTCACTGCCCGTTTCCTACTGCGCATGCGCCACTCGCACCGCGCTTTGTGAATGGGCGGCTTGCCTCCTGGGATAACGCAGTTCCCAGAAGGCAGCGCGCCCCATTCACAAGAAGAGGAAGTGGAAGGAGACCCACCGCGGATTAGAAGAGGCACATTAGAGGCCGATTAGGGGACTTCCGCATAGCAACGGCATTTCGGGCGAGTATAAAATCTTTTTCTTTTTTTTTTATAGGATTTTTAATGTAAAAAAAAATTCTGGGTGGACCTCCTCTTTAAGTTGAAATCTGTAAGTCAGAACGGGTAGTTTTTTTAAGTGTAGCTCCAGCCCAAAAAAGTATTTTTAAGCTTTTTGGATAGCATAGGGAAGGGTTAACCCCCTGTAACGTTTGTAAGTCGGATGTTTGTAACTAGGGGACCGCCTGTAATGTCTCTTTGGCGAACAGGATACCATGCCCTAAAGTAGAATTCAAGTGTTACCAGGACTTCCTGTTCAGGTGACATTGGTTTTACCATACAGAAAATCTCTAACCCCACCACAGAAGGAAAAAATAAATAAATATTTTTTGAGTAGAGCTTTTTATTTCTGCCTGTTGCCGATTTTTTTCTTGCTTCCTGTGTGTGTATGTGTGTGTGTGTGTGTGTGTGTATGTATATGTGTGTGTGTGTGTGTGTGTATATGTATATGTATGTGTGTATATATATATATATATATATATATATATATATATATATATAAAAGCTCTTTGGCTGACTATAGTTTTAACTTCAAAATGAATTAAGAATGATTTCAGAGGAACATTTATTTATATATCTGCACTGCAAGCATGAGGTAATAGGAAATTGTGAAATACCTCGTGTTGTATGTAGAAGCTCATAATGTTGAGCTCATAATACAAAGTGTAAGTGGCAATATTATTCTACAAGATAAATTCTGGCCTATACTTCTACTGAGAATTATTAAAGTGGTTGTAAACCCTTACAACCCACTTTTTGCTACAGGTAAGCCTATAATAAGGCTTACCTGTAGCTACCCCGGATATCTCCTAAACCTGCACGGTTTAGGAGATATCCCCTTTATCTGCATGTGCCGACGTTGCTTCAGTGAGTGTGCCGTTACCGACTTTTCCTGCTCGCATGCGTGAGAGTGACGTCATCGCGGCCGGAGTCCACGATACCCGAAAGTAACTCCGGGAGCGATGTCGCCGGTCGGTGCTGTGTCGGGCATCGCAGCGGGGGCTCCGATCAAAGTTAAGTATTGCATAATGAGCTAGTATGCTATGCATACTGGCTCATTATGCCTTTGTATTTAGATCTTTTTCACAACCACTTTAAGGGCAGAGTTCTGAGCAATGTGTAATGGCTGGTATTGGCAGTCCCAGGCTACACGAGTTGCTGTACAGCAGGGTGGCTCAACTCGTGTCCAGTGGGTCACATGTGACTCTTTAGAGCACTTTCATGTGGCCCTTGACCTCAAACCAGGCAAGTGCACTATTTTATCCTGCAAGTTTGGTGCACTTTCTAAAAGCGCACCAAAACTTCTAAATGCAGGAGTTTTGGTGCACTTTCAGAAAGCGCACCACATCCGCAAGATATAATATAAGTCTATGGTAAAGTTCAGCTAACTTGCTGGAAAGCCACAGGTGTACTGTGCTGCACCCGCGGTGTAGGTAAACTGCAGTGCATCAGTGTAAAAGCAGCTTGAGGCCGGGTTCACACTGGTGCGACAAACGCTCCGACATTGGGAGCTCATGTCGCATGACGTGTGAAAATCAATGTTTTCCTATGGGAGCCATCTTAACTGGTCTGACACAAGTCGGTCTGACTTTGAAAATGCTCCCTGTACTACTTTGCTCCGACTTTGATCCTACTTCTGCCCATTGAATTTCATTGAAGTCGGATCAAAGTCGGAATGCCGTCTTGCATGATCTGACTTGTGCTCTGCTGATCTTGAGGGGGAACTCCACACCAAATTTAAAAAAAAAAACGGCATGGGTTCCCCCTCCAAGAGCATACCAGGCCCTTCGGTCTGGTATGGATTTTAAGGGGAATCCCCTACGCCGAAAAAACAGTGTGGAGGTCCCCCCCCAAATTCATACCAGACCCTTATCCGAGCACACAGCCCGGCCGGTCAGGAAAGGGGGTGGCGACAAACGAGCGCCCCCCCCCACTGAACCGTATCAGGCCGCATGCCCTCAATATGGGGGGGGGGTGGGTGCACCCCAAAGCACCTTGTCCCCATGTTGATGAGGACAAGGGCCTCTTCCCGACAACCCTGGCCGTTGGTTGTCGGGGTCTGCGGGCAGGGGGCTTATCGGAATCCGCGAGCCCCCTTTATAAATGGGGCTCCCAGATCCCGGGCCCCCACCCTATGTGAAATGAGTATGGGGTACATCGTACCCCTACCCATTCACCTGGAGGAAAAGTGTCAATTAAAAAAAAAAAACACACTAGACAGGTTTTTAAAGTAATTTATTAGGCAGATCCCAGTGGTCTTCTTCCGACTTCTCCGCTCTCTTCTCCCACTCTCCGGTGCCTTCTGCCGATCTCCTCCGCTATCTTCTTCCAGCTCTTTTTTACTAGCGTTGGCCCGGTCTTCTCCGTCGTCGTCTTCCCTCTTCTCTTGTTCCGATGTTGACAGGACACTCTCTCCCACTGTAATGGCGTGTGCGCGGTGCGCAACGACTTACATAGGCATGGGGCGTGGTCACCGAGTGATGTAACCCGGTGACCCCGTCCCCTTATGACGTCACAGCCCTGGGGCATAATGGGAATGTGACATCATAAGGGGGCGGGGTTAATTACTAAAGGCAAATCCACTTTGCACTACAAGTGCAAACTACAAGGGCAAAGTGCACTTGAAATTACACTGAAAGTGCACTTGGAAGTGCAGTCACTGTAGATCCGAGGGGGACATGTGAGGAAAATAAAAAACGCATTTTAGCTTGCACAGGATTGGATAATAAAATCAGCAGAGCTTCCCCTCATTTCAGATCTACCCCTCAGATTTACAGCGACTGCACTTCTAAGTGCAATTTCATGTGCACTTTTCACTTGTAGTTTGCACTTGTAGTGCAAAGTGGATTTGCCTTTCGTAAATAACCCCCACTGTGTTTTCTTTTTTCAAAATTCTCGCTCTTTTTTGTTTTATAGCGCAAAAAATAAAAACCTCAGAGGTGATCAAATACCACCAAAAGAAAGTCTATTTGTGGGGGAAAAAGGACATAAATTTTGTTTGGGTACAGCGTCGCACGAACGCGCAGTTGTCAGTTAAATCGCCACAGTGCCATATTGCAAAAAAATGGCCTGGTCATTAAACAGCCAAATCTTCCGGGGCTGAAGTGGTTAAAGCATCAGCAATTGGAGATTTTGACGAATTGCTGTTTGGCCACAAACCGAATACAGTTCGCTGCATGATATTATGAGCGGAGAGTGTTACTCCCTCCGAAACTAACCAACAAAATGGCTGCCTCCGATGCAGCGACAACTTTGTCCTGGTTAGCCGCTGTGGTATCGAAACGGCAAAATCTTCCTGTACCGGACTGTATTTGGTTGCCGGTGTTGTGTGTCCAAACAGCAATTACCGTATTTATCGGTGTATAACACGCACTTTTTTCCCCTTAAAATCAGGGGAAAATCGTGGGTGCGTGTTATACGCCGATACTCCGTCGAATTCCCCTGCTGAAAACGAGCGAGAGGAGCCGAAGCCGAAGTACACTCGGCTTTACTCGGCTCCTCTCGCAGTCCCGCCCATCTCTGACTGCGCCGCTGACATAGAGAAAGCCGAGTGTACTTCGGCTAGTCTCGGCTCCTCTCGCAGTCCTGCCCCTGACTGTGAGAAGAGCCGAGTCTAGCCGAAGTACACTCGGCTTTCTCCGTCAGCGGCGCAGTCAGTGGAGATGGGCGGGACTGCGAGAGGAGCCGAGTCTAGCCGAAGTACACTCGGCCCCGCTCGCTCCTCTCCACAGAAATCGGCGCCAAATTTAAAAAACCGCCGAGACTGACACTATCGCAAAGGCACTGGGCAAGGCTGCAGATGGACAGATGGACACTGGGCAAGGCTGCAGATGGACACTGGGCAAGGCTGCAGATGGACAGATGGACACTGGGCAAGGCTGCAGATGGACAGATGGACACTGGGCAAGGCTGCAGATGGACAGATGGACACTGGGCAAGGCTGCAGATGGACAGATGGACACTGGGCAAGGCTGCAGATGGACAGATGGACACTGGGCAAGGCTGCATGCTGCATTTAAATGTAAGTTTTTTTTTTTCCTTGAATTTCCCTCCTAAAAGTTTTTATCCTTAAAATTCTCTCCTAAACATGGGGTGCGTGTTATACGCCGATAAATACGGTAGTTGAAATCTGCAATTACTGATGATTTAAAGAACCCGGAAGTAAGGTGGTTGAAGTTTCTGACAAGTTGGCTAATTTGACAGAACACCACCATTTTTATTTTGTATTTATTTATTTTTTCTCCCCAGAAGCTTTATGATCATCACATGCAATGGGCATTTGCCCCAGAGTCGCTTCCCTTTTTCTAGAATTCAGTTTCATACCCTCCACATCTTTCTGGGCTGTTATAGAAAATATAATTTGCTGTGCCGCCTCGGGATGCAGGTTCTCTGTGCTTTTATTGTATATAAACTGTCCGATTTAGCTGCAGCCAGTTTGTATGCTGTGAGATATTCTGCTGAAATGTTGTCTCTGGATGCAAACAGTCCAGGATCAGTCAGGGGTGCTATCTGTATGTAGATGTTCAGATGAGCAATTACATGTGAACAGCGGCAGTGTACAAATCTGACAGGTGCCACTGCTGACTGGCTGTTCACACACATTGGGGTTGATTTACTAAAGGCAATTACTCTGCAACAGAATTTTTCTCCAGAACTTGGTAAATGGAGTGAAGCTTCTCTTTGCAATGAATACCAAATTACACACGGGGGGGGGGGGGGTGAATGAATTTCTTCATCGTACATCACGGGACACAGAGCCTAGTAATTACTAAGTGGGCTATATTCTTCCCTATATAACCCCTCTCATACTGGGAGCACCTTAGTTTTTTCGCCAGTGTCTAAGGTGTTGGTCACGAGTGAAGATGTGCTCTGAGGAGCTCCACTGGAGGGATCCATGCTGTATTTAAATAGCCTCCATAAAGACCAGATCCATCCAAAGTGCCATTGAGGCCAAAGTGGATGGTGTCTGGGGCCTCGTATTCGAAGCACAAGGTTTTGCCTGTAATGCCTCTCTTCGGAGGGCTGGATCGTGGTTTCCAGTACTTTGGTTATAACCACATACCAAAGATTTTCTGGCAGAATGCGGTACAGGTCCAGGGGAGTGGAAACCCTGTCTAGGATCCTGGTCCCTGAAGGTCTGTTGACTTAACCCGCCGTGATGGGTGAAGATTGGGTCTGCCTGTGCTCAGCAGTATCCTGCGGCAGGGATAAGGTAAGTGAAGACAATCCTAGGTAAATACCTTTTAAAGGGGTTGTACAGGTTCGTTTTTTATTTTCTAAATGGGTTCCTTTAAGCTAGTGCATTGTTGGTTCACTTACCTTTTCCTTTGATTTACCTTCTAAATGTTTTTTTACTTTGTCTGAATTTCTCACTTCCTGTTTCTCCTCAGTAAACTTCACACCATCATCCGAGCGGTGTGGAGTCAGCCAGAACAGCTTACTGAGGAGGAACAGGAAGTGAGAAATTCAGACAAAGAAAACAGAAAAAAAAACATTTAGAAGGAAAATCTAAGGAAAAGGTAAGTGAACCAACAATGCACTAGCTTAAAGGAACCTATTTAGAAAATAAAAAACGAACCTTTACAACCCCTTTAAGGATTATCGTCCATTAGTAGCTGCATGTCTTATCTGTTTTCCGCCACTAGAGGCAGTAAAGAGACATGCCTGGTGTTTCACTTACCATGCTCTCCAGGAACGAAAGCTCCGTGTCAGCCGGTCTGTTGAGCGGCTCACTTCCTCTGCTTCAGGCTCTGCCACAGTTGTGTGTGGGGGGGGTCCCTCGTAGTCCGAGGTCCATGGCGCTCCTTTTGGGGTATCTCTCTCTCGCCCCCAACATTTCCCTACGCGCGCGCGCTTTTGAAGCCGGTAGGCGGGGGGAGGGGGATGTGGTTGCCGCTGGCGTGCGCGTGCATGCAGGCTCATGGTGCAGACGCAGGGTGGGCCCTTCAAAAAAGCCCAGACGTTAGCTCTGTAAAGCCAGAGGGACAAAGCAGCTTGGGGCACGTAAGCACCTCCTGTGTGTTGGATACAGACATACCTAAGACGCCTACTCAGCATCAAGCTGTGCAGATTAGCAGGCATTGTTTTTTTGCTAGACTAAGTTCAGCTGTTGATGCACCTGTTAAGTTCCTCTGCTTTTAGCTTAGGACTTTGTCTCCCTGTAGAAAGGTTCAGGGGCAGGAATATAAAGGGGCACCAAGGTATCGCCATCTGAATCTGGTGGCCTTAATCATGCTTGCATGATACCATCCTCCCCTGTAGAGACTTGAGGCAGCCGCAGAGGTTGAGCCATCGGCCCTGTCAGGCATTGCAGCCTCCCCCAACGTTGCAGCCACTCTGCAAATGTCAGTTTGGACGTTTTTTGCATTGCATTTGTTGGTCTATAAGAGGTTAACTGTTATAATCGCAGCATCCTCACAAGAAGCAGAAACCAGGGTGTGCCTCTTTCCCTGCTCTAAATCCTCGAACAAGAGGACTAAAGTCCTGAGGATGAAAGTTCACCGTCAGAGGACAGGGAACAGGTGCAGTCTTAACGAGGCAGAGGTATCAGAAGCCTCACAAGTTCTGGAGTTGCAGCTGCAGTCTTTTTCAGAGATTCATACTGCGTATAACTTACCCTCAGCCTAGACGGCCAAAGCCTCTGTCTCCTACTTGCGGTTTTTAAAAAAAAAAAATCCCATAGGGTTGCTTGTACCTTCCCACTCCATCTATTACTG
The DNA here is from genome assembly GCA_029206835.1 of Rana muscosa. Lineage (NCBI taxonomy): Eukaryota > Metazoa > Chordata > Amphibia > Anura > Ranidae > Rana > Rana muscosa. Next base: position 205,471,096 of record CM055116.1, on the reverse strand, counting down.
CAACAGTTTATTTCTGCTGGTTGGGCACCCGCATAAGCTGTTTTTTTCTCCTCCTAAAAACTCTAGCCGAGGAGTATAGGTTGCTAGAAAAACCTCCACAGGATCCTCATCCTGGTGCTGGCTTCAGGCTAGCCAAACGCACAACTTCTGGGATGCACAGTTGCTGGTGCACATTGCTAACGCACAACAGCTATATCGCATGATTGCGGAAACGCATGTCTGCAGAGGATAACTTCCTCTTTACCAGTCCACATGTTTGCATAAAATACATGAGTTTGGAGTGTACAAAATGCATGTGGGGTAAAAAAAAGTAACGGAACATGTTTATTGTTGATCACATAAAGATACGTGTTTCTGTTTGTATGGATTTACATGTTTTTTACATATTCGCATGAGGATGCTTCGTCACATTAAAGTACTTAAGTCGCACAGAGAGGCTTGTTCGCACACAAAAGCCTATAATCGCATAAAAATGCTTGATTGCATAAAGATGCTGGATCACACAAGGGGTTGCCTGATCACACGAGTCCTTGATTAACCAAGGATACTTGGTCACACAGAGAGGCTTGTTTTCACAGAAAGGCCTAAAATCGCATAAAAATGCTTGATTGCATAAAGATGCTGGATCGCACAGGGGTGCTTGATCACACAAGAGTCCTTGGTCACACAAGGGTACTTGTCCGCACAGTAGTGCTTAAAATGCATTAGATGTTTGATCGCATAAAAAATGCTGAATCGCATTGCATGATCGCCTAAAGTTGCATGTTCGGCTAAAGTTGCATGTTCGCCTAGATTTTGCATGGTTGCATAATGAGGCATGATAATTTAAGTTTCCTTAGTTATACAGGATTCCTTGTGTTCACATAGGAATACGTTCATAAACGCATGCTTGCTTGCAAGATGCCCATTCCATAGCACACGTGCTATATGTATGCGTGTATACAGCGTACACGTTTTTGTGTTTTGCCTAAAACATATTTGTATGAATTCATGCTTCCATGAACACACGCTTCCATAGAGGCATATGGCTTTAACACTTGCCACATACACATATGGGGAGCCATTTGCATATGTGTTTATTTACATGGGACTGCAGAGGTTGTCTGCGTTTCGCAGGGGAACAGCACCTTCTCCAGTTGGTGGTCTTGCCCTTTGGGTTAGCCACCGTGAACAGGTTTACAGGGTGCTAGGGCCCGCCTCTAGCATGTCTAAAGGCACAGGGTATAGCAGTAATGGCATACCGAGGCAATCTGCTGCTGATAGGTCCAGCCATGTTACTGACTGATCTAAGTGTGTCCAGCATGGTCAAGTATCTGGAACTCTTGGGTTAGGATCCCAGTCTAAAGGTACATTCTTTTGTTCGGTAAGAAGCTTGGAATGTTTTGGACACAGTCCAGAAAGGAGTTTTTTTTTGTCTCAGACAAAGTCAGCGCTATAAGAAAGCTGGTCTATGTGGTCAAGGCAAAGAAGAGTTCCTTACATTTTAGTTTTGCTTAAGGTGCTATGGAAGATGGTGGCTTCATTAAAAGCGGTTCCCTTTGCTCAGTTTCATTCAAGGCTGCTATAAACATTATTCTGTCGGCCTGGAACAAGTAGATCCTAACCTAGCATTATCCAAAGAGTCTGGTCCCAGGGATACGCTGGAGTCTCAGTTGGTGGTTCTTAACCAAAAGATTGGCAGAAAGGAAGATCCTTCATGCCCGTTACCTGGGAGGTGGCGGCTACGAAGGCTGGCCTCTAGGGATGGAGGCCAGGCCTGGAAGAGACCACTGCCCAGGGGAAGTGGTCAAGCTCCAAGTGAGCCTTATCCGTCAGCATTCTAGAGCTACGGATGGCACGTCTGGCTTAAGGGCCTGGGCGTTTAGGTTGCAGGATTGTTCTGTCAGAGTACAATCCGACAATGCCACACCAGTGATTTACTTTGTTTACCAAGGAGGCACTAGAAGTCACGCAGCCAGAGGGAAGTGAGCCATGTTCTGGCTTGGGCAGAGGAGCTTGTGCCTTGCCTATCGACAATCTTCATTTCATGAAATGGAGAATTGGCAGGCGGTTCTCTGGAGCCATCAACAATTGTTCTCGGGAGAATGACCTCTACACCGCCACTTTTTTTCTGACCAAATGCCAGAGAAAGGGTATCCCGGACATAAAATTTATTGGCGTCTAGGTTCAACAAGAAGTTGGACAGCTTTGTGTCAAGGACAAAAGATCCACTCGCATGCGGGACAGATGCGTGGGACCACTGGTTTGTCACTGGTTTATGCGTTCTCTCCCCCCAGTGCTGTGACTACCGTGGCTTCTATGCAACATCAGAGGGGAACAGAAGCCGGCCTAATAGCTCCGGCATGACCCAGGCGACCTTGCTGTGCAGGAATCGTAAGGGTGGTAGTAGAAGACCCAGGGTCCCTTACATCTTGTCCAGACCTACTTCGCAAGGGGGTATTCCATCCTATCTTGCAAACATGGGAATTAATGGTCTGGCTGTTTTAGCCCGCATTCTTGAGGATCAGGGCTTTCAGAATCGGTGGCAAATTACCTTGATTCGTACAGGAGAGCTGGCCTCCAGGACCATGTAATGTATCATAGGATCTGGAAGGCCCATGTTCCTGGTGTGAAACCAAGGGGTGGCATCCTTGGAAGTATGTCATAGGTAAAATTCTTGCCTTCCTACATTAGGAAAGGAGATGGAGCTAGTCTTAAGTTCCATCAAGGATCCGATCTCGGCCTTGCCAGTATTTTCAAAGGCCGCTTGCTTTTGCACTCTTTGATATGGGCCTTTATACAAGGGGTAACGCGTATGAGTCCGCCAGTTAGGTCGTCCTTGTGCTCGGGGGGATTGAGTCTTGTTTTGTTTTGTCGGCTTACAAGGTCAGCACCTTGGGCCGATGCACCATATTTCACTTCATTCTTCTAACAAGGGAATTGGTGTTCTTGGTTGCAGTAGCCTCTGCAAGAGTGTTTCAGTATTGTCAGCTTTCTTTGTATAGAGCCATACTTAATTATTCTTAAGGATAGGGTGATGTTAAATCCTCACCCAGCCTTATTTCCTAGAAGGATCTAGTTTTCATTTGAATCAAGATGTTTCTTGCCTTCCTTTTTTCCAGAACCTGGTTCTGCGGAAGGAAAAGTTATTACTTTTCTCTCAATATAGATGAGAGCAGTTAAAAAAAATCTATCTGAAGGTTTCAGATATAGGAAACTGACGTTTTGTTGTGCTGCCAGAAGACCCTAGAAATGGGCAGGCAACGTTCAAATCAGCTATTAAAATGGCTACCCTCTCTCATTAGGCCTTGACTGCTCTCACTCCATCTGAAGCAGCTGCTCAGATACGGAAAAATTATGTTGTTGCGCTATCAGGAGGCACCAGGAAAGGGCAGGCAGCGTCTAAATCAACTGTTTCTATGTGAATTCATCAGGTTATGATTCAGGCTTGTGGTTTTAAAGAGAGGGTTTTCCCCTGTTTCCTTTAGAGTGCACCCTACCAAGATAGTAAGCGCTTAATGCGCGGTGCATTACCAAGCCTTTAGAACTCAGATGTGCAAGGCCGCAACTTGGTCGTCGGTGCATACGTTCACTAATTTCTATCTGGTGAATGTAAGACTGCAAGAGGATGCCGCTTTTTGGCGCAGTATGCTGCAGGCAGCAGTATAGGTCCTCATGTCTGATGGCGGTCTGCGTTATTTGTGTCTCCCTCTCCTCAGTAGGCATTGCTTTGGGACGTCCCACTTAGTAATTACTAGGCTCTGTGTCCCGTGATGTACGATAAAGAAAATAGGATTTTTATAACAGCTTACCTGTAAAATCCTTTTCTTGGAGTACATCACGGGACACTCTTGTTTGGGGATATTGGGACACTTATTGCTTTGCTACAAAAACTGAGGAGCTCCCAGTATGGGAGGGGGTTATATAGGGAGGAAACTTCCGGTCTAATTGATTACACCAGTGTCCAGCACCTGAAAGTGGAATATAACCCACTTAGTAATTACTAGGCGCTGTGTCCCGTGATGAACTCCAAGAAAAAGATTTTACAGGTAAGCTGTTATAAAAATCCTATTTTTTGCTTGTACATGATTAGATGATGGAAGTCAGCAGAGCTTCCCCTCATTTACTAAGCTCTGGAGCAAATTCCCATGCAGAGTGCAACTGCACTTGCAAAGTGAACAGTCCGTTTGCCTTTAAGTAAATTAACCCCCGGTTAACCCCCGGTGTGCTTGCAGCATTTGCTCTGCTGGCAGAAATCCATTGGCTCTTACCAGTGGCCTCCAACTATGTGAATGTATCCTTACTGAGATGAGAGCAGTTGGGTACAGCCATTGTGCTGTGCTTCTAGACCAGGGTATCTCAACCATAGTTCCATGGAACCCTAGGGTTCCTCCAGAGGTTGCTAGGGATTCCTTGAGCAATGACCATTTTTTGCCTTTCAGATGAGTTCCCACTGACACCTTAAAGTGGAGCTCCACCCTAAATAGCAACTTTTGCTATTTGGATTCCTCCCCCCCTCCGGTGTCACAATTGACACCTTTCAGGGGGGAGGGGGGTGAAGATACCTGTCTAAGACAGGTATTTTCACCCACATCCGGGAGTCCTCTCTCCGGGAATCTGCGGGAGTGACATCACTTCCCGCAGACTTCCCTTGGTGTTCTGGGAGACACTTGGCTCCCAGAACACAGGAGCACCAATCAGAACGGCGCAGCGCGACTCGCGCATGCGCCGTAGGGAACCGGGCATGAAGCCGCAGGGCTTCACTTCCTGATTCCCTCAGCGAGGATGGCGGAGGGAGCAGCAGAGCGACGAGCGATCGCTTGTCTTCTGCTGTGGACGTCGCTGGACTCCAGGACAGGTAAGTGTCCAAATATTAAAAGCCAGCAGCTGCTGTAGCTGTAGCTGCTGGCTTTTAATATTTTTTTTTCCGGCGGAGATCCGCTTTAAGGCTTGGTTCACACACATGCGATGCGGGAACCAACATGATTCCTGTCTGGGGTCCTGCATTGCATGTCACTCGAAGGTCAGTTCACACTGCTCTCTGTAAACAGCTATGGGTGTCAATAGAATGTTCATGACACCCCCAGATCGGTTCGCAGATTGCAAGTGCAAACTGTCAAATGGTACAGGAAATGGATTAAATGGGTTTTAACACCAATGCGATCCGATTCCAGTGCCCACCAAAAAAAGGGTCCTGCACCATTTTAGTGCGAATGCGATGCGATTTTCAGGCATACAGTTTGTACGGCTGAATTTGCATCGCACAGGCATTGCGTGTGATCTGCACAGCAATGCGGTGCGAATCGCATGCAATGTCTGTGTTCGCACCAGTGTGAACCCAGCCTTTGATTTTTTTTTTTTTTTATATATTTATTGGGTACATGGTGCTGACGGCTCAATCACACCTACTACCTTACTACCTGTTCCCACTGACACCAGTTATCTTTTTAGCTATTTGTAAGGGGGAAATTCTTCCTGATGACCACAAGTGTAAGGAGCATTCTTCCCACTGTCCATCACACTAATGTAATATGAGTTGTAGATTTAGTCATTTTTTAGCAAGGGTTCCCTGAGACCGGAAAGTTATTTCAAGGGTTCCTCTGTGTTAAAAAGTTTGAGAAAGCCTGGTCTAGACAAAAAACACATCTACACCGAGAAAATATGGCATGCGACATGCACATATGTAAAAAGAGGTTATGAATAGATTGTATTGATTCACTTTGACTATATGGTACAGTAAGGCTCTGTTCACACTGGGGCGGCTTCGAAGTCGCCCGACTCTGAAGCCGCCCCACACAGCGCAACTTCAGCATGGCTTGCCAACGACTTATTTAATAGAAGTCAATGCAAGCCGCTTCGAAGTCGCTCCCAAGTAGTACAGGAACCTTTTTTTAAGTCGGTGCGACTTGAGTCGCTCCAATTAGAACGGTTCCATTGCACTGAATGGAGCGTGACTTGTCAGTCGCCGTAGTGTGAACCGAGCCTTAGGGATAATCTTGAGGGTTTTTATTGCTACATTTTTACATATTGTCTTCTTGTGCAAACTTTGTTTTCAAGCCTTTTGGAAGTGGCCCATCTATACAGAGAAGAAAGTAAAAATTGCTGTGTAATGCTGGCCATACACTATACGAAAAATCGGCCAAACCCATTTTTGAAAAACGAACATTCCGCCATGAGAGCAAACGTTCAGTAGACATAACATTTTACATATACCTAGTGCAAACCGTTCGGATGGGAAACACATTAACCTTTCAATTTATCGTTCGTTCGGCAGAAAGTTTCCAAAATTGTCCTTTGTTTTTTCGGCTCAAAAACATACTAACGATTATCGATTTTGTGCCCATTAACTGGCCGAAAAACGAACGTACTGGCCACGCTTTTTTGTATAGTGTATGGCCAGTATAAGTCTTTATGTATAGAATGTATTCATGACCTCTAGTAAGCCACAGCTCACTCTATATCTATTGTAAATCATATTTGCAAATCTGCCCGTGTCCTGCAGGTGGCAGTGCTGCTTTTTCTGGTTTATAAACCCCTTGAAAAGAATATATACAGCTGCCAGATTAGAGATAGAGATTGGGATTTATTATAAAAAGGAAATTGCATATGTGGAAGTTTACCAAAAGTTATTACAGATCCATCCAGAAATGGCATCCACAACTAATATTTTAATAATGTTTCTTCTATATGCATTATTACAGTCTGTTGAAAGGCATGTCTTTCAAAATCTGGTCTACACAATGAGCAGTTCTGTAGCACTCCAGGGTGAACGGCAGAACATAGACGAGTCTTCATAGACCATAACCTGCAACAAGTTATCCCCGGGTGAAGAAATCTGGTGCAATGGAGATGTCACTATTTGTTCTCTTCATACAGTGACTACTGCCGGCCTTGTTTTATCACTTTAGAAGCCGAAGATGGTAGGCGGTAAAGGATGGCTGGCAGTAGATGGAGGGATAGTACAGCAGGACTGCATGCAGGTTCCAGGGAACCAGCGCACCAAAATTCAGCTGGTGGGTGAAGGTTCTTGTATTTTGGCATCTTAAAGTAAAAAAGTGTCCAGTTTGGGGACGGATATTTAATATTTTTGTTTCTTCATATAAAATCTTAGAGTTTAAATAAAGGCAAATTATTATTTTTTTGGGGATTCAGAGTGGAGATGGATTAAAACACCTGCCAGGTTTTATTGCTGTCTGTGCCCCTGTGCACCCTCTCTATTTGTCCTGTTTACCATTATCATTAAAGGTGAATGAAAATCCAAAATTTTGAGTTGTCAGCAGAACTGTAAGCCACCGGTCACACCAAATTCGACTTTAAAATTGTGCGGCTTCACTTTAAATCGCATAATTTCAAAGCCGCATGTCAGTGCGATTTGGCTGACCAGTGCGATTTCATGCACAGATTTCTCTTCAAGTAGCACCTGAAGTCGGCAAAAATAGTGCAGGAACTCCTTTTTCAAATTGGTGCAGCACCACAAAGTCGGCGTCACACTGATTTAAGCCTCTCCATTGCTGACAATAGGGTGTGACTGTGATTTGGACAAATCGCAGCGGTGTGACCGGTGGCTAATGGAGGGGAAATCTTCCAATGGGGACATTGGTGCTGGTGCACTTCTGTTGTGGCAAGAAGTAGAGGGAACTCTTCCCAATGGGACTTAGATGGCAAAACAAATACAAAATAAGGGATTATCAACCCTTAGTACTCTATTTTTAGATTTGAAAGCACAATTTGAAACCTAAATTAAAATTGGGTAAATGCATTCCATGCAGTAAATAATATGGAGATACCTGCGCTTAGGACTGTGACTAGTGGGCTGCTGCCCCCCCCGATATGGCCCCTGTACACAGGAGCTTAGAAAGCGATTAGTGTATGTATGGGGTAAGTGGCGCTCCCAGTGAAAAGTGTGTAAAATATAAACAAAAAATGAAAGAAATCTGTGAAAAACCTGGCTAATAGTACCAGAGTGGTTAAGATCCAGGGCAGTGAGCCAAAACCAAACAGAAACACAAAATAAATAGATAACGATAAATGGGGCAATAATGACCTCTCCCTGACCCCAAGTTTATATTGACAAATAATTATAAAGTGCTAGGTGCATGTGTGTATATTTTCCAGCCACTGTGTTAAGTGGCAGAAATTGTGGGGGGTAAAAAACCCTTGTGTTTAATTGTACCAAACTATGGTGTGAAATATATTAAACCATACCAAAAAACAGATGTAAAAACAGCTATAAAGAGGATATAAACAGTATTAGCAATGGGAATAAGTGTCCCGGTGTGAAACAGTAAAGCAGAATAGTCCACCATACAGTTGTGTATGGTATCCTGGTAGTTAATACAGTGTATAATTTTTCCCAGTAGTGTCCAATCAGGAACAGTTCAACAGGTGACTTATGTGTGGGTCCTTGCATATAGTTCAATCCAGGTGACACTTGTGCTCCCCCTTAAGATACCCTACTCACCAGAAGATGGAACCCCTGCAGGGGTACAAAGCGTGTAGGTGAGTGGTTTGATGACTTAGTATAGTCCCGTGGATTTCTCCTGGTCCTGAGGATCCTATACGTCCCTTGGCTGACCGCTCCAGCGCACAACAAAGCTCCTCAGGGAAAAATAGAGAGCAGGAGCCACCATAGCGTAATCCAGATTTATTTAAAAAGGTAAATATCCATAGTAAAAAACAAACATCTACCACGTAGATATGTATTGAAAAAAATAATAAAAAAATAATAAATGAATAAGAAATAAAAAGTGAAACTAGATCAGAGTACTGATCTATGAGCCTTCACTGCTGAAGGTAGAAGATTCAAAAAATCCCGGAAGTGACGTATCGGCGTATCGACGTGAGTGGACCAATCACTTGACGCGTTTCGTCATGTGACTTCTTCTGAGGCGATCATCGTCAATACGCCGATACGTCACTTCCGGTTCCCTGGTTCTGAGCGGTGGAACGCACGCCGAGCACACACCGCTGCTTTGACAGACGCAGGGACCAAGTGCGGGATTTTTGAATCTTCTACCTTCAGCAGTGAAGGCTCATAGATCAGTACTCTGATCTAGTTTCACTTTTCATTTCTTATTCATTTATTATTTTTTTATTATTTTTTTCAATACATATCTACGTGGTAGATGTTTGTTTTTTACTATGGATATTTACCTTTTTAAATAAATCTGGATTACGCTATGGTGGCTCCTGCTCTCTATTTTTCCCTGAGGAAGCTTTGTTGTGCGCTGGAGCGGTCGGCCAAGGGACGTATAGGATCCTCAGGACCAGGAGAAATCCACGGGACTATACTAAGTCATCAAACCACTCACCTACACGCTTTGTACCCCTGCAGGGGTTCCATCTTCTGGTGAGTAGGGTATCTTAAGGGGGAGCACAAGTGTCACCTGGATTGAACTATATGCAAGGACCCACACATAAGTCACCTGTTGAACTGTTCCTGATTGGACACTACTGGGAAAAATTATACACTGTATTAACTACCAGGATACCATACACAACTGTATGGTGGACTATTCTGCTTTACTGTTTCACACCGGGACACTTATTCCCATTGCTAATACTGTTTATATCCTCTTTATAGCTGTTTTTACATCTGTTTTTTGGTATGGTTTAATATATTTCACACCATAGTTTGGTACAATTAAACACAAGTGTTTTTTACCCCCCACAATTTCTGCCACTTAACACAGTGGCTGGAAAATATACACACATGCACCTAGCACTTTATAATTATTTGTCAATATAAACTTGGGGTCAGGGAGAGGTCATTATTGCCCCATTTATCGTTATCTATTTATTTTGTGTTTCTGTTTGGTTTTGGCTCACTGCCCTGGATCTTAACCACTCTGGTACTATTAGCCAGGTTTTTCACAGATTTCTTTCATTTTTTGTTTATATTTTACACACTTTTCACTGGGAGCGCCACTTACCCCATACATACACTAATCGCATTCCATGCAGTCACAGCCGGAGTAGAAAAGCCTGTCCCTGCCTACAGCTGCAGAGTGGTACCCTTGCTAACTGTGGAGCAGTGATCTCTCTGCAGATCTGTACCAAACGCACTAATGACATAGAGCTTGGAGAACTCTGACCTCTGCAGAGAGATCACTGCTTCCACACAGAGTGCAAAGGTCCTACTCTGCAGCATGCTGGCAGGACAAAGGCTCTTCTTGTTTAGCCAAGATAAGGGCTTCAAGTCTACGCGCCACCTGAAAATTGATAATATCAAATATTTTTATGCCATATATCACTAATAAAGTTAACAAGGACCAGTCAGCTTCTAGCTTAAATTTTTAAAGCCTAAAATGGGAATTAAAGTGTAAAATTTAGAAAAAATCGACCAGACTTGTGTCTGTTCTGCAATATAGAAAAAAAAAAACCTACCTGCCTGCTCGCGGTCTTTGTTAAAATAGCTGTTTGCATTCCAGCACAATGCCTGCATGCTGGGATGACTGATCACATGTTATGCACATTCTTTGCAAATTTTTGAAGGACTCCCATTGAAGTTTGTTGGGGCCAAAAAGCACAGTTCTGCCCCAGAAGAAGTTGGCTACTTTTTCAAGCAACCAGGGCCGGGCCAAGGGGTGGGCAGAAGGGGCGGCTGCCCTGGACGCAGTGGGGATTTTTGCTAGAAGGGTTAATTAAAAGTGGGGGGAGTATCTGTGCTATTAGGGATGATTGGAGGATTTGTGCTAGAAAGGCAAGTTGGGGGGGTGGGGGGTATTGGTGCCAAGAGTGGGGGGTGGGGAGGTTTTATGCTCAGTGGGGGGTGGGGAGGTTTCTCGTCGCGAGAAAGCAGAATTGCGGTGGGTTAGCGATCACCTAGTTTTCTCAGGTACCTGCTCCCATTTCTGCAGGCGATTTCTCCCCCTTCCCCCAGCTGTGAAGCTAAAAAGAGTCACAGCGGACTTCCCACATTAAACATGCTGCCGCCGGGGACCTAAGGACCAGTGAAGAACCAGCCTGGGTGAGGACGGTGCGGGATCCCCGGTAGGTAAGTGCCCTTTGAATAAAAGTTAATAGCTACAGTATTTAAAGCTGCTAACTGTTATTTTTTATATTTTTTTAAACCTGACTGAAGAAGCGCTTTAAAAAATAGTATTAAAAAAAAAACAGTATTGTTTTATAGCAAGTAGTTATGTATGTTTTTTTGTTTTCTTACGCCAGACTAATCGTAACTAATTTGTATTTATACTTAATCTTTAAAGACCTGAGCCTTTGTATCCTGGAGGGAATTTTACAATTCTGTGATAGGAGGCTGCCTATATTTATATTAGGGAAGTGCAGAGATTTTATTGACGTTTTATTGGTTTTATAGCCTTTTGATGTGCATGCGGTTTTCTCTACATAACAATAGAGGTACCCTATTTTCCCGAAGGATCTAGTTGTAAAACCAAAAGCTTTTGGCCCCTTCCTGACCTGGTAATTTTTTGTGATACGGCACTGCGTTACTTTAACTGACAATTGCAAGGTCGTGCAACACTACCTAGATAAAATTGTTCTCCTTTTTTTTCCCTCACAAGTAGAGCTTTTTTTTGGTGGTATTTGATCACCTCTACGGTGTTAATTTTGCTCTATAAACAAAAAAAAGTGACAATTTTGAAAAAATATATATATATTTTTTACTTTCTGCTATAAAACACATCCAATAAAAAAAAAATATAAAGTTTCTTCATTAGTTTGGGCCAATATGTATTCTGCTACATATTCTTGTAAAAAAAAAAAAACAATAAGCGTATATTGATTGGTTTGCGCAAATGTTATAGCGTCTACAAAATAGGGGATATATATATATATATATATATATATATATATATATATATATATATATATACACATACATTTTTTTTTTACCTGTAATAGCGGTAATCAGCCTTTTTTAGCATGATTGTGTCGGTCAGATCGGACACCTAACTGACATTTTTTTAAAGTTTATGTGAACCAGTGACATTATTACAGTGATCAATGCTAAAAATATGTACTGAAACAGTATAAATGACACTGGCAGGGAAGGGGTTAATATCAGGGGCGATCAAGGGGTTAAATGCGTTCCCTGTTTGTGCTTTCTTACAGTGGGGGGGGGGGGGGGATGGGCTCACTGCATGGACACAGTGATCTGTGTTCTTGATTAACAGGAACACTAGATCAGTGTCTATCGCCGTTCTATCTCTGTGGGGAGCGATCGCAGGTGGCCAGCGGACATTGTGTCCGCCGGGCCCGCTGATTGGCTCCCCCTGTGGCCAATCAGCACATGATCACGTTCCCCTCCAGTGGCTATTGAACAAAATCATGTACAGGTATGTGATTTTACGCAGTAGAGCTGGCCTGTTGCAGTATATATGTGGTAGGCGGTCGGCAACTGGTTAATTTGCTGCAGTGGTCCTTGTGTAAGCACGCTTTTATTTTATAGCAGGTTTGGTGGTGCTAGCCGTTCTTTATATTTACAGACAATTTTGTTGTCTCTGCTTGCTATGTGTATTTCTAGTAGAGCATGCAGAAATTCCTTTTTTTTTTTTTTGGTATTTTTTGTTATATTTATATTATACGAGAATGGGGGGAAAACACAATTTATCAGTCCTGGATCTAGAATCTGCACAAGAGCCGTTGGCTAATCCAAACCTGAAATTACAATCACCTAGCAACATAAAACGAAAATCACAAATGAGACGTGTTCCGTCAAATAATCAATCCAACGCTATGGGGTTGATTTTAGTAAAACTGGAATGTGCAAAATCTGGTGCAGCTCTGCATAGAAGCCAATCGGCTTCCAGGTTTTTATTGTCAAAGCTTAATTGAACAAGCTGAAGTTAGAAGCTGATTGGCTACCATGCAGAGCTGCACCAGATTTTACACTCTCCAGTATTAGTAAATCAACCCCCTATATCTGATAAATGGCCAGCCCAACAAATAAACTAAAGCAGCCCATAGATGAGTCTCTTCTTTTTTTTTTTTTTTTTTTCTACCAGGGGGTTGAATGGGAAAAAAAAATAAAAAAACGTAATTCCGCCATTTACCCAATCAATGACAATCGTACTTTAATTAAAGAAGCGTTTGTAAGTAATTTGGTTAGACACTGTTGGTGTTTTTTATTTTGAGATATTTGTAACTTTTCTTTTTATTGATGATTAGAAGTGACCAGATTCCGGGTCACCTAACTGCTGTGGTAGCCTCTTATTTGGTACCACAGTGATCAGTCACTGTGAAGCCCGTCCCTGTGTTTCTCTCTGTGAATGGAGAGGAAAGATGCAATGTATTTTTCTATAAAATACAAAAAAAAAAAAAATGCCTAGCTTAAGGTTTGATCTAGGTTAATGCCAGGGTTAGTATTTGGGTCAGGGTCAATATATTTTGGGCAATATTTTTTATTTTTAAATTTGTGCCAGTTAGTGTCAGTGTGTTTTTAGGTAGGACAAAAAAACAAAGCAAAATGCATAGCCTTTGGGCTGTACTACAGGTACAAACAACAAATAACCTACAGATGTGTGATATCGCTGCAGTCGTCAAGGACAGGAGAATTTGAGTCCGTACACCATATATAAGTATGTGAAATGGGCATGTTCTGTAGGCTCTGAAGAAGAGGGAAAACTTGAAACGCGTTAGACAATGTGACTACACGTGTTGTGGATTTTCACATATATGGCTTTAAGCGGATGATTTTATGATAATGCTATGACACGGCTACTGGTTTGTGAGTATATTCAACTCTATTTTATAATCTATCTAACACTGCCCTCTAATCGGAAAGACCATTCTGCTGCCTGAAGGTGTCTGTTACCCCTATAGTGGAGTGGAGACATCCTAAGATAGGACATGTGTTACTGGCCAAGTCACCAGTTAAAAATAAAGGAAGAAATAATATAACTAATGCAGCGCCTGTGGACGTACAGCTAAACTCCTGGAATCCAAAAGTCCTCCCTTGCAGCTGGGCTGCACCCGGACTGCAAGGGTTAATTGTCTGGAGCTGCCAGGTACAGCAGTTTTACTTTCCCGATACGTCACTCCCGAAGGCTCATTTGTGCTGCCAGATCGACTCCTGCAACCTCTTCTTTTCTGTGCTTCAGCAGTCTAAGGTCCTCTTGAGGTCAACGTAGAACCCATAGCACTGCGTTGAACATGAGAACTCTAAGGGGCAATCCATCGCCAGACTGTAGGGGAGCACTATCTGCTGGGGGAGCAGAGGATCAGGTAAAAAAAAGTGCATTTTCCATCCCCAATGCAGAAATGAGCATTACTCTTATTGTGATGGCACTGCAAGGGAAGACCATTTATGCTAGGTTCACACTAGTGCGGGCCGTGCATCCCGCATTTGCTCGGGCACAGCAGTTCATTCATTTGAATGGGCTGCTCTGCTGCGTAAAATGCACACCCTTCTAAAAAAATGCGGCCGCAGGGTCTTTTGGTTTCTGCTGCGGGCTGGGATGCGTGGGGGGCTGCCATACAGAATGTTGCACGTCTCACAAAAGCAGTGTGATTCAGCTGCTGGTGGTTGCGGAAATCCGTGCGATACCCGCAACTGGAATGCACAGTGCGGGCCAGTGTGATCCTGGATTTGGACTTTAAGGCAGAACTCCACTTTTGTTGAGAAAAAAACATTCCCCTCTGGGTGAGGTATATGTACATTGCAAGGATTAAGACAACCTTTGTTGCAGATGCCTACTTTTTATTTTATTTTATTATTATTATGAAGAAATCACTATTTGTTCCTCTGTGCTGAGTGGGTCTATTGGGAGTGGTTTCATAATTATCAGTCAGCTGTGCAGCTGCAGAGCACTAATGAGGCATCCCTTTAGACGTGATTTCCTATTGGGAGTATCTCACCAGTTGCCTTGATGCCTGAAATCTGACTTGTATCTTAGGCAGATTTCTGGGAAAATTGATGAGCCAATCACACAAGCAGGAAATGTTTCTGGGGAGTGGTCAGTATACATTCTGTGTACAGAAAAATTCCAGGTAGCCATATTGCATTGCATTTTCAGAAAATTAGAGTGGCTGCAGTTTGAAAAAGGAAAGGTTATTTTTAATAACATTCGATTTACAATATGACTTGTGTCGCAATTAAGGATGAGCTCCGGCGTGTTCGCACAGCCCATGTGCAGAGCCCGCCAGGAAGTCGGTGCTGCGCTAATCACAAGCAGTGAGACATTGTCCTGATGCACGGCTGCAGAGATCGGGAAATGTCTCCCTGCCTGTGATTAGCGCAGCGCAGTGCCGACCTTCATGGCGGGCTCTGCACGTGGGCTGAGCGAACACGCCGGAGCTCATCCTTAGTCGTAATTGTGTACGCTATATAATTTATTTATTTTCTCCCACGAAAGTGGAGTTACCCTTTAAGCAATACTAAGCTGCTATAATATGCATTTCTTTCTCGTACATCACGGGACACAGAGCGACATAGTCATTACTAATGGGTTATATAGATACCGTCAGGTGCTGGCACTGGCAACTTCCAAAACCGGAAGTACCCTCCCCTATATAAGCCCCTCCCATCCGGGAGCACCTCAGTTTTTTGCCAGTGTCTAAGGTGTTGGCCAAGAAGAAACATGTGTTTTTCACTGAGCTTGCGTACAGGTTCTTTTGGGCCTCAGTAAGCTATTCCGGATCCGACCAAAAAAGCTTCATAGCTAAACGGTCGGTACCCGGGCCTTGCAGAGAAGAGCAAGGTTTTGCCTGTAATGCTTCTCTTAGGAGAGCTGGACCCTGGGATCCAGAGCTCTGGTCATACCCACGACCAAGATGTTTTCTGTGCAGGGTGCTATACAGGTCCAGGGGAGTGGAATCCTTGGGAACCCGGTCCCTGAAGGTTTGATTACAATGCCTGCCGTGATAGGTGAAGTTTGGGCTTCTGTGGACCAAACAAAGTCCTGCGGCGAGGAAAAGGTAAGTGGGGGCCCTCAGGAACTTGGTTCTATTGAGGGACCCCCAAGCCTATTTTGTCTTTCTGCCTGTTACCTAAGGTATTCCCGCTAATATTCTGTGTATGCCTGTTACTACTGAGAAAATGTAAAAATTTTAATAGTAGGCAAGAAAAAAAAAAAAAAAATGTAAGACCGCGGTACCTGTGTTAGACACTAGAGGCCGCTATGGTTCTTTTTCTTGTAATGTGGATTTTTTTCTTCCAGAATCTAATCCAGGCAGTTGGTATGTTCTCTGCTGGGAAGCTGTCTCCTCTGCCCTGTTGCTGCGCTCATCCATCCCCGGGCCCTGCGGCAAAGGGGGCCCTGGCTCCCATCTAGCTCCTTATTGTTTTTAAAAAAGGGCGCCGAAGGCGCACGTGCCCGCGCGCGTGCGCGTGCACGCGCCTCTATTCATAGAGGCGATCTGAAAAAAGGGGCGGAGCGGGTGGATGACGCTCAGGTGTGCGCCGCGGCGCTACTGCGCATGTGCGGGCGTCCAGCGTGTTTTAAAGTGCACAGACAGAGCTAGCAACAGATAAAGGCACACAGAGGCGGTTGATGCAGGCATCCCCTAGAAAGGCACTTTAGTAGACACCAACTGTGATATAGCAGCAATTGTGCTAGACTATTCTCAGTAAAAGTGGTGTATTACGGCTGGAATACCTCAGCTTTAGGCTTAAGAATATGCCGTCCAGAAGCTCCGGAACTGAATCTTCCAGGAAGCGAAGGGGGTCTCATCGGGCTCTGAGGTGGGCATGCTTCTGCTGCACCAGTCTCCCCTGAAGTTCAGAGGTAAGTGACCATAGAGACCCCGCAGGGGTACTTGGTACTGTGGCTGTCCTCAGTCACCTGCTCCTGTGTATGTAACAGAGGAGGTTTTTTCCTCAGCTCTGGGAGGATTAGAGAGAGATTGTCAACATTGATCGCTGCCTCCCTGTCAGGGAAAGCACGCCGATCTCCGTCTCCTCCTTCAGAGTGCCTGTTAGCAGAGCAACAGTCCCATACAGGGATCGACCTGCCTGAAGGGGATCAGGATGAGGTTGATTCTGTTATAGAGGAATCAAACAGTGGAGGAACCTTTCTCAGCAGCTCAAGCTGAAAGATTGTGGGTTCAGTCTCTGACTAACATGGTCCGATCGGCATTAAAAATGCACCTTGCGGAACCATCAACCACTACTGTATCCTCGTTGGGGTCGCTAGAAGCCCCCAGACTGTCTGTTCTTTTCCACTTCACCCTTTTACTGAAAGGGCTTATTTACCAGGATTGGGAACGTCCTGAGAAAATATTATTCCCCCAAGAGATTTCCGGTGGTCTATCCCATGGAGGATAAGTTCATCAAAAAAAAAAATGGAAGGTCCCTACAGTGGACGCAGCCATCTCTTGTATGTATAAATCACTGACATGTCCAGTGGATAATGTCCAAATGTTCAAGAACCCAATAGATAAAAGATTGGAGTCCTTATGAAAGTCTGCTTCTTTCTACAGCAAGCTTGGTGACACAACCAGCAGTAGCAGCTATTGGGGTCTGCTAAGCAGTGAAGGATCAGTTAAAACAGGTCTTGAGGGACTTGACAGATCAGCAGGCCTTGCCCTAGCTGACCTACCTAGAGCCTTAGGCTTTGCGGTTGACGCCATAAAGGATTCAGTCCATCAGGCCTCCCGCCTTACGCTGTCTAGAGTACATATGCGTAGGCTTCTATGGCTCAAAAACTGGTCTGCTGAAGCTCCCTGTAAGGAATGGCTGGTTAGCGTCCCATTTCATGGTGAACGCTTATTCAGGGAAAACCTGGACAAATATATCCAGAAAATTTCCAGTGGTAAAAATACGCTCTTGCCGGTTAAAAACAGAGTTAGAGGTCCCTCTTTAAGAGGCCTACTTCTCCAGTCCCTGGGGCATCGGCTGTGTAACAGTTCCGACGGCCTCCTCGGTCAATTCCCGGGGGTAAAAAACAGGGACAATAGCAGGGTAATGAGAAACCCTGGGTCAGGGGAGGTACAAAACCTCCCCCAAAGTTAAATTCATTGAAGGGTTGCCCCCACTCAGTCGGGTGGGGGGAGGACTCCAGTTGTTCACAAGAGACCTGGCGGGACGCGATCAAGACAGATAGGTGCTCTCCGCAGTATGTTGGGGATACAGATTGGAGTTAAGAGACTCTCCTCTTTCCCATTTTTGAGGTCAAACGTGCCAAGGGATCCCCGGAAGAGAGAGTCCCTCCTGTTGGCACTAGAACAACTATTGCTCCAGGGAGTAATTATGGAGGTTCCCCTGGAAGAATGAGGGTTCGGGTTTTACTCAAACCTCTCTACAGTCCCGAAGCAAACGCGGACGGGAGGCCCATATTAATTCTAAAAGGGCTATACAAATTCCTGTATATCAGGACTTTCCGATGAAGTCGATCCGATCGGTGGCCACTGCCCTACAAGGGGAGGATTGGTTAGCCGCGATCGACATCAAAGATGCTTATCTGCACATTCCCATCTTTCCAGTCTACCAAAAGTTTCTACGCTTTGCAGTAGAAGGGCGCCATTTTCAGTTCAGAGCCTTACCCTTCGGTTTGGCCACAGCACCACGAGTGTTTACAAAAATTCTGGCCCTTTATTGGCCAATCTAAGAACACAAGGTGTAATGATAATGGCATATCTAGATGACTTGTTGCTGATAGACCACTCAGTGAAAAAACTAGAAGTGGTTGTTCACGAGACAATCAAGTATCTGGAATATCACGGTTGGATTATCAACCGAGACAAGTCAACCCTAAAACCAGTCAAAAGTCTGGAATACTTGGGGCTAAGGCTGGATTCAGACCAGAGAAAATTTTTCTTGCCTCAAGAAGAGGGGTTGTTTTTTAGGGATCTGATCCACTTAGTGGGTTCAAAAAGACAGCCATCCATACGCCTGTGCATGAGGCTGCTGGGAAAAATGGTGGCATCATTCGAAGCAGTACCCTACGGTCAATTCCATTCAAGGAATTTGCAAAGGGCCATACTGTCAGCCTGGAACAAGAAAGTTCAGGCTCTGGACTTACCAATGTCCTTGTCCCCTTCCGTTCGCAAGAGCCTCTGCTGGTGGTTGGTTCCCCAGAATCTGGAAAGAGGGAAATCCTTCAGTCCGATTTCCTGGAAGGTGGTCACTACAGATGCCAGCCTTATAGGCTGGGGAGCAGTACTGGAGCAATGGTCTCTCTAGGGCAGATGGTCGGATGCAGAAAAGGCCCTGCCCATCAATCTCTTAGAGATACGAGCAGCCCGGTATGCCCTAGTAGCATGGACATCCAAACTCCAAGGGTCCCCTGTCAGAATTCAATCAGACAATGCCACAGCAGTGGCATATATCAATCATCAGGGGGGCACCAGGAGTCGTGCAGCCCAGAGGGAAGTAAATTACATCCTGAGATGGGCAGAAAGATATGTCCCAGCCGTATCTGCGGTATTCATTCCAGGAGTGGAGAATTGGAAGGCGGACTTTCTAAGTCGCCAACAATTATGCCCAGGGGAATGGTCCCTTCATCCCGAGGTTTTCCGGACAATATGTCAGCGGTGGGGAACACCGGATGTAGATCTGCTAGCATCCAGATTCAATACAAAAGTGGACAGGTTTATCTCTTGGACAAGGGATCCCCTAGCTTGCGGCTCGGATGCCCTAGTGTTCCCTTGGGATCAGTTCAAGCTGATATATGCATTCCCACCGCCACAATTGTTACCTCGATTACTCCGCAGAATCAGGGTAGAAAAGAAACCAGTGATTCTGGTGGCTCCAGCGTGGCCCCGAAGAGCATGGTACGCGGAGATTGTAAAGATGTCTGTGGGGAGTCCTTGGACCCTCCCACATCGTCCGGACCTGCTTTCGCAAGGACCGATATACCACCCTTCCTTACCAGCCCTAGGTTTGACGGCCTGGCTATTGAAGCCCACATTCTAAAAAAGAGAGGGCTCTCTAATGCTGTGGTATCTACCATGATCAATGCCAGGAAGCCGGTATCCAGGCAGATCTACTATAGAATCTGGAAGGCGTACATCGCCTGGTGTGAGGCCAAGAAATGGTATCCACGTAAATACGTAATAGGTAGGATTCTGGACTTCCTACAATGGGCTGTAGATAGGAAGCTTGCCTTGAGTACTATCAAGGGTCAGATTTCGGCCTTGTCAATATTTTTTCAAAGGCCCTTGGCTTCGCATTCACTAGTCAAAGCCTTTATACAAGGAGTGATGCGTATTAGTCCTCCGGTTAATATTCCCATATGTTCATGGGATCTAAACTTGGTTCTGTCGGTTCTACAGAAACAACCATTTGAACCATTACAGCATATTTCCCTGGTTCTTCTCACCAGGAAATAGATTTTTCTAGTAGCCATTTGTTCGGCTAAAAGAGTGTCGGAATTAGCAGCTATGTCCTGTAAGGAGCCATATCTGGTTATCCATAAGGATAGAGTAGTGTTACGCCCTCATCCAGCCTTTCTTCCTAAGGTGGTATAGAGGTTTCATTTGAACCAAGATGTGGTTCTTCCTTCTTTTTTCCCCAAACCTACTTCGGTAGAGGAAAAGTTATTGCATTCTTTGGATGTAGTAAGAGCAGTTAAAGCTTATCTAAAAGCCACTGCTCAGATTCGCAGAACGGATACTTTGTTTATTCTGCCGGAAGGCCCCAGAAAGGGTCAGGCAGCGTCGAAATCTACTTTAGCCAAGTGGATTCGACAGGTCATAATACAAGCCTATGGCTTGAGAAGAAGACCGCCTCCGTTCAAAGTTAGAGCGCACTCCACAAGAGCAGTTGGAACTTCATGGGCAGTGCATCACCAGGCCTCCCTGGCTCAAATCTGTAAGGCCGCAACATGGTCTTCAGTTCACACGTTTACTAGGTTCTACCAGGTGGACGTTAGAAGTCAGGAGGATGTCGCCTTTGGGCGCAGTGTGTTGCAGGCCGCAAAAGATCCTCATGTCTGATAGCGCTCAGCTTATATATGGTGTATCCCCCCCTCATTGGGCATTGCTTTAGGACATCCCATTAGTAATGACTATGTCGCTCTGTGTCCCGTGATGTACGAGAAAGAAAATAGGATTTTTATAACAGCTTACCTGTAAAATCCTTTTCTTGGAGTACATCACGGGACACAGAGCTCCCGCCCCTCTTTGGGGACACTTATTGCTTTGCTACAAAACTGAGGTGCTCCCGGATGGGAGGGGCTTATATAGGGGAGGGTACTTCCGGTTTTGGAAGTTGCCAGTGCCAGCACCTGACGGTATCTATATAACCCATTAGTAATGACTATGTCGCTCTGTGTCCCGTGATGTACTCCAAGAAAAGGATTTTACAGGTAAGCTGTTATAAAAATCCTATTTTTTTGAGTTTTGGGTTTAATACTGCTTTAAGGACTTTATACGGTATATTACTGTGCTGTGATGTGAACGCTCAGGCTGGGTCTTGGTGTCAGCGCTTTGAATGCGGCACATGTCCTCACTAATTGATGTATGTGTTCCTTTTCCTTCCAGCTGCTGCAGCTCACTGAGTTCTGATGGTTCCACGCCTGACGGCCAACTCAGCACATGTGCTCAGGCTTCCAGATATTAAGATAGATGCACTGAACTCCAGCACATCACCTAGACCCGGCTCCTACTACGTAAGTAGATTGCAGTGCTTCTTTATGTGGATAAGTACAGGCCTAGATACTGAGATGTTTAAGTTTGTGACAACATATAGTGAGGGAAAAAAGTATTTGATCCCCTGATGATTTTGTACTTTTGCCCACTGACAGAGAATTGATCAGCCTATAATTTTAATGGTAGGTTTATTTTAACAGTGAGAGACAGAATAACAACAAAAATATACAGAAAAACGCATTTAAAAAAAGTTCTAAATTGATTTGCATTTTAATGAGTGAAATAAGTATTTGATCCCTTCCCAAAACATGACTTAATACTTGGTGGCAAAACCCTTGTTGGTAATCAGAGGTCAGACGTTTCTTGTAGTTGGCCACCAGGTTTGCACACATCTCAGGAGGGATTTTGTCCCACTATTCTTTGCAGAAGTCATTAAGGTTTTGAGGCTGACGTTTAGTAACTGGAACCTTCCGCTCCCTCCACATATTTTCTATGGGGTAAAGTCTGGAGACTGGCTAGGCCACTCCAGAACCTTGATTTGCTTCTTCTTGAGCCACTCCTTTGTTGCCTCGGCCGTGTGTTTTGGGTCGTTGTCATGCTGGAACACCCATCCACGGCCCATTTTCAATGCCCTGGCTGAGAGGGAAGGAGGTTCTCACCCAAGATTTGACGGTACATGGTCCTGTTCATCGTCCCTTTTGATGTGGTGAAGTTGTCCTGTCCCCTTAGCAGAAAAACACCCCCAAATCATAATGTTTCAACCTCTGTGTTGATGGTGTTTTTGGGGTCATAGGCAGCATTCTTCCTCCTCCAAACACAGCGAGTTGAGTTGATGTCACCAAGATGTTTTCTTGGTGACTATGGTCCCAGCTGCCTTCAGATCATTGACAAGATTCTCCCGTCTAGTTCTGGGCTGATTCCTCGCTGTTCTCATTATCACTGAAACTCCATGAGGTGAGATCTTGCATGGAGCCCCAGACTAAGGGAGATTGACTGACTGTTATTTTGTGTTTCTTTCATTTGCGAATAATCGCACCAACTGTTGTCACCCTCTCACCAAGCTGCTTGGCAATGGTTTTATAGCACATCCCAGCCTTGTGTAGGTCTACAGTCTTGTCCCTGACATCCTTGGACAGCTCTTTGGTTTTGGCCATGGTGGAGAGATTGGAATCTGATTGCTTCTGTGGACAGGTATCTTTTATACAGGTAATAAGCTGAGATTAGGAGCACTCCCTTTTAAGAGAGTGCTCCTAATATCAGCTCGTTACCTGTATAGAAGACACCTGGGAGCCAGAAATCTTGTTGAGTGATAGGGGATCAAATACTTATTTCACTCACTAAAATGCAAATCAATTTATAACTTTTTTGAAATGTGTTTTTCTGGATATTTATGTTCTGTCTCTCGCTTTTAAAATAAACCTACTGTTAAATATCTAGATTGATAATTTCTTTGTCAGTGGGCGAATGTACAAAATCAGCAGGGGGTCATATACTTTTTTCTCTCACTGTAGTTTATCGATCATGGCGTTTTTCAACACCTGCAAGCATCTACATTTTTAGCACATTCATGACACTGTTTAACCTCCCAATGTGTATAATAAAGTTACATATTAACAGAAAGACATTGGAATATAAACTCCAGCAGATTGGCTACACTAAACATCTTTACTTCTGCATAGCTACTATGTTTGATTTACTGAGGTCGTAATTACTACTCAATGTTTACTTCAGTTACAAATGAAAGGGTAACACCTGCTTTGTTTGTATCTTCCTCCTCCATCTGCTTCATATAGTTTGAAAATGCAACAAATCTTATTCCAGATACCTGCTTGCTTGTTTTCTGGAGATACTGTGAACACCATAAAATGAGAGCCAACTGAAATGTTATGCATGAAGAGTGTTCGGTGGCCATAGATGGCTCAGTTCAGAATCTTGCTGGCAACAAGCAAGAATTGTCTTTCAATTGGATGAGTTTTTTTTAATGATTATGTAAATTTGTACATGTTTACGCTATTTGAAAATACTATTCATCATTTCACGATTGAAACTTAAAGTGGTTGTAAACCCACTTATGTAACTTGCACCTACAGGTAAGCCTAGATTAAGGCTTACCTGTAGGTGCAAGAAATATCTCCTAAACCTTCACGGTGGAGATTTTTTGCAAAAAAGAATGCACCTTTGTCTATGGCGCATGCGCACCGTAGACAACGGCGCATTCATAGGGTTAATCCCATTCGCAAATCTGGCTCCCGCACGCATGCGCGGAGTCACATCTTCGCTGCTCTGGCCAATCACAGCGCCGGAGCGGCGCTGTGATTGGCTGGAGCGGCGATACCTGGAAGTAACATTCCGGCTATCGCCGCAGAGATGGCTGCGGCTGGAGAGGGAGACGAGGACGGCTTCGGGGGCCCTGATCTAAGGTAAGTGATGCATAATGAGCTAGTATGCTAGTCATACTAGCTCATTATGCCTTTGTCTTGCAGGTGGGTTAAAAAAAAAAAAATTATGTACTACAGGGTTTACAACCACTTTTAAATGTGTATTTCCACTTTGGCATTCAAATTTGAGAAAACCCCACTATGTGTTCCCATTCAGAGTATAAACTAATCATTTTTGAAGGTTCTGGTATGAATTTGGGGGGGGGGGGGATGATTGAGGGCCCGGCCCACGCCATTGTGTTTTTTTTTTTACTTTGCGTGGAGTTTCCATTTAAAATCCATACCAGACCCGAAAGGGCCTGATATGGATTATCGTTCAGCTGTCAGCGAGAACCCCGCTGACAGCTGATGAGTCTTCCGTTGTCATGGCGGACGGCTTCCTGGCCCACTCGTTAACAACCAGCTAATGTTAAAGATGCTGGTTGCCGCCAGCTCCAAAAAATTTGCATCCGAATCACAGCTGAACAGCTGCTTTGGAAATTTGCCGTGAAAACTGAGGGGAGATTCGCACCGGACATGTGTGAACCTTCTTTCTACAAATCCTATGAGCTGAATATTCAGGCCATTTAAGTTGCAGCACCTAACACACAGTCACATATGTTTTTTTGTATTTTAATTGTCCTTTAATAATTAATTTTTCACTATTCTTATACATTAATATATTTACTTCAGGACCCGGGGCAGCTCAGAATTTCCACTTTACACTATTAACAATGTGTGAACCTAGCCTAAGGCTGTGTAACACTTTCACTGTGGTAATGCACATTATATGTGTTGGTGCACCTGGGTGCCATTCATTTTCAATGTCACCCCAAAGCTGTAATGCAATGCACCAATGCTATAGCATTGCAGCAACTCAGCACCAGAACATTATGTTCTCGGGAAGAGGGTCAGGTTTGTGTTTTGACAAATTGGGGGGCTTTAGTGGGTCATTTAAAATTAATGGGCTTCTCTTACATAATGCACGTTAAAGGAGAAGTATGGGACGGGTTAAATAACTAGTACATATCACATTAGTCACATATCAGCTAATCTTTTTTTTCCTACCTCTTTTAGTTTTTACAGCATGTGCACATGAACTTTCCTTCTGCTGGCAAAAACTTTCCACTTTCAGTTTGAAAAGTTCTCAGGGGGTGTGAACATCTCAACCAACACACCCCCTGCCTCTGTGGCTGTGCTGATAGATAGGGAGGGGGAGGAAGGAGGAGGTAAAGGGAGGGGGGAGCAGCTACTTCTGTGACGTCTCAGAAACAAGCAGATGGAGGAGATCCGACTTAAATCAAGCAAAATTACAGGAAAGGGGGTGTATCCAGACTCTATATTCACACCATTGTCTGGATGATGCTGTATGAAAGACTGTAGAACCTCCCACAGGTATTTATCTCGATTTTAACAGAATGGGGGCACTTCTCAGAGGGCTGGGAGGGTTTATAGATATCAGCAGCTCACAGAATAGATGTAAGCAAAAAAAAAAGGAAACCCATACTTCTCTTTTAATATGCGTGTTACCATATTATATGCGTAAACCCGACCTTAGCGCCATGTAAAACTAGCAACGTTTCTGCTTATTTTCTATGGCGAGTTATAACTGGCTGCAGATTTATTGCTGTAGATGAGCACAATGCTTGTCTAGGCAGCTACAGATTGCTGGTGTACCATGAACCCCAACACCCGCACATGAGATATGTTGGCAATATACAAATATCTCAACGGTGATCCCAGTGTAAGTATGAAACCTTTCAGTCCCAGGGAGTGTAAGAGGACACGGGGCTGCACGATGAGACTGGAAGAGAAGCGGTTTAACCTTAAGCTGCATAGGGTTTTTTTCACTGTCAGGGCGGTACGTATGTGGAACTCCCTTCCACAATTGGTGGTGTCGGCAGGAAGTATGGATAGTTTTAAAAGACTCTTGGTCTTGCATCTTGGCGAAAACAAAATACGGGGATATGGGAAATAATTGTTTACACACACACACTCCGGTTGAACTGAATGGACTGTTGTTGTTTTTATTCAACCTTACCAACTATGTAACTATGAAGAGACCTAATCTTTCTCTGCTGCAGTTTAATTTTCTATGTCAATCTTTTTATTCAGTTTCCAAAATAACAAAATTAACTTTACAGGTTAAAGCGGAGTTCCACCCAAAAATGGAACTTCCGCTTTAAGTACTGGTGATCCCCTGACATGCCACATTTGACATATCATTTTTTTGGGGGAGGAGCGGGTACCTTGTTTTGACTGGCACCCAGCTCCCACTTTCTCCCCTGGCACCGCGGCGCCGGAAAGGAAGTTCACCTCTCCCCCTACCTCCCTGCAATCTTCTGGAAAACAGCCCAGTAGATGAAAAAGTATAACACCTCATGCAACCCAACATGTAATTGCCAACATCCCGAATAAATGTAAAATGAGAAAACCTCTGGTGTTGGGATTTTTAAGGCAATACAAAAAAAAGGGGGGGAAAACTCAATTAAAAAATTATCTGAATATTTATTTGTACAAAACCGCATAAAACGGACACATACATAAAAAATATCATAATTGTACAAAAGAGCACATGTATACATGAATATAACATATTATACAGTGACTACATGAATCTGACATATTTGGAATATTTCAAGAAGGAATACAATAGCCTGGATTGACCACTCCAGCCGGAGGCAGATCAAGAAAGGCTTAGCCAACGCGTTTCAAACTGTAAACGTCCTTCAACAGGGATTTCAAATGTATTGGTTTCTAACAGGTCAAAATTCTATTGAATACAAAAACAATGAAATAAGTTTTCCACTTTAATTTCAATTGTTATATATGAAGAAATAAATAAAGAAAGAAAAAAACTTGCACAAAAATCATATATATATTATTCCATAAACGCTCCCACACATGCATCCCAGGCTCCAGTTACACCATGTCGTAGATTCCCAGATGCCCTCAAGTTTCCAGGGACCCTTCCCATCAAATCATGTCCATATGAGAAGTACGGACATATAAGTAAATTGGTCCAAAATAGGTGCCTTAAACAAAAATATATAACATACATAAGTATGGATATAATTCTAATAGGGAATAAAATAATTATCCCTAGAAGTTATAAATGTAATACCTGCAGATGGGAAATGGAGATCTAGAATTCGGGTTCATCAGGTAAACATGACTCATATGAAAAGACAAAACCAATGGATAATTAGGTCCAAAGATAGATGTCCTAAAACCAAGGATGAAAAATATTAAATGTAAATATAGATATAAAGGGACGTTGTATCCATCAAAGGAGAGAGAAGAAAAGTTCCTCCCTCTCCTAAGCAGAACAACTCCAAAAGCTTCAAAATATTACCTGCCAGAAAGATCATGAATCCCGATTAGTATCCAAAAAAGGTCCCATACAGCAGAGTTCCATACAGAAGCATCCTCTGCCTGCCAGCAGAGGGAGAGAATGACACCATATAACTCCTTTGGCGTCCTATATATCCCTCTGCTATGTCTGATTGGTCCAGGGAAGATCACATGACGCACCTGCTCATTGAGCAGAGCGTCATGTTACCATGGAAGCGCCACGCCTCCCACGCTTAGTCACGTCGAGCGCCGGTCACATGACGCAGCCGCACCAATCAGCAGCGCGTCTGCCATTAGCGCATTTCTGCAGCACACCAGGGAAGCGCGGCACAAAGTAACCCACGGCCCCATCACATAACCAATAGGACGCCACATATCATACCCCGCTAGTGTAGCAAGGATCTGACAAGCGGCACCCCTGCAAAACCAGTCCTCATTCAGATCCGTCCCGCACCGCAGGAAGTGCAGAGACAGCCATCTTGAATGTGGGCAAAGTGAAGGGATACCAGATGTAAAAGGTAGGTTTGGATGGGAAAGATGATACTGTCTGTCATGTCTTTGGGGTGGCCCGTGTTGTTTCTCCTCCAGGGCCCCTTTTTATCCATTTTTACATGTCCATATCCGGTGCCTGGGAGGGGGTTTTCCAATTGGAATTTGCCCCCCACCAAAATTTTTTCCTTGGTAGGAAAATCTTTTTCCTCCCATAGGTTTAAAACGGCACCGGTGGTATTAGTCCCTGGTCCGCTCCCCGTCCACATTCATTTGGTGTGGGAGACGGATCTATATCCTTGGCACCAGTTCATATTGGTGCACATTTTATTGTCTGATTGTCCTACGGCAATTCAGTATCATCTTTCCCATCCAAACCTACCTTTTACATCTGGTATCCCTTCACTTTGCCCACATTCAAGATGGCCGTCTCTGCACTTCCTGCGGTGTGGGACGGATCTGAATGAGGACTGGTTTTGCAGGGGTGCCGCTTGTCAGATCCTTGCTACACTAGCGGGGTATGATATGTGGCGTCCTATTGGTTATGTGATGGGGCCGTGGGTTACTTTGTGCCGCGCTTCCCTGGTGTGCTGCAGAAATGCGCTGATGGCAGACGCGCCGCTGATTGGTGCGGCTGCGTCATGTGACCGGCGCTCGACGTGACTCAGCGTGGGAGGCGCGGCGCTTCCATGGTAACATGACGCTCTGCTCAATGAGCAGGTGCGTCAT
Organism: Rana muscosa; assembly: GCA_029206835.1. Taxonomy (NCBI): domain Eukaryota; kingdom Metazoa; phylum Chordata; class Amphibia; order Anura; family Ranidae; genus Rana; species Rana muscosa. The sequence continues at coordinate 205,442,636 of CM055116.1, read as the reverse complement.
GTGATCTTCCCTGGACCAATCAGACATAGCAGAGGGATATATAGGACGCCAAAGGAGTTATATGGTGTCATTCTCTCCCTCTGCTGGCAGGCAGAGGATGCTTCTGTATGGAACTCTGCTGTATGGGACCTTTTTTGGATACTAATCGGGATTCATGATCTTTCTGGCAGGTAATATTTTGAAGCTTTTGGAGTTGTTCTGCTTAGGAGAGGGAGGAACTTTTCTTCTCTCTCCTTTGATGGATACAACGTCCCTTTATATCTATATTTACATTTAATATTTTTCATCCTTGGTTTTAGGACATCTATCTTTGGACCTAATTATCCATTGGTTTTGTCTTTTCATATGAGTCATGTTTACCTGATGAACCCGAATTCTAGATCTCCATTTCCCATCTGCAGGTATTACATTTATAACTTCTAGGGATAATTATTTTATTCCCTATTAGAATTATATCCATACTTATGTATGTTATATATTTTTGTTTAAGGCACCTATTTTGGACCAATTTACTTATATGTCCGTACTTCTCATATGGACATGATTTGATGGGAAGGGTCCCTGGAAACTTGAGGGCATCTGGGAATCCACGACATGGTGTAACTGGAGCCTGGGATGCATGTGTGGGAGCGTTTATGGAATAATATATATATGATTTTTGTGTAAGTTTTTTTCTTTCTTTCTTTATTTCTTCATATATAACAATTGAAATTAAAGTGGAAAACTTATTTCATTGTTTTTGTATTCAATAGAATTTTGACCTGTTAGAAACCAATACATTTGAAATCCCTGATGAAGGACGTTTACAGTTTGAAACGCGTTGGAACAGCCCAGTAGATTGCCCTGGCCATTCACAACTCGCAGCGCGGCTCACGCATGCGCAGTGCGCAAGCACGGGTCACGCATGCGCAGTGCGCACACGGCTGTGAGGCCACAGCCGGGTGCCCACAGTTACAATGTCGGCCCCGGGGAGAGGAGCGAGTCTTTGTGCGCCCACATCGCTAGACCGTGGGACAGGCGAGTGTCTGTTTATTAAGAGTCAGCAGCTACACTTTTTCTCTTTTTGTAACTGACTTTTAAATGGGTGGAACTCCGATTTAATACCAGAAAAAAGTGCAATATGGTTCAAACATCATGAAGCATAAACAAACCATTAACAATGATAGCATATTTGAAGGGTAAAAGTTTAAGACAGACGTCCATGGGGGCCCATCCAGGAATGTCAAGGAGTGGTCCACTATGATGAGACCCGTGTTGCGAGACCTGTTAGATTGTTTTCCAAAGAGAGACCAAGCACCCAATAGGCCTTGCAGCCTTCCAACCTTATATGTTCGTGGGGGGGGGGGGGGGGTCAGACAGAGCTGCACCCGCCCACCGAACCACCAAGGCAAACTTTGGTCATAATAATGAGTCTACAACAAACATAATGACCACTAAACAGATTATCTTAACCTGAGAATAACATGTACTTGGCATTAAATGATATATGTCAATGGCATATTTTCTAAGATATATTACTTTTTATTTTATTTCCACCAGTGATCACACTGGCATTGGTGTTTTTCACTTTCATTTTTTTATTCATCTTCCATGATTTAGTTTTATGGTCCGTTCACACATTTATTTTTTCTTTATATGCTGTGACTTGTACAATTAGTGAAACGCTATTGTTGTGCATATCCACCATCACGTACTTCTAGCCAATCACCCTTGTTCACTTTTTAATTCCCTTAGCGCAGTACTTTTTCTTCACATTTCCTTATACAAATAGTATTTTTGTTGGTAGCAGCTTTGTCACGTTCACTTCAGGCAGCGCAGTAATATCCTATATCTACTAAGATATATTACCACTTGTAAAGCCTAGATAGAAACCCTAAGAGCCCTTTCACACTGAGGCGCCCATAGCGTCGGCGGTAAAACTCTGCTATTTTTAGCGCCGACGCTATGGGCGGATTTTCGCCGCATTTCGGCCACTAACGGGCGGATTTACCCCCCGCTAGCGGCCATGAAAGGGTTAAAACCGCCCACAATGTGCTGCTGAAGCGGCGCATTGCGTGGCGGTATAGCCACGCTGTCCCATTGATTTCAATGGGCAGCAGCGGAGGAGGAGCAGTAAACACACCGCTCCTTCTCCGCTCCAAAGATGCGGCTAGCAGGACTTTTTTTTACCCTCCTGCTAGCACAACACTCCAGTGTGAAAGGCTTTTACATTGGAGTGAATGGGGACAGATTTTTAAGGGCGGATTGCAGGCGCTATTTTTAACGATATAGCGCCTGTAATACGCTCCAGTGTGAAAGGGGTCTAAGTTTCAAAACAAAGGAACCAACTAAAGGACCTGTATTGCACCTGAGTAAAGGCATAGAATAGAAAAAAGCAAAGGAAAAGGAAGAAATTAAGAAAAGAGAGTAGAGGAGCGAGACCACACCTGTCCAAGGGTCCATCCAGCAGTAATCCAATGCTAAACCTGAGTGTTCAGCACCTGTAGATAAGAAAGCCAGGGGGTTCAAACTTTTTCAAAGAGGGATTGTTTATCTCGTAGGGCACTAACCATTTTTTCGTGGAGCATAATCCAGGTAAGTTTTTGTTTCATTAAAGCTAGGTCAACCACTGGGCTTTTCCAAGCAGTAGCGATCTGCAGTTTCATTTTCACTTACAGGTCTCCTCCTCACCCTTACCCTGTGACTGGACAGTGAAAGGTGAAGCAGGAGACTGGTGAGCTCATCCCTTGATCACTATGCTCTCTCCTCCTACCAGAATGCTCCTTGCATTGCAACACACCTGATGAGCTATTTGAGCTTCTTCCCTCTCTCTGATTTCAGCTCTACAGTTTTTACAAGATGCTGATACCAGGTCAAATTCTGATACACACTGTGCTTACATTTAATTATTTATTAATGAGTACAGAGCTGCATTAATTTGTGTATTTGTGTCTGCTTGGAGTTCAGCTCTGAATAAAACATTAATATGTTAAGTTGTTTTTTATGTTTTGCCAGAACAGTCGCTTTTCTGCAAATTAGAGCCCAACTCCAAATGTTCTTGGATAATAAACACCCCGCCTCTCCCCGGACCCTGAAGGACACCAACTTTTTTTTTTTTAATTGCTATTATTCAAAATATATTAATGATAAATGTCAGATGGAAGCAGCCATTCTCTAATATCTTGGCAGCATATACTTTTTAAGCAATGGCATCACCAGGGTGAAGCTGAACATTCTGTTTCCCTGCTGTAGAAATAGTAAGGAACCTGTGCTTGAGTAGAGCAGACTTCTCACACTTTACTTGGTGACGGGTTCCCTTGAAGTGATTCCCAGTGTGCTCATAGGAGCTATTGAATTGATTAACTACCAGTTATACATTGTCAAGTCTTGTCATTAAAGATGGAAATATAGATCAGATTTTGCTTTGATCACTTTGGAGCATCCCCTTTTTGTGAGATATTTGCATACGTAATTTTATTGGATGGATGCAAATGGAGTTAATTACTTAATAGAAGAACTAGACGTGTCCTAATAGCACCAGTCCAGGTGTATTTTTCATTCTTTTTACTAAATAAAGCAGAAAGGCATTCAGTAATATAGCTAATAAAGAGCCCAATGTTGTCAATTGTTTGGTACATTGCCCTTATGACAGTTGTGCTTTTTTTGTTTTCACATTATTGATTTCTGCATTGCATGCCGTGCTGAACGTGTGTCATTCAGAAATCAGGTTATGTTGACAAGAAGCCGAATATATGGTGTCTACTACTTACTAATTTGTGGCCGTTTTATCCAGCTAAATAGAAATTTATACAGTCATTGAATGCATTGTGATGTACAAAATGATCTGAAACATGGCCTGTGTCTAGTTGCAGCACACATTCAGATTGATATCATCCATACGTATGAATGCAGTTATATATAAAGGGTAATTAAAAAAATAATAGACAACTAGCCTCTCTGGTCCAATTGGTGGATCCCTTCTGTCCCCGAGGGCGTCCTTCTTGGGCTTTTTCTTTCTTGCCTATTCTTCTTCAACTCTCCTTTCTGCCCTTTTCTCATCGACCTGCCCCCCCCCTTTTTTCTTTTTATGTCCATGGTGGGGCTTTGGTTTGCTTGTTACTGTTACATCTGGCTTATAAGCTTGGCGGGGATTGATATATGCCGGTTTCAACATTGTCTATAAACTGTTTATCTATTGCTGCTCGTCTCGATCACACGGATTGTATTTTGACACTTATCACAGAGTTCTTGTTCAGGCTCCTGTACGCTGGCCCATTTATCTTTTGTACTAATCTTACCGGCCCCTTGGGAATGTCCCGGTTTTGGAAAATTGTTGTATCTATCCTAGAGCTGCACAACTAATCGTTAAAAAATTGTGATCTCGATTCAATCCCCCTGACGATCTCCAATGCAGAGTTTTCCGATTCTTTCATATAACAAGTGGAGAGACTTATCAGCTGTCAAAAGAAAAAATCTGGACAGTCTGCCAAGTTTTTTACAGGAAATATTGTAACTAAGAGCCGGTTCACACAAGGGCAATACGACTTCCAGCGCGACTTTGGGAGGCAACTTGGACACGACTTGAGCATGAATCACAGCGCGACTCCAGGCAGCTTACAAGGCAACTTCAAGTTGCCTCCAGGACAGGCGACTTTCCAGTGGCCAATCAAACAATAATCAGCTCTGTGGGAGGGAGGGGTTTGCCCGGAAAACTATATTTACTTCCTGGAAAGTTGCTTCGGTTAAGACAGGGGATCCGACTTGGAGGCAACTTCCATTGGTATCAATGGGTACAAGTCGCCTAGAAGTCGGATTGAAGTCGTACAGGAACGACTGCAGTAGTGTGCATTAAGACGGCTCCATTCACTTCCATTACTTTTCTAAACCGTGTGACTTTAAGTCGGATCCCAGGATGCCCCTGTGTGAACCTGCTCTAACGCTTCCTTCTTTGATCAAAGGGATAAACTTCTGTGTGTGTGTGTGTGTGTAAAGAAAAAATCCGGGCAGTCTGCCAAGTTTTTAACATGAAACATTGTAACTTTTAACGCTTCCTTCTTAGATCAAACTTCTGGGTGTAAATGCAGGACGTTTAACCACGAAGGCCCCTTTCACAAGGGACGGATCAGTAATGATCCGCCCTTTGAACCTCCGCTTGCTCAGCGGGGATCGCTCCGTTGATCCCTGCTGAGCCGGCGGATAACAGGGCGGTACCCGCACACTGTGCAGGGGCCGCCCTGTCAGATCTCCGCTCTCCCCTATGGGGGGATCGGATGAACACGGACCGTCTGTCTGCGTTCATCCGCTCTGCAGACGGATAGAGAAATAGGAATTTTTCTATCCAGAAAAACGGAGCATTGCGGACAAGGAGGAGATCGGGTGTCAGCGGATGTTTCATCCGCTGACACCCGCAATCTCATAGGGACCAATGTATGTCCCTTTTTCATCCGTAAACAGATGGATGAAGAAGCGGACATACGGTCCGTACGTGTGAAAGGGGCCTTAAAGTACAAATCTTTTTTTTTTTTTTTTATTTATTTATAACAGAGGAGTCGATCCACACGGACCCCAACAGTAAATAACAGACATATACATCCAAAAGAAAATATGGTACAGCAGTACAGGGGGACCCCCTTGGAGCTCAGATCTCCTAGTGGTCGGTCGTATAATTAAATTCCCCAATGGGGGGGGTGAAGCTCCAACTGGTCCCCAGTGTATCCCTCCGCCGCCAACCTTAACATGTCCGTCAGGATACCGTTGACGTCAGAATGCCCGGGTCCTGTGGAGATCGCCTTCCTTTCTAGTTTTATCTAAATAGTATAGAAACAGGAGGTAAAGTACCTCAGATAGAAAAGAATTGGGTCAAACCCAGAAAAAAGGAAAAGGAAAGAAAAAGGAAGGAACATAGACAGACAGCGATAGAAGGAGGGGGTAGGGAATAAGACAGGGAAGGGCAAAAGGGAAGGGTAGGGGGAGGGGTGGGGACCAGGTATACATACATCTAGGTGATGGTGACTAACCCATCAGAATGCCATGACCCCGGCGTGTCGCCGGCGCGTTGAGGGCTGGTTGCAAACGAGTCACACCTCCGGGGGATGAGGAGTCCGGGCACAGACTCATGTGGGCAGCTCAACCCCTCTAAGGGTCCGCCCTTCGTCAGAATATTTAAAAATGTTCCTTAACTGCCAGGTCCTGGAGTATGTCTCGCGTCTATGCTGGCTAGAGAGGATCAGGTCTTCCATGAGGCTGATGTCGTCAACTCTGCGGAGCCACTGAGCAATGGATGGGGGGGATGTGGATTTCCAGTTGAGGGGTATGCAGGCCCTAGCTGTGTCCAGAAGGTGGCGGACCACCGATCTCTTATAGACTTTTGCAGGCATGTCAGTCACCTGCAAGAGGAAGTAGGCTGGCGTTTCAGGCACGGTACGATCGGTAAACTCTTGGGTCACCCTCCTTACCTCCTCCCAAAATCCCCGTAGCCGTGGGCAGGACCAGAAGACATGCAGGAGGGGTCCCCTCCTCCCCCGACACCTCCAGCAATGGTCAGAGGTATCAGGGAACATTTTGTGTAGAAGGGAAGGGGTCCTATACCAGTGTGTGAGCAATTTGTAGTTCGCCTCCTGGGTCCTAATGCAAAGAGACGACTTGTGAGTGAAACGGAGTATATGCCGCTTCGTGTCGTCGGAAAATTGGCAGCCGAGCTCCCGCTCCCACCTAGTAAGACAGGGGACCCGGAGGGGTCCCGGCGGCTCTATCAACCTGCCATAATACCACAAAAGCGTGTGCTGAATCCTACCCGACTCCGTACATAACTCCTCCAGAGGTGTAAGGGGGTGTGTTGAGTCGCTGGGCGGGGGCGGTATGGTCGAAAGGAAGTGGCTGAGCTGCATGGCTCTCATAAAATCTAGGCCGTACGAGCCCCTCGGGTCCGACAGCTCTGCATACGACCTCCATCGCCCCGTACACTAAAGTGGGACGCCTGGTGAAATCCCGCCTCTCTAAGTGCGAGAAATCTCCTGTCCTGCAGTCCCGGGGAGAACCGGGGGTGGCCCAGCACCGGGCGCAGAGGGGAGACTGGGGACGAGAGTGAGGGTCGCTTCAGTAGGGACGAGCACACACCCAGGGTGTTGCCTATCAGGGGGTGTCTTTTCAGTGTGGGTGGCAAATCCGAATGGCACCAGGGGGCTCTGTCGAGGGGTATGTCACTCTGATCTTGTTTGAGGCTTGTCCACAGTTTGGTGCCCCTATGTCTTCACCAATCCAGGAGCCGACCGAGGTGAGTCGCCCTGTAGTATGCACGGATATTCGGCATTGCAAGGCCCCCATGTGATTTCGGGAGGCAGAGTAAAGTCCTGGTAAGGCGTGGGCGTTTCCCAGCCCAAAGGAACCTGGTGAAGGCCGCATGGACTTGCCTAAAATAGGTCCCAGGGATGGCTATCGGGAGGGCCTGTAGGAGGTATAGGAACTTAGGTAGTATTGACATTTTGAGGATGGCGCATCGGCCAAACCACGAATGAAGGCCGCTGTCCCACCCGTCTAGAAGCTCCCGAACTGTCTTTAGTAAAGGGGGGAAATTTAATGCGAATAGTTTGGTTAATGTCATGGGTATGAATGTCCCCAGATATCTCAATGCCACGTCGGTCCACTTTAACCTAAATCCGTCTTTAAGTTGTTTAAGTTGGGCCGCTGCTATCCCCACGCCCATCGCCTCCGATTTGGTGAAGTTAATCTTAAGATTGGAGAGGGAGCCGAAAACCTCAAATTCTCTCAAAAGGTTCGGGAGGGATATCGTGGGGTTTGTGAGGGAGAACAGGAGGTCATCGGCGTATGCCGACACCTTATACTGCGTCCCATTCTTTTCCACTCCCGTGATATCCGGGTTCCGGCATACGTGACAGAGAAAGGGCTCCAATGTCAGGGCGAACAACAGAGGGGACAGCGGGCAGCCCTGTCTGGTCCCATTCCGAATGGGGAACGTCTCAGACAAGACCCCGTTCGCCCTCACCCTGGCCGTCGGTGCCGCATAGGCAGCGGTCACCCAGTTCAGCATCGTCTCCCCCAGCCCTGTGTGTCTCAATGTCGCAAACAGGAATCCCCAGTGAACCCGGTCGAACGCCTTTTCGGCGTCGGTACCGAGGAATATGCAAGGCGTCTCGCTTTGAATTGCAATATGTAACAAGTTAAGGACTTTAGTGGTATTATCCCTGGCCTCTCTAAACGGGACAAACCCCACTTGGTCTAGATGGATCATGTCAGGGAGGTATGTTTGCAGTCTAGTGGCCAAGATCTTAGTAAAGATCTTGAGATCTGCATTCAGCAGGGATATCGGGCGGTAACTTCCACATAGCCCCGGATCCTTTCCCTCCTTAGGTATCACCGAGATCTGGGCCAAAAGCGTGGAGTCGTGGAAACGCATCCCTGATCCAACGCCATTGAAGAGATCTGCCATATGCTGGCCCAAGGAGGGCAGGAGGGCCCTGTAGTAGGCGGTGGTCAGACCGTCCGGGCCGGGGGCCTTGCCTGGTTTGGTATTAAGTGCCACCTGGATTTCAGTCAGCGTAATGGGTTCCTCCAGTGCAGACCGCGTCTCTACCGTAAGTGAGGGCATGAGGGACCGGTCCAAATATTCCTGCGTGGACTCCAGTATAGGTCTCGTGTCAGGTATGTTGTAAAGGGAGCGGTAAAGGGCCCCAAACTCTTGCGTAATATGTTGGGGAAGGCTAGCCTTCTGCCCAGTAGCGGTCTGAATGTGTGGTATGTAGGCAGCCGAACGCTGAGTCTGCAGCTTTCGGGCCAGGAGTCTCCCACACTTGTTGCCCGACTCATATGATTTCCTGCGGCAGATCTGTATCGCCGCCTTGGCCTTAAATTGGAGAAGATCTTTTATCTGCGATCTGACTGTATCTAGGTCTAGACCCAATTGTTTGGATGGAGAGGCCTTGTGGGCCACCTCCAGGGCCTTCAGCCTGGTGAGGAGCAAGTCAAGTTGCGCCGTCCGCTCGCGTTTTAGTCTGGAGCCGTGCCTTATCAAGGACCCCCGAATTACAGCTTTGTGGGCCTCCCACACCACCCCGGGGTCACTGTCGGTCGTTTTGTTTGTGGAAAAATAAAATCCCAATTCCCTGACTAAGTCAGCCAGGACCACCGGGTCCTGGAGGAGGCTCTCATTCAGTCTCCACGGAGAACGTTGCCCCGTCGATGTGGCGGATAGCGAGTACCGAAGCCCGACCGGCGCATGATCCGACCACGTGATGGATCCGATGTAAGTCTCCCGAATCGCGTGCAGCTGTCCATGGGGTATCAGGAAGTAGTTGATACGCGAGTAGGACTGGTGGGGTTTTGAGAAAAAGGTGAAATCCCGTACACCCGGGTGCATAAGGCGCCAGGCGTCTATCAGTTGGGCAGAATGTAGCGCATTACCAATGCGCTTACGTATGTCTCGGGTGGTGGAGGACATCCCAGAGGAAGTGTCTTCAGACGGGATCAGTGGCATGTTCAGGTCTCCCCCCACTATCAGTTGTCCCTCAGTGAAGTGCAGGAGGTGTTCCATGCGCCTCCTGATGAACGCGTCTTGGCGTTCATTCGGGGCATAGAGATTGGCCAGAGTAATTTTCCTGTCCCCTAGTATACCCTTCAAGTATAGGTAGCGGCCCTCCGCGTCAGTCAGCGAGTCTATATGTTTCCATGGGACCTTGGCCGAGATAAGAATGGACACCCCTCTGGATTTAGCCCCTGTGTACTTAGAGTGGTAGGCCAAGGGGAAGTGTCTATTTTTAAGTATTGGGATGTTGTCCTCCCGGAAGTGTGTCTCCTGTACAAAAACTATATCCGCCCTCACGCGCCACATGTCTTGTAGCAACATCCGTCGCTTTTCCGGGGTATTAAGCCCCTTGGCATTAATGGACACAAAATGGATGTCCCCCATATTTAAATAGGGATAGAATCAGGGAGGGTATAGGGGGTTAGGGAGGGGGGGTAGGGGGGAGTGATTGGGAAGTTGAGGTAGAACCAGAAAGTGGAAACGAGATGAGAGGGTAGCAGTACAGATAGAGAAAAGAAAGGGAGAGTACTCCCTATGAAACGAAGAAACAGAAAGTTAGGAGGCTGGCACTAGAGGGTGCCGCTGCTGAAGAGAAGCTAAATTAGCCCTAATGGCTTGGGTGCTCCCCAGGAAAATCCCGGGATTGGAGCACAGTCCTAAACGGGGAAGTGGACAGACAGAGCCAGAGTGAAAGCCCTCAGCCCTCTCCGCCCACCCCTCGGCAAACTCTCAATGTAGGGTAATTAGTAAACCAGTACAGCTACACAGGCAATACACAATGCATCACGTAAAACATATAGAACAGAAAAAGTGCAAAACAGAGCAACGACATTACAGACAGTGCAACACAGCTTGGGGCATAAGCCCCAAGCACCTCCCCGACCCACAGCAGCCCGACCTCCCCTCCGTCCGTCCCCCCCCCCCTCAACAAAATGCCTGTCCCCAAGAGGCACAGCAACCGTCCGGTGCATAGAACCTGAATGAGTTTTCCATTGTGTTTCCTCTGTTAGTGCAAGAGCGGGAGCACCAGTCCGCCGGGTTGTACAACAAGAGACCCCCATCGGGGTCCCCCCCGGTAGCCATCCCCCACCCCCTCCCCCCGGGCAGTGCAGCAGGATACAAGATCAAGGGAACCAAGACATACCCCCTCCCCCCCCCCAAGCCCGGATCACCCCCCCCCACGGAGCCATCCCACCCCCACCAGGCAGGACCTATGCTGCCAAAGTGAAAGGGCATTGCCTGATACGTCCCTACCATGTGGATGCGGTGGAATTACAGCAACCCGGGGGGAAAATAACACACTCCAGGGGCGGGGGCAGACGTCCGGATCCAAATCAGTCCACCCCTCTCACACACCTCCATGCAAAGTGTCTCGGGAGGGCCCGGGGTGGAGACTGGGGACGGCAGCCATCCAGCGAGTCGCTGTACTATAGTTGCAAATCCCGGTGCGGGGCAAGACAGGAGGGCGGTCGGGCGAGGCACCAAAGGGGGATCATGGCCATTTAGCTAGCGGTGGTCAGGGAAGGGCGGCCCACGGCCTACTCACGTGCCTCTCCTCTGGATGCAGATCGGCGTCTCCGTCTGCCTCTCTGCCGGCGGGACGGCAGCGGGCCGTGTTGCACCGCTGGTCCCGATCTGCCCATCTGGCGAGGGAGGATCTGGAGCCAATCTGGAACTGGAATTGGCAGCACTTCCAGGAATCGAAACAGGGCAGGGAGGTCAGCCATGGTCTGGAGGGTAAATGTTCCAGAGTCTCTGCGGAACGTCACCGATAGTGGATATCCCCAGCGGTAAGTGATGTCCTTTTGTTTGGCCACATCCAGAACGGGGCGCAGCAGGGCTCTTCTCCGTAGGGTTGCCCTCGATAGATCCGGCAGAATCCGGATTCGTGCATCGCCTCTTTCCACATCTCCATGGTCCCAGGCCGCCCGCAGGATCGACTCTTTCTGCGCATATCTGTGGAGCCTACAGATCACGTCTCTCGGCCTATCTGGATCCAGGGACTTGGGGCCCAGGGCTCTGTGCGCTCTGTCTAAAATGACGTCCGCGTCGGGGTCCCCCAGCACCGTCCGGAACATCTCCGTCACTGCTGCCCCGACATCCTCCATGGACTCTGGGACACCTCTGAGCCGCAGATTGTTGCGATGGCTACGGTCCTCGATGTCTTCTAAGTGAAGCTGGAGATCGATTGCGGTGTCCCGGTGCTGGTCCCTCGAGCGCTCCAATTCCGAGACCCTATGCTCCAGGGAGGTCAATGATGTCTCACCCGTTCCCACACGATCCGCCAAGGTGGACACCTCCCCTCTCACCTCCTGAATGTCCCTTCTGTGGGTCTCCTCCAGGCGAAGGATCAGGGCCTCTATAGCCGTCCGGGTCGGTAGGGCCTGCAGCATCTCCCGAATGGCCTAGTCCAGGATTGTTACCTCCGGAGCATGCGGGGGGGGGGGGGACATCCCGGCTCCCCGGGGCTCAGTTAACACGTCCTGAGAGCGGTCTGGAGTCCCAGAGGTCCCCGGTTCAGACGTCCCGAGACCAGGCGCCTGGGCCTTCTGCAGGCCTCCACGTGCAGAGCCACGCGCCGCCGCCACCGTCGCTCCGGGGGTTGCTTCTTTGGGGTTAAATAAACGTCGGATTTCTCCAGAAAGCTTGCCTGCCGGGGTCCCCCCTGTCACTGCTCGAGTCCTGTGCCTTTTAGTCGGGCTCATACCGGTTTACGGCTGTGGATTTGCCGAGATGTAGGGGATCAGGCCGGGAGCTCAGGAATAGCACAACCTCACACAGCCATGTCCAGGCCACGCCCCCCACAAATCTTTTTTTGACACTTGTTTCTCAAGTTAAAATCAATATTTTTTGCTAGAAAATTACTTGGAACCCCCAAACATTATATATATTTTAGCAGAGACCCTAGAGAATAAAATGGCAATTGCTGCAATTTTTTTTATGTCACACCGTATTTGCCCAGTGGTCTTTCAAATGCAATTTTTTGGGGAACCATACACTTCAATGAATTTAAAAAAAATGAAACAGTAAAGTTAGCCCAATTTTTTTTGTTTTAATGTGAAAGATGATGTTACACCGCGAGAATCGTGAGAGAATCGTGATCTATCTTCTAAGCAAATAAATCGTGATTCTCATTTTAGCCAGAATCGTGCAGCTCTAATCTGTCCTATTATTATTGTTTTTTTTGTGCCCAATCCACTTAGTTTTTTGTCTTTTTTTTTTTTGTACTTTCCCCAGATTGTCGGGGCGTATGTCTGGTATTTTGACATCTTGTGTGTTAAAACTTCAAATTTTTTCAATAAAATTACCGTATTTATCGGCGTATAACACGCACTTTTTTCCCCTTAAAATCAGGGGAAAATCGTGGGTGCGTGTTATACGCCGATACTCCGAATTCCCCTGCTGAAAATGAGCGAGAGGAGCGAGCGGAGCCGAAGCCGAAGTACAATCGGCTTTACTCGGCTCCTCTCGCAGTCCCGCCCATCTCTGACTGCGCCGCTGACGGAGAAAGCCGAGTGTACTTCGCCTAGTCTCGGCTCCTCTCGCAGTCCTGCCTGTGACTGTGAGCAGACACGAGTCTAGGCGAAGTACACTCGGCTTTCTCCGTCAGCGGCGCAGTCAGTGGAGATGGGCGGAACTGCGAGGAGCCGAGTCCAGCCGAAGTACACTCGGCCCCGCTCGCTCCTCTCCACAGAAATCGGCGCCAAATTTTAAAAACCGCCGCGACTGACACGATCGCAAAGGCACTGGGCACGGCTGCAGATGGACAGATGAACACTGGGCACGGCTGCAGATGGACAGATGGACACTGGGCAAGGCTACAGATGGACACTGGGCACGGCTGCAGATGGACAGATGGACACTGGGCACGGCTGCAGATGGACAGATGGACACTGGGCACGGCTGCAGATGGACAGATGGACACTGGGCACGGCTGCAGATGGACAGATGGACACTGGGCAAGGCTGCAGATGGACACTGGGCAAGGCTGCATGCTGCATTTAAATGTAAGTTTTTTTTTTTTTTTTTTTCCTTGAATTTCCCTGCTAAAAGTTTTTTTCCTTTAAATTCCCTCCTAAACTTGGGGTGCGTGTTATACGCCGGTGCGTGTTATACGCCGATAAATACGGTAGATTGAACATTGGAAAAAATATATAAAAAATATTATTTCAAGCCACGTGTCAAACACAAGGCCCGTGGGCCGAATCTGGCCCACCAGGCCATTTCAGCCACTTTGTATGTACTGAACCTTGCACTCTGCACGTAGCTCATCCCTGAACCCTGCTGATCCTCCCACCGTAAGGGCAATTTGGCCACAGCCACCATTCGATGTGGTTCGGTAGGGGAATGGTTGCATTTTTGCACATATTCTCTGAGAAAAAAAAAAACCTGCGTTAATTGATATGGTCTTGCAGATGCAACTGGGCCTTTGAGGTCAATCATAATGCTGATGCGGCCCACAATTATATTGAGTTTGACACCCCTGTTTTAAGCAAATTAAAAAACAATACAGTATAACCTAATATTTTTGTATCAGACTCTGAATGTGAGAATATTACTGCTATGTAAATTATCTGATCTCTGAGTCAGACACTCAAAAAATAATTGTCCATGCTTTGCCATTTTTAAAGCATCACCCTGACCTTGGCTGTGCCTAGTGTGATGGTGTTCAGCCTGCAACCCTGACACGTCCAGAGGACAGCACAATACGTTTTTCTAAATCTGCTGCTATTAATTGTTAGCATGGTATTAAAAAGATGTTAAAATATGTGTTCTAGCATTGTTTGAGAAACTGGTGTCCTTTAAAATAGTTTTTAAGGAATTCTCACCCCCAAACACAACAGGACAACTATTTCCTGTCTTGTACAGCACCAGGGCTCACAGGAAGTGCTGATGATGTCATAACGTTTATCACTCCAAGCCAAGGAGCTCCTGGACCAACTACTGGACCGTGGCTGTTACTGACCACCTTATTTTTATTTTTTTTTGTTCTATACTGGCCCTATTATACCACTAGATATTTTCATATATGAAATATTGCCAAATAATGGTCGTGAAGGATCAGTCTTATGCCGTGTGGAATTTGTATAAATTTTTTTTGCTTATTATGGTTTGTGGGTGCCAAAATTTCGGTCTGTGATCTCTTGTGGCATAGACCTGTTTTGGTGTAAAGACCATATGGCATTAACTTTTGTAATTGTGCAGTATGTAGTGGGCTTCGGTTTAGAGATCGGGACACTGATTAGCCTTTAGTTTCAGGGTTCTCTTGCTACATTCAGTATTTATATTGTCAAAATTGAGATAAAAAGTACAGATACATACGCTAAGAAACATAAATGGTGTCCTGAGGATACATATCCTAAAAAGTTTGCCTTGATAAGGGTTTTCATTCATAGAGATTAATTGAACTACCAATCCCCCTGTTTAACACAAGCAGACAAGATGTCCACTCATATATATGGCTGATGTCAATGCCGTTGTACTAAACGGGACACTTGCATTATGCATGCTGTTGTGTTTTTTTTTTTTTTTTTCAGTCCAGACAATTTTATTGAGGTGTGTGTGTGTGTGTGTGTGTATATGTATATGTTTATTTATATATATATATATATATATATATATATATATATATATATATATATATATATAAATAATGAACAAGTATGGAATACAACGATTAACATTGGAACAGCGGTAGTAGTCAATGTTCTGATATTCTCAAAAACAACAACGAGACTGTCTTCAGTGATATTTGACTAGACTCTACCAACAAACTGTCAATAGAAGCTTAAAGTCATAGAGCAAAATACAAATACAAGTGGCCACTGGGTTCAGTAATAAGACAGTGTTTTAGCCAGATAACCCACTTGGATATGAACTGATTATTCTTATAATAGGCACTAAAAGCACCTTTTACACTTACAACAGACCATTCATGACTAACTGTGGAGGGGCAAGCCCAGATACAGCCAGCCGACCCTGTCAAATGGTATGGCATTTGGGTTTGGTATTATGCTGCAGATAAGTGAATTGCTCTCTCAATAAAGAGTTGACACCGTACACCCATTGGTGTGTAGTCTGGGATTTAGAGGCTGGCCAGTAGCGGGCGATTAACTTTCTTGCCAGATATAGCAGTCTCATATTCATAATATAAACTCTGAGTTAATAAAGCTCAGTGTCCAAGGCTCCCAGCAAGCAAATTGGTGGGTCTTGGAGAATCGCCCGTTAGGCCAACCAAGGAAATTGTTCGTATGACCTCTCCCCCCCAGTATCTTGTCAGTTTTGGACAACACCATATCATATGGATAAAATCTCCCCTATTTACATTGCATTTTGGACGATCTGGGGAATCTCCTCTGCCCCACTGAAATGGCTTAACTGGGCTTCTATAGACCTGTGTAAGATGAACCATTGCGTGAGTTTGTGGGAGCGAAATAGCAGGTACTGATTCTAAAGCCTAGTACACACAGGCCAAATGTTGGGTGACATTGGCCAATTCAATAAAAACTGTCCAACATTTGGCCCATGTGTATGGCAGCCGGTTTGACAGAAGCCGACCGTTCAGATGGCTTCTGTCGGACGAGCATGCTAGAAAAGCAGCAGCCAACTGGCTCCCGATCATCGCTCTCAGCCAATGGCTGAGAACGCTGATCGGAGTGTCTGGTGGGGGCCGTCCCCCTGTCAGAACACGATAGCTCAGCAGGGGAGATCGCTGTATGAACATCGGATTGTTAGTACTGCGACTCTTACCTGAGCTGTCAGTTTTTTGGGGTTGAATGAAAAAACACTAGTAGTGTGTACCAGGCTTTAGGCAGCATCCCAGGTATCACACAGAATATCGCCCAAATCCTGTGTTCAGGGTCGTATACAGTTTAGATTGGCAGAGTCTTGAATAGTGGCCAAAAGAGCAAGATAAATCCGACATATCAACCTGATCTGATTAGTAACCACTGACAACAGTGAGGATTCAGCTAAAGTAAGAACCAATAGGAGAGATTGTGCCTGCAGCTCATGCTTGATCTGGAGGTATTGATAAAATTGTTTGTGACGATGCAATTTCAGATTTTAGGTCCAAAAAAATTATTATCAGAGTATAGTTGCACCACATACTTAACATGCATGCTGTTTACCCAGCCCTTCTAGGGGTAGACCTCCTTAATTGAGGTAATCTAGATTAGCTATTCAGCTCTGTAAAAAAAAATAAAAAAAATAATTCCCTCCATCAAAGCAGCTAAGATTAGCCTGTTATTCAGATGAGAATGGGCCTAGAGCTCCATCTAATGGCTGGAAATAGTAAAGCCAGCCATAGGTGTGTTTTTTTATTTTTATTTATTTTTGTTTTTTTCAGCCAGAGGGCTGAACTAAAGAAAACACATTTCTCCGTCTATACAAAGATTCCTCATTCTTTGATTTTGTGAAGAATGATGTGTGGTGGTACAGTGCTGTAGTTGATACATACTGGTTTGCACTTTCTGCTAAGTATTTTCCCGTTGCCACTCCCTGCAGGGTAAAGGGTTTTACATGACAAGCATGTTTGCATTGATGTAAAGAATGTTATTCTCTAAAGAGAATTTAGTTCCTGAGAGCTGGGAAGAAATACCCGTTGACGGACAAATTGTTACAGATCTCCATGGCTTCTTTGTATACATTTCTACTTGAAAGTTATTTTTTTTTAATCATACGTAACAATCTGCAACTGTGACATGGAAAGTAGTGCAAAGAGCAAACTGGTAATTGTTCTTACTTAGTTGAGGCAAAGCTTTGAAAAATCTGAACAAATCAAATTGATAAAATAAAACAATAGTATAAGCCACTTCAGTGAAATCTGAACTTTCTTGTGAGGCTGGCCATACACTTTCCTCCTGGCTGTCATCAGTGTCTTCGTCCACGGCCGATCATTCGCAGAATGGTTACATGTAATTGGCTGGGAATAGCTGTGGGAGCTGTTGGCCTCCTATTGCCGTCAATGGGACTTCCTACCTACAGCAAATGACCCCATTCTGGGTCCAGAGGGTGAATCCAGCTCATCTCTGGCAATATGCTAGTACAATTTAATTAGAAAACGTAAAGTTTTGTAAAATTCGTTTGATTTTCTAATGTCTAGTGGGGGTCAAATAGATTGTTTGAATTATCTCGTCACTACGGTTAAAAACAAACCGAATTTTAACTTCAAATGTTTTAATTTTTGTTTGAGAAAAATCATACGTATTTTTAGGCCCCTTTCACATGGGGCGGATCCATATTGACGGACTCCGCTTTGCTTAGCGGGGATCGCTCTGTTGATCTCCCCTGAGCAGGCGGATGACAGGTCTGTCTCTACTCACTGTGCAGAGACGGATCTGCTCTCCTCTATAGGGAGATCGGATGAAAATGGGCAGCCTGTCCGTTTTTCATCTGATCTGACCCACTGGACGAATGACGAACATATCACCATACCTCTGATTTCAGCAGATTTTGTTGGATGCCAGGCGGGTGTCGGGGGATATGTGTCCGCTGACATCTGCCTCCCCGTAGAGGTCAATGGGTGGCCCAATAGAGTTCACCAGGAAAAACGGACAGGCGGACTTGATCGGTCCGATCGTGTGAAAGGGACCTAACTCGCTAGTTCTAGGTACAAAAGAAACCTGTTTATTATGTCTAGAATTCCATTCAAGTGGCATGCCTGGATGAAATTTTATAGGTTGTTGAACGAAATTAGTTGATTTAATGTTGGTAAAAGATCAAATTCTCTAACAAATTATTTTTTAGAATTTCAGCACGAACATTCAAACTAAATTCTAAGTATGGCCAGTTTAGCTTCCTCCACTGTGGCACTTAAAATGCCCAAGTATGCTTTAAAGAAGAATTCCAGGTATGGATATTCTATACATAGTTGCATTGGTCCAGCATGGACCAATCTAACTACGGTATGCATATACCATACCTATGGGATCCTCCTGGAAGTAGACAACGCTACTCCAGTGATTTCCATTGGCTTCCAGGTCCTGCACCAAGCGGCTGCCCTGCAGCATTCTGGACACAGAAGGTCGGCCGCTTGGATTATGTGGGGGTGGTGACGTCAGGCATTCCATCTCATCCAGTCAGGGACTGCTTTGTATTCATTCAGAAAATGCAGTGCATTCTTTGAATGGTGCCTGTGCAGAGAGTGGCTTACTGCCTGTATTTAGAATGAATCAGGGCGGCCACTTAAGACAAGACCCAGAAGTAAGTGGAGATCACTGGAGTAGTGGCATCTACTTCAAGCCATATTAAATCCAAAAGCAATTCTTAGATGTGATGGGTGGATTAGTTTGCTTTTTTAGGATTGCTTTCTCCTATTTTCATCTGGTGATGAACACTGACCGGGCTGATTAAAATGATCAGCTTTTTATTTATTCATGCAAAACCTTTCTCCCAAAGGAAAAAATGGTTGCTGTAACTGCTTATGAAGTGTGAGCTGTTGTTTGGCTTTAGTTTGTTAGGCTCGGGTCACACTGCCACAACCTGAAAGTCACGTGACTTGCGGTGCGACTTTGCCACGTGACTTTAGTACTACTTTGATAGACGTATAAAAGAGAATAGAAGTTGGGTAGAAGTCACCGTAAAGTAGTACAGGAACATTTTCTGAAGTCCTGGTGACTACAGTAGTGCTAATTAACTACTTGGGTTCCGAAAAGTTCCCTTCATGACCAAGCCATTTTTTGGCGATGCAGCACTGCATTCTTTTAACTGACAAATGCGCAGTCATGCAACACTGTACCCAAATAAAATGTGTTTTTTTCTTTAGACGCATTCAGCAAGGCCTCACTATATAAAATCAACTTTTCCAAATCCAGCATGCTCAGTATAGGACTGAACCAAAACACCAAAACTGATATCACCAATGCCACGTCTTTCTCATGGGCCCCCAACTCCATACTCACGTATTTAGGCATACAATTAACCGCACCCTCAACCCACTTACGCTCCACCAACTTTAATAATCTTGTAACCAAACTCCAGAAAACCATACAAGACCTTCGACATACTACTGCCTCTTGGGCAGGTAAAATTGCCTTCGCCAAAATGTATCTTCTACCCCATGTCTTATATACGTTCCAGACTCTGCCAATACCCTTCCTAAAACAACTACTGCAACTACAATCTATTATCACGACCTTCATATGGGGCGGAAAACGATCACGTCTCAAGAGTAGCACTATGTGCAAACCAGTAACATCTGGAGGGATGGGAGCACCGGACTTAATAGCCTATTACAAAGCGATTATACTTGATCAAGCCAGAGTCTGGTGGAACCCTATGCAACAAACCACCTGGCTTCACATAGAAGAAGCAGCGCTACTGTCCCACCCTAGACTGACTCTCTGCGCCCTTCTCCTGCAACATTCAGGGACTCATTCATACCTGGACACTATTAATGCTACCATCAGGATATGGACAGCCACCATACAATCCTCTCGAGGTATACCACTATGCCTGCTTAAGCAAATACCTATGGAAGCCCTCCAAATTCTCACACCCAACATCAACATCTCTGACTGGATTAGCAATGGCATCTCCAACATTGGAATCCTGTACCAAGGATCCGCCCTTAAGTCCTTCCAAAAACTCCAAACCGATTACCACATTGGACACACAGATTTTTTCTTATACCTGAGAATACGCTCGATCCTCTCTAAAGTACAATGGACTGATAATTTACTGACATGGCATATGACCACATTCTTCAACCTCAAAACATCTCGACGACGTGGAATCTCCTTTTGCTATAAACTTCTTACTGACACCGGCCCCATTTCAAAGTCACTAACGATGCTACAATGGGAGCAAAAGCTGCACTGTTCCTACACTCCCCAACAATGGCATCGCTCGTTACAAGCACCTCTAAAAATATCCAAATGTCTCCTCCACTGGGAAACTGTCCAAAAATTATCCCACAACTGGTGCCTTACACCATCTAAACTTGCCCGGATCTACCCAAACTCTACCAACCTCTGCTGGAGAAACTGTGGATTCCCAGGGACCCCACTTCACATATGGTGGGACTGCCCAATCATCACAACATTGTGGACTAAGCTCTCCAAACTCCTCCTTTCCATTTTTCCGGACCCTGTGCCCCTTACACCGCAAATGGTACTATTAGGCCTAGACATGGAACTTTGGCCTCGCTCTTCACGCACGGTTGTCTCCCATGTACTCATTGCAACACGCCTGGCTATTGCCAAGAATTGGAAATCTCCCAACCCCCCCTCTACCACGGAAATAACTGCCCTCTTGAACAACCATTGCCTAATGGAATTTATGCACGCCAAAGCACACTTACAACTCCCTAGATTCCAAAAGAACTGGGACCTTTGGATTAAACACCCCAACTGCATACCCCCCATGAATGACCTTTCACCTAGCTGACTCCCAACAATAGGTGGACCCTCCATTGATGTAATGACTTGAATGCTGCCTGTATAACTATACAATATTCACTGTTTGTTTTATTACCTGTTACATATGTAAAATCCTCAATAAAATTGAGTTTAAAAAAAAAAAAAAAAATGTGTTTTTTTTTTCCCCCACAAATGGAGCTTTCTTTGGGTGGTATTTGTTCACCTCTGCGGATTTTATTTTTTGCGCTATAAACAAAACAAAAATTAAAATTCTGAAATAACCACAATATTTTTTACTTTCTGCTATAAAATATACAAATTTAAAAAAAAAATGTCTTCATCAATTTAGGCAAATATCTGGTCTTCTACATATTTTTGATAAAATGATAGCGTCTACAAACTATGGAATATTTTTCTTTTATTTTTTAATTATTTTATTACTAGTAATAGTGGCGATCTAATTTGGGAGTGCAATATTGCGGCAGACACCTAACTGACACTTTTTGGGGTCCAGTGACAAAAAATATGCACTGTCATTGTACTAATAGGGGTTAACATCAGGGTCGATCAAAGAGTTGACTGCGTGCCTAGGTTGTGCTTACTCACTGTGCAGGAGGTGCTTTGACTAGGGGAAGGCAAAGATCCGTGTTCCTGCTTAGCAGAAAAACAGAATTATTGCCTTCCCTTCTGACAGACAATCTGCCTTGTTTACATAGGCAGATTGTTGTTCTGCCTGTGTCCTGTGTAATCGGCGGGTGCCGGCAGACATTGAGTCTGCAGTACCCGCCGCTGGGCTCCTGCGGCGTGTGATCGCAGCGTGAGCGGGTCGCTGGTGGCGCACGCCCTAGACCTGGAAATGTCAACTCACATACTAGGTATGTTATCTGGTGCAGAGCGGCCATCCTGCTGCAGTATATCTACGGTTGGCGGTCTGCAAGTGCTTAATACAGCTCTCATTGACCAACCTGGGATTTCACATGTCACGCACCTGAGACTGAACTGAGCCTGAGTGTATCTAAATATGCCGATGCATTTAACAGTACCCCCCCCCCCCCCCATACTGACAATGCTGCTGCCTGCTGCGTCTCCTGTTCTCATTCCTCCAGAGTTTTGTCTCACTAATACAGAAGGTGTGTTACTTGGAATTTTACCAGATGACAACAAAGGGGGATTAAAGCCAAAGAAAACAAAACTAGTGCAGACACCACATCTAATGATTGGTAAGCTGCAATATAATAATTTTTTTTGTCTTGGTTTTAATACCACTTTCAGTGGTTTCCAGCTTCCAGGTGCATCAACTAGGTTATGGTATAATCTTAGTTTAGTTACATTGATCCAAGATGGATCAGTGTAACCATTTATAGCCACTTCAGCTCCGGAAGATTTTACCCCCTTCCTGACCAGAGCACTTTTTACAATTTGGCACTGCATCGCTTTAACTGACAATTGCGCGGTCATGCAATGCTAAGCCCAAACAACATTTTTTTCCCCACAAATAGAGCTTTCTTTTGGTGGTATTTGATCATCTCTGCGGTTTTAATTTTTTACATTTTGCTATACTAAATATCCCCAGAAATGTTTTTAAAAAACAAATTTCTTCATCAGTTTAGGCCTATATGTATTCTTCTACACATTTTTGGTAAAAAAAAAAAAAAAATCGCAATAAGCGTATATTGATTTGCGCAAAAGTTATAGCAAAAGTTATAGCGTCTACAAACTATGGGAAAGAGTTATGCCATTTTTATGGGTTTTTTTTTTTTTTTTACTAGTAATGGCGGTGATCTATGATTGTTAGCGGTATTGCGGCAGGCAGATCGGACACTTGACACATTTTTCGGACCATTGACATCTATTGTATAAATGTCACTGACAGGGAAGGGTGTGAACAGGGCGGCGATCAAGGGGTTAAGTGTGTGTTCCCTCACTGTGTTCTAACTGTATGGGGAGGGAAGTGACTAGGAGAGATGACAGATCGCTGTTTCTACTTTGTAGAAACACACAAGCTGTCTCCTCTCCTTTGACCGCACAGGGATTTGTTGGTTTACACACGGATCACGGCCACGTGCATCGAGTTCCCCGCTGTGCAGCGGGCGTGCCTCCGGCGGTGCTTGTGTGCCCTCTGGTTGCTTTCCTGGGCAAAGCCGTATATGTACAGGATTTCGCCCAGGAGAGCCATACTGCCGCAGTATATCTGCGTGAGCCGGTCGAGAACTGCATAATTAACATTACCTGGAATTCTTCTTTTAATGAATAAACGTCTAACCAAAACTGACTTTTTAGTGCCTGGATGGTTATTTGCTCAGATAAAATGGTGTTACTGTTTTTTTTTCCTGTCGGTTACTTTGTTGGCAATGTCCTTGAGCCTGGATGGTGTAGAGATCTGCACAGCGTTGGATTGTGTAACAATGCACCTGCAAGTTCTCTGGCTGGGAATGAATGCAGCTCTTTTTTTCATTCTGCTTTTTCACCTTGACTATAACGTCAGACTACAATCAATAGGAACTTACAGGAAGAGGAATAATTGGTGAATCACTCGCCCATACACGCTTCCCGCTGCCATTCTGTGAGCTGGACAAATATGCATACCAGTAGAGACTAATGATATCATTGACATTAATGGCTTTATGGCTCCACAACACTTTGATGTCCCATTTTTCCTAATGAATTGCTACAAGGCCTAAATCAGTCACGTCAGAGTTGGCTGATACAGGCAGGGGTCTGCATGACTTCTATGGAAGATTGCAAACCTGTCTCCAGAATGTAATAACAAAGCTGAGTGCAGCAGACAGGCCGAGCCTCCTGGAAGTGCAGGTTCTCAGAGCAAGTTTGATATTTGCTTATCCGCGTCACACTACCTGCTCTGTTTATTTTAACTTCTACACATTCAATGATATTGTCACTGGTGATGAAATATGTGCCCAAAAAAAGTTGACTTGGCATTTCTTTCCGTATTTTATATATTTTATATATTTCAACTCCAAGAAAATACTTTGTTATGAGAGGCAGTGTACCTGTAATGGCTTAGAACAGTTTGGGGGCTCATTTAGTTTTGCATCTTGTTTTATCCTGCTCTTTATCTTTTAAGTTGTGTGAACTGCATCAGGTTGATTTTGTTTTTCATGTATGCTGACATCTAGTGGTGGTTTCGGGACTCTAACCTTGTTTACTTATGTAATTTGGTATCTGCTTCTGTGTACCCCTCCTGTTTGGTACTAATTGAGTTCAGTCCTAGCTAGACCCTCCCTGTTTTTTCCATGTTCCTTTAGGCCGGCCATACAAGGAGCTAATTTCTTTCCTGTGCCCACGGGTTGCAGGAAAGAAATTTGCACAATTCTCCCATCAACACAGACCATATTGACAGGGGAATCCCTCCTGCTGAGCAACTGTCTTCTCCTGGCTAATATTGACTTTTTAAAGTGTTACTAAACCCAGGGCCCGGCATTCACTATATCTGGTTTCCCACAGTACACAGAACATGGAAAAGCAATTATTTTAGTAAATGTAAACTGCTAAATACCTTTGCTCATCAGCAGTTAGAGCAGTCTTGTGACTTCTATCAGTGTCTGGTTAATGCTTGTAGAAGGAGTTTTCATTCTCTCTGGCTGTCCTATCAGGCTTCAGGACCCCCTGACCTTCTTGTCCGGACAGTGCTGATTGCCCTGTGCTGATTACATGCACCCTCCCAAGAAAAAAAACAAAACTCTAGCAATACACACCAAACTGAACATGTGCAGCTTTCCCCTAAGGCTCTGTTCTATTTGGAGGTGGTTTGTGGACAATAGAAGAAGGGAAGACAGGATCAAACAGCCTTTTTACACAATGCAGAGGATTAACCCTTTAGGTTCCACAGTGAGTATAACCAGCATGCTTTTCCGCATATACAGACTGATTTTACTGGGGTTTTGTTTGGTAACACTTTAAGTAAATGTCACATTCACTGCTTTATAAATAGACCCCATTTACTGTTTTGGGGGCTCATGCGGCTCTAACAGGTCCAGAGATGAAGATTAATACAAACATTCAACATTCCTGTGTGGCTTTCCCTTCTCTGCACATCACTGCAGGCAAAAAACAAACTGGCAGCCATAGATTCTCTCTATGTATGAGAATCTCCCATTCAAGTTTTGCTGTGCTAATAGAAAATATAAATTTATAAAATGAAAAAGCACCAAAAACTAGATGCTGGGGGGGCTGCTAGAATTTGCATATCTCCCAATTTCCATCCTCTCTGACCAGTCATGATTCGTTTGCTTCTGGAGTTCTTCTTTAAACACTCCAAGTTTTGGGCAATCGAATGAATTGGCCTGCTGCTTTAGCCGCCTTGTAGCCGTTGAGTCACGAAGCACACTGTCGGCTATTATGTCTTCTGAGATAAACATTTGAGGTCTATGTTAAACTAATTATATCCGTGTCTGTAAGTCAACAATATGAAACCCTTCTCACGTTCTTGTTTGCAAGCTACCTGGCTGTCTGCCCCTGCCTGTTTTTCAAGTACGCTTTCTTCCCTGTTTATTATTTCATCAGCAATCACTGAAGAGTCTGTTGTTCCATTACTATT
The DNA here is from genome assembly GCA_029206835.1 of Rana muscosa. Taxonomy (NCBI): domain Eukaryota; kingdom Metazoa; phylum Chordata; class Amphibia; order Anura; family Ranidae; genus Rana; species Rana muscosa. The sequence goes on along the minus strand of CM055116.1, from coordinate 205,417,201 downwards.
AGTACTGATAACTGGTATAGTGACTGCATTGTAATGAAGATGATTAGTAATCTCCCCCTCTGAAAGGGACTTATAGTTCTAGATATGGTAAGTAAAGCTACATTTGGGCCCGTACACACTGAATACAGTGTATATGTCTTTTCCTGCTGAGGATTGCATGTTCTCTATCATAACTACAGGCTGGCTTTGATTGACAGGCGGATATTACTGATGTCTACTATGAACATGACATCTTAGTGTCCCCCGTGCACAGCCAATCTAGGCTGCTTGTTAAATGCAAGTACTGCTCCCCATTGTAAGCATTGCTTGCGATCAGCCTGACATTCCTACAGTGTTACATGGCAATAATGAGTCCCTCAGACAGTTGGAGGTGGTTATTTTCAAACTGATAGATTTTCTAATTTGCTTGAAATTCTCAATGCAAGTCAGCTTGATCTTTCATTCTTCAAATGAGAAGCTCAAAGGATCTAAATGATCATGAATGCACTAGTGTGAGCATTCTTTTTGGATAATGGTGCGTTCCAGCAGTAAAGTTGTATGTGAGCAGACAGATGTTTCCGTGCCCATTGTTCTTGGGGAGTAATCTGCTGTGAAAGTATCATGGCCAGTGCTGGCCTTAAGATCCCTGGAAGTTAGGCCGATCCGGTGGTTTCACTGCTTTCCGAGAGAACAATTTGGAATAAGTGTGCTGACCAGGAATTATGATGTCACTATTACTTCTGGCTAAGCATTTGAAACTACTGAAGTCTCCGACAGCCAGGCAAATAAAATTAAGGAAGATCACGCATGCAGTGGTTGGGGTGCATTCATGGAATCGATCGATGCCGGTGAATTTTGACTATGGCAGCGATATCTGTCTATGCCTTGCAGCCCATAGTCATGGTGTGGCAATCACCACGCTCCCAGATAGAAATATACATGCTTATTGTGTCTGTGTCTGGGGTGTAAAGGCCTTTTAAACACATTCTGATCAAGACCATGCAGAAAGCATGAAGGGCAGTTGCACACAGATGTAAGTATTTACTCGTGTTTATACTCAGGATCTTGTTGGCAAAAGGATCCTGAGCAAAACGTTTCTTAAAGGAGAAGTCAAGCCTGAGCTTTTTAGACTGGGCTTCTCCTAGGGGTCACAGGAGTGCAATTCGTTTTACACTTCTGTGACCCGTTTTCAGCGGAGATCGGTCTGAAGTCCGCTCTCTGCAGACGTCGCTGCCATCAGTCGGGGCAGCGCGTCATCTTGACTTCAGAAGTCTGGATCTGCCAGGTGCCTGGACTGATGCCTGTCTCGGCCTCTCGGCGAGCCTCATCACTTCAATGAGCGTGGAGGAGCAGAGCAGGAGAGCTGCTGACTGACATTCAGCAGCTCTCCTATCGAGGTGGAATAAGAATCGAGCAATCGGCGGTGTTCTGTGGCTCGGTTCTCAGTGCAGAGATGTCGGGGGACAGATGTAGCATCGGTCTGATGCTGCATCCACCTAGGTAAGTATGAATCTAAAGAAAAAACACCCCATACTTCTCTTTTTAAAGTCAATTTTTTTTCTCTCTAAAAAACAAACGTTTTACACTCGCCCGCTCTATACAAGGGTACTGCACAGAGCAGCTCCTTTTAACTCTTCTTTTGGGATTCCCCACCTGCGCTGTTCCGCCTCTTTTCTGTGTGCCAGCATTAGAAGCCACTTGCTATGGGGGCACATGTGCGTGCGCTCTTCTGAGCGGAGCTGATAGACACACACCATAGACCCATACAGTGCAGCTTTTGGCTATACTTCTCCAGGGGATCACAGGAGTGCAGTTGGTTCTGTAATCCTGTGACTTGGTTTCAGCCGACCGCGAGCTAAAGCCTGCTGTGGGCTGACATCACAGAGCCGGTCCAGGCTCTGAAAAGATCCCGACCAGAAATGGCAGCTGGCTCAGCCTCTCAGCAAGCCACAGCCGAGTGTTCCAGTGAGTCACCAGATCTCTGCTCACAGAACTGAGCGATCAGTGGTCTTTAATCGCCCAGCTCTCAGTCTTATGCCGCGTACACACGACCGTTTTTCATGGCGTGAAAAATGCCATTTTTTAAACTGGTCATTAAAAACGATCGTGTGTAGGCTCCAGAGCATTTTTAACGACGTGAAAAATGGCCTAAAAAAAATTAGAACCTGCTCTATTTTTTCACGTCGTTTTTCACGTTGTGAAAAACGGTAGTGTGTATGCTTTTACGAGGGGAAAAAAAAATGCTCAGAATCAAGTATGAGACAGGAGCGCTCCTTCTGGTAAAACTAACGTTCATAATGGAGATAGCACATTCGTCACGCTGTAACGGAATGAAGAGCATAAGGCTGAAAAGCGCGATTCGGCTCTCACCGAACTTTACTAACACGTGGATCAGCAAAAGCAGCCCAAAGGGTGGCGCCATCCGAATAGAACTTCCCCTTTATAGTGCCGTCGTACGTGTTGTACGTCACCGCGCTTTGCTCGAGCATTTTTTTTCACGATAGTGTGTAGGCAAGGCAGGCTTGAGAGAAAACACGAAAAATCACGTTGAGAAAAACGTTGTTTTTTTTAAATGACATTAAAAACGGCCGTGTGTACGCGGCATAAGAGCTGGCAGGGGACAGATGCAGCATCAGACCAATGCTGCATCCACCTAGGGGATATATACATATATATATATATATATATATATATATATATATATATATATATATATATATATATATATATATATATATATATATATATATATATATATATATAATCTCTCTGATAATCCAGACTTTTTCTTTTAATTTTAGGGGGTAGCAGAAGAGGCTGAATTTCTTGCCTCCTCCTTGCTACAGCAGGCTCCCTCAATCTGAACTGCCAGTCCCCCACAGCCTCCCCTCTGAGCTACTTTTGGCTGCTATCGCAGGCTCACCCCCTGCACATCAGGGCTAAAAGCCCTGCATTTTACGCAAAGACGCTGAGGGGGCCACCTGCACCTTGGAACGTCAGGGTGAAAAATATGGCCTACTGCAGCAAGAGGCAGGCAATTCAAACAGCCTTTCCTTCTACCTACTAGATTTAAAGTGGAACACCCCTCGCTGGTCACTGTTGTCTTCTCTATGGGTCCTGGCTTTTTTGCCTCTTGATTGGCGGGGAGAGTATGACGTCTTTCTGCACATGCCGGAGTCGGTCAGTGTGCTGGGCATGAATGCTGAGCTGCACATGTACAGCTCAGTGTATATCTAATAGAAAACTGGCAGGTAGGGGTATAATATTGTTATGTCTCTTTTGCAATAAAGAGCTGCCTGCTTGCAAAATGACAAGTTGGGTTGGTTTAGTTCTGCTTTAACAAGCATATAGCCCTTGCAGTCTGGGGGTCCTGCGGCAGGTTTTGTTTCCTGTTGTGACCGGAGTTGGACCTTAATATCAGAGCTGCAGGACCTGTGAAATAGAATCCCAGAATTAGTATTCTCAGATGTGTGCATTTCATTCCACTAAGTTGTGCCAAGCTGATAGTTTACGGTCCCAGAAAAATGGGCAATTAACACTAGATGATACATCCCAAAACAGATCTGTGGGGCCTGCAGACTTGAATGGAAGAATCTAATTGGTTGTTTGCAAAAAGAACTGTTCTTCCATCATGCCCCTTTAGTAAGCTGTGCATTGGTCCTTGCCTTGTACCCTAAATTTCCTGAATCTGTAGGTAAGGCTGGTATCACTATCTATAAAACATATATATTTATTTGATAGTTGGAAAGTTTCAGGTTTGCAGGAGTGATTTATTTAAGTGCGTGGGTCCTTCCATGCCATTATTTGAGGTTTCTGGTCCTTTAAGTCCGTAGAGGGAGCTGTGTATGTGTTGATTCCTATGAATGCTCAGCCCTATGGAGCAGTGTGTAAGCGATAAGGCTTATCTTCTATAACAGACTATTACTCCTCCCTGCGGGCTCTGTGTTCATGGGTTATCATGCTCCAGTTAAAGTGAAGTTCAATTGGTATATTACCCTATTGCAGTTTGTAATTTTATAATATAGTGCAGTATGCTTGCTATATGGGCAGTGATGAAGTCCCAGTGTTTTATGAAGCATATTACACGTCTTTTATGGGGTTGTTATCTTGTGGTTTTATCCGTTTGTACAGTAAATACGGTTTCTGCTTCACAACAGCTGGCTGTTGACCTGCTCACGTCTGGCACCACCCAGGTTCAGAGTGACATCACTATGTAAAGCAAACCAGGCTAGTCCACCTTAATGTTATTTCAAGGAAGCTGTGCATACACCTTGCTGTGCCTTGGCTGCTGCAGTCAGAGCTGTCCGTGATCTGACAGTGATGTGATCGGAGATGGATTTTCTAAGATGGGTTGTACCCTCTTCTGTCTCTGGTGAGGTGGTCCTGGATGTAGGGAGTACCATACGGGAAAGTTCACCCCGACTCTTGAAGATGCGAAGAGTGAGCCTCCTGTCTTTAGGACAGACCATAGATGAAGACTATGAAACTCACTTCCAAGGCCAAACCGTGAGCAAATACAAGAGAAGGCCTCTAGGTATGGTTTTGTACTATAGATTTATAACTTGCTATTAATATTTTTTTTTAATATTAAAAATGTAATTTAATATTTTCGTTTTTGATATATACATGAAGCCTTGCTGGCGGGGTGTTGAGAAAAGTCCTGCAAGCAGCATCTTTGGAGCAGCTTTTGGGCGCTGAAAAAAAACGCTTCAAAAACGCCCCTCTCAATTGAAATTAATTAAATGCGCTGTAAAAACGCCTGAATAGCGCCTATAATTCGCTCTGAGCTGTAGAAAGGTCACATGATCTCCCAAAAATGTAAACATGCAAGCAAAAAAAAGAGCATCTACAACAGCAGGACTGAAATTGCCCAAGCTGCAATAACGCTTGAAAAACGCTGTTAAAACGCCTGCAGCGTTGCGTTAATTTTACCGCTAGCGCCCTAAAAACACTGTGTTTTTGCAGCGCCTCAGTGTGAAAGGGGCTAAATAGTGAGGTCACGTTGCTTTGAGTTCCAGCAATTTAGCATCATCATTATTCCTATGGCCTTGTACACACAAGAATGTAAATGCATAGCCTGAGTTACTGACGCATCTTGGCACCTCTGTTAGTCGGTTGGAGCAGACTTCGAAGGTGGATTTGCTGTGTATCACATCAATATTTAAATGCAAACTGCAGCATCAGACTGCTTGAATGCTACTTCCGATATTGCTTTGTGTAGTACCCACACTTGGTAAATGGCAGTTCCAGATCTGGGGTGTGCTCTTTTCATAAGTGCTGAATGTATACCTGCGCCTGTATTAGATTCACACTTCTATGCAGCGTTACGGCTTATTCGCATGGGTGATTTGGGGCCTACAGTGTAAAATATGGCTTTTTTGCCTTCAAGGGAGGCATATGTGAGTCAATATCAGGCTGAAATACGCGACGGTTGGATTTTGTTCTTGGCGGTATTCGCAATTATGACTGTATAAGTTCAGGGACAGAAAAGTGCGTAGAAAAGCACACATTCATTTCAATGCTCTGTTTACATCATAGGATCACCCAGTGTAAAGCTCAAAAAAATAACGATAAAACATTTAAACCTCAAAGATGCAATCGGAATGAACTTCCATCACCCACAAAATAACCGCATTAAGTGGAACTCTGATGAACTGTTTTCCTCGGTTTACATAGAGTGGGGAAGTGTGAGCTCACGTGTCTGGTTTCTATTACTGTCTATCTGATTTAGGTTTTCTCTTATGCATTTTCATGAACTTAATTGCAAAATGTAAATTCCCAGAAAGAACACATCCAGAATCCTATTCATTTAAATGAGATCTTTTTAAATATGTGCATTAGTAAGTGCTGTGCCAAAACATAGAAGCTTGCTGCAATTCCTACATTTTAGAATGTGCTTAAATGCAAAGACATGGCACAGGAAAATGAATGTAAGCATAGGAAAAAGGCATACAAAATGCATGTGTGTAATACGCGCAAGTGCAAAATAAATTGCTGACTGTAACTAAAGGCAAAACTGTTTTTTTTTTTCATTTTGGATAAAGTAAGGGATGATTTATATCCCATCAGGTTTTTTTAATGTTTTGTGTCCTATTGGAGAGATTGCCCTTCACTTCCTGTCCCACAGCCAAAACAGGAAGTAAGAGGAATCCCGCCAAAGTGGGGGATACCCTGGTGGTCACCAGTACCAGTGTCCCAGCTGGAAGATTTCCTTTTTATTACTGTTCTGGGGATAATTCAACATTTTGGATATTCGTTTACTTTCACTTTTAATGATAATTGTCAACAGTACAAATACAGTAGTTTGAATCTCCCTACCTACAGACAGCAATAAAACCTGACAGGGGTATTAATCCCTTTGCAGTCTATCCAAAGATAAAAATTGCCTGTAGGTATACTTTACATTGCACTTGGGCAACTTTTACACTGATGGACCGATCGGGTCGCCTGTCAGTTTTTCAGTCAGACCCAACCAGACCATCCATTGCTCACTATGGAGTGGTGGATGTGTCTGCTGACACCCGCCAACATCTGATCTGCTAATAACAGACTGATGGGGATCTGTTCCCCATCCGTCCGGCATATCAGATCGCATGACAGCCGTTTCCATCCGAGAGCGCATATAGGAGAACGGGCTGTGTCCGTGTTTGCCTTGCATCAGCGGGCAGACAATGGACCTGTCATCCGCCTGCTCAGTGGGGATTAGAGGAGAGATCCCCTGACGAGCGGGCGGATTCCGCCAGCGTGAAAGGGGCCTTACACACGATCGGAATTTCCGACAACAAAACCGTGGGTTTATTTCCAAAGGATATTGGCTCAAACTTGTCTTGCATACACATGGTCGCACAAATGTTGCTCGAAAATTTCCAAATGTCAAGAACACGGAGACGTACAACACTACGATGAGCCGAGAAAAATTAAGTACAATGATTCCGAGCATGCATAGAATTTTTGTGCGTCGGAAAAATTGAGAACCTGCTCTCAAACATTTGTTGTCGGAAATTCCGAAAGCAAATGTCCGATGGAGCCTACACATGGTCGGAATATCCAACCAAAAGCTCACATCGAACATTTGTTGTCGGGAATTCCGATCGTATGTACGCGGTATTAAACTTGAACTGCATCCTAAATCCAATGCATAAAGAGTACACAGCAGAATGAACACGAAATACACATACCGTATATACACGAGTATAAGCTGAATTTTTTAGCACATTTCTTTGTGCTGAAAATGCCCCCCTCGGCTTATACTCAAGTCTGTGTCCATCTTCAACTTTGTGCGACTGATCCCAGCCGGCTGGGGAGCACCGACTTTTCAAAGCTGGGCACCTCTTCCATAGACTCCCATGTTAAATGGTCTTTTCTCCAGTGATTTTGGGGACCTGATACCGGCTAACCCTAGGTCCCCTGGACCCCAAACCTGGCACACATGTAGCCCCCATTCTTCCTCTACACGTGTGCAAAGTTTGTTGTCCGGGGGACCTACGGCCGGGGAGCACCGATTTTTCAAAGCCGGGCACCCCTTCCATAGACTCCCATGTTAAGCGTCAGTCTAGTCACACAGCGCCGGAGATATGATAGGGAGATTGGGCACAGTGAGGCATGGACACAGTGAGGCACGCAGATGGACACCCTAGGCTTATACTCGAGTCAATACGTTTTTCCATTTTTTTGTGGTAAAATTAGGTGCCTCGGCTTATATTCGGGTCGGCTTATATTCGGGTCGGCTTATATTTGGGTCAGCTTATATTTAGGTCAGCTTATACTCGGGCCGGCTTATACTCGGGTCAGCTTATACTCGAGTATATACGGTACTTGGGGATTGTGAAACAGTTGAGCTAGAGTAGGGGCCTGTTATTACAACTCATCACACTGTTTACCCTTTTTTGTTTTATTTTTTCTTCAACTTATTGAAATATCATATTTTTTCAGTTTTTTATGCACCACAGCAAGTTGCAATGCGGTGTAATGTGTCGCAGTGAGCTGCACTGTGTAAAAATGTAGCTGCTCCTACTTTTCTTAGTGCACACCAAGTGAAGTGCATTGGTGTAGACTGAACTAAAAGGACACAAGACAAATTGCCTATGCTTCTATTTAGTGGTCCCTAAAACCGCAGTATTGAGTAAGCCTGTTTTCATTTATCAGTTTGTTACTTTTATAAATGAACTGTGAAAAAATCCCACTTACAGTGATGCAAGTTTTATTATGGGATGTTTTTATTATTGTATGTTTGCATCAGTTTGCATTTTGTGCAGTTCTGCTGTGCATTTGAAGCCCCATGGTAATAATATGTGGATAGCTGCCCATTTAAATCCAGAGTTATACAGCCTTTGCGTGCAGGATCGGTGAGGAACTGAGCTGTGAGCTGCTTGCATGTTAATCAAGTGAGGAAAAGTACACCTTTTGTAAGCTCATCAATCAGTTGTACTTAAACATGGCTTTGGGAGGGAAGTGTTTGCTTTAGGTGGCTTTCAGATTGAAAATTAAGAGGACATTTACAGATGTTTTATCAGCGTGTAAAACTGGCAGATCTCATCGCCTCTTCAGTGCTATCGATCTTGGTCCCCCTTTATGTTTTTTTCCTCTTTCTCTTGTCTTTTCCTTTTTTCTTTCTTACCCTTTTTTCCATCTCTCCTTTTCAACTAAAAAACAAAAAGTGATGGGCACAGAAGCATTTATTTTACCCTGTATTAGACTTCAGCTAGTGGAGTGAGCCAGACTGAGTAGTTCCCTTCACTCACATGCAATTGTTTTGTATAGTTGTGCCTGATGCGCTCGCCACCATCTACCGTATATACTCGAGTATAAGCCGACACGAATATAAGCCGAGGCACCTAATTTTACCACAAAAAAATGCGAAAACGTATTGACTCGAGTATAAGCCTAGGGTGTCCATCTGCATGCCTCACTGTGCCCATGCCTCACTGTGTCCATGACTAGACTGATGTTTAACACGGGAGTCTATGGAAGGGGTTACCGGCTTTGAAAAATCGGTGCTCCCCGGCCGTAGGTCCCCTAGACAACAAACTTTGTACACTTGTAGAGGAGAAATTGGGCTACATGTGTGCAAAGTTTCGGGTCCAGAGGATCTGTGGTCGGGCCGGTACAGGGTCCCCAAAATCACCAGAGAAATTACCATTTTAACATGGGAGTCTATGGAAGGGGTGCCCGGCTTTGAAAAATCGGTGCTCCCCGGCGGCCGTAGGTCCTTTGGACAACAAACTTTGCACACTTGTAGAGGGAGAGGGGGGCTCAGGGGACTTACGGTCGTCCGGTACCGGGTCCCCAAAGTCCAGGAGATTAGGCGCAAAAAGGTGACTCGAGTATAAGTCGAGGGGGCATTTTCAGCGCAAAAAAATGTGCTGAAAAACTTGGCTTATACTCGAGTATATACGGTATATGCAATGCAAAGTTGTCTTTTTGTTTGTATCTGTGTCACACATCTTTTAAATTAAAAAATGTAAAAAAAATAAAATAAAACTGATGGATCTGAAAAAGAACGTCTACCAATGAGTTCTGCCAATTGGTGAGATATGCGAAGACGGGCGCGCTTTGGTGACCTTTGTAACCAATTTCTCTACACTATGCTAGCTTACCGCTTACGCCGTCTTGGATCTTTTATTGATGTGGAAGTTGCATGAAATGATACTATAATTGTTTTTATTATCCCTACTGATTTAGACATGACTAGCTCTCATATTCTTACTGCGGTATTGATCTCTACACAGGATCGTTTGATGAGTATGTGTTTGAAGAGCCGATACCATTGGAACATTGTTCTTTCTTCCATTGCTGAGTTCTGTTTAAGTGCTCACTCATATCATATCTGTTGAGCTGCATTGATTTGCATAGATCAACACAAGAAAAGTATTTTGCCCTGTTCACGCCATAACGCTGCGTTGAGATGCAGAGCACTGCACCAAAATGCAGCATGTCTGTATTTTTTATGCAGCGCAACGCGGAACACCAAATGTCACCACAGGTTGTACGATGTATTGTAACCACAGACCTCCCCTCGCTGCCCCTATAAATTGCACACCTGCATGTTGGCGTGCAGGAAAGTATGAAATTGCCCTTAGGCAGACCTTAAGTTATTTACTAACCTAGCTTACTTCCCACCTTATCCCCTGCTCTCTAACCTAATATGCAAAAGTCGCTATTCATTACAACGTGACTTTTGAACTTCTGTGGCTGTTGCCCAATGTCATTTTTTGGCATGCAAATTTTGTGTGGCAGGGTTGCTTGATTGATCCTGTCCAAGGAAAAGCCAATCAGTAATTCTTATTTCTTGTATTTTGTGTTACTTTTTGCAAAGTAAGTTCACCTGTAAAAAATAATAATGTGCACTTCTTTAACTGGGAGCCCGGAAAGCATTGCGGGTGCCATGCAGGACTCCTGCAGACTGTGTGTAAGCTGTTTGATTCAGCCATGCGGGCAGAGCCACACATGGGCGCTTTTCTTTTAAAATTGTGGCAGCGAGTTTGATGAGAAGATCCCCAGCTGACTGTCATCGGAGGCAGCAGATCAGGGAGCAGCTGCAGTAGTGGGAAACCTGTTACATGTTCCATCCCAAAAATTGGCTGAACATGTAACATGTTCCCGAAGGTGAACTTTTCCTTTATGGCCTCATGCACACTGCTGCGCCTAAACTCATGTTTAAGATTTTTTGGCCTTTTTTTGCCAAAGCTCCTGAACTCAACTCAATAAAAGCCTGTGTCCATGTACACATAGACTTTTACCAGAGTTTAGCAGCAGTAAAATGCTCCTTTCCAGAGCGCAAAAGAATCGCGTTCTGGAGAGGAGTGTTTTGACAGAAACGCCAAACACGGCAAAAATTTGTCTAAATGCACCTAAACGTTAGGAATGTTTAAGACTTTGTTTATTTCAATGGGCAGAAAAAAATAAAAATTCTGGGCCAGTGAAATAAACGTCCAAACTTCAAACACTGCTAAACTTGCCTGGTTTGAAAAAAAGCCGCTTAGGTAATTTTATAACGCTGATTTTCTCCTGTCAGGAAAAACAGCGTTTAAAGAGGAAGTAAACCCTGATGAGTTTTACTTCCTCTGTTTCCCCGCAAAGGTAAAGCATAATGGGCTACTATGCATCGCATAGTAGCCAATTATGTGACACTTACCTGCAGGAGAAGCCCACAATGTCACCGTCTTCCACACTGGCAGTGAGCGTTCATCTTCACCCCTCTTCTTCCGGGGGCTGCAAAATCCAGCTCTGTGACTGGCCGGAGTCGTGTGACGTCACTCCCGCGCATGCGCGCGGGAGCCTCCTTTAACAGCATGACCCCAGCTTGAAACGGCATAGCGTGCCCTTTCAAGCCGGCGCATGCGCCATTGAAGGCGTCGCTCAGGGAAATTGCAAATCTCTCCTAGACCGTGTAGGCCTTGAAGATATTGCAAGCACCTACAGGTAAGCCTTAATCTAGGCTTTCCTGTAGGTGTAATTTGTCCCTGAGGGTTTACAACCACTTTAAAGAATAAGTTCACCTTTTGACAAAAAAAATAATAAATGCACATTTTTTTGAAGGTAAAAAGTAAAAAAAAATGCATTTATTATTCTTTGTTGCAGGAGCCTGTAAAGCATTGCACCAGCAATCAGCAGATCACTGGTGCCATGCAGGTCTCCTGCAGATCTGTCAGTGTATTTATTGACTTGCTCGTACCTCGTATGAGGAAGCCGATACATTCTGATAGGAAGACTCAATGGACTACCACCGACAGCACCGTGGTAGTTCATTGAAAACTACAAGCCAACAGCCTCAAAGGCTGCCTGACCTTGTAGTTTTCCATTTGCAGAGGACTGTGATTGAGTGATGTGGCCGGGTCGGCGGAGCCCCTCATGGGCGCGTTTTTTTTTTTTTTTTTCTTTATTGTGGCAGCAGACCCGGGGAGAAGATCCTGAATATGGGTGTAACATGTTATGAAAGGTGAACTTATCCTTTGATAATAAACCAGTGAGCATGATAAGGCCTAAAAAGTTTGTTTTCCATGACACTTTTGTGCCATTGGTTGTTTCTTTATATTGTGTAATTATTAGAAAAGAAAAAACAAGCAATCCATAGAATGCTTTCATGGATGTAATCTTCCTCGTGTTTGAGTTGACGTTGGAGTGCTATGGACAGAAGGCGTTTTGTATACAAACCACATGGACATTGTTTTCCTGCATTGTCTTTTGTTCTTGTCCAGTGTTTGTGACTTTGGATTGGGCAATGGATCTATTGTTATTGTTGTCTTTTATATTCTTATCTGCATATTGTCATGGCTTGTGATTGGATAAATCATCTATTACCTTTGCTATAATTGTTTTATATTTTGTTATGGGCGTGTTTATGCCTGTGCTTTACCTATGCGGGCACTTTATGGTTCCTCTCCCCGTTCAGATGTGATCAGAGATGGAAAATGGCATAAGGGAGATGACCATTCACAAGTATAACACTCAACATTTAAAGTGTTTAAGTCTCAGGGTTTTTTTTCCTATAAAAAATAACAAACATGTTATACTTACCTGCTCTGTTGCAGTGTATTTGCACAGAGCAGCCCAGATCCTCATCTTCTTGGGTTCCTTTTCTATGATCCTGGCCCCACACTCCTGTTCAGTGCCCCCACAGCAAGCAGCTTGCTATAGGGGCACCCAAGCCGAGTCACATCTCCTTCTGTCTATTCAGACTGGAGCCCAACCCAATCTCGCCCCCCTCTCTCTCCTTAAACAGCCAAACTGTAGCTGCTCCAGGCGATCCAAACAGGCTGCAAATCGTGAATTAACTGATCAGATGGGATGCACGCCTTGACACTGCTGCAGAAACACATGTGAAGTGGATGAAAAAGGAACGGTTGCACTCCCAATCTGATACAATAAATGTATTTCCGGAGATTGTAAAAACAAATTCATGAGCATATGGCAAAAAGGCAGAAAAAGGTGACGCGTTTCACACGGCTAGCGTGATTCGGTCAAACCACAAGAGTACAATTACCAACATACTAATATACAAAAAAATCACATGATGCAAATTAGCAAAAAAAGCAGGTGTAATCAATTCAGTGATTTGACCCATATTTCCCTGTCTCTCCTGATTGGCTAGCTGACTTTACTTGACACCAATGGCGCCACTGCTGTGTCTCAGCCAATCAGGAGGGAGAATCTTGGATGGCTGAGACACTCTGGGACAGAGCGGAACCTCAGGTAAGTGTTTGGGGGACTGCTGAACACAGAAGGCTTTTTATCTTAACGCATTAAGATAAAAAAAAACTGCATTTAACCCCTTTTTAAACTTCATGCACATGGCGATTCAGGGTCTAAACAGTGTGCGTAGCTTGTGTAACGACTTCCTCGGGACCTGATGTTGCTTCATTCAGCTGACCAATGAGATGAATGGGAGGAGGTGGTTGTATGTGGCTGTGTCCCAGGGTTTGCGTAAAGCACCTGTACATGCACTGACGTATTCTCCAAACGCACAGCATCTGCCCACAGTGTTGATGGGTCCCGGAGGAGGCATTACACAAGCTTTGAGCGCTGTATGGCCTTGTGCATGAAGCCTAAAACTGAATAGAATCCATCCCTTTGCTTGTATTTTCAGACCATAACCTTACTTCTCATTGTGATTGTTGACATAGACCCTGCTGGAAATAATGACCACATACATACATGTCAAACATTTCCAAGTCGCCTGTTCTGTCCATTTATATTAGTCAGTGTAGAGGAATACTATTATCAGCACACAGAAAAGCATGGGGGGTCTGCAGATGATATGTGGTGGGAGCAATGTAAGAAGTAAATATGCAAGGTGAACCAAAGCCACATGAGGTTATGATCCAGGGACATTGTATATCTTTTAATTATTTTCTAACTGTCACCTTGTTGTTGTTCCCACTTTCATGGCCAGATATTGTACTTTAGATTCATAAAAATATTTGCCTATGTATATCTGTTCAGTCTGTACATGTGGGACCTGCTTATATAAACACGTATTTTCCCCAAACTGAAACATATATTATTACGATGAGGTACACTTTTTTTTTTTGCAAAGAGATGAACGTTTATATTAAAATAGAACTAAACCCCCCAAACCATTAGGCCCCTTTCACACTGAGGTATTACAATAACGCGCTAAAAATGATTAGCGGATTCACCGCATTTTTACCGCTTTAGCGATAAAAATAGCGCTAACGTCTATGCGTTTTTGCGGTAAAAAGGATTATTTGGTATCCCACAATCCTCCACTCTACTGCGGTCATGTGACCTTCCCACAGTTTCTGGGCGTTTTTACCGCGGTACTCACTAATTTTCAACGGGGATAGGCGTTTTTACAGCGCTATTTCATGCACCCCAAAGATGCTCCAAAAAAGCTGTTTGCAGGATTTTTTCCAACGCACAGCCAGCACAACGCCTCAGTGTGAAAGCCCTCAGGGCTTTCACATTGAGAATGCTAGGGCAGGATTATTTCAGGCGTTTTTAAAGCGCTATTTTTAGTGCTAAAACGCCTGAAAAACGCCTCAGTGTGAAAGGAGCCTTACATTTAAGGCATGCCGTGAATAACTCACTTTTGCTTGTGCTTTCAACCAAACTCAAGCCATCAAATAGCTGGTGTCATAACACAGTGTTTCTCAACTCCAGTCCTCAAGGCGCACCAACAGGTCATGTTTTTGGGATTTCCTGCAGATGAAACAGCTGTGGTAATTACTAAGGCAGTGAAACTGCTCAAATCACCTGTACAAATCAATGGAAATCCCAAAAACATGACCTGTTGATGCGCCTTGAGGACTGGAGTTGAGAACCACTGTCATAACAGATCACCTGTGCAGCACCATGACAACTGCAGATCAAACAGAGGCCAAGATGGCAGCTTCCTTGGCTGTAAAGGATAAGGAGGGTTTAGTTCCTCTTTAAGGGATTCAGTAAGTTGACAGGTATGGCCAAATCATGTGATGGCCCCATGGCAGTGAGAGGCTCCCAACCCTGCTGGGTGTATATCACACTTAGTTTATTCATCTTTATTCAATGCAGCACATTGTGATGTGTTGTAGTGAATCACAACCTGCTGTGATGTGTAAAATTTGGAATAAGTCTCAGTTTTTTCAGTATACAATGCTGCCGCATGGTGGCATGAACTGACCTAATAGGACATAAGGCAAATTGCCATGTCTGTGTGTTAGAACTGCGTAAAGCTTACTACACACTTTGAGAAAATCACAGAAACGATTTTCCAACTTTCCATGAAGGTGTGTATCTGGATGTAGCCAAGAATCGTATTAACTTGTACCAAAATTTAAGGGAAGACGTCATGATTCTGGAATGGGTGGTGGTTTTCTCGAACAACAGGGGTTGGCAAGTAGTTAACATATATAAAAGAACTGCATGGGGTGTATTTAGAGGCCTACAGAGATGCATAAATTGCGCTCAGATCTTTTCCTTTACGGTCTCATGCACACTGAACATTTTTACAGCTGCTGTTTTTAGCTTCAGGCGTTTTTTTTTTGTTTTTTGTTTTTTTGTTTGGAGACCGTAAATTCCCCCGCATGTTATCCCATGTGTCCATCCACACATAATCTTTTATCACCATTTTTAGTGTTTTTTTCAGCTGGAAAAACTCTAAAAAATAAATAAAAATGTGGATATTCTGCATTGTATGAACGTTTTTGAACCATAAGCTTTTGTGGGAGTATAGTTTTGCTAAAAAAACACTGCAAATCACTACCGCAAAACTCATTCTATAGCTTTCTACGGCGAACGCTACTGGTGTCTTTGTAACGTCCGGTGTGCATAAGGCCTTGCATTCATTTCTAGAAGAAAACCATATACCGTATAAGCCGAGTTTTTAAGCACAATTTTTTGCGCTGAAAATGCCCCCTTCGGCTTATACTCGAGTCACCTTTTTGCGCCTGATCTCCCGGACTTTGGGGAGCCGGTACCGGCCGGACGTAGGTCCCCTGGACCCCAAACTTGGCACACATATAGCCCCACTCTTGCTCTACAAGTTTGCAAAGTTTCTTGTCCGGGGGACTTATGGTCGGGGAGCACCGATTTTTCAAACCCGGGCACCCCTTCCATAGACTCCCATGTTAAACGGTAATTTCTCTGGTGACTTTGGGGACCCGGTACCGGCCGGTCGTAGGTCCCCTGGACCCCAAACTTGGCACACATGTAGCCCCACTCTTCCACTACAAGTTTGCAAAGTTTCTTGTCCGGGGGATTTATGGCCGGGGAGCACCGATTTTTCAAAGCCGGGCACCCCTTCCATAGACTCCCATGTTAAACGTCAGACTAGTCATGGACACAGTGAGGCATGGATACAATGAGGCAAAGTGAGGCACACCCTAGGCTTATACTCGAGTCAATACGTTTTCCCATTTTTTGTGGTAAAATTAGGTGCCTCAGCTTATATTCGGTTCGGCTTATACTCGAGTATATACGGTATACTGTAGCAGTCCCCGAATGGAAAGAATGCATGCACATGTTCATGTTGTACAAGGAAGGTGATCTGAAAACAAACAGTGGCCAGGAAATTGAGTGTATTTGTTTAATAGCTGCATTTGCACCTGGATTTTGTTTAAACTGAACAGATCCGTAGATAGGGTCTTAATCCCCAACAGTTTAAAAATCTGATGTGCAAATGAAAACTCAAAGTGCAGCTGAGCAAAGCTGGTAGGTTTGGTGAGAAATTGTTGACTGCGGCCGATTGTATGGACAGATAAAGTGCTGTAGCAGTCAGTTTTATAGAGGGTCTAATATGTGTGAGGAAATTTAGGGAATCTAGTATCTGCTATGACAGATGGGTGCTTATTCCAGATTGCCCTGCAGGATTTATTAAACCTTTTGTAAAAATATTATTCCCTGCCCTTATGAAATGTCTAAAGCAGCCTTTGTCACACTGAAATAATTTTCAGATCTAGGGGAAACCTTGCTAAAACCAATTTACTGGGGGTCAATGGTAAAAATGCTCCTTACCTTGTTAGGGCTGCAACTAACGATTATTTTCATAATTGTTTTGATTAATCGACTAATCGGTTAATAAGGTAATTTTTTGCATTTTTTAAATTTTTTGGGCCAATTTGTTGTTGGGCAGATTACAAAACACAAATTGCCGCAAAAACACATTACATGCTTTTCTGCAGCTTCTCCATTGAAGTATATTAAACCAAAAAACAAAATAGCACCGTTTTGCGTTAAAAAAAAGTCCTTGCCCTTTCCAAATACGCAGCAGCTGAAAAAATCATGGATGTGAACGTGTCCCATAGAAACCATGTAAATGCTCTGTAGTGTGTTTCTGCAAAAAGCACCAAAAAACAGAGGAGTGACCCAGGCCTGAGATGTTTAGTAACATGGGGTTAAAAAAACTAAAATTAGTACAAAAAGAGCAAATAATCGCTATTGTAAGGGGTTCATTTTTTACTGTGGGACAGTGAAATTAATATTTACAGTAGCAATTTGCTCTTTTTGTACTATAAAGGGTTAATTTTAGTTTATTTTTAACCTCATTATGTTACTGGCCGATTAATCGATTATGAAAATTGTAATCGATTAATTTCATAATCGATTAGTTGTCGATTAATCGATTAGTTGTTTCGGCCCTATACCTTGTACAGTCGTGGAAAGGATGCCCTTTTTTCAGAATCCTAACTAGATGATTGGTGGCACTTTCAAGTAGCGCTAGCACCAGAATTGTGCAAGCACCATCAAATGGGAGGACAGTCAACCACAGTTCCTTCTAACCTCAGGAGAAACTCTGGTTGAGAATGAATGGTCTAAAGCAGTGGTCTCCAAACTGCGGCCCGAGTGCCAGATGCGGCCCCTTGCTAGCTTTTATCCGGCACTCTGGGCACTATTCCTCCCACTGATTTGGGGCGCTGTTCCTAACACTGACACCAACAATTATGCACTATTTCTCCCACTATTCTCAATGATGGCGCACTATTCCATCCACTAAAACTAATGGTGGGACACTATTTTTCCCACCGATAGCAATGATGGGGCACTATTCCTCCCACTGATGGGAATATTGGGACACCCTTCTTCCCACTGATGCCAGGGATGGGGCGCTATTCCTCCTGCAATCATGTATTCGGCTGGCTCTCGCCTCCTCCCCTCCTGACTGATGTCAGCGATGGGAATCT
Source organism: Rana muscosa (assembly GCA_029206835.1). Lineage (NCBI taxonomy): Eukaryota > Metazoa > Chordata > Amphibia > Anura > Ranidae > Rana > Rana muscosa. The sequence continues at coordinate 205,399,103 of CM055116.1, read as the reverse complement.
CAGTCCCGCCCGCTGTATCTGTCAGACAGGTACAGGAGAGAGGCGGCCGGTCACGTGATCGCTGGGAATCACTCTGAAATCGGGTATATACTGCTCTTCTTTAAAAAAATCATACACACAGGGGCACTTGTCATTAGGAGACAGCGCTGATACTATTAACAGGTCAGAGTGGCTTAGCAACCACTTTAAGGCTCGGTTCACACTGGTGCGATGTGGGAACCCTGCGAATCCAGTGCGAGTTCCAGCATCGCACCTGAATCGCACAGTGGTTCACACTGAGATCTATGAATTGTTGGGGGTGTCAATGTAAATTTAACGACACCCCCAGATCGGTTTGCAGATCACAGTGCGAATTGTGAAATGGTGCAGGAATCGAATCACATAGGTGTGAACACCCATGCGACCTGATTTCAGTGCGGACCCATAAGACGGTCTTTCACCATTTTGGTGCAAATGCGATGCGATTTCAGCCATACAGTTTGTATGGCTGAAATTGCATCGCACAGACATCGCATGTGATCCGCACAGCAATGCGTTGCGAATCACATGCGATGTCTGGCATCACACTAGTGTGAACCGGGCCTAACCATCATGCAGTTTATAGTTCAGTTCTTTCATAAACTTCCATGCATGAGGCCCAATAAGTATATATGTCTATCTCTGTTAACTCTGTGAAAGTTCAAATCACCTTTTCCTCATATACGGGTACCTTGTGACCTTTTACTAGGGGATCGGTATGCTTAGTAGGCTATATAGATTTATGCTCATAAAGTAAAAGTCAACTTTTATTGAATGTGAACAGAATTTTATAAAACTGCGTTCTATTCTTTTCTTGGGTGTAAGCGAACACAGGGCAATAAAAGGACTATTATGCCCTCGCAGGCACATTCCTACAAACCCACCTACAAACATAAACTTTTATATACTGTATTTATTGGCGTATAACACTCACTTTTTTACCTTGAAATAGAGGGTAAACTGTGCCTGCGTGTTATACGCAGGGGGCTGTGGAAAGTTTTTTTCCTGAAACTTCCCTCTTAAAGTTAGGGTGCGTGTTATACGCCGATAAATACGGTAGTTGTCTTTAGTTTGTACCATTAACATAGAATCATAATGGTGAGTCAAGGACTTCTTAAGGTTACTCCAAATTACTTACATTATATACATAAATTATAAAACAGCTAGAAACACTTTATGCACCATTTTATATATAATATTTTACTGCACAAAGTGGGAAAACGTATATCCAGAGGGCTACGAGTGAGGCATAAATTCATGCAACAGACATGTCCTAGCAAAGATCTGATAACAGAAAGGTACTGTACTTTTTTACCTTAAAGCGGAGTTCCACCCAAAAAATGGAACTTGTGCTTTAAGTGAAGGTGACCCCCTGACATGCCGCATTTGGCATTTCATTTGTTTTTGGGGGGGGCATACCCCCACTTCCTTCCGGTGCTCCGCGGCGCTGGAAGGAAGTTCACCTCTTCCCCCTCCCTCCGTGCAATCTTCTGGGACATGCGGGGCCGCCATCAGGAATTTTGGGGCCCCTTACACAGCTTCAGGCATGGGCCCCCTGGAGCCGAGGAGAATAGGGGGGGGGTTGCCGCAAATTCAGAAGCATGGGGGGGGGGTGCCACGAATTGAGAAGCAGGGGGTTTGGGTGCTGACGAACGCAAAAAAAGGGGGGTTGCCATCCAGGGCCCTGGGGACTTCTGGGCCCCTTACAAAAAAAAGGGGGAGGTTTCCATCCGGGGACCTCCGGGCCTCTTGGCCCCTTACAAAAAAAAGGTAAAAAAAAAAAAATTAAATAAAATAAATAAATAAAAAAACAAATAAAAAAAAAAAATTATAAAAAAATAAAAATTAAAAGGGGGGCTTGACATTCGGGGCCCTGGGGAACTCCGAGCCTCTGGGGACCTCTGGGCCCCTTGCAAAAAAAAAAAAAAAATTAAATAAAATAAATAAATAAAAAAACAAATTAAATAAAAAAATGAATAATAAAAAAAAATTCTAAAAAAAAAAAATTAAAAAAAGGGGGGTTGACATTCGGGGCCATCCGGGACCTCTGGGCCCCTTACAGGTGTACTGCCTGTACCCCCCTGATGGCGGCCCTGGGGACATGTCCAAGGTCCCAGAAGATTGCCCGGCCAATAACAGTGCGCACATGCGCAGGGCGTACCCGGAGAGGAGCGGGGCTTCGTTCGCCCGCATCGATTAGACTGTGGGATAGGTGAGTGTCCGATTTATTAAAAGTCAGCAGCTGCACTTTTTGTAGCCGCTGACTTTTATATGGGTGAAACTCCGCTTTAATGCAGTGAATGCTTTAACCTCTTTCTGACACCGCTTCCCGGCCCTTTCGGCTCCATGCACACTGGAGCTCAAAAATGGCCGTTTTGAACGCTGGATTTCTGGCAGGAAAATGCTTTAAAAACAAGATTTTATCAGCGTTTTGCATTGCCGTCAATGCACGTTTAGCGACGCTAGCTTTCAGTCGCATTTCTCTGGCTCTATTCAAAATCAGTGGTTCCCTATGGGAGCCCATTGATTTGAATGGAAGTCGCACCACAAGTCGGATCATCATGATCCGACTTGCCTGCTGAGGATGAAGGGGAACCCGCCAAAAAATGAAAAAAATAATTGGCGTGGGGTTCCCCCTCGGACGATACCAGGCTTTTCGGTCTGGTATGGATTTTAAGGGGACCCCTCCCAATGCCGAAAAAACGGCGTGGGGGTCCCCCCAAAATCCACACCAGACCCTTATCCGAGCACGTAGCCTGGTTGGTCAGTAAAGGGGGTGGGGACGAGTGAGCGGCCCCCCCTCCTGAACCGTACCAGGCCGCATGCCCTCAACATGGGGGGGTGGGTGCTTTGGGGTGGGCCCCCTTACCCCAAAGCACCCTGCCACCATGGTGATGGGGACAAGGGCCTCTTCCCGACAACCCTGGCCGTTGGTTGTCGGGGTGTGCGGGCGGGGAGCTTATCGGAATCCGGGAGCCCCCTTTAATAAGGGGGGCCCCAGATCCCGGCCCCCCACCCTATGTGAATGAGTATGGGGTATCGTACCCATACCCATTTTCCTGGTGGAAAAAAAATGTCAATAAAAAAACACTACACAGGTTTTTAAAGTAATTAGGCAGCTTCGGGGGTCTTCTTCCGACTTCGGGGGTCGCTTCTTCTGCTCTCTGGTTATTCTCCCGCTCTCCGGTGCCTTCTCCACGCTCTCCAGTTCTTTCTACCTTCTGCCGGGCGCCTCCGCTATCTTCTTCCAGCTCTTTTGCTAGCGGGGGCCCGGTCTTCATCGTCGTCTTCTTCCCTCTTCTCTCCGCCCGATGTTGACTCGTCGCTCTGTCGCTATAATGCCGCGTGCGCAGAGCGCAATGACTTATATAGGCCTGGGGCGTGGTCACCGGGTGATGCCACCCGGTGACCCTAACCCCGTATGTCGTCACAGTCCCATCATTTCCCGGGACTGTGACGTCATCACCCGGTGACCACGCCCCATGCCTATATAAGTTGTTGCGCTCCGCCCCGCGGGCCCCGGGCCTTGCTAGCAAAAGAGCTGGAAGAAGATAGCGGAGGCACCCAGCAGAAGGCAGAAAGAACCAGAGAGCATGGAGAAGGCACCAGATAGCGCAGAGACGACACCGGAGAGCAGAAGAGACCCCCGAAGGCGGAAGAAGACCCCCGGAGTTGCCTAATAAATTACTTTAAAAACCTAGTGTTTTTTTATTGACATTTTTTTCCACCAGGTGAATGGGTAGGGGTACGATGTACTCCATACTCATTCACATAGGGTAGAGGGCCGGGATCTGGTGGCCCCCTTATTAAAAGGGGCTCCCGGATTCCGATAAGCCCCCCCGCCCGCAGACCCCAGCAACCAACGGCCAGGGTTGTCTGGAAGAAGCCCTTGTCCTCATCAACATGGGGACAGGGTGCTTTGGGGTGGGGGGGCTGCAGGGCACCCCCCTGCCCCAAAGCACCCACCCCTCCCCCCATGTTGAGGGCATGCGGCCTGGTAAGGTTCAGGAGGGGGGCGCTCGCTCATCCCATCCCCTTTCCTGACCGGCCTAGCTGCATGCTCGGATATGTGTCTGGTATGGATTTGGGGGACCCCCACGCCGGTTTTTCTGCTTAGGGGGTTCCCCTTAAAATCCATACCAGACCGAAGGGCCTGGTATCGTCCGTGGGGGAACCCCACGCCAAATATTTTTTTCATTTTTTGGCGGGGTTCCCCTTCATCCTCAGCACGCAAGTCGGATCATGATGATCCGACTTGCGGTGCGACTTCTATTCAAATCAATGGGCTCCCATAGGGAACCATTGGTTTTGAATAGAGCCAGAGAAACGCCTAACGCTAATTAGCGGCCGCTTATTCGCGTTTATCTGTGTTTATCTGCGTTTGGCTTTTTTGGGTGTTTTTCCCCGCCGGAAAAATACATTTTGAACGCAAATTTCTTGCGTTCAGAAAAAAGCCCATAAACTGCACTGCTCATTAACGCTAAAAAAACGACCATGTGTGCATGGACACATAGGCTAGCATAGAGTGCAGTTTATGGGCTTTTTAAAAAAAACGCCTAACGCCAATAAACTGCAGTTTATCAGCTTCAGTGTGCATGAAGCCTTAGGAGCTTCTAAATGCCGGATGGCAGAGGTGGGCATTCAGATCATGTGACTGCTGTGATTGGCGGTCACATAATTGGAAAGCTCCTGTTCGCAAGTGTGCATCAGGAGCTTTCCGGTCCTTGCCGCCAATTGTGCTTTAAGGGCACAGGTCGCACACTCTCAGCACAGACCGCTGTTTACATAGGGTTGCATATATGCAGCCTCTCATCTTTAAAGCCCACCCGCCGACAGGCGACATATATGCGTACGGCCGGCGGGAAGAGGTTAAGGTAAAGAAGTGCCTTCCGAAGTGCTTTGGGAAGAGGTTAAAGTGGTCGTAAAGGCAGAAGGTTTTTTTATCTTAATGTATTAAGATGATAATACCTGTGTGCAGCAGCCCCCCTAATACTTACCTGAGCCCCTTCTCTATTCAGCAATGTACACGAGTGGCTCCGCAGTCCGGGACTCTCCCTCCTGATTGGCTGAGACACAGCAGCGGCGCCATTGGCTTCCGCTGCTGTCAATCAAAGCCAGTCAGGGGAGAGAGGGGGTGGGTCCAAACCGCACTCCGTGTCTGAATTAACACACAAAGCTGCAGCTCGGGTGCCCCCATAGCAAGCTGCTTGCTGTTGGGGCACTCGGGAAGGAGGGGCCAGGAGCGCTGAAGAGGTGCCCGAGAAGAGGAGGATCTTGACTGCCTTGTGCAAAACCCCTGCACAGAGCAGGTAAGTTTGACATATTTGTTATTTTTAAAGAAAGAAAAGAGACTTTACAATCACTTCAAGGTAAAAAGTACCACTTTAATCTGGCCATACAAGAAGCACGTTTTGACCAATTCCTGATGAACCATCTGAAACTCAAGCCATGGATGGTTCTGTCGGTCATGCCGCACTCAACTTCCTTCGATCTGAAAATTGAAGCCAGCCGCTAAATTTATTGCCGAAGGCATAGATTCCGGCATCCACACGGTTTAGATTTCTCTTGTTCAGCCCAAATTTATTGCATGGCAGAAATCCTATATTTTGGCACAGAGATTGTAACTTGCTTTATTGAAGAGCTTACTGCATGGTATTAGGTTGGTATAGAGGCGACCAAAGAAAGAGGGCAGTCAGAATTTTATATTTTTACTTGTTCCTGTTCAGTGTCTCAAAGGTTTCGGCTAAAGCAGGGGTCTCCAAACTTTCTAAACAAAGGGCCAGTTTACTGTCCTTCAGACTTTAGGAGGGCCGGATTGTGGCCATTTGGAGTACAAAAACTATAACATTACTGGGGGGAAAAAAAATTCCCATTTTTTGTTTCGTTGAGAGTGATCGTCATTATTGGTGTCAGTGGGAGGAATTGTACCCCATTGTTGGTGTCACTGGAAAGAGTTGTGCCCCATCATTGGACCCAGTTATTTGTAAAAAAACAAAAAACAGGAGGGCGCACCGACCTAGTGTATTACCAGATAAAATCTTTATTAAAATGTATAAAAACAGCAATGGTCCTACTCACAAGCAGAGCGTTAAAATGAGCTTTTTCTAGTGACCAGCCTGAATCATAGGACGACTGAAGTTAAAACTCGATGACCAGGGAGATAGATGGTACCTCAGATGTGTTGGACGGCTGACGCGTTTCCGGGGCGCACCCCTTTCTTCAGAGCCTACACAGCTTGTGGTATCCTAGGATACAAGCTGTGTAGGCTCTGAAGAAAGGGGTGCGCCCCGGAAACGCGTCAGCCGTCCAGCACATTTGAGGTACCATCTATCTCCCTGGTCATCGAGTTTTAACTTCAGTCGTCCTATGATTCAGGCTGGTCACTAGAAAAAGCTCATTTTAACGCTCTGCTTGTGAGTAGGACCATTGCTGTTTTTATACATTTTAATAAAGATTTTATCTGGTAATACACTAGGTCGGTGCGCCCTCCTGTTTTTTGTTTTTTTACAGTTGTATGAACACCCATAGTTCTGAGGAGGGCTGCAAGATTCCTAAAGTGTTGCCTGTTTACTGAGGAATGATCGACACGCCCCGCATACACCAAGACATCAGAGCGCAGGAGTATTGTTTTGTTGTACCCAGTTATTTGTGCCATTGGGAGGAATTGTCCCCCATCATTGGTGTCATTGGGCCCTACATTGGTGTCATTGGGAGGTATAGTGCTCCATCATTGGGTGTCTTGGGCCCCATCAATGGTCTATTGGGAGTAACAGTACCTCATCATTGGGTGTCATTGGGTTCCATTGTTGGTCTCAGTGGAAGGAGCAGTGCCCCATCATTGGGTGTCATTGGGCCCCATTGTTGGTGTCATTTGGAGAAATTATGCCCCATCATTGGTATTAGTGGGGGAATTGTGCCTCTTCATTGGTGTCAGTTGGGGGGAATTATGGCCCCAAGGGCTGGATAAAAGCAAGTAAAGGCCCACATCTGGCCCCCGGGCCGCAGTTTGGAGACCACTGGGCTAAAGGATCAGCATGACAGCCAGGCATTTTTAGGAGAAATTTACAATGGCAGCCACCATATTTACGTCCAGATTCCCCAGTAAAGGCTACTGTGAATGTTCAAGGTGAAAAAAGAGCTGCAAGTATAAGAAGCATTCCAGTAAAAAGTGGCTGTGGTCCACCATTCCAACCTGAACAAACATGTCCTACAAGTTTCTGGGGACATGAAACAAAAGTAAGAAAGCAATAAGGAATATAATAGTATGGGTAATTAAATATAGTCAGAATATCAGGTGTTCAGTAATTTGTTTTAAAATCCTGAAATATTTAGTATGAGCTTCCTGCTAGTAAGTGCCTCATCTTGCGCAATTCCATTCATCTCCCAGCATATCATTGTAAACAAGATGTGTATTATTTTGCCCCTGAGATTCTGTGTTCTGCTCGCTCTCTGGGAACAGGACCTTGGCTGAATCACTCAGTCTGGCATTGCTTTTTATATGACTTTTTAAGTAACGCAGTGGAAAAGAACAGATGGAGGCGAGCACCAACATTGGAATTATGAGTATTAAAATACAAAGCCAGTCACCGTGGAGACATATTGACGGATACCAGTTCAACATATGCCAAGCAACAGGCTTGTTAGGAGATGATTTAACCTATTGATGTAATCCAGCTGTACGCAATGTACTTCTGAAACACGCACAAGATTGAATGAGAATAAACTCTCTTTTCCCTTCTATTTATTATTGGGGAGACGTCATGCAACTTTGACGACTGTAAGATTTGTATGATGGCAGGGGTAAAGTGTGTTTAAGCCCTGGTTCACACTGCTGCGTTTTGACATGCGATTTGACATGTAAAATCACATGTCAAATCAGCTGCATTTTCCGGCAATTGCAGGCAATGACACCGTCCTAATCGGTGCTACACCGCATCTGCCGCGCTGCACCGATTTCAAAAAGTAGTTTCTGTACTACTTTTTGCAATTTCGGCCCGGGATTTACATTGACATCTGTGCAAAAATCTGCACAGATGTCTCTGTAATCGCGGCCGAAATCGGGACTGACAGCGAGAGTGAAATCGTGCGAGTTCGGCTTCACTCCCGCAGCCCAGTGTGAACCTGGGCTAAAGGACAATCCTTATCCAAAGAGATTTGCAAATTTAAGTTGATCTACTCTGCTTGGATGCACAACCCCATTTTGGACTGGATTTATTTGGGCTGTCAGCAATTATGTAAAGTGTTCCTCCTCATTTTCTGTGTTTATCCTGCTAAGCCATCTATCTATATGTCTGTCTATATAGACTCAATGGGGGAGATTTACTAAAGCTGGTGCACACAGAATCTGGGGCAACTGTGCATAGTGACTAATCAGCTTCTAAGTTCAGCTTTTTGTAATCAAGCTTTGACAATAAGTGCTGGTTCACACTGGGGCGACAAACGCTCCGACATTAGGAGCTCATGTCGCATGACGTGTGAAAATCAATGTTTCCCTATGGGAGCCGTCTTAACTGGTCCGACACATGTCGGTCCGACATTAAAAATTCTCCCTGTACTACTTCTGTCCGACTTTGATCCTACTTCAGCCCATTGACTATCATTGAAGTCGGATCAAAGTCGGATCCTTGTCCTAACCATACGACTTTGGCATCCGACATGGTGATTACAGCAGCAGTAAAAGGAATTTATCTCACCCTGGGATTGTTTTGATTGGTCAAAGGACAAGTCAGACTAGCACAATGTCGGATCAAAGTAGTATCCTGTTCATGAATGTCGGATGGATGTCGGATGGATGTCGGATGGATGTCGGACCAATGTCGGACCAATGTAGGACAGATGTCGCAGAGCAAAGTAGGATGAAAGTCGTGTCGTATAGTGTGAACCCTAAGGCTGGGTTCACACTATACGACACGACTTTCATCCTACTTTGCTCTGCGACATCTGTCCTACATTGGTCCGACATTGGTCCGACATCCATCCGACATCCATCCGACATTCATGAACAGGATACTACTTTGATCCGACATTGTGCTAGTCTGACTTGTCCTTTGACCAATCAAAACAATCCCAGGGTGAGATAAATTCCTTTTACTGCTGTTGTAATCACAATGTCGGATGCCAAAGTCGTATGGTTAGGACAAGGATCCGACTTTGATCCGACTTCAATGATAGTCAATGGGCTGAAGTCGGATCAAAGTCGGACAGAAGTAGTACAGGGAGCATTTTTAATGTCGGACCGACATGTGTCGGACCAGTTAAGACGGCTCCCATAGGGAAACATTGATTTTCACACGTCATGCGACATGAGCTCCTAATGTCGGAGCGTTTGTCGCCCCAGTGTGAACCAGCACTAAGGGTACGTTCACACTGAACGCGGGTTTGACATTTTCAAACCCTCCTTTCTGTGTGAGTTTGGGGGCGATTTGAAAGACATACGTGCGGGTTTTTGCACAGATGTCAATTGAAATCGCCCCGGAAGTCACCAAAAGTAGTGCAGGAACTACTTTTAGAGATCGGTGCGGCTTCACACCGATTGGGACAGTGCCATTGCCGGTAATAGGCTAATGTCAAATCGCGCCGATGTGAACAGGGGCTAAAATCTAGAACTTGATTGGTTACTATGCACAGCTGCACCAGATACTGTGTGCACCAGTTTTAGTAAAGCCTCTGGTGCATGCCGGCTTATTTTTTTCATCGTAAAGCAAACATTTTCTTATTTATGAATTTTGGGTATGGAAATGTTTACATAGTTAAATTGGTTCAACTTGGACCAGTGTAAATATGTATGTGGCATGCTTGTGGGATCCTCGTGGAAGCTAGAAATGACTGTATTAGGAACTGCCACCACAGTGTCCCCCCCCCCCCCCAGCTTTTGGGTCCTAAGCATCTGGGCTGCTTTGCAAACACAGGTGGTTGCTTGGTAGGCACGGGTGCCATGCATTGAAAAAAAATGCTGTCTTCTCTGCAGGGCTTTTTTTCTTAGAGAATAGGTGCAGGAACTCAACCATGCTTTGCACACACCTCGGACACCTGCATCTCCCTTCTCCCCATCCTGCACTCAGTGGGAACCACTCAGGAGATTAGATCTGAGGGAGCCAAGCTGTCACTTGTAAACACAGAAGTCCGGCTTCTGAGTTTACAAGTGATAGCTTGGCTGCCACAGAGCGATAGTGGGGAGCAGGGAGCAGAGGGCCTGAGCCAGAGGTGGTGGAACTGAGTTCCACCAAGTTCCAGCTGAAAATAAGCCCTGGGTCTCTGACTGGTGCCCATGTCACATATGTGACTTCCTGTGTTTAGTAAGAAGCAAGGCAGCTGCATGGCACAGGATCTCAAAGCTAGGGGCTATCATTGTAGCAGCTGTGTCTATTACAGTAATTTCCAGATTCCAGGGGGATCCCACAGATATGGTACGTACATACATACCTTCAGGGGAAGGGGGTATTGTTCCAACCAGCCAATGACCAAATGACCATCAATGCTGGTGGGGGTTATTGTTACAGTCAGCCACCGACCACCAATGGTGAGGGGATTTATTGTTCCTGCCAGCCACTGACCACCAATAGCGAGGAGGATTATTGTTGCAGACAGCCATTGACCACCAATGGTGATGGGGATTATTGTTGCCGCCAGCCTCTGACCACCATTGGTGAGGGGGATTATTGTTCCAGCCATCTACTGACCATAGGCCCACTGCATCCAGAAACCCCTAAGCCCAGGTTCACACTGGGCTGCGGGAGTGAAGCCGTGTGAGTTTAGCTGAACTCGCACGATTTCACTCCCGCTGGCAGTCCCGATTTCGGCCGCGATTACAGAGGACATCTGTGCACGGTGCCATTGCCCGCAATTTGCGGCAAATATCGCCGATTTGACATGTCAAATCGCATGTCAAATCGCACCAGTGTGAACCAGGGTTTACAGTCATTGTGTGCAATTCTTCTTTTTGTGTTCTGATGGATGGCACAATTAAGTTGGTCAGTCTGAAACACTGGAGAAGGGAACATTATGGAGATTTACTAAAACTGGAGCACTAGTAATCTGGTGCAGCTGTGCATAGTAACCAATTTCTGTTCACTGGTTCAGGTGCGAGTTTTTACCTACGTTCGCACCTGAACTGGACCAACATGCATGACGTTTTTCAAAACAGCCCCGCACGTGTGAACCTGCTCCATTGAAAGCTGGTCGCATTTACATGTTATGTGAATTGGATACGGTTAAAAATGCATCCAATTCGCATATATGTAAACCCAGCATAAATTTCCCCCCCTTTGGCTTGCTTTTATAATATAATTTTGCCATTAACATTTGATTTTGCCGGTACAGCAATGATGTTGGAAGCTCCTAGTGAAATAATTGGAGGTTTAGAGGAATTGTCCAAGTAACAAAATAGCTGATGCATTGTGAATGTGCACTTTTCATAAGAGAGTCATGTGCGTTTTCTGCTGTGAAACAATTACAGAAAACTAACCAGTGACACTTTCTTTTATGGTGTTATTTTTTTTCTAACCTATGCAGGTTTTTAGAGCACTTAGAATCAGTAGCTATACCGATATTCAAAGTTAAGGGCAAGTGAGCCAAACATAATAGAAATTCCATGGCTCTTACTACCTGGCTCAGAATCTGGGACTGAGTAAATAGCCGTGCATGTCTTGTCCCATTGGCCTAGTAATGTCTCACTTGGACAGAACAGTTTGTTTCCCCTTAATCCCATCTGTCCCCCTTGTTTACATGTTGGCTCTGGGGAAAACATTTTGAGAGTGCCTCAGTTATCTGCAGGACAGCCAACAACTTTCTTGGCTAGATTTCAGGTCCAAAAGCCATGCAGCCTGACTGCCTGAGTACTTACGTGATGCTCTTTCAGGCCTATTGTGTGCTCTGATCATCACTCTTACATGACTCCAAACACTTCTGTTTGGCAGTGTTTGAATGTTCTGATCATATCGCTCAGCAAAACAACATGTTTTTTTATATTCAAATGTTCTTGCCTCTTGAAGGTCCTACACAGTATTTGCTATGGTCTTACAAGCTACTGAGAAAATATGGGGGCAACCATTGCTAATCTCCACTTTGTAGACCTCATTTATATCTGTGTTTTGGGGCCAGTTACAATTCCCTTCAGGGTAGTAAGCAGAGTGCCAACCAGGCCCGCACACATGTTATTGGACATGTCGTGAGTACCTGTGGCTGATTGGCCCTGGGAGCAGAATGTTTGTTCAGCAATAACAGCCACTGAATTTCTCAGTACTTTTTCACAAATTACTGCAACTACCCTATATAAACAGAAGAACAAAAAAATGCAGCGCTAACGATCGGAGAAATGCCAGGTGAAACTCTATGTGAATAAATACAAAAAATACCATCCAGACATAGCTCCACTCAACAGTGAAGTATGAGGTGAAGAAATAGGCTAACATTACTGTGCCTAAACCATATATGGGGAAAAATTGATAACACCCAAATAAGTAAAAAACCAAAGTCTTAGTTGATCCGTGATGGATGTGTACAGTAGAATCTGATGTACAGTGTGGATTATTCACGTGGCAGATGTATTGTATCTAGACACCTCGAGCGTACTTGAAGTATCATCCAACATCAATGACAGACTGGTGGTAAATAGATACTCTTACCGTGAGTCAGATGTGAATAGACATAGACGAAATCCCAGGACCAGGTACTCCAATGGGGATGTCTCCAATCCAGCTTCCAGATAGTAAAGGAAATGTGGCATGGAAGGACCTCTCTCTGTGATATTTATACAAAAGGCCTAAGCCTCAGTATACCTTCCGTAATAGATATCCCCAGGTTTTTAGCTTGCTGTTACCCTTGCCATCACGCTTTTACACATTTTTTTACCTCGAGGACTTGTCTTTTACCTGTATCTATCAAGGCTACATGTATTGTTACTTTTTTTGGATGTAATGCCAATAAAGGCTGTTCATTTTTTACCATAACTTGGACCTACTTTCACTATGTGGAGCCATTTTGTTTTTCTTTTTATGACATCTGGCCCAAGGTTTTTTTTTTTTTTTTTACTTATTTGGGTGTTATCAATTTTTCCCCATATATGGTTTAGGCACAGTAATGTGAGCCTATTTCTTCACCTCATACTTCACTGTTGAGTGGAGCCATGTCTGGATGGTATTTTTTGTATTTATTCACATAGAGTTTCACCTGGCATTTCTCTGATCGTTAGCGCTGCATTTTTTGTTCTCCTATTTCTATAGCCAATACCATCTTATTGTTTATGCCAGCTGCTTCACCTTTTGCACATTTTCTTTTATTGGTAGCACAATTTTTTTCCCTTGTTTTAGTGTACCCTATATAAACTAATAGACATTCAAATGCATATTGGTTCCTTTTTTTATTTTATTTAAAAATTCTTCATTTAAAATTTTGTACAGGTTAGATGCACAAATAAGCAGACACAGTGTTCCATCAATAGAAAAAACTATCAAGATGAATGCGTAGATGCAACAAAATTGGCAATAACAAAAAAATGACTCTACAGCTAATTGCGCTGTAGAGGCTGACCACCTAGGGATGTAAAATACAGTAATGATTATCATTGTAATCCTTTATAGCTACATATCCCAAGGAGGAGCAAACATGTAAGTCTAATGGCCCGTACACACGATCCGAATATTGTACGACAGATCGTATGACTGTTTTTGCTTAATAGTCGCAAGTAGAAATTGAATAGGTTATTAAAGTCACGAAAATTCTTGTACGACAAAAAAAAAAAAAATGGAAGTGATGTCATGTGTTGTAATGTATTTGTATTTTTGGACGACAACTATACTGACTAAACGAAAATCGTACGATCTGGTATCGTACGAGGAAAATTTTCGTGCATGGCCGATCGAATAATATCGGATGAACTATCGTGATCAGCTCTCGAAAGTAGTGTACACACGATCCGAAAATCTTACGATTCGTCCACGGATGATCGGTTTCGTCCGATATTCGGATCGTGTGTACGAGCCATAAGGCAGGCCAAAGATTATGAGGTTTTCTTTTCTGTGACCACGGGTTGCAGGAAAGAAAATTGCTTGATTTCTCTCATCAACACAGACAGTGCTGCTAAGGGAATCCCTCCCACAGAGCTACTATTGTGGGGGGGGGGGGGGTGTGCGGGTTGTGCGGGAAGCCACCCCTGTTGGGAGAACACGATGATTATTGCTAGCAGCTATACTGACGGCAATAATTGCATGCTAAAAATGTGACTTGCTGGTTGTACCCAAATCGATTGGTGGATCGACTTGGGTACAATCAGCCTGCCGATAGATGGTTTGAATCTCAAGCAGTTCAGCAGGCCATCTATGGCCAGCTTAAGGCGCTTTTCAGTAAGATCAGTGGAAGGAGAATAGAAAGAATACAAGGCCATAGATTATGAGATCCCATTGGCAGTTAGGTACCTAATTATGTGGTTAATTAACATACAAAAAAAAAAAAGTCAAAAGTGTCTTCTGCTAAAAAAAAACAAAAACGCTGCTTTGCATTTCCAGCAGTTTTTTTATGACACATGTGCGACACTTCTGGAATCTCACAGGAATCAAGCTGGGCACAGGGACGATGCAACTCCCATGCACATGTGCAGGAGTTGCATCATCAAAGGCCAACCAATGGCCAGAGAGGACATCTGGGAACCTGGAGTCAGTGGTGGAAGAGATTGCAGCAGCGGGACACAAAGCAACCACTGACAAGCTTATGCTGTTGCAGGTATGCTGTGCAAATTTGCACATTATGACAAGAGCCCACTTACCGTAGCGGACTTTATTTCTGCTTTAGGGCTATGGGAATTTAGATTGAAAATGGTTGGCTGTGACCCACAGCAGAGGGAAATTTTCTTTGCTTGGGACTCATCTGAAGAGTAAACAAAACAGGCCAGATCAAATGCTATGCATATATGTGAGTGCTCAATTCCATTTTGCGTTCTGTATTGTTAGCGGGTTTGGTACAGGAGCACACGGGCAATTTTATTAGCTCATTAATACTAATAAATTTGCTCATTATTAACTTGTAAAGCAGCTCTGTGCTCTTCCCTTAGGCATACTCCGCCTTTAACAATGAAAATATTGCATATTTGCTTAGCACTCCATTGGCTTGTTAGTGGCGTGCTCTTCTGAGGAAAGCAAAATAAAAATTAAATTTATAAATCTATATAGATGCATTTAGGCATGTTAATGCATACTGATGGCCAGCATAAATTTATATTCTGGCCAACAAATGTATAAACGCCAAACACGAATAAATGTGCAAT
Organism: Rana muscosa; assembly: GCA_029206835.1. NCBI lineage: Eukaryota > Metazoa > Chordata > Amphibia > Anura > Ranidae > Rana > Rana muscosa. Next base: position 205,383,829 of record CM055116.1, on the reverse strand, counting down.
CGGTGATGCACACCTATCTCCTTGCTGTGTGCACTCACAATGGGTGTGTTAAAGGGTGATACACATAAAAATTTAGCCTCTTGCTATACCTACACTTGCTACACCCCCCTCACTACTGGTGGCACAATGAATTCTGGGACATGGTCTTTCGTTCCAGCTGTTCCTCTCTTGCATTGCTAAGATTATATAAGAAGACAACTGGAGCAGTTACCTTTGCACACAGACAGCAATAAAAGCCAGATAGGAGTTCAAATTTTTCCCTATTCTATATATAAAAAAAAAAAAAGCACCCTACATTTTAACCCACAGCTATGCGCATATTTACCGTGGCAGGATTGGTGGACTTGCTACAAATAAGCGTCTGCTTTGATCTAGGGCACGCTCTGTTGGCGCCCACAGGACTGTGACTAAACTTATTGACTGCTTCTGGTCAAGTGCCAACAATTGGGAGCCAGTAGAACGAGACATCAGCATGCTCCAGCCAATCACAATCAGGAGCCCCTTGGGCATCACAATCAATTTAAAGCGCCACCTTCTGGTATAAAGGGGAGCTGTAAATGAGTTTTGGAGAGTCTTGTGAAACTTCTTACATCATTACCCTGTAACCCTTCTAGTTCCTTTGCAGGCAGTATTTGTGTTCACTGGGGACCAGAGAAGTCAACGTTTGACCACAAATTGTTGTGGGTGCGCTGCCCTCGCTATCCTTTTGTCAGTCACTGGCCCACAAGTGGGGCCTCATTTTGCTTTGGGCCCATTCCAGTTTGGTTTCCTGCTGCTATGCCACAGTTCATCCCGCCAAAAAAAAACAAAAAACAGCAAGCATGTCTTTTCTCTAACAATGCCTTGTCCCAGGTATTCGTAACACAGCCTATTTACAAATGTGTCCGAGCGCCAACATCACAGCACTCCTCAGAAAATCCCAATATTGTCTGTGCACCCACGCTTTTAAATATAACCCTTCCAATCTTTAAATAGTGTTTTCTGGCTGCTGTTATTCTTTCATACACTTGACAATGTGAGGAATTCTGTTCTTGGCAGAAAGCTTTCAGGCATGAAATCCTGTTTGCTACCACGTGGTCTTCTCCTCGGTTACACTATGTTACAGACCTGGTTGGCAGATGATGTGAAGTGTCAGCTGGGAGTGAGCGGGTCCAGGCCTTAGACGGGTGTGCAGTAGAGTGTCCGCATTATACTGTCATAATATTTGCCTTTTTAAGTGATAGTTCTGGAGTTTAGTCTGCAGCACAGCTTCAGGAAATGGCTTTGTCCTTTCATTTACGTGCAAAGAGAATAATGAACGATGAGAGCTACCTTTTTTGGGGGGAGTGTGGGGCTGGGGTTATGTCCTAAACCTTGTATAAGGGCACATTCACGCCAACCTACACACTACAGTAGGTGCTGCCGATTTTGTGTCAATCTCGCCACTTCTAGCGGTGAGATTGACACCCTATGAGCCCTGTCGGGAGAGCCAGCGCCGAGCTGTCTCGTCATCGGGAAAGGAAAAATTTTGTTTTTTCTTCCGCAATGAGCGACACGCATTGCTGACATTCAGGCCGGTAGTCGGAGATCTGACGTGGATTCCCGCCAATACCAGGCACTGTGTTTGGTATGAATCCTGAGCGGGAACTCGACGCCAAATTTTAAATAAAAAACCGGCATGGGTTCCCCCTCCAGGAGCATACCAGGCCCTTGGGTCTGGTATGGATTTGAAGGGGAATCCCCTAAGCCGAAAAAAACGGCGTAGGGGTCCCCCCAAAATCCAAACCAGACCCTTATCCGAGCACGCAACCTGGCAGGCCGCAGGGGAAGAGAGCGCCCCCCTCCCTCCTGAACCGTACCAGGCCACATGCCCTCAACATGGGGGGTTTGGTGCTTTGGGGCAGGGGGGCGACCTGCGGCCCCCCCCACCCCAAAGCACCCTGTCCCCATGTTGATGAGGACAGAGCTTCTTCCCGACAACCCTGGCCGTTGGTTGTCGGGGTCTGCGGGCGGCGGGCTTATCGGAATCAGGGAGCCCCCTTTAATAAAGGGGGCCCCCAGATCCCGGCCCCCCATCCTATGTGAATGAGTATGGGGTACATCGTACCCCTACCCATTCACCTGGTGGAAAAAAATGTCAATAAAAAAAACAGACACAGGTTTTTTAAGTAATTTATTACACAGCTCCGGTGGTCTTCTTCCGACTTCAGGGGTCTCTTCTTCCGACTTCGGGGGTCTTCTTCTGCTCTCCGGTGCCTTTTTCCTTCTGCCGGGCTTTTCCGCTAACTTCTCTCAGCTCTTTTGCTAGCGGAGAGGCCCGGTCTTCTGCGTCGTCTCCTCCGGCTCTCCTTCTGCCGGCCCCTCCACTAACTTCTCTCAGCTCTTTTGCTAGTGGAGGGCCCGGTCTTCCTGTCGCCGTTTTCTTCTCTCTTCTCCTCCTTGATGTTGACACGTTGCTTCCTCCCGCAGTAATGCTGGCTGTACGGTGCGCAGTGTTTTATATAGGCCTCTCATGACGTCACAATCACATGAGTTGAATAAAGTGACATTTCATAAAGTTTACAAAATGTATATATAAAAAGTAAAAAAAAGTGCAACGTGTTGTAACAAACCACATCACCACCTGTACACAACGCACACCAGCGTGCACGTGATATACAGTAGGTGCCGCCGACATTGTATACCTATCGCGCTCCCATCGCCAAGATTCCCGGCGACAGGAGTGCCGAGATCTCGGCAACAGGGTGCCGACATCCCGCGCTCGCTGCAATAGCGAGAGGGAGACGCGACACTGTATTGAACGGGATCCGACGTGGATTCCCACCAATACCAGGCACTGTGTTTGGTATGAATCCTGAGCGGGAACTCCACGCCAAATTTTAAATAAAAAAACGGCATGGGTTCCCCCTCCAGGAGCATAAGCATAACGTCTTGGCATTTTTCTGCACTGGAGAGCCTGAGCTGGCGCATACCACCAGCCATAAAAGTTAATGGGTGTACTCGGGTAAATGAGAGATGATACCGCTCCAAAAACTACAAATCCCTTGGCTTGGCTTCCGTCCTACTAAACCACAAGGTGCTGGCTAGGCACAGGTGCATTGGATAGAAGAAAATCCTGGACTGCCGCACTCCATAAAACAACGTCTTTATTTGGTAGGTAAAATCCAAAAACAACCAAAACGATACAGTCAAAATAAAGTGAACAACAGGAAAAAAATAGCTATGAGTAAGCATCACATGATGTGAAACATGTCAGCTATTTTTTTCCTGTTGTTCACTTTATTTTGGCTGTATTGTTTTGGTTGTTTTTGGATTTTACCTACCCAATAAAGACGTTGTTTTATGGAGTGCGGCAGTCCAGGATTTTCTTCTATCCAATGTACTCGGGTAAATGTTGCTTTTTTACGCCAGTGCACAAAAGCATTGGCACATACCCGAGCACAGCCACGTACAACTGTTCACTTCTGTGGCTGGCTGTGCTTGCCACCTGCCTGTGTGAAAATGCCCGGGTTTTAGGCTAGGCCAAATGACCGCCTGCATGTAGCCTTGTAGTGCCAACAGGACACTGTTTCCTATGTGCCTTTGCATTGAGCCTGTGTTAATTCATACTTCTTAATAAGGTTAAGCTCAGGCGTGTTCGCAATTCCATGTGCCCGCTAAGAAGCTGACACTCAGCAGCGCTAATCGCAGGTAGTGAGACATTTCCTGATCTGTGCAGCTGCGGATCGGGAAATGTCTCACTGCCTGTGATTAGCGCTGCGGAGTGTCTGCTTCCTGGCGGGCACGTGGAGTTGCGACCATGCCTGAGCTCATCTTTCTTGATGGACATGGTATAATTGAGCCTTAAAGTAATACTAATCAGCTTCTAACTTCAGCTTCAATTAAGCTTTGACAATAAGCTCACTGAGGGCGGGTTTGAAATCGTGCCAGTTCAGTAGAACTGGCACGATTTTAAACCAGCATTTTAGTCCGACTTCGGGGGCGATTTGACAGACTTCTGTGCGGGTTCATGAACAGATGTCTATTGAAATCGCCCCCGAAGTCGCCAAAAGTAATGCAAAAACGACTTTTGGGAATCAGTGGGGCGCCATTGCCGGCAATAGGCACCAATTTGGCATGTAATTTTACATGTGAAATTGCATTCCAAATCGGCCCAATGTAAACGTGGGCTAAAACCTGGAAGTGGATTGGATTCTGTGAAGAGCTGCACTAGATTTTGCACTCCCCAGTTTTAGTAAATCTCCCCCACGGTTTAATTTACATTGTCCCTTCTATTTCTGTATCTGGATGATGACACTGTAATTATTTTAAATAAGTACCTTTTTCCTAATTGATATACAGTTGTCACATGACCCAACTCTTTCCCAGCCTGTCTGCAGGGAAACATAAGCATTAGGAGCTTCTAGTCCTTTGCTGCTGGTCACATGTTAAACAAAAATTGTCATACAAGTACTGTGTGTGTGTGTGTATATATATATATATATATATATATATATATATATATATATATATATATATATATATGAAATCAAATCTTTATTATTTTTTGGCAATAACATGGTGTGGGCGGATTTCTGACAATTACAGGCTTTGTCATGCCCTTCCAGCCTGTGTCTTAGAATAAATGTAGGTAAAGCCTCCATTCATCTACATGCTATATACTGCCCCCATTGTGTTCAGCTGGTTAGTGGGCATGGAGGGAGGGAGGGCTGTGGGCTGTCATTTACCTCTGTGTGTGTGTATATGCCCACATGTGTGATTCTATAGTCACATGGGCTGCTCAAATGTGATGGGGAGGAAATGCTAAGCATAGAAAGTCACTGAAAACTGCACATGTGCAAAGTTGCCACCACAGCTGCAAAATTCTTAGCTGAATTGGGGACATGAACAGAAGGTGGAGATGGCAGCAGGATCAACCAGGTTTTTGCAGAATACCGAAAATGAATGTCATAGTGACTGAGTGAGCATGAACAACATGTAATACACCATTTATTGATCGTTGTTTTTTTTTTTTTAAGATGTGGGTTTAGTGACACTTTATTAGTCGTAAGCCTCGTACACACGGACGGTTTTCTCGGCAAGAAAACTGCTGGGAAAGCTTTTTGCCGAGTGTGTATGGTTTCTCGTCGGGAAAACTGACGGGAATCTCGACGAGAAAAATAGAGAACCTGCTCTCTATTTTCTCGTCGGGATTCTCGTCGGCCTGTTTCACGACGAGAAAACCGTGCGCGTGTATGCTTACCTGTCTCCAGGTAAACCCGCGCATGCTCGAAAAGACTTTGACGCATGCGCGGTAGCATACAAGGGTAGTGTAGGGTGTAAAAAGGGGAGGAGAGCTGCGCAAGAAACATATATGGTGAATATATGTGCATAAAATCTGCAAACAATCACCCTAAATGTGACAAGCTATAACTTATTGTAGCGACAAACATATAAATTAATATATAAACCAGCCAAAAGTTAGATGAAATTGACACCGGGCAGGTAAAAGTTAATCATATGAATGTCCATGTATGAGTCCATAGTGTAATCTGAACGTAAAACTTGAAATAAAATGCAGAGTGTAGGAAAGGGAAGGGTGAACTTCGAAATCACACCAAAAATGCACACGTGCACCACCACCAAATTAATGTGCTTACCAGAGGCAAGCTGATTATATGCCAAAAAAACTTAAATAGCTCACTTCCTCACGGTAGATGAATACCCAGGGATGGAACTCTCTCAGTGGTTGGAACTCAGTATTCGCCAATCATAAAAATGAAAAGGGGAAACCACATGGTGTGTATCGTCCAAACAATCGTTTATTTAAATAAAGATGGTAACTTACATCAATCTGGTAAAAACAGGCATAAAAGCATGGGGAGAGCCGGCCGGCATGCAGTCTCCCGTCCAACAGCGATGACGTCAGCGCGTCAGCCTCCCGACGTACGTTTCGCTACAGGTAGCGTTGTCTGGGGAACGGGCAACGCACTGACTCATCGCAACATATATAGCAAGATGGAACCATGCCTCGGTCTGAGTCACGGGCAGCCCCGCAAACCGGAACCGGAACTAATTAAGATCGTGGAATGGGACCATGATAAATTACTCAATTACATCCGAAACGCATAAAAATGCCAATTGTAAATGTAAAAATGAATTAGTTTAAAATCTAACTAAAAAACACTTAATGGAAAGGTGTCAAGGGGACAGGGAACTAAATGGTAGCACAGATATTCCAGATGAATGCAGCGCCATCAAGTGGCCAAAAAAGCAAACAACCGGAATCTGAACTGAAAATATTGCCAACACCATCCGATTCCTGGTAGGAAGCACAGGGATATGTATAGGAGGCAAAATGTGCAGGCCCGATCTAAAGCCCAAAACATCCAAATGGCAAGAAGGCCCAAATGCTGCCCGGGACTCACATCGGGTGATCAATATCTGTAAATTAAAATGTGACATTGTTCACACAGAAATGGGTTTATATTTTATTTAAATTCTATTTAATTTCTTCTCCTAATTCTTAATTTAAAACCAATAAAAGATAAGAAAAAACGAGAAGAAAAAACCCATGAACCATAGTTGAATAATGAATGAAAGTCACTTAAAGCTAAAATTCAAGAGTTGTCTATAAAGGCATTTAGGGCTGTATCCACATTTAACCCAAATATGGCATAGCATTTTATTCTATGTATCCAAACCATTTCTAACCTGGAGATACTCCACACTAAGGAGTCACCCCTCCATTGAGGGGTGTACCTATCAATGCCAAGAAATATAGTCTTGGCAGGGTTTTTGTTATGTACCTCTAGGTAATGACGAGAAACTGGGTGTTTAGGGAACCCAGTCAAAATATTCGTCACGTGTTCGTTGAGTCTCACCTTAAGGGGTCGTTTAGTCCTGCCCACATATTGAAGCCCACATCGGCACTGCAGGAGATGAACGACCCCCTCGGTAGAACACGTCACAAAGGACTTAATAGCGAATTCAACTGCAGTACTAGTAGATGCAAATGTATGGGTGCGTCTATGCATTTTTTGCACTGATAAAATGTTGGGAGCCACCCTCCCTCTGAGCGATGGAGCCCCCTTATAGATGACCCGAGGTCTATCAGAAGTGGTAGAACCCAAAACCAAGTCAATGGTGAGGATATGCAAATGCTTGGCTATAAGTTTCCTAACATCTCTATGCTGGATAGAAAAAGTTGTGATAAACGGGATAGAAGGGGGCCCACCATCTCTGGGTGGCCTATCCTTGAGTAATTCACTTCTATCAAGCTCAGCTACACCATTCAAGGTCTGCTGTAAGGAAGCACGAGTGTATCCCTTATCTAAGAAACATTGAGTCAAAACTTCAGCCTGAGATAGGAACTCTCTATTGTCTGAGCAGTTCCTTTTCAGGCGAAGATACTGGCTCTTGGGTACTGAGTCGAGCCAGTTTTTATGATGACAGCTACCGACAGGAATGTAAGAATTCCTGTCGGTGCTCTTAAAAAAGGTTGAAGTGGTAAACTGATTATCCTTGATACCAATACACAGATCTTAGAAATTAATCTTAGTCTGGCTGGCTTCAAAATTAAGGAAAATACCCCTGGTGTTCTGATTGAGTTCAGCGATAAATTTATCGAGATCACATCGATTGCCATCCCACAGGAGGAGGATGTCGTCTATATACCTGACCCACAACACCACCTGCGATCGCTGCTGGGCATAGACGACATCCTCCTCCCATAGGGCCATAAACAAGTTCGCCAGACTGGGGGCATATTTAGCCCCCATAGCGACGCCTCTATCTTGTCTATAAAACTGTTGGTCAAACCAAAAATAGCTATCTGAAGCCGCAAAAGACAACAGTTCTAGAATAAATACAATCTGCTCATCGAACAGTCCAGAGTCTCATCTCAGGTAGTATTAGACGGCAAAAAGACCCAAGTCATGTGGTATGACCGTATAGAGTGATGTGACATCAGCTTTCACTAACCACATCCCCGGTTTTGGGGTGTGTTCGGCCAGTATATTAATCGCTTGACCTGAATCCCTAATATGTGATGGCATCTTAAATACTAGGGGTTGTAGATAGAAATCAATATACCTGCCCACCCGGGACGTGACAGAATCTATCCCACTGATAATGGGATGTCCCGGGGGGCAGGTGGGGTGTTTGTGGATCTTAGGGAGATAGTAAATTATTGGAGTGTAGGGTGTAGTAAGATGGCGGCGACGGCATTGAATGTGACGAGCGCCTGCTCGTCGTAGTCGAGGACGTCGCCGCGCTCTTGCCATTCAAAAGAACAGCGGTTCTTTTGAATGTGCGTGTGTACACAGGGCTTGGCAAAACCAGCTTGCCAGGAATCGAGATTCCCACCCGTGTGTACGAGGCTTTACAATTACATTGTAGGATATTAAAATTGAAAAAAAAAGTATTGACCGGCTCAGTGGTTAGTAGTGGTGTGTTGAAATTCTGGGGTATAGGCTTACCTTTCACCCGAGCGCCATCTATGGATTTTGTTTGCACTTCTGTACTTCACTGAAATAGCTGATTTTGTGGGCTGACTCTTTTAATGGTAAATAGTGTTTTTGTATTTTTCTTTGCTTGTCTTAGGGTTAAAGAATAACATTTTTTATTTTTTTTTAATCATTCATCAGATGACACAGGAGGATATTCAGAGATGTTCAGGGATCATATGAGCAACACATTTGCTCAAAGATCTTAATTTAAAAAAAAAGAAAAAAGGAAGAAATCGGTTTGCTTTGCTCAGTGCAGAGAAAGACGTCTTTTCTCCTAGGATACTAGCAAAAAACAGACAGGCATGGGTGAGGTTATACTGGGCTGTCTGAGCCAGTGTTCCTAAAGGTAGCTGCATAACCCAACACTTCTGAATATTCTCCTGTGTCCCCTTATAAGCTCTAAAGAGAGGATTTCACAGTAAGCCAAAAATGTTTGTTTAGTCAGGTAAATACGAAACATTTAATATATAGCAGCTTACTAATTCTTAAGCCCCATACACACGGTAGGACTTTTTGACAACAAACTTCAAAATGAGCAAGTTTTCCAAAAAATTCTACCGTGTGTACGCTCCATCGGACAAACTTTTTCGGTTTTCATCGGACAAAAGTTCGCTCTGCAAACAGACAAACTTTTCGGCAACAAAAGTCCTACGGTGCAAAGTTCTATCGTGTGTACAGAAATCCATCCGACTTTTGTCCGAAGTACAAACACGCATGCCCAGAACCAATGTTAAAATCAACCAACAATACCAGAAGTTGACCAAAGGGTGGCGGTAAAGAGCAGAAAAACCACGTGATGTTGGTTAAGTTTGCAGAAAAGTCCTGCCGTGTGTATGCTATGGGTGTTCCTGGCCAACTCCCTTCGGACAAAAATCCACGGAAAAGTTTGTTTGAAGTCCAACCGTGTGTATGAGGCTTAAAAAATGATGGCTGCATTTGTTGTTTGTTTTTTTTAGGCTTTCTTTCATTTATTTTCACTTGGTGATCTGGCCAGTATGTCTGATGTTTTATAACGGAGAAAGCTCTCCTGCAAATGTAGCAGTTTAGAGTGTTAAAGTGTTACTTAAATCCAGGACCCTGCATTCACTATATCTGGTCTCCGACAGTATACAGAACAGGGGGATGCAGTAGTTTTAGTAAATATAAACTGCTAAACACCTTTTCTCATCAGCAGTTAGCAGTCTTCTATCCGTGTCTGGTTAAAGCTTGTAGGAGGAGTTTTCAATCTGCACTGACTGTCCTTTAAGGATGCAGGACCCCTGACCCTCTGTCTGGACAGTGCTGATTGGCCTTGTGCTGATCACACACACTCGCCCAAGAAAAAAAAAAAACTCTCTAGCAATACACACCAAACTGAGCATGTGCAGCTTGTCCCCTAGCTTCTGTCTTCTCAAGATATAGACTTGTCTCTCTCTGTGTCTCTCTCTGTGTCTCTCTCTGTGTCTCTCTCTGTGTCTCTCTCTGTGTCTCTCTCTGTGTCTCTCTCTGTGCCTCTCTCTGTGCCTCTCTCTGTGCCTCTCTCTGTGCCTCTCTCTGTGCCTCTCTCTGTGCCTCTCTCTGTGTGTCTCTCTCCCTCCCCCCTCCAAACAGGGCAGTTCAGGGCTTTTTATTAAAAGGCCTAGCTTGTCTGAAATTACGCGTCATAGAGGCGCCATGTATTCGTTTTGTACCTGCAAAAAAAAAGTTAGTAAAAAGTGATCAATTTGTTCACATAAATGTTAAAAGTAAAAAAAAAAAAACGTCGTAGGACAACTGTGTTCATGCTTGGCCTGGCGCATATGAGAATTGTGTAATACAATATTTGTTCAGAATGATAAGTACATCCAAGTAAGAACCATGGTGAAAGGCTGAGCCAAGAAACACATCTGGTTAGGACGCCACTATCTTAGCATACTGAATTCCCATACCCCAGTATGAGTATTGCAGTATGACCGTTGCTGGTGTCCATTGTTAAATTTCCATGCATCTTTCAGCGAGCCGGCTCGTGTTAATATTTGTAAAAAATTTCTTTAGCACCTTTTAACCAGCCGAACGTTCCAACCCCATCTTGATTAGTAGTCTTGTTACCGGTACTTGTCTGAAGCTATGTATTCTTTGAAATATTTTTACTGTGCATTTTCCAGCTGAGCAAAGGGTAGCTTTTGTTACTCCCATACATACATGTGGTGTAAATATGATTAATTATTGAGAAGTGCATGTTGAGCTTTCTAGTAGAGCTTTTAAATGTTCATTGTAATACCCGACATTCCTTTTTGTAGAAGAAAAGTAGTTTGCAAAACACTTTGTTCTTTCTAACAATGACTCCTAAGATCTGCTGAGCTTTTCGTGCTTGTCCAGCAGTGAATGGATTAAACACCTTGTATGGTTATGCTGTAATTATAGTCACTTGTACAGTACGCCATGGAACATGTTGGTTACTTATATGTGATTAAAGAAAGAATGGAAAGTGCTTTCACAAGAGCAGAAGAATCTCTACAGGCTCAAGCCCACTAAGAAAGGATTTGCATATTCTCTTTGCCACAATGTATGTTTTTCTCCCATTGCCTTGGTTTGACCTATTTTGTTGTAAACTGTCAAGGAAACAATATTTCTGATCTCTTTAGAAGATCTGAGCTGGCCATTAGTATCTTCTTGATTCCCTGTGGAACATGAGGGCATGACTCAATGCTTTTGATGGACTTTTTTTCTTCATGTAGACCCCCTGGGGAGTGGAAGATGGAATTATGGAGTAGCCGAGCCATTATTTCGGCCCTTAATTGTTGTGCTGCAGACCATTTTACTTTTAGAGCATCATTTATGGTACTTGGGACGTCTCTAGGGTGTGAAAAGAAAAAGCCATAGATGCGGCCTATGTTATAACTCAATTGTCATAGCTTGATCTTGTGCAGTTCTACTTAATGCTTTATTTGTATGGATGGGAGACACATTGACAAAACCAGTTATTTTTCAGAATGGTGATCACATTGGAGTTGGCACTGAGGACCAAGGGGCTCTGAAACTTGTGCTGCTTTATCTCTCACTCTTTCAGTATTTTCCTACATCTTTATCAATTTCAGGCCTAGCCCTTTATTCTATAGTGATGCTCTTATTATTCAGCATCTCTAACCTTATCGCATGGACCCATTTCCATAGAAAGGAGGAGGAATTATACCCGACTATGATCTTGAAACAGGGACCTTTGTTACCATTACAAAATCTAAGCCCCCTTCACATCGGCAGACCGATCGGGTCCACCTGTCAGTTTTTCAGGCTGACCCGATCGGACCATCCATTGCCCTCTATAGAGTAGCAGGTGTCAACAGGCATGTGTCTGTTGACACTCGTCGGCATACAATCCTAACCGCTAAAAGGAGATGGATGGGGATCTGTTACCCATCCATCTAGCGAATCCAATTGGATGGCCATTGGGTGTAAATGGACAGGCGGTCCGTTTACATCCAACCACCCATAGAGGAGAGTGGGCTGTGTCTGCTCTGCATGAGCAGACACGGACAAGTAGAGTTGCCACCTCATCCCTTTAAACCCGAACACATATTAATTACACGGTTCTGTGGCTGATTAAGGTGGTAATTAAACTCACTTGGTGCCTTATCTGCATTAAATTAGCCTCAGAACCTGTGTAATTCATATGTGTTCGGGTTTAAAGGGATGAGGTGGCAACCCTACGGACAAGCCATCCATCTGCTTAGTGGGGATAAGTGGCCAGATTCCCCAATGAGCAAGCAGACTCATGGTGGAGTCCGCCCCGTGTGAAAGGGACCTTAAAGTTCAATTTTGTCAACAAAACATTTCTTTTATATAAACTCAGTAGCCACAAAGAATATAAATACACATTGTGTGCACCAATGCCTTTGCAACCCCAGTTATTAATTCATAAAAGTAGCAATGATGTCATCACTGTGCTGCACACAGCAGAATGGGAGCAAGCGTCAGTGAGCACTGCTCCAAGTTGTACTCCAGTGTTCATTATGAAGTATTGCTTATAACTACATAATCTGAATTTGCTGGTAAAATTGCTGGATAAACAAGTAAGGAGGAGTTTGCACAAGTAGCCATCGACTTTCGTGAAAAGCCAGCATCTGCACAAAATCTAATGGCTAAGTAATTTTGTAATAAAACTAAAGCGTGCAGCCTAAAAAAGTTGCTCATACCAAGAGTAAGAGATCATCAAGACTATATGTAAACTGTATAGTAGAACTCTACACATCTTATTCTTTCACTTACATTTTTGAAGCTCCTTAATTTATAGACTTTCTGTACTTATTTATTTTTAAAAGCCAAGCAAATATTGTCTAATTAACAAGAGTCATGTGTTTTCTTACTTGAATCTGGGTATTCTTTGTGTATTTCCTTCAGATCGGTGCAGAAATCCAATGTGAAACGTTACCTTTGTGCAGGAGCTTCCTGTAATAAAGACCGGTCACTGCTGCTCTCTGTCCTTGTGCAGGGTGACTGGTCTTGTCCCCGCCTCCTCTTGTGGTTTTCTGCAGCAGCCCATAGTGGGTGGAGCCTGCTGGGTCTCTCCCAATGCTTTGCTCTCTGCACAGGCTATGTGCAATCACAGTGATGTCACCACTACTTTTGCAATGTGCACAAAGTGGATTTATATCCTTTTGAAGAATATATTTGAATAAAAGTGTGTTCTTTTTGTTCATTGGAGGATGCTGCTCTGCTTTAGATGATTACCAATCGGTAAATTGCCATCAGTCAGTGATTACCTAAAGCAGAGCTGTGTCCCTCAATGAACCCACAGAGAAAAGGATTTTTACGGTGAGTACTTATTTTTGTGCCCGGAGTTGAGCTTTAATGTAGCTATGTACCCTGTCTGTGCTGATGTGTTTTTATGGTGCGTGAAAAAGATAAAAATGTCTGTTGCTCTATTATGTATGAAAGGTCTTTCATGCATGCATTTATGATTGATGTAAACTTAGATGTGAGTTAAAGTAAGGACATTCTAGGCACTAATTGTAAATAACATTGCTATAGATCCTGAGATAACCTTGCCCCAGTGCTTAGTGAATGTGATGAAACTTTACTTAGCAAAGAGTACCCAATCAGATGCCCGGAAAATAATAAAACAAACAGCATTTTTGCTTGCATATGATTGGATCTTGGCAATCAGCAGATCTTCACCACATTCACTAAGCTCTGGGGAAATTTACCTTGAAAATGCAATGTGCATTGCAAAAGGAACAGCCTATTAGCCGTTAGCAAATTAACCCCATAGAGCAGGGGTCCTCAACCCCTGGGCTGTGGACCGGTACCGGTCTGTGGCCTGTTGGGGGCTAGGCTGTGAGGCTGAGAGTAGGCGGCAGGCGAGCTAGCCAGAACAACCTGCACTGCCACCCTTCCACCACCAGAGGACGCCCGCTCCCTTCTCCTAGCACCACTACTCCCTTCCCTCTTTGTGGTCGCCTTACCTGTGGAGAGGAAGGGGAGAAGAGGAGGGAGGAAAGCCGTGCCGGTGCTCTGTCAAAATAGCCAACTCGTTGAAATCTCCAACCACGTCACTTATGGTTACTTGCCAGCATCAGTAAATGGAGATTTCAATGACTTTGCTGTTTTGACACAACACCAGCAGCATATACACTATGGTACACGACGAGTTGAGTTGGCTGTTTTGACAGAGCAGCGGCTAAGGAGGAAAAAAGTTGTTCCCGGCTTGGATGCGGCTATGTTGTTGGTTACTAGCATGCAGACTAACAATGTTCACTCAATATATCGTGTACTGTGGTGTGTACGCTGCCGGTGTTGTGTCAAAACTGCAAACTCGTCCAAATCTCCAATTGCTGATCTTGGAGAGTCCCCGGAAGTGACGTGGTTGGAGATTTCGACGAGTTGGCTGCTTTGACAGAACACCGGCATGGAGGTGACAAGGCTGCACATGCCACCCCCCCCCCCCCACCCCACCCCAGAGGTAGCAGACAGCACCAACCAGGCCAGTCCCTGGTGCCGGGGAGGTTGGGGACCGCTGCCTTCATGCAGGTTTTCTGGTGGTGAACCAAGGACCCTATGATTTCTAGAACACAGGGGTACCCATTAATCTGTTTGTGTTCAGCATCCTTTCAAATAAATCAGCCTATTACTCTCTACAGTTTTGTATCTGACATTGACCAGTCTGATTTCTTTCACAAGAATTTTTGAATTCAGATTTTTTTTAAGTCTGGATAAAGTAAATGGCTGTGTTGAGTGTTATATGTGTCCATGTTGTTTTTTTTTTTTGTTTTTGTTTTTTTGTTTTTTGAGCAATGGTATTAATAGTGGCGTTGAGTTACTAAAGGCAAGTACACTGTTCATTTGCAGGGGTATTTCCCCCAAAGCGTGGTGGATGTTGTGCAGCTCTGCAGATTATTTGTTTTATTTTCCTTGCTTGTGTTTGGGTATTCTTTGTAAAGTGAAACTTTACCACATTCACTAAGCTTTGGGGCAAATTCCTTCACACGGTGCAACTTCCCTTGCAAAATGGACAGCCTATTTGCCTTTATTAAATAATTTTCTGTATGAAGCAATATGAAGCATTTATTCTTCCCCTGGTCCAGTGAAAGGCATTTGGGAAGAATTCTATTTTCTTTGTGGAGGGCGAATTCAAATATTGAGCCATATATAGATAATATCCAGTTTTTGATCACATTTGTATGAACGAATGCCACATTTAGCGCTTTGTGGTGACGTTTCATGTCGCTCAAAATCTGGATCCCAGTTTAATACAGACTGCATTTTGAGCAAAGGGTGATAATGTGCAAAATGGGGTATTGCATAAAACCCATAGCTTTCTTAAAAAAAATAATAAAAAATAAATGATTTGGATTGGCTTCTATGGATAAGCCAAATTTCCTGTACAGTAGCTGGATACATTGCCTCAATTCGGTTTTCAAGTTATTCTCTGACAGCTAGGCACTGCCTGCATTCAGAATAATTGAATGTAGTAGTACATTGTCATCTTTTTTGGAAAATATTCACCTGACAGTAATTAGTGGAAATTTGCTGTCCCCCTTTGCCCTTTCCTTTTCTAAGTTGCCTTGTAGAGAACACTTGGCGTTGGAGAAGAAGACGAGTACAAGAATCATTGTTGTAGTAAAGGACAGTTGTCTGACAGCAGCTGGTAATGAAGCAGTAAGAACCATGATGTTCAGCTGGAGCCTCAGAGATCATTTTATTCTATGTCTGATCATTCATTCTAGACTATCAAGTCCTGATGACTGCGCGTGTTTTATATAAACTGCTAGCCTTAGCGTTGGAGCTAATAAAGACAACGGGTAACCTACAGAGGCCGTTGTTTAATTGCTGCAGATTAACCATTAAAAACCTATATTCGCAGACTAGAAACCAAATGAAACATTTTAGAAACATAACAAAGATATCAATATTAGATGGTTTTAATTTTAGAGCTTTTCTATTATTCCCTGATGTAGAATATATAAATTTGAAAATCAGATTTTTTTTTTTTTCAGTACATGCTTGCCTTGTACACACTCTCCTTTCAGGAGTTTTGATTGACATTAGGCTGTTAAGAGTTCAAGTATAGAGACCACTATAGGGGTCATCCAGAAGTACTTGACATACAGCAGGTCAGTAGTAGAAGTCTTTTGCCTCTTGTACTGCTGACTGTGGTTTACAGGCTTCATGGAATCTGAGTGCTTTCCGCATCAGTGACATGATGAAGATGGGTGACAACAACACACACCTAATCAACACCCAAAACCCACATACTACCCCGTTAAAGCACGGGTACCTGCAACTGTTTAGAGGTGTGCCTTTGCCTGCGTGGATTTCCTCTGGGTATTCCGGTTTCCTTCCACACTCCAAAGACATGCTGATAGGTTGATTGGCTCAGGTCTAAACTGGCTCTAGTACAGTGGTGGCTGGAGGTAAAAAAAAAAAAAAATTGGGGGCGGCAACAGTGCACCCTCTGAAACCTAACCACCCCCTGGTCGGTCGGTGCACTTGCCTCAACCACAGGCTGTTTCTCTGGCTCTCCTCTGCGGGCATCTCCTTCCCCTGCTCGGCGGCTTTCATCTCCTCCCTCCTCCTCAGCGGCCAATCAGAACGCTTCTCTTTTCGGCCAATCGGGAAATGCGTCTCACACCCACGCTTCCTGCTTGGCAGGGAGCCGATTCAGTGCTAGAATAGCTAATATTTATTGGCTATTCTAACACACCTGGGTGGCCTCCAAGCACAATGCCTCTGGCTCTATTCAGGTGCTTAAAAAAGCAAAAACGCTGCTCCTAATTCATGCGCCCGGCGTCTTGAAAGGGGCCGGATGCATGAATAGGTGGCGGCTGCGGCGACGTTGGAAAGAGCACGCAACGCCGTGTGCCCTTAATGGACAGGCCGCCCCTGCCCTAGTATATGAATGTGAGTTAGGGACCTTGGATTGTATGCCTTGAGGGCAATGTGACTGTATAATAAACATGTGTAAAGTGCTGCGCAAATTGATGGTGCTATAAAAGTACCTGAAATAAATAAATATTCTAGTGTAAATTACAAATCACACATGGGTATCAGGTGGCATGTTCTGACTTACTGATTGTCATGTTTGCACAGAATGGAGGACAATTACACTCATAGGCCGGCCATACTTGGTTCGAATCTTGGCCAGTTCAGCAGGAATGAAAGAAAGGAGGAAAGAAATTTGCTTAGTTTATGGCCGACCTTACTACCTTCTAGCTGCATCTTACTCACTGTGATGAGATTTTGTCATTATCACCATTAGACTTGCACACTGAAACACATGCATGCCAGTGTGCGTTGTGTAGGGGTAGTGTGTGTTAAACGGAACCATACTGTGCAAGAGCATACAGAACCTGCGTAAAATCTTTCCTGGGAGTCCACTTCTGTGTGTAGCCACCCATAGAGAGCAATACCAGGATGCATCTGTATGCAGGTATACGTTCCCTTGTGGTCCAGTGTTTGGGACTGGGGGGAACCTCCTTTGGGAGGGTGGGCTCAATATGCAGCGCATAGCACCACAAATGCATGCTGTGAACAGGGCTCATAGGAAACCATTGTTTTTTCTATGTGCCCTTGCATTGATCTATGCAGATCAACACAGCTCAATGGACATGGTGTGAATGAGATGTTCTCTCAGTCTTTTAGAACTGGATATTCTAGTGACAGCATTTTCCTTATGTGACCTACTGAATGACCTTACAGCGTTCATTAGATAAGGAAAAATCATGGCTGATCAGATGATACCTTTCAGAACAAAATCCTGTAACCTGGTGCAGCGTGGGGGTGATTTACTAAAACTACAAAATCTGGTGCAGCTCTGCATCAGCTGCCTTCATGCTTCACTGCATATACAGACTGATTTTACTGTTGTGGGTTTAGTAATGCTTTAATTGAACAAGCTGATTGGCTACCGTGCACAGCTGCACCAAATTCTGAGTGCTCTAGTACATGTACACACGATCAGATTTTCGGACGACCGAACGTCTGGTTTTTGTGGCATGTTAGTCTCATGTTGAGTGAAGAGCTTACTCACAATGCAATAACATTTTGTACGACGGAATGCAGCTTCAGAAGTGATGTAATGTGTTTGAATAGTTTTGTATGTATTCTTTTGTTTCTGAGCATGCGTAGTCTTGCTCTTACGATTTTTTTTGTACCAAAACCGTACTAATGAAAGGAAAATCAGACATTGAGTTCACATCCGCTTTTGTGAAACGAAAATGCGAAATCGGCTGTCGAAAAGCCCAATACTAACGATCCAAAAATCGTCAGACAGCTCGTATGAATTTTTCTATCCGATTTTCGTATTGTGTGTACGGGCCTTTAGTAAATCTCCCCCCATGTGTACATTTAGGTTGGATAATTTAGCTCCAACCTCCCATTACTAAAAATGGTGAAATCTATGCAATATATAGAAGTAGCGGTAAATGAATTTTAGTTTTTAGACTTCTTTTCACTTTAAAGCGGAGCTCCCTCCAAAAGGGGCAAGCTCTGCTTGTTTGCTTCCTCCCCTCTGCTGCCAACATTTGGCACCTTTCGGTGGGGAGCTGGGAGCAGGTACCTGTTTTTGACAGGTACCCGCCCCCCCCCTCCTTCCTTCCAGGTCCCTTGGAAGTTTGGCCCCCCTCCTCCTTCCACCGCCGCCAGGCTATTCAAAAAGCGCAGTGTGCTTCGTGCAGTAGGGAACCGGCTGTAAAGCCGCAGGGCTTCATTGCCTTTTTTCCTTAGGCCCCTTTCACACGGGCGGACCGTATGTCCGTTTTCCACCCATCCGTTTTCGGATGAAGAACGGACATACATGTATCCCTATGGGATAGCGGATGAACATCTGCTGACACCCGATCTCACCCGTGTCCGCTATGCTCCGTTTTTCAGGATAGAAAAATTTCTATCTGCAGAGCGGATCGGATGAACACGGACAGACGGTCCGTGTTCATCCGATCCCCCATAGGGGAGAGCTGAGATCTGACAGGGCGGTCCCTGCACAGTGTGCGGGGACCGCCCAGTCATCCGCCGGCTCAGTGGGGATCAACGGAGCGATCCCCGCTGAGCAAGCGGAGGTTCATGGGGCGGATCATGACTGATCCGTCCCGTGTGAAAGGGACCTTACAAGGAATGGCGGCGGCGGCAGCAATCGAGAGCCAATTGAATATTCAGTTGAGGTGCCGACATTGCGTCATCCCTGGACAGGTGTGTCTTAATATTTAAAAGTTAGAAGCTACAGTATTTGTAGCTGCTGACTGAGTTTTTTGGTGGGGGGCCGGAGCTCCGCTTTAACATGCAGTTCAGGCTGAAGGCTTGCCATATTTCTGATGTATAAGCATGTCGCCAAAGATGCTTTAAGTGCATTTTTCCCTTACAGTAAGTATGTGTTGTAAAGTGGCCAGAATTGATTTGCTGTGTAGTGAGCAGAACCTTGAACAGTCCCATCCCCCTTATACTCCTGAGTGGGATAGAAGACATCAAAAGCCATTCATGAGAAGCTGAAACAGACACTTTGCATGGAGCTGAGCAATATCTAAGAGCTGCTGATCCAAAGTCGTGGAGCCAGAGCGTTTCATGACATCACCCTCCCCTTCCATTAGCCAGCAGCAGCAGCAGCAGCAGCATCTCCAGTGCATTAGGCAGGCTGCTGTGCTCTGCACCGTCACAGCACATGCCGAGAGAGTAGAGCTCAGTGACTGGGTGTGTGGAGCCTGGAAAGAATGCCACAGGAAGGGCTTCTGCAAGAGAGCAACACAAGTGTTTGTGAGCAGCTGCTATGAAGGACACATGAGCCCGGGCTGTGACATTTCTTAGTTCTCTTCCCGAGAGGATCCAGGAGATCGCTTGTGGGCTTTCAGGTCCGCTCTCTCCAGGTCTGTTTACTAACAAATCTGCAGCCAAGTGAAATCATGCTGTGGGCTCTTTCCATAAGGGGGGTCATGATGTTTCCACTGCAGAAGAGGTGAAGATGTCCTTGAGACCTTCCTGACAGCAAACTTGAGGCTTTTTTTTTTCCCCCTCTTGTTTCCACAACCCCCCACCTTCGTACTATCCAGTCCTTCTGCATTGAGCAGCAATTTTCCCATATCCGTGCGTCACTGAGAGACTACTGCATGGTAATGAGGCAGCGACACGGGAGGCCAGGACTTCTCTGCCTCTGAGAAACACTTTGACAAAGCTGACCGCCCCAACTACGGGGTAACCGCACCTGCCACAGGCATAATGTTGAGTTTACAGGATTCGGTGTTTTTCGAGATTAGCATAAAGTCTCTGCTGAAGTCCTGGAGTAGTAGCTGTAAGTATTATTTCTCCATAATTGTACTGTATTGCATGCTGCCCGCTTCTGGCTTCCTGACCGTGTTTGCATAAGCAGTAATCTTGTGAAATTCCTTTGCTTGGAGCAGAAAGCTGCGAAGAAGGATCCTACGTCAAGTGAGCCTCCTTACAAATATAGCTATTTTCTTCATGCCTTGCTTCTCTGCTCCAGACAAGCCATGGTCTGTAGAGTCATAAGAATGTAACATACTTTTGCCAGAATGAAATGTTCTTTTAAAACATATTTGCTTGCCTGTGCCTAGCGGTGAATGCCCATAAATAATATAGGGGGGCTACTCCCTTCTCCCTACTTCCTGCTTTCTACTCCCTACTCCCTTCTCCCTACTATCTTCTCTTTGCTCCCTTCTCCCTGCTTCCTGCTTTCTACTTCCTACTCCATTCTTCCTACTCCCTTCTTCCTACTCCCTTCTCTTTGCTTCTTACTCCCTTCTCGCTACTTCCTTCTCTTTGCTCCCTTCTCCCTACTTCCTGCTTTCTACTTCCTACTCCCTTCTTCCTACTCCCTTCTCTTTGCTCCCTACTCCCTTCTCGCTACTTCCTTCTCTTTGCTCCCTTCTCCCTACTTCCTGCTTTCTACTTCCTACTCCCTTCTTCCTACTCCCTTCTTCCTACTCCCTTCTCTTTGCTCCCTACTCCCTTCTCGCTACTTCCTTCTCTTTGCTCCCTTCTCCCTACTTCCTGCTTTCTACTTCCTTCTTCCTACTCCCTTCTCTTTGCTCCTTACTCCCTTCTCGCTACTTCCTTCTCTTTGCTCCCTTCTCCCTACTTCCTGCTTTCTACTTCCTACTCCCTTCTCTTTGCTCCCTACTCCCTTCTCGCTACTTCCTTCTCTTTGCTCCCTTCTCCCTACTTCCTACTCCCTTCTCCCTACTTCCTACTCCCTTCTTCCTACTCCCTTCTTCCTACTCCCTTCTTCCTACTCCCTTCTTCCTTCTTCCTGCTCCCTTCTTCCTGCTCCCTTCTTCCTGCTCCCTTCTCCCTGCTTCCTACTCCCTTCTTCCTACTCCCTTCTTCCTACTCCCTTCTTCCTACTCCCTTCTTCCTACTCCCTTCTTCCTGCTCCCTTCTTCCTGCTCCCTTCTTCCTGCTCCCTTCTTCCTGCTCCCTTCTCTTTGCTCCCTACTTCCTTCTCTTTGCTCCCTTCTCCCTACTTCCTACTCCCTTCTTCCTACTCCCTTCTTCCTACTCCCTTCTTCCTACTCCCTTCTTCCAACTTCCTTCTTCCGACTCCCTTCTTCCTACTCCCTACTTCCTACTCCCTTCTTCCTACTCCCTTCTTCCTACTCCCTTCTCTTTGCTCCCTACTCCCTTCTCCCTACTTCCTGCTCCCTACTCCCTGCTCCCTTCTCTTTGCTCCCTACTCCCTTGTTCCTACTCCCTTGTTCCTACTCCCTTGTTCCTACTCCCTTGTTCCTACGCCCTTGTTCCTACGCCCTTGTTCCTACTCCCTTGTTCCTACGCCCTTGTTCCTACTCCCTTGTTCCTACTCCCTTGTTCCTACTCCCTTGTTCCTACTCCCTTGTTCCTACTCCCTTGTTCCTACTCCCTTGTTCCTACTCCCTTCTCCCTACTCCCTTCTCCCTACTCCCTTCTCCCTACTCCCTTCTCCCTACTCCCTTCTCCCTACTCCCCTCTCTTTGCTCCCTGCTCCCTTCTCTTTGCTCCCTACTCCATTCTCTTTGCTCCCTTCTCTTTGCTCCCTACTCCCTTTTTTTTGCTCCCTTCTCCCTACTACCTTCTCTTTGCTCCCTACTACCTTCTCTTTGCTCCCTACTACCTTCTCTTTGCTCCCTTCTCCCTTCTCTTTGCTTCCTTCTCCCTTCTCTTTGCTTCCTTCTCCCTTCTCTTTGCTTCCTTCTCCCTTCTCTTTGCTCCCTACTCCCTTCTCTTTGCTCCCTACTCCCTTCTCCCTTCTCTTTGCTCCCTACTCCCTTCTCCCTTCTCTTTGCTCCCTACTCCCTTCTCCCTTCTCTTTGCTCTCTGCTCCCTTCTCTTTGCTCCCTGCTCCCTTCTCCCTACTTCCTTCTCTTTGCTCCCTTCTCCCTTCTCCCTACTTCCTACTCCCTACTCCCTACTTCCTACTCCCTACTTCCTTCTTCCTACTCCCTTCTCTTTGCTCCCTTCTCTTTGCTCCCTACTCCCTTCTCTTTGCTCCCTACTCCCTTCTCTTTGCTCCCTTCTCCCTACTCCCTTCTCCCTACTCCCTTCTCTTTGCTCCCTGCTCCCTTCTCTTTGCTCCCTGCTCCCTTCTCTTTGCTCCCTTCTCCCTTCTCTTTGCTCCCTTTTCCCTGCTCCCTTCGCTCCCTACTCCCCTCCCTCCCTACTCCCTTCTCTTTGCTCCCTTCTCCCTTCTCTTTGCTCCCTTTTCCCTGCTCCCTTCGCTCCCTATTCCCTTCCCTCCCTACTCCCTTCTCTTTGCTCCCTACCCCCTTCTTCCTTTTGCTCTGACTTTTTACAAATTGCTGCACTGCTGTATTTAGTGTCAAGTGTGAGATGAAACTGACATCATCAATTCCAGGCTGAGATATGGTTTCATAGCATCTCCTAGCAGTTCCTGGCTCTCCGAATACATTGGGCCTTATTTATCTTGTTCAGTAAAATGTATTGCAGCAGTGCTTTATTTTTTTATTTATTATTATTTTTATTTTATTCTCTGTGATATCTCTTGTGCTGATTTTGATCATTGCGTGTAAGAAGCGTTGCACCTTAGATGAGCCTGCACAAAGCTGTTTCCCTCACAAGTCAGCAAGCACTGATAAAGTTTTGCTCGAGTAATAAAGATCTGCGGGGCTCCTTGAACGTACAGAGTTATTTATTTAATGTGGGAGAGATTGGCAAAGATAAGGTGGGTATGACCCCTTCATCTAGTTATATGGACGCCTACCCAGGGAATAAACAATGTGCAAAGTCAGGAACCCATAGCAACCAAATGCGATTTCATCAAGCCTACACCTGGTTGGTTCATGAATTGCTGCTCCTTGTCCTGTTTTACTAAATAAGCTGAATCTGGGTTCCTCTTAGTAATATATACTCAAACTTTAGCAAGTGGAAAATTACTCCTCAGGGGAACTTTAAGTCAGCTGAATTTCTCCCATTTGTGTTAGTGATTCAGTCCTCGCAGCACAAAAAAAAGCCCTACGTTGGACCTGGCTTTACAGGGTTGCTTAGCCAACAATATGAGCTGCTGTGCTGGCCAACATTTGATTGCAGCGGAGTATTTTTCCTTTCACTAATAACAATGAGGTGACATTCATACGGCCTATATAGGGATGATGCCATGATGCAGTATTTTTTGTGTGCGTTTGTTTTAGATTGTCAGGAAAAATGGTATGTCATAAAAAAAGCTGTTCGGTGGGATGTACAGCAGAAAAAGTTTTATTTATTTCTCACATCCAGCAATCAGACCCAAACTGTCAGATTTTTTTTTTTTTTTTTTAAATGCAGGTATCAATCTTTCAGTTCTAATACTCAGTTTCTCAATAAATGAGATCCAGTAGGTCTTTGGGTTAAAGTGGTTGTAAACCTCTGACATGAAATATGAACAAAGCATATCCCTCTATAATGTGTCATTGTCTCAATTAAGAGCACAAAGTGTAATTTCTGTCTGCTGCTTTGTTCCTCTGCTATCAGCATGAATCACTTTCGACAAGTTTTCCTGACACCAAGAGAAAAATGGTGACAGGGGAGGGATCTCCAGCTGATTGATGGCCTCGGCTGTGCAGTGTGAAGGGGGTGTCCCTTCCCTCTACTCAGCTCCTCATTGAGCTCTGCAGAGTGTAATTTCAGCGCTCTCTCCACTTTTCTCTGACAGTTCAGACAAGCTTTATAAATGCTGCACTTTGAACAGAAGTAGAGAAGAGAATACTGCAGATAAACAGATACAACTTCTGTAGTAGGATTTGTTTAATCTTTTGTGTATTACCTGAAGGCAATCAATTCACTGGGTATATGTAAGGGTTTATACCCGGATCTTTACTGCATCTGAGCACCAAAAACATTCATTTTTAACCACTTCAGGTCCACCCTATAGCAGTTTTACTGCTACAGGGCGGCACCTGTGTGCCAGAACATACATACATACATACATACATACATACATACATACATACATACATACATACATATTAGATATAGATATATAGATGTGTGTGTATGTATATATATATATATATATATATATATATATATATATATATACACACACACACATACAGTGGGTACAGAAAGTATTCAGACCCCCTTAAATTTTTCACTCTTTGTTATTTTGCAGCCATTTGCTAAAATCATTTAAGTTCATTTTTTTCCTCATTAATGTACACACAGCACCCCATATTGACAGAAAAACACAGAATTGTTGACATTTTTGCAGATTTATTAAAAAAGAAAAACTGAAATATCACATGGTCCTAAGTATTCAGACCCTTTGCTCAGTATTTAGTATTTGCACCCTTTTGATCTAATACAGCCATGAGTCTTTTTGGGAAAGATGCAACAAGTTTTTCATTCCTGGATTTGGGGATCCTCTGCCATTCCTCCTTGCAGATCCTCTCCAGTTCTGTCAGGTTGGATGGTAAGCGTTGGTGGACAGACATTTTTAGGGCTCTCCAGAGATGCTCAATTGGGCTTAAGTCAGGGCTCTGGCTGGGTCATTCAAGAACAGTCACGGAGTTGTTGTGAAGCCACTCCTTCATTATTTTAGCTGTGTGCTTAGGGCAGGGCTTGACAAATTTGCTTGGAATCTAGGAGCCAGCTAAAAAAGTTAGGAGCCAGGAACGCGCACCGTACCACCGAGCTCGCGCGCAGAAGCGAACGCATACGTGAGTTGCGCCTGCATATGAAAGTGGTTTTAAAACCACACATGTGAGGT